>CM070646.1:1167037-2367037 GCA_036346575.1 Dendrocalamus sinicus | reverse complement strand
AGGTACCGCTGTAGATATAGACAATCATCAAAAAAATTCCCAAGGTGAATAATATCCAATCAAGGAACATGAATTAAACAAAATATTAAAAATATTTGAAATAGGATGTCCATTTAAAATCAGAGACTTTTCTAAGCAAATATATATAAACAAATAGTTAGAAAAGCGCGGATGACATGTAGGCAGCCCACTAGTAAATATATCAGGGCAATTTTTGTATTCATCGTAGACCCTGTTAAAAATATAGGCACTATCATTAACTTATTACCGAACATGAAAATTTAAAACGATAGCTTTAACTTAGAAACGATAACGAAATATTATCATGTGTAGCAGGCTCAATTAGTAAAGGGATAAAATATCAATATCAGTAATCTTCAAAGCGCCTCCAAATTAAAAGGTCATAATAATATACAGGTGCTAGAATATAATAGCCCTAGGTCACCAAGCATCGACATAATCTCACAAACATATAGATACTCTGAAATAAGCATTTAACCCATTTACACGAGAAATTAATTAGGAACGCATAAAATGCTACCTATCAAATTACTAGCGATATAAATTAATTCGACGAGCTAAAAGTCGTGTACGTCGTCTATGGAACCCTGCCTTAAAATTCATAAATAGCAACATCCGACCAATACAATACTTAATACCCAACTAAATTCATACGCCTACCCATATGTCCAGCTCGACTCATGGAACTTCATTGATAAATATAAAAATAATAAAAGAAGTTATTGATAAAAAGATCGAGTTATCGTATTTTGCCATCAGCTATACCTAGCCATCTCCGAGTATTAAACAGAAATAATCTCATTAATATACTTTTATCATAACCCATCCTTTAAACCATTTTGATAAGTTTTCGCTGCCATTCCCCACATCACTCTAACCACTATGACACCAACAATACTCCGCGCCCGTCGACATTGCCTCAAATCATCCAAATCGCCCATTAAACCATAATAGAACTAAATTGAGTTTATTTGGATTTTATTTGGATTCTTGAGTTATTTGCATTTATTTGAATTCAGTTGTTTAGCGCGTAATTAGAAATGGGAGTCCTGAAGAACCGAGGGATCGAGCGTAATCAAGAGCAAGGATTAGAAGCTCAAGAGAAAGCATTGTGTGAGCTCAAGACCGCGGTAAACTGTGCCAGGCGAGTCAATACTTTGATCATGTTGATCCTACATTTTCTGCAAATTACTTTGATTTAAATTATCGAATTGCATGCCGTTATTTTATATGAAAATACATGTTTAATTTAATATTCTAGTTATGTGTCCATTGTTTACCTTGAATAATATTACCCCCTCCCTTGGAATATTTGAATGTGTGAGCCTTGTCGCCCTAGCAAAAATATAATAATAACCTTTCGAAAATAAGTCCCTAAAGATATGCGATGCTTAGAATTGCATAGATACTAGGGGGCGCTGAAATGCCCCAAACATCATTGTCATTTTAAATCATGAGAAACTGGTTTGGGCAGTCATGGTGGGAATGACTGGTATATTTTGACATGATTATTTTATGCTCCCCAAAAATCCTAACTTGCTTAAATATCTGAGCGGATGGTTTGGGGGCTGGTATGTGGTGCGGTGGGAGCACAAATTATGGAGTGTGGTAGAACCGCCAGATACCACTAAGGACTGAATCTTGTCATGTCAACTCGTAAAAGCAAGACAACCACAAGTCTGTAAAGTATAGCTTGGCTAAGTAAATTTATCGAAACCCCGGACCCATCTCACCGGTAGGGGATAGGAGTGGATATGCAAGGGCAAGGGAGGCCTAAAGGGACACCGAGTGGAGGTGACGTTTCCCGGTCGTACTAGCGCAGAGGGGAGTGGAGCCCGTGACGCTAGTAGCCGTGGGGAACATCCGTGCAATGTATGGGACCCACCGCAAGTGGGAACGCCCATAGGGTGAGATGATAAAGGGACTAGATACTTTGAAAAGTCACTGTGACGGTCTGCTCAACCACATGTCTAAGGAATCGTGTGGGGCAACGAGTTGATTGTCTCTTGTGGTGAAAGTGTACAAACTCTGCAGAGTCAAAACTATTCGAATAGCCGTGCCCACGGTCAAGGGCGGACATGGGAACTTAACCAGATATAGTTCTATTTCAAAATGCTTTATGGATGGGATTGGAAAAGTGAAGGGCAGTGTAAGGCCCTAGTTTGGAATTGTCCTGGGTGTCGTCCCAGTGGTAAGTTAAGCGGCTATAACGCTGAAGAAATTGCTATATGGTGCAGATGCCATGTAACGGTGGATGGAATCTGAATCAATATTAATAATGCATTTCCTTGTACATTATGATTTGTTCCAAAATTGCTAAGTCATAGGGCTTTTTAATTAACTGTATTCAAAAGCACTCCTCGCAAAATAAAATAGCCCGAGCCTCTCCTTTGTTAAGCTATGCATACTGTTTATTTGCATTTTGTGTATTGGCTCGCGGAGCACGGGGTCGGAGTGCTCACGCTCGCTTTTGCGACAAAATTCAGAATCAGGAATCAAGTCACTGCACCGCAGCAACAAGATTGGACAAGCTAGCAGAGAAGATGAAGATGTCAAGGGTTAGGTCGCGAACCTCCAGTTGGCTGCCTGTGGGCATGTCCTGAAGGTCCCACCTGTGTGCTTCGTTCTTCCGCTGCTGCAATTTAATGATTTCGGCCTAATCAGCCCATGAGTAAGTCTACTATTATATTTACGTTTCCGCATGATATGTACTTTGATATTCATTTCTGTAACTGTGAGCACTATCTACTGCTCTAGGGAATAGTGCAGAAAATCACAGAGGGATCCGGATGTTAATATCTGGGCTCCTACAGTCAGCTCTCACTCGGCGAGCTCCTAGCGATTTGCTCCTTCAACCATTGGTTGAACCGACGGTTGTGTTGCCTCATGATCCAAACATCCGGTCGCTCCGGATTCTGTTGCCGAAGCACATCCTTGTGCTGGTCCACATAAGGCGCCACTTCAGTCATGTGTTGCAACACCGTGAAATGGGCTTGAGTATACGTGTCCATATCTGGAGTGATTGCTTTCCTTCCGATAGTTCCGAGACCCTTCAGCCTCCCCTCATGACGAGATTGAGAGACACCTATCGGTTGAATCTGAGCCATATAATCGACACAAAACTCAATGACCGCTTCGCTTGCATAACCTTCGACGATGCTGCCCTCCGGCCGAGAACGATTCCGTACGTAGGACTTGAGAATTCCATGAACCTCTCAAATGGGTACATGCTACGAGGAATACGGGCCGCACATTTTATCTCCCACACAACGTGAACAATGAGATGGACCATGATATCGAAAAACGAAGGAGGGAAATACATTTCAAGGTGACATAGAGTCATCACCACCTCGTCCTGTAGAGCATCTAGTCCTTCGGGATCGATGACCTTCTGAGCAATTGTGTTAAAGAAATAACATAGCCTCATGATTGTCTCTCGGACTTTGATTGGCAAAATATTTCTAATTGCAATAGGAGCATCGTGTCATCAAGACATGACAATCATGAGACTTCATGCCATTTAACTTCAAATCTTGCATCGAAACAAGTTTCTTCACGTTGCCGGAGTAACCAGACGGAACTTTGACACCATGCAAGCACTAGCACAGTTCTGTTTTCTCAGCCTTGGACAGAGTGTAACACGCAGGGGGAAGGTACGTTCGTCCATTATCAGTGCATGTCGGTGCTAACTCAGGCCTAATGTCCATGTCAGCCAAGTCAAGCTGTGCGTTGATGCTGTCCTTTGTTTTATCACGGATGTTCAGTAAGAGACCAATCAAGCTGTCGCATACATTCTTTTCTACGTGCATGACGTCGATGCAGTGTCGAACATCTAGATACTCCCAATAAGGTAAGTCCCAAAATATTGATCTCTTCTTCCAGGTGTTCTTCTCATGAGTCCTCAATTTACGCCCCTTTCCGAGGACAACATCTAAATCCTTAACCATATCATAAACCTCGTGTCCCCTTAAATGCCTTGGAGCTGAACCATCTTCCTTCTCTCTGTCAAATTGTTTCTTCATCTTGCGGTATGGGTGAGCCCTCCGAAGGAACCGGCGGTGACGCATGTAGACGGTTTTGCGTGAGTGGTTCAGCCACACACTCTCGGTACCATCTAAACAGTGAGTACAAGCTTTGGCACCTTTTGTACTATGGCCCGATAGGTTACCAAGGGCAGGATAATCATTTATGGTGCAGAATAATAAGGAGCGCAGAGTGAAGTTCTCTCGTTTTTATGCATCCCATACCTGTACCCCTTCGTTCCACACTACTTTTAGATCTTCCACCAACGGTGCTAGGAACACATCAATATCATTCCCAGGTTGCTTTGGCCCTTGGATAAGTATCGACAGTAAAATATACTTTCGCTTCATACACAACCAAGGAGGAAGGTTATAGATGCAGAGAGTCACGGGCCATGTGCTATGTCGACTGCTCATGCTACTGAAAGGATTCATTCCATCTGTACTCAGTCCAAACCTTATAGTCACGGACAGAGTTGATTAAGGTGGTTCTTTTATGGTGTGATACGGGGTCGCCCGATCTTCTCGACGTAGGATGGATACTCACGGGAGTCTTGATGAATCGTAATGATCCTCCAATGCCAATGCAAGGGACGAACACTCTTTAATCCGCCAAAACACACTCGTGTTGATTTCACCGACCACCAAGCGAAGATCTATCGTGCACCCAATTCCCAGCGGAAAGGCTGAACGATCTTGATTGAAGAGAACGCTCCTAATTCCCTATGGAAATTCGGCAGCAATCCTAAACTCGAACAAACTTTAGTAGATTGATTTTTCTCAAACGTGGTCTGAGCCCTAAAGGCTGCCAATAAAAGGCTTATATAGCCCCTTGGGACGTCCATATGGTCCCCAAACCAAGTACAACTCAACCCTATATGGTTTTAGATACAAACTCTCACAAAAAGGAAACTATATTTTACACCTGTCATATTGTTTCGGTCATAACTTTTTTCCGTAGAGAATTTGAATGTGGGACCAGATCCATTGCGTAGCCCTTGAAATTATCTTTCCAACGAGTACAAGAACACCTGAATCGGACTCCGTTTGTGAAAGTTATGGCCTTTTTAGTAACTGCCTGTCAGACTGTCCCGAACCGAATCCGAATTGAATCCTGAGTTGAATCCGAGTTGAAATTGGATTGAACACGTGGGAAGTCCGAATTTGGCTTGAAAATCTTATCCAAATCTTGTAGTTTAAGTCCTTGGGCTCCTCCCTTTTGCTCTCCCACTGCATGGGCTTCTTTCCTCCTTGATGAGCTACATGGGCTGCTTGGTTTCCTCCTTTCCATTCCCATAGGCTTTGAGCTTTTCGTTTTTGGTAGCAAATATGATCACCCTCCTTGTGCTTCTCCATTGCTTTGGCCCCGGAATCATCATAATATTCAAACCTAATAAAAAACAAGAATTTGACATAAGGTAGTATATCGTTCCCACGAATAGAAGGAAATTCATTAAGAAACAAATTCACCTGACAATATTTAATGCGGCTCAATACTTCTTTCCAGTGAAATAATGTATTTGATTGAAAAGTGCTAATCATGTGCGTATCCGCATCATCCTCCCCTTCTTCAAGAAAAGCCGTCCTCGGCTTTTGATAGCCTGAAATTGTACTAAACAAAGAATACAATGTGTAGGCATGGTATATGTATTGGTCGATTACACCCTTCCGTCTTTCACATTATTATTTCCTGGAGGTGTAGTAAGCAAAAAGAACAACACATATGCGTGGTATATGTATGAATCAATTATTGTGTCATTCTCATTCTCACTGTTTTGCACAAACCAATTGATACTACAACAGCTATCAAATGCATACATTGCAATGTTGTCTTTCATATCATTCTCCCTCCCATGAGAAAAAGTCATCCTCGACTTTGCTAAGCACATGGACAAGTCATTAATGGGCCAAACTAAATTAAGTTGTTCAAATATGGGGGAGAAAATTTTTAGTTGCTTCCATGCTTCAACTGTGCTACTCTGATTATTTGTACATGATTGTACATTAAAGGATGAATATGTAGGCTTAAGAAAACTTTTAAAACATGAAGCACTATTGTTTAAACTCATCTCATTGTGATCATGATATGGCATAAAAGTTTGTTTATCCAAAATATGCAATTTCAATTCAGCAAGCTTATCACATGTAATGCATATTCGGTAAACATAAAACTTATCATTTATACCATAATTTCCAATCAAATTGAACTTATATGTATATGCATAGGTACTAACTAGTGATTTTAAACATGAAATTTCAGCAACATTCTCAATCACACTAGATAGCTCTCTAGGATCATCAAACATGATATAGCACAAAGAATCACTAGGAGATATTCAAGTAAGAACTTCCTTATGAGTAATCAATTCCACATTATGTAAATTGAGCAAAGAAATTTCAGAACATGGAATTTTCATTCGCACATATGAGTTCTCACAAGTGCTCACCGTTTCACAATTAATTCCAGCGCTAATATTGTTACCTTTATTATTCTCCTCAGTTGATATGGGTGTTGTAGGTATTAAATCATCATGATGTAACAACGGAACAGCAAGTACTTCATCTTCAACCGTGCTTATCTCCTCATCTTTGACTTCCAATGATGCCGGTTGTTGAATGTTTAATTCCTCATCTTCAATTTCAACCTGCACAATGTGAGAAACAACACTAGAAGTAGACATTAATGTGTTAGTTTCAAAATCAACATCACTTTGTCTATCTTCTACTTCTCTCTTTTCTTTTGGTGTATCTCTCATACTCTCAATTTGGATGCTCTCAAACTCACATATGGTGGGATCACACAGCTCGCTCTTTTTAACACTCTCACTCAATTTGGTTATGTGGCTCTCATTCTCACATGGGTTTTGATGCATCTCAATTGTTGTATGTGTCATTGGGGCAGCACAAGTTGTCTCCTTTACCGAAGGGAAAGTCCCATGCTCGATCATCTTCTCACATGACACACCAGTGGAACCATAAGAACTGAAGTGTGGACTTGGATGAAACCGTGATGTACGCATATCTATAAGTCTCTTTTCCTGCTCAATAGCGCAATTCACAAGGTCATGCATGCTACTAAAATATTTACCTTGAAGTGCAGTGGCGATTTCAGAATTCAAGCCTTCTTTGAAATATGCCTTCTCCTTAATGCACTTGTGACACGGCACGACGCAATGCATCTTGCAGCTCAAAATAATAATCTTTAACAGTGTTACTCCCTTGTGTGATACTCTCCGGATGGCGAAGCAATTCCGTGCATAATATGTTGGCACAAACTCACTCCTCATGAACGCCTTCAAATCTGACCAAGATTGAATGAGTTGTTTTCCAAATAGTTGTTGCCACCAACTATAAGCATAGTCTTCAAACTCTCTAGTGGCACGCATCACCTCTTGGGATTTGGGGAGCTTCTGAAATCTAATCACTTTCTCCATCGCCATTCCCATTCAAGATACTCCTCTGGGTCATTACTGCCATAGAAAGGAACAAATGTATCTTCTTCTTGTTGTGGTCGAAATGCCCGCACAATGTCATTCACGATGTTTGTTTGTAACACCTTCATTTGTTGATTGAGCTCAATACGAAGATCCTGCATATCCGCCTTGAGTTGTCCCTCCATTACAGTTTCTTGTGTAATGTACTTCTCAAGCATTGACGTTGGAAACGGTATCATAGTTTTCTTCTCCTCCTGTCATGGTTAATAGCAAAAAGAAGACACAAAAGCCACAAATATATGGGTAATATGTGGAGTCACTCAATCTCACTTTTTCTCAACCAAGTAAAGTTCTTACCTTTCCGAAGTGAATTGAGACCAAAAGAAACTTACACTTGGTGGTGGCTACAATAACAAGTGATGATTAAGCGGATTTAAAAGTGACTCACAATTGCACAGCAAAGGATATTTTGTGGAGCTTGGTTAGGAAGTATTTATCCTACACGATCTGAATTTCACGATGTTGTAAAATTAAGTAATAATCCAAGCTAGAATACTTTGCCTAAGTGCTGATCCAAAAGATATAAGTGAAGTGTATGAACGCACACGCAAAGATCAATATGACTCAATGCAACAAAGGAATGAGCTAGATGGGAACAAATAGGAACAATAGCTCGTTTGCATCAAGTACTAGGAGAGACGCTAGCCAATTGCAATAACAAGAATAGAGGGCACAAGATTGCTCAAATCACTCACCCAATAGGAGCTAGGACCACTCACCCAATCAGCCTTCTCTCTTTTTTTTCCTCTCTTTTTTTTTGCTCACCTCTTTTTTTTTTTTTTTTTGCTACCTTGCCAATCACCCAAATATGTTCAACTCACTGTTCTGAGTCTATCTTTGTATATGGGTCACAAACTTTTGTGGAAGGTAGGGATATATCTCTCTCTAAACTTTGATTTTTTTTTATCGGCCGGAGTGGTGATGCACAAGCCCAATACTCAGCTATAAGTATCCAGGAGCAGCCCTCAATGCAACATCAATGACTAGTCTCAAGTATTCAAAGGATATAAGTGAAGCTCGTATGTGTGGTATTCAGCTGTATGGTTTTCAAGGAAGCCAACGCGAACACTAACACCTCCTTAGAGTTGGTTTCGGATGGCAACTTCCAAACGGATTCGGAAGTGGACAGCTAGCCAAAACCGACTTGGATTCTAGAGTTGTACTTAGATTGATCTGAGAGGAGTTATGAATACGGACTCAACTTCAAAAGTAAATTGAATCTACCTTTTTTTGTTTTATGGGGACACAAAATCAAGTTACACGAAGGAACACAAAGATCAGCACGTAAACAAAATTTCTAATGGATCAAGACTTAATAAAACTCACAAAAATAGCATATGCAAAACTAGGGTTTGGATTTTTTTTGTGTTTTTGGTTTATGGACTTTAGGACAGCAAGTAATAACTGAAATTTAAAGGGATAATATCCTACCGAGTAAACCGCGCTGTGATACCAAGATGATACGGGGTCGCCCGATCTTCTCGACGTAGGATGGATACTCACGGGAGTCTTGATGAATCGTAATGATCCTCCAATGCCAATGCAAGGGACGAACACTCTTTAATCCGCCAAAACACACTCGTGTTGATTTCGCCGACCACCAAGCGAAGATCTATCGTGCACCCAATTCCCAGCGGAAAGGCTGAATGATCTTGATTGAAGAGAACGCTCCTAATTCCCTATGGAACTTCGGCAACAATGCTAAACTCGAACAAACTTTAGTAGATTGATTTTTCTCAAACGTGGTCTAAGCCCTAAAGGATGCCAATACAAGGCTTATATAGCCCCTTGGGACGTCCATATGGTCCCCAAACCAAGTACAACTCAACCCTATATGGTTTTAGATATAAACTCTCACAAAAAGGAAACTATATTTTACACCTGTCATATTGTTTCGGTCATAACTTTTTTTCCGTAGCGAATTTGAAGGTGGGACCAGATCCATTGCGTATCCCTTGAAATTATCTTTCCAACGAGTACAAGAACACCTGAATCGGACTCCGTTTGTGAAAGTTATGGCCTTTTTAGTAACTGCCTGTCAGGCTGTTCCGAACCGAATCCGAATTGAATCCTGAGTTGAATCCGAGTTGAAATTGGATTGAGCACGTGGGAAGTCCGAATTTGGCTTGAAAATCTTATCCAAATCTTGTAGTTTAAGTCCTTGGGCTCCTCCCTTTTGCTCTCCCACTGCATGGGCTTCTTTCCTCCTTGATGAGCTACATGGGCTGCTTAGTTTCCTCCTTTCCATTCCCATATGCTTTGAGCTTTTCGTTTTTGGTAGCAAATATGATCACCCTCCTTGTGCTTCTCCATTGCTTTGGCCCCGGAATCATCATAATATTCAAACCTAATAAAAACAAGAATTTGACATAAGGTAGTATATCGTTCCCACGAATAGAAGGAAATTCATTAAGAAACAAATTCACCTGATAATATTTAATGCGGTTCAATACTTCTTTCCAGTGAAATAATGTATTTGATTGAAAAGTGCTAATCATGTGCGTATCCGCATCATGGTGTGTTTGGTTCAGAGTCATGGTAAGACGGGACGGATCCAACCCATTTTTTAGGGATAGAACCGACCCTGTTTCGTGTTTGGTTGCAAGGGATAGGACGGTCCCTGCTTTCTGTTTGGTTTAGGGACAAAAGGGTTGGGATGACAAATCTGACATGCGGGATCTACCTGTCAGCCTCTTTTCTGGGATTGCAACAGCTCGTGGGGCCCACTCGTCCCACCTCATCCCTCACCATCCCCTCATTTCTGGGGGACAGGAGCATCCCCAATTTGAGAGTATATTCGCAGAATATTCCCTAGAGGGATATCCCCCATCCCACTCGACTCTGAACCAAACAGCTGTAGAACGAGGACCGCCCCATCCCATCCCCCATAGTCCCATGAACCAAACACACAATTATGCACTGAGCACCCCCTTCCCCTCTACTTTCTTGGTAGTTTTCTTATATGGATCTTTCCACTGCAGGGGTCTGAGGAAACAGATGGACCCAAAATATTCCTATTGAGTTCTGGAGTTCCTATTGAATTCTGGAGTTGGAAGTAAGCATTTAAGACCCAGTTTATATTGGTTTTTGGTTTTGAATTATGAATAGTAATAGCTTGTAGAGAAAAAGACATTCATGTGTGATTTTGGTTGATAAAAATGAAGTCATTACAGTATGTACTATAATCGACTACTAGAATCACTTTAAAAAAGCACTCCATTTAAAAACTAGATACCATTAAAAAATATTTACTGTAGAAAACCAACTTTTAAAAATTAATACAAACATGGCCTAATCTTACTGCTGCAACTAGGCTCGTGATCCTGGAACCTTCATGCAATAACAGGTGTGTATTGGTGTCCTCACTGAATCCCGTGAGAATTCCATATCTAACATGCATGTATTGGTAGAGTTGTAGGTTCATGCATGACTCCACTACAAGGGTTTAAATTTTGATATTCATCTTTATATACACATGAGTGAGCTTTCAGAAAAAAAAATTGTGAAGTTATGAATTTATCCTCAGTCTCTGTCTTTCTAGGCATATATTAAGAGTGCGTACTTACATATATGCACGCATTGTGTGGGTACGTAATGGTTATGTGCATGTAAATCTTTCTTGTAATTGCAAACACACACACACTTCCCTACGTACCATTAAGTCACCTATAAGGTCATGCCATGCATTGAGCATGTTTAAGACATGATAGTCTAAATATAGACTAGCTTAGCCATTGAATTAATACCATGTGACAAGATCGTATATAGTAGTACAAAATTTGAGCATGTTTAAGACATGGTAGTCTAAATATAGACTAGCTTAACCACTGAATTGATACCATGTGATAAGATCGTATATAGTGGTACAAAATTTCAATCGGTTATATATACCATGATATTTCTAGATATATTAACTACTAACCTAACCACCTGGAAAGTTCAGTTCTTGGACCATCACGGGAACTATCTAGCCTAATTGGGCAATTTTTAAAACGTTTTTCAAAATATATTCATCATAATTTATCGAATCCTTGTTCCCAACTTACCTCCTTAATCTTGCTAATTCGCTTCTAAGTGTGCATAGTTGCTTATTTGAACATGCACACGCTTCGCTTTGGGACAGTAAGTTCCCAACTTACCTCCCTAATTTCTACCCCCTTTGTTTCTGAATAGATGTCATTCCTAGGTTTACAAATAACTATATTGCAGGTCTGTTTGGCCGAGCAGGGGTTCTTTTTTTAGGCTTTAGAGCCCAGTTTCAACAGAAGCTAGCTCTAGAAGAAACTAGAGCCCAAAATTCAAGGTGTTTGCCTTGGACTTGAGCTTCAGCTCCCACATACATCCAATGCACCATTTTACCCTCCCCTCACCTCACCCTTCCCCTACCTCTCCTCACCCGATGCCTCTCCGTTGGCCGCCCATCCTTCTTGGCCTCCCCTCCCATAGATCTAGTGGAGGTTGGCCACCCCTTCCTCTCCCTCGACCTCCCCTCCCCCAGATCCAGTGGAGATTGCTCGGTCCTTCCTCTCCCTCAGCTGCTGCTTCCTCTCACTCGGCCCCCATCGGACCTGATAAAATCGAGAAGTGACACGACGAGATCGGACAGAGGTGATCGTGGATCGAGAGGCGGCGCGACTAGATCCGGTGACGACGACGACGACGATGGTGACGATGATGACGATGACAATTGTGAGGATGGTTTTGGAATTTCTCCTGCCTATTCCCTTCAAAGTTGTCAAAGCTGGTTCATTGTGGGCTCGACTCTTGTGCAGCTTCGGCAAAGCCGAGCTTCGAAGCCTGGCCATTTGGTAGCCTAACTTGAGGTTCTCCTCTAAAACTGGGCTCTAGAACTTAGCCAAACGGCAACTACGTACCCTTATTCAAAGCATTCATTATTTTAATTAATTATAGCTCTTAGGATGGTGTGGATTACTCTAGTTTAGAGTAATAAATGACATTGGAAAAGGCCATATAGATAATGGAGGGGAGGGGACGTCTTAGGAAAAAATGGTAAAAGTAATTGTTGAAGTATGACTAAATTGCCCATTTTTTTCTTATCAGTTTAAACTTTTGGATGAACTGGCTAGTACATGCAACCTAATATGATATCAGAGCCAAAAGGTCTTGAGTTTAAGACCTGATTTGTGCAATTAAAAAATAGTTGTAGCCCACTTCTATTCCACGTCTTAGGCCTTAGGGAGCCTACACATGAGGGGAGTGTTGAAGTATAAGTGAATTGTCTATCTTTCCTCATTAGCTTAAGTTTTTTGATGAACTAGTTGGTATATGTAACTCAATTTGGTATCAGAGCTAAGAATTCTTGAGTTCAAGACCCGGTTAGCACAATTAAAAAAATTGTAGTCTGCTCTTTTTCCATGTCTTAGGCTCGAGGGAGCCTACATGTGAGGGGGAGTATTGAAGTATAAGTGAATTGTCCATATTTTCTTATCAGCTTAAGCTTTTAGGTGAACTAGCTGGTACATGCAACTCAATATGATATCAGACCAAAGAGGTCTTGAGTTCAAGACCCGGCTAGTGCAATTAAAATAAAAAGGAGATGATTCTATGCTCTTCTCAATACTGATTTGCACAATTTTTAAAGCATGATGAATGTTTAATAGATGTTACTTACCTCTTCGTTTGTTTTGATATTAGTATTACTCTTATTAGAAAAGAAATCATTTAAGCACTGCTCAAATAAAAATAATTACAGTCCACTTACATTTCATATATTAGCCCTAAGAAAACCTACACGTGAGGGAGAGTGTTGAAGTATAAGTAAACTGTTCGTCTTTCCTCATCAGTTGAAACTTTTGGGTGAAGTGGTTAGTATATACAACTTAATATGTGGTTCAGAGCCAAGGGGTCTTGAGTTCAAGACTTGGCTGGCGCAATTTAAAAAACAATAATTACATCCTACTTCTATTCCACGTTTTAGACCTGAGGGAGTCTATAGGTGAGGAGAGTGTTGCAGTATATGTCCGTTTTTCCTCATCAATTTAAGCTTTTGGGTGCACTGACTGGTGTATGCAACTTAATAGTAACCTCAAAATCATAGAATAATATGTATTTGAGAACAAAATTTGAAAGCTAGAGTGCCATGTATTCAGGAACAGTACGGAGACACTCTTTTTTTCCGTTGGTGCTTTTTCATTAATAAAAAAGAGGAGTCTATAGAAATGAAAAACAAATACAAAAATAAAGGCACGAGAACAAGACTAAACTAATCAGAGGCACCAATATATAAAGCAAAAGGAAACAGCAAAGGCAATGGAGTATGTGAGAGATGTTCTCGCTGATTTGGAATTTCTTAAAGCTGTTGCCAATCAGGTCGCTCAAAACCATATTACCAGATGGCAAAAACCCCGGGATACGATCATACGACTTTGAAAGTAAATGTTGATGGTGCTCTTTATTCAGAAAATGCATTGGCTCGTACCGCGGCGATGGTGCGTAAAGTGGAGGCAGCTTCGTTGGTGCAGCCTGAAGGAATCGTTGTTCTTGAAACAGATTGTCAAGAAATTGTTTGGACATGGAATCGGCTGGGTGGCAGGTCCTCTATCTATTGCCTGCATTCTTGCGGAAGTTCGAGAGCTAGCTAGTAACTTCGTTTCCTTTCAATTCCAGTTTAGGAGGGGTGCTAATATGGCAGCACATGCCTGTGCTAAAACCGCTTGTCGTATTTCGGAGTGGCGACTTATGTGCCCTCGTTTCCTCGTTGATTCCCTCTGGGACGATGTAATAGCTCTCGTCTTCTTCTAAAAAAAGTATTGCGTTGTCTACGGAATTCCTCGTGCCTAGCTCGGCTTCTCTCCAACCCTGGCCTTCTGGATGATACGCACGGAAGACGTTGAGCACACTACTGTACGACCTTGGCGCCTAAAGATCCTGGCTTTCCATTCTTTGCACAAGTTCCAGTTGTTACGAAACCAAGAGGTTTACCTTATGAATAAATACCAAAACTATCTCTAAGATAATTTGACTATAAATAAAGAAGTCTATGTATAAGAAAAAAAAGATCTAAAATTAATAAAGATTTTGTTCCCGATGTTCTCGCTCAATTATTATTCTATGGTGTTCTCTTATGATTGGTTGCGTAGATTGCATTGGCGTCCGTTATTTCTCAACACGCAAGGTATGCAAATCCCAAAACCAATCTAACACACATTGCAATTTCGTAGATCAATCTAGATCGAAATATACGAGATCAATCTAGATCGAAATTATATTCGTTTGCAATGCCATGATTAAATCAGTAGCTTTCTAGCTAGTTGATTCTAATAGCAGATTGATCTATAAATTGTTCGCATGATTATTCACCTCTTTAATAGATTAAATATCTAAGTCCAGACCGGATGGCCTAGTTCGTCTAAAATAGAGATTTGATCATTTGATGCTCAAATCACCTAAAATCATGCACTGGACCGAACGGTACACACATGATTTCGGCACTATGGAAGTCGTCGACCGCCCAAAGCGCATCGCTAGTAATTCCGAAAATAGCTTATTAATTAGGAGAAATTCATTAAAAATTGCTAAAAATTTTCAGAAAATCCTAAAAATGTCTACTAAATAGATAAAATCCATACCTTAATAATTTAACAATATTCATGCTTTTACCTATTGTAAATTTAAAGTTTTTATGAATTATGTCGGAAATGTCTCACATTGCTAAGGAATTTGCCGAGCTCGCCCTGGAACGGTGGCAACTACCTCACATGGGCAATGGATGCTAAGACCAACTTGATAGCTCGGTCGCTAGGCGATGCCATTACCCAACTAGCAACTGGGGCTCCTGTCATTCTTGAGGCCACCAAATGTGTGGCACTACACTTCTTGAGGCACCACATCCATTCAGACCTAAAGTTTGAACACCTGCTAGAAGAGGACCCATTCGCATTGTGAAATTCCTTGGAGAAAAGGTATGATCAATAAAGGTCTATCATGCTGCATGAGGCACAATGTGAATGGACCAACATAAGGTTCCTAGACTTCAAGAATGTGTCAGCATATAATTCCACCATTCATAAGCTTGTTGCTAAGCTTAGGTTCTGTAACTACAATGTTACATATGCTGAGATGATAGACAGGACTAAGCACTTTCCACCCTACCCACAGGGCACTCAGCAGTAGTACCGTCAGGTCAATTACAAGTACTTAGAACTGATTACCACCCTTCTCGAGGCAGAGAAGAATGATGAGTTACTGATGAAGAACTATCAGACTTGCCCTACTAGATCATAGCCACTGGCAGAAGCTCATGCTAATTTCCAAAAGACCAGTGGTGGCCAAGGCCATGGAAAGTGACCCAAGCAAAAGGGTGAAAAGTGGAAGAAGTTAAATGTGCAGAAAGGAAATGGCAAGCCTAGCTAGATGGGGTAAGTGAGAGAAAAGCAGCAAAAGCCATACTTGGGCAACAAGATGGTCTACACCCTACACCTTGCTATAGGTGTGGTTGTATGGATCATTGCTCCCATACCTGCCGCACTTCGAAGCATCTGGTAGACTTCTACCAAGAGTCTATTGGCAAGGGCAAGAAGGCATCAGGAAAGAACGCAGAATCACACTTTGTCGATCAGCCTGATGCTGACAAAAATGATGCACCGAATGCAGAGATGGAGCTCGACACTATAGCAAGGGGTGATCACATGGAGCTTGACCTATAAGGTGACTTGCAGTAGTCCATAGGCAGCTTCCCCGAGCAACTCCAGATGTCATATTTTTCCTTAAGTTTGTTTTATTACTTTAGGCCATTTTAGGAAAATAATGGATTCTTTATGCTCTTACAGAGTATTAATTGTTTAGGATTTAAATATTAAGTCTAGATGAATAAATTGAGTTGCCTGCTCTTTTGAACTTTATTCCTATTGAATTATTGTTTAATTATATTATGCTCTACATAGAACAACTCCTTAAATCTAATGGTGGGGGAGAAGATTTGTCTGGTAGACAGTGGAACTACCAACTCAATTCTGAGAGATACCAAGTATTTCCAAACGTTAACCAAGAAAACAAAAAATGTCATAACCATCGCTGGAAGTGATGCTCTAATCATTGGCATTAGAAGGGCCACACTCGTTCTCCCTATGGGTACCCAAATAATGATAGAGGATGCTCTCCTATATCTCAAATCAAAACGTACCCTATTAAGTTTCAAGGATATTCACTTGAATGATATCCATGTAGAGACTAACAATGAAGGGGGTACCGAATATCTCCTCCTAACTAAGTCTGACGGTGATCAGAAATGAATAGTTGAAAAACTTCCCTCCTTCTCATTTGGGTTATACTATACCTACGTCAAACCTGAAGAACATGTTGCCATGAAAATAAAATATAAAACCTCGAAGCCTTTTAAGATCTGGCATAATCGATTAGGGCATCCTAGGGTAGAAATGATGAGAAAAATTATAAGCAATTCTATTCACTATAGCTTAAAAACACTATCCTTTTCTAAACCTGAAGATTTCTTGTGCCATTCTGTGCCAAAGGAAACTCATAACTTAACCCTCTTATCTAAAAAGTAAGGATGAATCACCTATTTTCCTGGAGAGAATGCAGGGTGATATCTGTGGACCTATTCAACCCCTATCGGGCCCCTTTAGATATTTTATGGTGGCATTAGATGCTTCACTAGGTGGTCCCATGTATGCCTATTGTCTACTAGGAACCACGCCTTTGCTAGGCAGCGACTAGTCACTGGAGAGTGAGAGAAATCAGCGCCACCAGCTGCCCTCATCTACCATTTTGCCGTGGCGTCGCCTGATCCCTATTGCCTCATGTCCTTGTAGACCAAAGGAAGCTTAGATTCACCCAAACAATACGTATTTTGCTAACTTTCTTTAAATTATTTCAATTTATGAGTTAGGGTTTCAATGTAATGATTGTTGATTGATTTTTGTCAAATTGTAGGGTTAAGACTTAGGGTTTTAATTTTGATTTTTGCAAATGAACTTAGCTCGTTGCAAATCGGGGGCAAAATTATAGTATTTGAATGCAATGTCAAGTAAGCCGCTAGACATATTTTCTATTATATTATTTTTGAACTATTGAACATATAAATATCTAACTAACTTTTCAATTAATTGAATGATATACTTATTTTCTATGTGGAGAAATAAGAATTGACAAAAATTACTAGTAATGTTATAGTTCGTTGCTTTATGAGCTAGAAAGAACGTAAATACTAAAAGATAGTGCATTAACTTGCATTTGATCATTATACTATTTCTTACTTGGAAATTTTAAATAATTTTGTTCTCTTTAATAGGCCATTGAGGTTGAATGATGTATTTTATTAGTACCGACATTTGTTTATAGTTTAGCCCTTAGTTTTTCAACTTGCTGCAAGTAATCAATATTATTATCAGCCATTTTAATTTTGTTAAGTATTTTGATCACTACTTATTTATCATCATACGCTGTCGTTAGTTATGCTAAAATATTGATGCTAAAAATTACCGAACACATTACTATTTAGCACAATATTGCTTGAAAACTATATATATATTATTACATATACGGTGAAGTGGTGAACTACGGTTATTTTATTCTAGTTCCGTCCCTATCTATGCATGTAACCTAGCTAGCCAGATAGGTTCACAAACAAACAAACCAAAACTGGACTGAAGGATGTTGGGGACGTTCTGTACTACTCTGTAATATTGTCGGTCGGTCGTACATATGATTGTACTAGTTAGAGACTTGTGCGTTGCAACGAGGTCATACAAATGGTGAGACGAAACTTACTATCTGACTAATTCACACATTAAACATTGGGGAGTAAGTGACAAAGATAGAAGGTGGCCAGAATGCGCGAGGAGATGGCGAAAGTGGAGGGGTGGACGGTTGTATCCTGAGAGAGAGAAGAAGAGAGACGAATAGTCCAGATCAAATCGGATGACTGAGAAGAGAGGAGGGAGACCACTAACTCACACTTTTATAATAGTAAAGACATTAAGTGCCTTTCAAAAAAAGAAAAGAAAACATTACAAGTCCACGAGCATATATAATACTTGCATTACTCGTGCGTAGCTTGCGGATATTATGCGTATCGACCTGCTTTCGGCCGGGCATCCCAAGGAAAGGAGAGGAGGGGACGCAATATGCATTATGCATATGCTGCTGCTGCCATTTATTCTAGAGCACAGCACAATATTATTAGGGAATTAATTGATGGTAAAAGAATTGAGTTCTTCCCTTGTATGGAGTACATAACATACAGCTGTCGAGAAGTGATGGGGAGGGACAGAGAGAAAGAAAGAAAGAATGTCGTTGGCCATGTGCGCATGTGGCTATTATTCGGCGAAGCTAGAGTAGCGTGTTTTCAGTGGAACGAAAGCCCAGTTTTGTGGATGCCATGCCCTGCCCTGCCCTAATTTTTTAGCTTATAGTTATGATTTATATTTTTAATTAAAATTTTTGAAATTTACACTGTTCATAGGTATTACGGGAAAGATACTCGCTTACTATTTTAGCTGGTACAGATGTTGGGCTTTTAACATATACTATAATTAATTTGTAGACCCCGTCTTGAAAAAATACACCATTTAAAAGTTAGATACTGTAGCAAATACTAAAGGCCACTTTTAGAAGCCGCAAAGAATAGGTCCTTATTCTGTTTTGTTATGTTTGGATTTTGGTGGATATTATCAACTAGTATTCTTTTTTCATGCATGCATGGGCTTTTGACATGATCGAAACAATTTTGGCTTTTGACTTTTAACTTCTAGCTTACAAAAATCAAAAACCAAATTGAACATGTTAGCTTTTAGAAACAGCTTCTACAAGCTGCTTCTTGAGGGTATTGCAGCGGCTTCTCAAATCCGACCTGCCACTTCTTCATCTAGCACCAACGCCATCGTCTGTCTCACCCGTTGCTACACGATGTTTTTCAACTCTTTTCTTTTTTTAATTTTTTATTAAATAATTTTGAAAAACTAACCGTTAATATAGCGTAATTATAACTAGAATCCGGTAGCCCGTTGGAGCAACCGTAAGGGCAATGCACCTACCAGCTGGGAGGGGCTACTCTCGTTAGAGCTGGGAGGGCCCACACAGAGCACGAACCGATTAGGTAGGGCCCACACGAAGCACGAATGATTAAACTAATCACCTTCTTCGTCTTTGGGGGTTCCTTCTCTGTGGTAGGACGATTCGCTCGCTATCTCAGACCTTAATTTACCTACTAAAATACCGCCAATTTCTATCTAGTCTCCAACCTAACAACTCTATTTCTTCCAAATTGCAGAGTAAAATAGTAAATGTTCTTCTTTTGACAGTGTGTTACGCTGGACAGGACAACCCAATCTTCTAATGTACTACTAGTAATAATGCGATATTATTGTCGCAAGAAAGTAGTAGCATGCACCTTCCTTCTCCCAGCCTACAGACATGTAATAATACTCTTTATCATCTTACTAACAATTATATAAATCTGAATGTACATGTCATCTAGAGAACAACAATCAGATCAGATTACTAATCAATTAGTTGACTGTTCAAACATTGGATTAAGAAGATGGAGTACATATATTTCAGATTATTAAATTTCTAGTGTGTGATGCATGCACATTGGCTGGCTGATTGCACAATCAGAACCTTGTTTAATAATTTTTCTTAAGCATATGAATGGTTAATTGGATATTTGGATGCATGCAATTTGGCTGGATGGGACCAGCACATCTCCAGGACCAGGAAGGATAGCAAAGCATAGCACGTGCGAGGGCCACGTCCCCCACGCGCAGTCAACTCTCTATATAGACGCAGTGTCCGAGTCCGTGTGGTGGTTTTTGTTTCTTTCCTTTTCTTTTCTTTTAAAAAAGAGAAGAGGGTGACATACGAAAGGGAGAGGAGCAATATTACCAGTGTACTGTGGGCATGTTAATATTAGCTGTGCCTAACAAATTTTAACTATGTCTAATATCTTTTGATTAAAAATAAATAATAGTATTGAAAGAAATAACTTTTAAAAAGAAGAACAAGTGATGAAAAAAGTAAGAAAGATATATGTGTATGAGAGGCGAATGAGAGGAGTAAGGTGTATAATGCAACTATAACCTTTTTCTTTATCTTCAAAGCAAGACAAAAAAGATAAAATGAAAAATCCGTTTCAAAAAATAAATTAACCATATTTACAAACCACTACTATCAGCGGCTGCATGTAACCAGCTCGACCGCAAGCGAGCGTGCACACACACTGCTTTTAACTGCATCGATCTCATATCTTCCTTAGCTTTTGTGCATACTTTCTTTAGTTCTTTAATCTTTACTGCTGCAGTATCAGTGTGCAACCGTAAGTTCGTTATCAAATTTGCCTGCGAACTCTGTATATATGTTCATAATAATAAGAACAGCAACTTTTTTACTTGAGAATAATAAGAAATGCAACTTGCTAGTTGAATTTTGATCTGAGAAAAAAAACGTACAAGGACAGCACACTCCGGCTAGGTATACAGCAAGGTCAGGATAATGACACGTGCTATGGAAAAAGAAAAGGCCAAGGTCAAAAAAACGTTGGAGATTGATCATCCGATTCCGACGGGCATCTCGATGCTGTGGTGGATCATTATGCATTTATTTATTTGTCGTCTAAATTAGAGTCTGATTTGAAGTTACCAAGCATGCAGCTGCTAGTACGTTGGTAAAGATCAGTTCATATTAACTTAGTTTTTATTTTATCTTATTAGTAGTTATAATTTGTAGAGAAATTTATAGAAAAAAAATTTGTATATGATTTTAGTCGATAATTATAATTGATTAGACGATCTTATCTTTTAAAATATTTCATTTAAAATTTATTTACTATAGAAAAGTAATTTATAGAAGTCCTTACTCCAGTTCGTTTGTGAGCCCATGTTACTCGAAACAAGTTACCCTGCGAGCTTTTGATTCATTCGCGTGGTTATTCCGCTCTGCACGCGCGGCCGGCGTAGTATCCGCTACAAACTTTCCGCGCGGACGCTAGGAAGCCAGCCTGTGATGTATCGCGTCATCTACAAGTACTCTACGCTAAACGCGGTATGTACTCCAGTGACGATCGACTACGGTTTTTTTTCCTTCGAAAGCCAAAACAAACATACCACTTCTCCAAATGACTTCTGTAGTAGCTTTTTATATCTAAATCCGTGTATATATATCATCTCTGTCGGCAGCTATACCGCCCTCTACCCACTACAAAAAAAACTCTACGTAGAAGTATCTTTTAAAAAAGCTTTCTAACATGTTTCTAAAATTAGAGTTACATAAACTAGAGACACTTTAAAAATCACTGCAAAATTTTTGCATTGTAGATGTAGCTTTGAGATGTTTTAGAAATTTTATTGTGAAGAGACGCTCTCTAATTCGCCTAAAGTTTGTTGTTTTGTAGAGGTATTTTTTGAGACACTTTTAACTATCTATATACATTTTTTAGTAGTTTACATGTGTTAAATGATCAACATATAAATATTGTAAGGGATAACTAAACACGTGAAGCGGTGAGGTTGAAGTAACTAGTACAATGTTTCCAAGAGAAATATTATTCCCATGTTGTGAGTTCAAGTAGCAACCTTTGTAAGACTAAAGGGTCGGTTACGACAACTAGAGAGAGTGAATAGGTGTAAATTAAAATTTTCATACTCAAGTGTTTTTTCTCTTAAACTCTAATGCTATGAGAAAGACACTAAGTCCAAAAATAGCTAGAATAGAATGAACAGAAAACACCAAGAATGCATCATGAACAGAGCGAATAGAACAAGAATTTAGAAACTTACTTGCTAAGAAACGTTAAGGACTCAAGATATACTTGACCAAAATTGGTAAAACTTGAACTATAGTAAGGTGATATCCTCAGTGTTATGATTTCAAAAGGAATTACAAAATAAAAAGGGTTATGATACTGAACGTAAAGCCCAATAAAAAGACCTTTCTTGCTCTAAGTTGACGTTGCATCAAAAATTAGAATTTTAGAGACTTAGCCGCTAAGAAACCTCAAGAATTTAATATATACTAAATCAAAATTGATGAAACTTGAGCCATAACAAGATGAGGTCCTCAGAGTTATGATTCTAAAAAGATTATAAAAAAGCTCAAGAGAAAGATCTTTCTTGCTCAAAGTTCACGTTGCATATATATTGATTGATGATCATGTTTCATCAGTCATAGATATAGAGATGTTAAATCAATAATGTGGACACATGTTAGATAGCATGGGTTGAATTGATCTGCATTGAGGCACTTTTGAGATTATTATATTTTATGTGTCATCAGTTAGTCTCAAGCAATGATGATATATAATCATTGTACCTAATATCAACATAGTTTTCTATATATGTAATAGTACACTTAGGGCTATCAAATACTACTCCAAAACTGGATAGTAATAAAGATAGTTTTTGGGTATACGACGAAACCTGTAGAGGAAAGTGTCTAGTCAAATATGAGATTTGCCCCTCCTACATAACAGGAGAGATATTCCTGGATCCTTCGATGTGGTCGGATATAGAAATGCATGGTCATGCCATAAGTGGTTGAAGAGTTGACTACATAAAGTTATCTATTACTAGATCAGGAAAAAATTGAACAATCCATGGATGACACGTTTCTTGCCTACAGTTCGATTAGGTATAGTGAGGCAAAAGGAAAATACGTAAATAGGTCGATAGGTTCGATCGTATGCGAACTGGTCGTGATCTGGTCGGACATATTACAAACTGGTTTACAAATTGGTCGTGACTATAGGTGATCTGAACGTAAGGGGCTATGAGTTAATCATGAGTGAATAAAACCTAATTGCATATCATATTGCATAAGATTTGTCCATATTAATCTTTGTGTATATTTAGAGGTCAATATATCCTACATAGACCCCTACTGACCAGTGATAGGAAATGTGTTTCCGAGTTACAAGCAAGTATATATAAATCTACAAAGGTTACACACTTAACGGGTTGAAATAATAAGGGTTAGGATGATAGATTTCAATATGGGGCCTGTTATTTTTTTAGTTTATGGCTGTCGCGTATAGCTTTTAGCTGAAAATTTTGAATTTTGGGCTATTTGCGACAGAGATTACGGAGAGAGAGATACTCGCTTATGATATTGAATGGTATAGATGTTGAGCTTTTAACATGTACTACAATTAACTTGTAGACCCCATCTTAAAAAATATTCCATTTAAAAGTTAGGTACTGTAGTCAAAGCCAAAAGCCATTTTTAAAAGCCGCAAAGAACATGCCCATATTAAAGATTGGATAAAGATTGTATTGGATAAAGATCTGGTCGGAGACTCTGATATTGGATACAATCTCTAGCCATATTAGATATATTGAGAGAGGTGTGTGGCTAAGAGGAGTACTAAAAATTGAGGATTAGCGGAAAGCATGAGGCACACCCATCAAAACTCTAGTTATCATCTCTCAAAATTCATACCATGTGCGCTGGTGCTAGTACATCGATGCACGATGTTCCATCTCAAAACGTGTGAACTTCGGTAGAAACGCTGCTATGACTGTAGCGCTAATTGGGATCATCAGGAGGAGGTGACGGTTGGCTCATGAAGATCGACTACTAATCGTGAATGATCAATTACTTCTACTATATCGACGTGTGCTACATTGGACCAGGCTATTTCATCTCTTCTTCCGCTGCACTACACGTCTAGTGGTAACGATCTATGATCTCTTACTTAGGCCTGGGCAAAATACCGCTACCGTTACCGTGACCAACCATTACGGACCGAACCGAAATACCGAACCGAGGTACGATCCCAAATTCGGATAGCGATTCGATTACGAAATTAGTTTGGGTAGTTCGTAATATCCCCTGCACCGAAATACCGAATTCACTTGTTCTTGTGTGATGTGTAATGTGTTGGTTGTTGCTCTCTGTTTGAACACTTGAACTTATCACTTTATTAGTATATGATTCTCTCTGCTTGAACAATCGCTGTGATATATTATTCTATGCAAATTGCTGCTGAAATTCTATGCAAATTGCTGCTGAAATTATGTGCAAATGCGCTGCGATTTCTTTGGTTTCGTGAATCGTATATCGGGTATACGAACCGAACCCGATTATCGCACCAAATTGCGGGTAGTGTTTTTTGGGCTAATATCGGGTAGCGTTTTCATTACCCAATTTGAACTACGAACTACCCGACTAAAAATCGTAACTCTAACGCCTGTGCCTACTTACTCGCATGCTTTTGCTTTATGTAGTAGAATGTTTTTTAATTTGTGGTAGTGTAGGCACCCTGTATCTCAACAATTTGATATTTTCCACAACATATAGGGCCTCAAATCAGGTCCAAAATGCGAGATTATGTAGTTTAGGGTTGGGAAGGAGATTGGAGGCGTGGGGAGAAGAGAGGACTAACGAAAGGAGGAGCGTAGGGAAAGCAACCTGCGAATGGGTGGTACTTTGTAAGACTGCTTTGCCACGTCGGCCTGAGGAAGTCGCCAACGATGCAACCCACATCAGAAGGAATGCATTCGTGGCATTCTTTGCAACGCCAGCCAAACTAGCGTGGCAGTATTAAAATACCACGAGCACCAGTAATGATGTGGCTAAAAAGGCCATATTTAGAAATAAATCAAGTAGGGTTATTAATAAAGTATTACTTAAAAAGATTAAATAAAACAAAGGTTCACTAACAACACACTACAAAGTATCAGTAGTAGTTCAACATCCCAAAGTTCACTAATACCTCCAAGCATAAAATGAAATAAGTGGTGGGGGTACTAGCTTAGCTTAGGGCCTGTTTGTGACTGCTCTGCTCCAGTTTTTCCAGCTCTGCTCCACCAACTCCACCATGGAGCAGCTCCACTGTAGAGTTTCTGGAGCAGGTGGTCCTGTTTGGCACGCAGCCTAACTCCAGCTCCAGGAATGTGAGGTTTCCGAGAAAGGTCCAATGTGCCCTGAATGATGTTTGGTGTATGTTTTGATGGTCATGAGCATATGTAACTGAATATTTTTTGTTGCCAATTGAAATATGATGTAAAATATTATAATCACAATTAATTTATTCAAGAAAACCAAAAAACAAATATTTTGGTCAAATAATTCCATTCTTTTGTCCCATTGTTTCACATCAAAACTCAATTCTTTGCATTGGATAGGTGACCTCAAAAATGGATCGAAGCAATATTGGTAGATATCTGAACTTATGTACAATGAGACTTTACCTCTCAAATCTGGTTAAGCAGATAAATTGAAATGGTCTTAGAACTGATTCTGATTGTAAAGTAATTCAATGAGTACAGCCTCAAACATTAGTCCATCAAGTTCAAATTAAGTTAACCATACAACTTCCTAAAACAAATTGTAGGAAATAGTATATAATGGTAAGAACCAATATGACACAATTCAGTTCATCAACATACAAACATGAATTAGACATAGTCACATACAAACAAGGGAGATTAGCTATACTGGTAGATGAAAAAAAAACCGAAGACCTTCCAATCACAGAGATTACTTGTACTGTGCTTTAATTTTCTTTTACCCCATCTCTCTATGTAACATGAACAAGCAAAATCTCATACAGACCACCATGATCGCCATCGCTAAGTGAGCAGAAATTACTGATATTACTGATTTTTGAGCAGTTAGTAAGCACGGTATGATCAAAATGCACAACCTTTCTTCTTCCCCTCAATCGATCAGGGCATCTCGCGGAGGAACCCACTCATCCTCGCGAACCCACTCGGCCGAGCTCGACCGCCTCGTTGATGTTGATGCCGCTGCAGCCCTTCTCCCGGCCGTCGCCTCTCCCGCGCCACCTGTTGCCTCCGCCGAGATTGGCGGCGGCGACCTCCTCCGCCTCGGCACGGCCCCCGCCTTGAGGCACACCCCGACCTTCTTCTCGAGGTGGGGCGCGCGGCGGGCGTGGTGGCTAAGGGGGTGTCGGCGGGGGGGGCGAGGAGAGGAGCAGCGCAGAGAGGCGGAGGAGAGGAGCGGCACGGGAGGCGGAGGAGAGGCGCTGTCGTGATGTCCAGAGAGAGGGTCAGCGGCCACTCTTGCGCGGCGCCGAGGAGGAGAGGAGGTGGTTCTTGAGCGGGAGGAGTTGGGCGGGAGCGCGACGAGGTCCAACGGTGGCGGTGGAGGTGGTCGAGGACGGTGGGTCGGCGCGCGTCGGCGAGGAGACGAGAGACCGCGCAGGAGAGCGAGAGCGAGGCGGGCGGAGAGGATGGAGGCGCGGGTGGGGGGCGGAGCGAGGGCGGAGAGGATGGGGGCGCGGGTGGGGGCGGATGGATGGCAGTGGTGGGTAATTTTCCCCCAACTCCATGAGGAGATACAAAACTTCGTTCTGAGTACCCTGAAGAGTTCCAAAAACGTGGAGTTGGCCTTCAACTCCACCTTTTTCTTGGAGCAGAGTTCTTGGAGTTGGACCCGTTTGGCTAGACAAATTTGAAGCAGAGTTGAAAAAGCTGGAGTGGAGCAGTCCCAAATAGGCCCTTATAAGATAGTGAGCGATGAAATGAAGAGGTGGATATTTCGGTTTAATCTTTTAGCTTCTAGCTTTTTAATTTTTTTAGCTTTTTTGTATTTTTTCTTATTCCTTTTTATTATTTATAATGATATAATTTTTTAAAATTAATTACACAAAAAAATATCAATAACTATATCGGAAAAAACTACTACAATGCCTGAAAAGTCGGAAACTTGACGCTCGAGAGCCCAAACGAGCACCCAAAAATGATTGCTTACCCGTGATGACGTGACCGCGCCCGAGGAGGGGAAAACGAATCTGAAAGCGAAGTGGGGCCCTGGTGTCAGTGAGGGGTTTCTTGTTGCTGGAACACCATGTCGAGTTGGCGTACGGTGTGGAGCCGAGCCGGCGGCCTTGTCGCAGCTAGGACCAGCCTGTCCGGATCGAATCCAGGCCAGACACCAGCCGTACGCAAATTGCCCTCGTGGGAAGCCAAGCCGGAGGAGGGCATTCTAGTCATTTCAGTTGCGCCCGGTGATGACGGTGTTGCCCACGACGACATCGTCCGCTCCCCATCCCTCACGCCGTTAATAACTTCACGGGCCAATCGTTCACACCCTAGCTGCTAGCGTGCGGGCATACTTCAATTCAAATGCATTCTCTTTGCTTGGATCAGGGCAAGGGACAAAAAAAAGATTATGTTTGGATTTTGGGGCATTTATTTAGTGCTTATTTCGGTTTAAATTTGTGGTTTTTGGTTTTTTAGCTTTATTTAAGACCTTTTTACTGTAACTGATGTAAATTTTTTGACGTAATTAAATTAAATTAAAAATTAAAAATGGTTATCTCATCACAGACAATGCAAAGGAATACAGAGAAAAAAAAGAAGAAAACATGATAAAAGGCTAAAAATCAGAAAATGACAAAATTAAGAGGTGAGAAGCTAAAAGTTAGAAATCAAAAACTTAACCCTAAATAAGTAGAATTGATTTAAATTGGGTGTGGCCAGCTCAAGCCAAAACTGTTTTAAGACAAGATTGTGACTTGCTTTTCTATGAGAGCATTCTAAGAGCAAGTTTAATAGAAGAGGTGGCTGCTACCTCTAGGACTAGCCAAATAAGCAAAAAGAGTACACGTGGCTCATGGTGAAGGTAGCTAATACAATAAGTTGAGTAGATGTTACCTCTACTAAAGCACTCAAACATTTAATACTTGCATAAATATATCAGGGGTCACCTCTTGCATGAGGGGCAGCTTGTCTCTCTCTCCTCGTATGATGCGCTAGAGGTTACCTCTTATATAAGAGCAAGTACAATAGTATAGCCAACTAGTGGCTATAACACTTGTCCATTTCATCTATAGCCTTCAAAAAAATAGTTCATACAATAAGGTAGCTATTACAATAATTATTTGGCCCCACGTGTAAGAGAGTGAAATGCATATTTTTACGTGCTATAACTAGCTGTAATTTAGTAGCTAGCTTCCTTCTCTCTCTTCCTTTCTCTCTCTGCCACGTAAGATTTGGTTGATATTATATTTGCTATAGCCTGCTGACTAAGTCTTATTGTATCTGCTCTAAGGGGCAGTTTGCCTCTCTCTTCTCTTTTCTCTCTCTTCTACATATGATTATATTGACGTGGATTTCGCTAGAAGCGACTTAGTCAGCATTATTGTTCTCTCTCTAAGCCTTTGTCTAAGTCAAACGAAGAAAAGGTGCTTTCTCTCTCTTTTTTTTTAAGGAAAAAAGAAGTAAAGAAAGAAATGCCGCCGTGTCCACAAGTAACGGCGTGAAGCTGACGGGGGAATGGAGACGGAGAAGAAGCGTCTCCACGACGCCAAATGGCAGCCTCGCTATCTTCTCCTCTACTCAAGTCTTGTCACGCGCTTCCTTCCCCGTTGGTCGCCTCGCCTCGCCGGCAATTCGGTTAAAAAGCGAGGCAAGGGAAGCCACCACCACCCACCCACCGCTTCCTTCCCATCCCCACACCTCCCCATCTTTCTCCGCCCCCAATCAATCCCCACCTCTTCTCTAGGGTTTCGCCTCCTCCCACCTCGCCCCATTCGCGCCGCCATTAATTTTTGATCCTTCTATCGCTGCCTGCCTGGATCGCGCCTTGACCTCCGATCCGCCGTCCTAGGATTTTTTTTCGTGGTCTCTTGGTTGGATCTGCGGTTTCAAGGCGCCATCTTTTGGTCAAGGCCCAAGGCTTGCTAGCCTTTTGGGGTGTCGCCATGGATTCCTCCTCGCCGCCGTCCTACTGGTGCTACAGATGCGAGCGCTTCGTGCGCGCCGCGCCGCAGGGGGAGCCCGAAGTCGTCTGCCCCGACTGTGACGGCGGCTTCCTCGAGGAGATGGACGCGCCGCCGCGCCGCTCCGCGGTCTCCGCCTACGTCCAAGGCCACGCGGAGCCCCCGCGCGCCCTCCACGGTAACGAGCTCCGCTCACGCCGCAACCGGCGCGCCTTCGCCGCCGGTGACCGCTCGCCGTACAACCCAGTCATCGTGCTCCGACGCTCTGCGGTCATCCCCGGGGACGACGAGGTCCCCGGCGCCACGAGCAGCTTCGAGCTCTTCTACGACGACGGCGTGGGCTCCGGTCTCCGTCCCCTCCCGGAGAGCATGTCCGACTTCTTGATGGGCTCCGGCTTCGAGCGGCTCCTCCACCAGCTCGCCCAGATCGAGGCCGGCGGCTTCGGCGCCGTCCGTTCGTGTGAGAATCCGCCGGCGTCCAAGGCCGCTGTGGAGTCCATGCCCACCATCGTCATCGCGGCGTGCCACGTTGGCGCCGATTCCCACTGTGCCGTCTGCAAGGAACCCTTCGAGCTAGGTACCGAGGCGAGGGAAATGCCGTGCAAGCATATCTACCACCAGGACTGCATCTTGCCGTGGCTTGCGCTGCGCAACTCGTGCCCTGTGTGCCGCCATGAGATGCCCACGGAGGTGGCACGGCCTCCGGTAAGTGACTCAGGGGACGATGACCACGGGAGCAATGCAGAGACTGGGAGCGAGGAGGAGACCGTGGGGTTGACGATTTGGAGGCTTCCTGGAGGAGGCTTTGCTGTTGGGAGGTTCGCTGGTGGGAGGAGGGCCGGTGAGAGGGATCTCCCAGTTGTCTACACCGAGGTGGATGGAGGTTTCAACAATGGTGGCGCACCGAGGAGGATCTCTTGGTCATCGAGAGGGAGCCATTCGTCCGAAAGGGGCATTATTAGACGCTTGTTTCGCAACATGTTTGCATGCTTTAGGCATGTCCATTCGACCAATGCTCAAGCCTCGTCCTCGAGGTCGGAGAGGAGCTCAGTGTTCACCCGTGGTTTCAGGAGCCGGAGCGCAAGCTGGAGATCCGAAGATGGGCATGCTGATGCAATCGCCAGATGATGATTGCTTGACTTGGGCAATATTACATTAGACGTTGGACAGCTGCAGCTGTTTGCCTTTGTTTGATGTTTTTACATATGATTTAAGAGAGCAAGAAAGAACAGGATTTGTAGAGCAAAACTGCTGTTTTGTACATAGAGCAGATCTAGAAATGTTGCAATGGAAATATCATTGGGTTTGCGTATTCAAGATGGTCTTCCTGTTGCATTTTGGAACATGAGCAAGACAAGCATTTGGATATATAGCGCTTAAATTGTTGGTAGCAATCGATAACTTACTTGAATTCCATTCTACTCAATGTGGCACGTTTCATTGTACTTACAACCTATAATATTGAAGGTTTTAGATGTTACAGCAGCGATTCAACTCAAATATTTTGTGCTTTCAGCCTGCAGCTTGTTGAGTTGTTCTTGATTTGGATTGTCTTGATCAGGGCACTTTCATCCTTGTTTTCTAGCTATCTTCACTAGGGACAGGAGGTGAGATATGTCTTGTTCAAGACGCCTAATGACTTGACTGTATTTTGGATGGTCTCTTCGTATCGTCATCATCCTTACATTCTTGTCAAAGTTTCCAAATGATTATCATCAGGGAAAAATGTCCACCAATTCTATCGACATTTCCTCCAGAAGAGAAAGATCTAAGATCTCTGGTGTATGTGAAGCACCACATCCAGTAGGATGTAATGATGTATGTTGCTAAACTGCTGAAGTAAACAAATAAATTCATTTAAGCTCTATTTGGTAGTTTCGTCACAAACAAGACATCTCTGTATGGTCAAAGTACGAAATATTCGCATACGTTAGTCTATTTTACCTAGTGTTTTACTTGCCTGACACCACTGCTCTAATAAAAGCAGTAAGCATGAGCTAATCGAGTTTATCCACATTTGTTGCTTTAGCCAGATTACGTGGCCATACCTATTTGTGATGTAAGTTGTGACTGGAAAATCCAAGTGGAAAGTGTGGAGTATAGTCTATGAATAAGAATTTCTAGTTTCACCTGAATATTTGTCTTCAGAATTTGTTCTGCTCTATTAGACTATTCTGCATTCGTTAATCACGAATGCACAGCCTATCTTCTCTATGTTTCCATTCAGGTGCTGCTAAGATGATCTTCTTTTGGTGATACGCAGAAATACTGTCCAGACTTTGCCATCGATGGAGATTTTTCATAGTTCGATGTTCTCGAGTTCTTCCATCTGACGGTTGACCACCACTTTGCAGTTTGCAGTGAGTTTGTCTTCTCTCGAAGGTCTATTGATTTGTGCTACATGCTGTTAAGTGCAGCTCCATTATAATGCTAGTATACTACATTTTCGTTCTGTTACCCAATCTTTTGGAATCAAGAAATGTTTCTTTCAGAAATGGTCCATGTAATAACCGCTGCAGTGTCCAGCGACTGCTGTCTTGTGTGACCCTGATTGCCAATGATTTAGGTCTTCTTGTCCTAGTCCTGCCACTTGGGTTTTCTCTGGTTGTTGAGCTGCAATCGGAGAGTACTATTGGTGACCGGTGAAGGTACCAAACTGTTCTGTCTTTTCTAGTTGGTGCATGTGCTAGCACTGCTGCGACATCTTCTTTTCGGTGTTTGTATGTGGGAGAAAGATACTATTGGCTAGTGTTTGGTTGATTTCATTGTCATTGCGATTACATTATATTTGCAGCTCCCAAATAGTCATGATTCCTTGTTTGTCACATAAGGTATGAAGCAGCCTGAGGTGAATCAATGGAACAGGTTGTTGTAAAATGTTTATTTCTTTACTCTATATGATCCTTGTCCGAAGAAAAACAGTACGTTCACTTGCTACTGTGAACTACTGAAACTTCACTTTCGTAGGAGTTAGCAGTTGACAAGGACATACCCAGCTGCCACATGGTTTGTGAATCTTAAAAGAAAGGCAAACTTGGTGTGTTTCAGCGCCCGAAGGAAAATTGCTCAAGAAAAAATATGATGCAGTAGACAAATTTGCATAGAAGAAAAGAAAAAAGATAGGCTCGGGAGATGGGCCGGCCGCGCGAGATTCATGGGCCCTCGTTGAATCCGGCCTGCGTTGCGTTGGGGGCGCATGCATCACTCCACGTGGCTTGCAGCTTCTCTGTGTTGCTTCCATGGTTGGGCCACACGTCACAGTGCACCTCATGTTGCTGTAGACGATGACTTTAGTACACGATCGATAACAAACCGGACCAAATCAATCAGTCCGTGCAGACTTTATTCAGGGACCCCAAACCTCTCCACTCAGCACATAGTTCATACAAGAACATAATTGATCACACATGGTAATTAGAACGACCCAAACCCAATCAATTGTCTCATTGCCTGCATGCGCGACGCATGCATGCATGCCGTAGCCACAAATCAGCTCGATCGCCTCATACACATGCAAGCTCGATCGACCTCTTGATCATCGATATATATGATCGTGGATCAGTCCCAGATCATGACGACGGCCATGACGGCGACGCCGAGGAGCACGGCGAGGAACTTGAAGAGCGGCTTGTCCAAGTAGTTGGGCTTCTGCGGCCGGTACCCCTTGGTCATCAGGTGATTGATGGCCACGTACACGAACACCCCCGTCGCGAACCCCATGGAGATGGCGTACGTCCAGTCCGCCGCCGACCCCTCCGCCGTCGCGTCGATGGCGATGCCGATGCCTACGCCCACCGGGCTCGACACCGCGAACGCCAGCGAGTACACCACCGTCATCAGGAACGGCCGCTTCGGGATCATGCGGAGGAGCGCGATGCCCATGGCCACCGCCGCGAAGATCTTGTGAAGACCGATCGTCCACAGGTTCCTCCACGCGTCGCTCTTGGTAGCTGCAAATTGTTATTAGTCATCTATATATGACCATGCATACATTAGCTGCTAGCTGGAAGTAATGGAGTACTTGTTTGTGATAGTATAAAGGGGAGATACTACTCGATCCTGCATGGAAGTCATCTAACATCCCAAAAAGAGAACTAGTGTAACTGCAAAAATTATAAAATCTTTTTCATTGCTTTTTTAGTGTATCTCAAAATTTTCTATGTTATTCGAATTTCTTGATTTGGTTCCGCATAATATGTTTTTGATATACAGTAATATATCTGTGAGTACTATTTACTGATCAGAGAATGTTGTATTAGAATCACAGAGGATCTGGGTTTGCTAACCCGGGATCAGACAAGTCACTTCCAATTAAGTGACCTAAACTGGACTGGAAGTTATTGATGAACACATAAAATGCAAATCTTTCATGAGAAAAATTCCTGTTTTATATGAAGTATTTGGCCAAAAGAAACCTCTGGGCTGGGTGATGTCTTTTGGAATACTTTCGTAGTGTTTAACATGCATAATTTCAAGTACTGTACACAAATGAAATAAGAGTTTAACTGAAACTAATGATGTTTTCTGAAGAAAACAATGCTATAAAACATATGATCTCATCGTTCTGAAAAGTTTGTCTGCAAATTCTAGCCGCTAATTGCACTGGTAGAGGACCGAGAATCGAAGTAGTAAGTATTAAGCAGAGAATTATGGATTTCAAACCGCACTTACTGTATGCGATTACTTGTACAAATAGGGTAACACTGATTGCAGGAACTGACCTGAAACCCCTATGGCGATCCCTTCGAAGATCGAGTGAAAGCAGAGCGCGATGATGAGCAGCACAGCGTCCTCGAACGACGACGTGCTCATGAGCATCGGGTGCGCCGCGTCCTCCTTCCGGTGCCCTGCCTCCTCCGCAACACTCCCCGCCTCTGCCTCATCGACCTGCTTGTTGCCGCTCCTCTTTGCGACGGCGACGATGACGCAGTCGCTGAGCATGGTGAGCAGGAAGCCGACGCAGGCCAGCATGAAGGAGAAGGGGTACGGGTTCTTGGTGAGGCCATGGAAGGTGCTGGTGGAGTCGGCGAGGAAGTGCATTAGCGCCGTCCCGAAGAAGATGCCGGCGGCGAACTGCGTGCCGAGGAGGAGGAAGCTCTCGTTCCAACGGTAGAAGTAGGGCGAGACACCGCCGAGGAAGGTGAACACCAGGAGGATGACCAGGCACCACACCTTCACGGCGACGAGGCCCTTGGAGCGGAGGTTGGACGCGTCGGCAGGCGGCGCGGGAGTAGTGTCGCCACCGTCGCCGTCGTCGATGCCGCCATGGCCGCTTGCCTGCTGGAAGCAGAGCAGCGAGAGGAGGAGCAGGGTGCAAATGAGCGGCGTCCTCATCGTCCTAGCCACCATCACCATGAGTTGTTGGCCACAAGAGAGGAGAGTTTAGCTAGCTAGGTATATTGGAGATGATTTATGGTATCTCCTCTCTTGAAGTTTAATACAGATGCTTGGGTCAATAGTGATGTGCGCTAAATGATAAATTACATGTATATTCAATTGAAGAGATCAATTAATAAAATAGGATAAATTAATTACGGAAATGCCAGCTAAGCTAGGTCTTGTACTAACTGTTCCTTGTGTAGCGAGCTCTGCTCTGTGTTGTACTTATGGCACGTGAACATATGCATGCAGTACAAGTGCTGACTTTGCGAGGGAGGGTTGTACTACAACTCTGGAGATGTATGACACGTAGCGAATTTTTTTTTTGACATATTTGAGACTATTTGTAACCATAATTATAAAAATGACTCTATGACTGTCGTATTGATAAAAAAATATTTTTGTTGTCCGTCAGTAGACACTGCCTTTTGCCCTGTCATCGGACAGTAGGCAGCCTGCTGCCCCACCACACCACTGGACGGCAACTGCCTGCCGGCCAATGGCTAGACGGCAGGTGCTTAAGTTGGTAGATTAGCCGGTTTAATTATCTGCCCCAATTTTTTTGATATTGTTTGTTTTAATTTTTAAATATAGCAAATGCGCTAAAAAAATTATGAAATTTTATGTGCAATTTCGCGACACAACTTACTTGAGTATGCAATTTTTTGGTAATTTTATCCACTATTAATGTTGCTTAAAAATTCATACGATTTTGATATTTGTAGGAGTTGTTACATATAGCAAACGAGCTCCAAAAATTACAAAATTTTATGGGAAGCCTCCCAAAATAGTTGACCTACTCATGTAATTTTTTTGAGAATTTTATATACTCTGAGTTTACCATGTTAATTTAATCATGAAATTTGCGATGCTCAGGTTTTTTGAGCAGTGTGTGACCTTTATTTTTTGTGAGAACTTCATACATTACCAATATTTGTAGAAGTACATGTAATAGTATAAACAACACGTCACACAGGATGCGATGTAGCTCACCCATCAGAGCCACTGCTATCTCATTACCGCGACTGTCTCCCCATGTGTGGCCTTGTCTTCCATTGAGTACGAGCATGTCTTGTGTGGTATGTCAGTCGGTCCGGAGGTTGCGTCTTAGTTCAGAGGAGGTATGAAGACCGTTTCATTTGTTGAGTGGCCGACAGTGGTCTAGTAGGTTAAGGTACAACAGGCTGGGTCCAGTAAGCGTCGATATCCTCTAATTGAGACATGCCAAACTGCGAGCCGCCAGTAATAATGTCAGGAACGAAGGACTCTAGAAATCCCCCTTGTAGTGCAGAGGAGCTCTCACATTGACCGTACGACGTGGCAGCGAAGTCGGAGGAGCTCTGCCTACCGAAGTCTCCAAACCTTAGGTATGGTGTGAACGCTGAGCTCTGCCCTGCATACGTTGCAAACCCTGGCACTGTGTACTGCTCTCTGTAAACATCCAGGAGGCCTGTATATATGGTCATCGGTGTATTCGACGTCACCCTACGTTGAATTCGAGGCTGTAAGATGAAATGATGTTTAGTCATAATAAATATTCTAGATGTACATTGCGAATATCGTACCTCCTGGATGTGCAGCGAAGATGAATGATGGGGAGTGATACTCTGTGTAGGTGGCGTGAACATTAAAAGTAATGCATCTTGACGATGGACATGCGGTGGGAGAACGCCATGATGTTAGCAAAATATAAGGCCTAACAGGAAAACAAAACGTAGGTTTGTACATAAGTTACATCCTCATCGTATGGCTCGTGGATGATCAGTGGCTAGTACTACGATGCCGGCCAGACTTGGTAGATTGCGATGGTTGGCCAAACTCGCTAGGTCACGATGACCTGGCGGGTGAGCATGGTGCCCTCACCATGTGCCCGATGTGCATGGCGTGATCCGTCGAACGGCTGCAGCTCAGGTTGTGCACTATTTTTTTTGTCCTACTTTAGGATATACTTCAAAGTATTCTACATGGCTGGTGGTGTGTCCAGGCCGGTGAGGGCAGTCTCGGACACACTTGCGATGCGATGCACCTGCTCCAACTGAAGTAATATATGAAACAGGTTCAGTAATGACCAGTATGAATTTTGTAAATAAAACGATCAGAAATTGCAACTATCTTATGCTGTCATGCCACCGTGAAGTGCTGTGGCAATCGATCGATCGTTGTAGACTGTCATCATGCGTGATTTGCTTGAGGTGATCTGGTGGACGAACGGCAAGTCTGCTGTGTGACCGGGGTATGTACCACTCTAGGTACTCATCGTACATTCGAACATTGTACGGACGCTGCTCCATGACGACATCCAGGTGTGCCCTGTCCGTCCATGCCATTGTCCACTCATGCTAGATTGGACGCCAGTCTGTAGCATGCCGACTCACCCTCGATTGCCTGTATTTTTGGAATTATCGATATTACATACAAAGTGTAAACATTACTCAAATGGTGTTTGACTCACCAGTGTATGGCTCATGGTAGGAACCTATCGTCCAAAGGGGGCACGACTTGGTGGAATTCAAACTGTCGCATTACACGCTGCGGTGCGTAAGCCTCCACCATGTATGAGAACACCAGATGGCGTGTCATCACCCATAGTGCCGCATCTTATAGGCATTGCAGGGATAGCCCGTACAGCGATACACGCTCCACGAAGTCTACAGTCCATGGACCCTAGATGATGTTGCCGTCATGCAATGACTCGATCTCATTGTGCCACAGCAAGTAGCACCACGATGGTCTACCCTTGTACTAGCGTAGATGGGCACCAGTCCACCGGAAGCCTATAGTGGGTCTATCTATCAGGTCGGCGAACTCGCCGAATGGGTGCGCTAGCATCACGATGGTCGGACGCCCGACAGAGAAGTGCTCCCAACTTCACAGTTGCAGGAGCATATAGTAGACGCACTGGTTGGGGTTATCAATAGTGCTGCACTGGTAAGGGTCACACAACCCCTGATATATGGTGCATAGGATGGCTGATCCCTAGCTATCCACCAGTGCCACGAGTAGGTTGCCATCGATGGTGAACTGGCGTTCGATGGAGACTAGCCTCGCAAAGTGTCAGACCCAGACTTTACAATCCGGATTCCTCTGTGATTCCACCGCACTATTCCTTGGATCAGTAGATAATGCTCACAATTTACAGTTCTGAATATCAAAATACATATCATGCGGAAGCGTAAATATAACAGTAGACTTACTCACGGGCCGATTAGGACGAAATCATTAAATTGCAGCAGCGGAAGAACGAAGCACACAGATGGGACCTTTAGGACATGCCCACAGGCAGCCAACTGGAGGTGCACGACCTAGCCTTCGACATCTTCATCTTCTTTGCCACCATGACCAATAGTGTTGCTGAAGCGTAGTGATCTGATTCCTGATTCTGGATTTGTTGTGAAAGCGAGTGTGAGCACAAACCACCGTGCTCCGCGAGCCAATACACAGGATACAAATAAATAGTATGCATGGCTTATCAAAGGAGAGGCTCGAGTTATTTTATTTGCCATAAATTGCTTTTGGTAGCCTTAGTATTATTAAATTTTAGTGTTATTGTTTCTACCTAAACTCCACACGGCAATTGCCATAATTGACTTAATCCACCAAAGATACACTTTCCTTACTGATTGCTGTCTAAGACTCCAAACAGCGAGTGATATCATTTAATTATTCCACCGATCATATACTTTCTATATTGATTGCTGTCTAAAACTCCAAACAGCGAGTGACATTATATAATTAATCCATCGAATTCACATTTTTGATATTGAGTGCTGTCTAAAACTCCAAACAGCGAGTATCATCAATTACACCTTCCACCGATATTTTTTGTATTACAATTTCCTAACAATCCAATCCTTTTGTTATTGATCCACAACCATAATTCACTCTTCCAATAATCAACCTTATTTTCCATTATCTATCCCTAACTAACTCACTAGTATACATCCACCAAAATATCATTGATCAAGTCTACGATTCACTAGTATTCATCTACCAAAAATATCATTAATCAAGATTATACTCCAATAATTGTTATCATACCTCCTAATTCCCAAAATTCAATTCATCCATATAGCATTTGATCCAATCCAATTAATCCCATTATCACCAACATCTCCCAAGAGTTAATCCAGCAATTACCTTTACACTCCATAAATCTCCAAAAATCATTTAAACCATCTATCTAACCTATATACTCATTTAGACTTCACCAATTTATTTCTCCCAGAATCCACACTATCATTTCCTTTTTATGATCGACTTGAATCCACCAATATATTTATGTTTTTACCACAAACATCCATCTCCTCTACTCATGACTCTATTTATTCCTCCCTATATTTTATTTTGTAAGAAGGGAAAACATTTTTACCTATGAAATATGATCCATAAAAATTTCCTGAGACGTAGCAGTTTTGAACAAAAACATAATGTGTAAGGAAATGCATTGATAATAGCGATCCAGATTCCATCCACCGTTACATGGCATCTGCACCATATAGCATCTTTCAGCGTTATAGCCGCTTAACTTACCACTGGGACGACACCCAGGACAATTCAAACCAGGGCTTTCCACTGCCCTTCACTTTTCCAATTCCATTATCACCCACAAGATGTTTTCGAAATAGAACTATATCTGGTTAAGTTCCCATGTCCGCCCTTGACCGTGGGCACGGCTATTCGAATAGTTTTGACTCTGCAGAGTTGGTACACTTTCACCACAAGAGACAATCAACTCGTTGCCCCACACAATTCCTTAGTCATGTGGTTCAGCAGACCATCACAGTGACTTTTCAAAGTATCTAGTCCTTTTTGTCGCCTCACCTTATGGGAAACTGTCCACTTGCGGTGGGTCCTATCTATGCACGGGATGTTCCCCACAGTTACTAACGCAGCCTGGCTCCACTTCCCGCAACGTTAGAACAGCTGAAAAACTTCACCCTACACCGGTGTCCCTTAGGGCCCCCTTGCCCGTGCGTATCCACTTCTATCCACTACCAGTGAGATGAGTTCGGGGTTTCGATAAGTTTACTTAGCCAAGTTGTACTTTACAGACTTGTGATTGTACTGTTTTACACGGGTTATCATGACAAGATTCAGTCCTTAGTGGTATATATCTGGGTGGTTCTACCACTAACCCACTTTGTGCTTCCACTGCACCACACATACACACCCTCGAACCATCCGCCTAGATATTTAAGCAAGTTGGGGTTTTTGGGAACATAAAATAATCATACCAACATATACTAGTCATTACCACCATTACTTCCCAAACCAGTTTCTTATGATTGAAAATGATGATGATGCTTGGGGCATTTCAGCGCCCCGTGTATCTATGCAGTACTAAGCATAGCGTATAATTACGAACTTACTTTTGAAAAGTTACCATTCTAATTTTGCTAGGGCGACAAGGTTCACATATTCAAGTATTCCAAAGGAGGTGTAATATTATTCAAGGCAAACAATAGGCATATAACTAGAATCTTAAATTAACCATGTATTTGCATGTGAAATAACTGCATGCAATTTGATAATTTAAACCAAAGTAATTTGCAGAAAATGTAGGATCAACATGATCAAAGTATTGACTCGCCTGGCGTGGTTTACCGTGGTCTTGAGCTCACACGATGCTTTCTCTTGAGCTTTTGGTGTTTATCTTCACTTCGAGCTTGATCTTGCTTGATCTAATGAGTCTTCACGACTCCTAATTTCTAATTACGCTACAAACGACTGAATCCAAACAAAAACAAATAACTCAAAAGATCCAAATAAGTCCGAATAAACTCAATTTAGTTCTATTAGGAGTTAATGAGTGATTCGAGTGATTTGAGACAAGGCTAGTGGTAGAATACGATAACTTGATCTTTTTATTAATAATCTCTTTTTATTATTTTGGTATTTATCAAGGAAGTTCCATGAGTTAGGTTAGACTTATGATTCCGTGTACGAGGCTAGTTGGGTATCATTTTGCCGAGCATTATTATTCCGGGCATATGCGATATATTAGCGATGTATACAACTTTTAGCCTACCGAGTTAATCTTATAGTCTGGGTATATAGCATTTTGTGGCACGACATTTTATGTACCTTTAGTTATTACTAAGCTTAGCTGTAGATTTTAATTTTAAATTGTTTATCCGGCAAGATTTGCTTTACAGGGTCACATTTCATCATTTGCTATTTAACAAACTTTACCACTAAGGTTTATTCCATGGTGGTCTAACAAATGTCAAGGCATATATGTTAATATTACAAGCAAGGGTAAGCTTTATTGTATGTGGATATTTAACCAAGGTCAATGTATTTTATCATCTAATTATGACCTTAAATTAACTATTGAGTCTATTTTAGTTATTCACATAATAAGCATTCATATATTAAATATTAAGTAACCTTATTTTACCTCCTAATTAAATTTACTACATTTCCTAGATTATTTCCAAATTGTCCATAATTTTCACCAAAATTTCATATGAGCTCTAAATATTATGGTTTTAGTCCCATTGGATATATTTTGAATTTAAATGAATTTAGAAATTTGTTTCATTCAATTTGGAGTTAAAATGAATAAGTTATGCCCATTTATTGTTCTCAATTTCATTAAATCGAGAAAATGTTAAGTTAAATCTCTGACAGGTGGGTCCAATTTTCCATCTTTAAGTTTCTGTTTTATTTTTATTCCCATTCTCTGTGCCCTTGACATGTGGGACCAACTACTGTGCTCACTTTAATGGTGGGGTCTACATGTCAATGAGGGTTTTTTTTAATTAATAGACCAAATTCAGCACTTATGACAGTCATTACTCTTAACTAGACATCATCTACATTAATTATCCTCTATCTGAACTATATGAGCTTACTTATATTCACATTAACCTTTAACATTCCCATTAATCCTTTTTAATATTTCCTAATCCTTCTCTCTCTTTACTGTAGCTCCGCAAAAATTCCTAAAAACCTACACTATTTCCGGTGATAACGGGGATCGAACTCGGCCCTCAGAGGTGAACGCGCATGCATCTAGCCAACTTGCTCGCTGGTGTTAGCTAACTGGTGAGGCACAGACAACCAAATGAAGGGTCGGTGCGGGCGTTGGAGCAGAGGAACTTGGGGGCGGGTTCGGCCGACGGTGGCGCCGGCGAGGGGTGGCCGGAGAGTCGGTGGCGGCAGCCAAAATGGGATGCCGGGGTCACAGGGAAGACAACGGTGAGGTCGGCGGCGGTCGGGGAGTGCCGGAGAAGGGTTGGCGGCGGAGGCCATGGGCGGCGCAAGCGTGCGCACGGCGTCAGCGAGGTACCGACGTAGGGAGGCCCGGGTGTAACATCCCAAATTTTTGCTAAAATAAAAAAAATATAAAAATTAAGTAAAACAAAAATTAAAATTAAAATAAGTATTTTTGTGGCTAAGTTTTAAATTTGGATTTGCCTTGGATTTCTGTCTTTGAAAAAGCCTGATTTGAAAAGTATTTTTTTTCAGAAAAACCTAAAACTATTATTAAATAAAATGATATTTTGATTTTATATAAAAATCTTATGTCAAATTAATTATTTGGAGTTATTTGGCTTTTATTTGGTTTCCTGGATTTTTCTGGAATTTAAAAATGTATTTTTGAAATTAAAAAGTATTTTAAAGTATGAAAAATATAATACCAACATTAGTTGGAAATATTTTTATTAAGTCCAAAATGTCTCCAGGAGATTCTCTGAATTTTTCTGAGATTTTTGGAGTTTATTTCATATTTTTCTGAGGCCAATTGCATTTCTTAGCAATTTCTGAAAACCCAAAATCAATATTCAAAAATAAAACCCCAGCCCCTCCCACCGGTCGCCACGTGGACGGCCGGATTCCTCCCGCGCATCCCGCCTCCACCCCTTCCGCTCTCGCCACGCGTCCGGCCCGATCAGCCCGCCCCCATCCGCCTCGGGCCATCTCACCCGCTCGCCCTCCCCCGTTTCTCTGCCGGCCGGGCCCCACCCGGCAGCCTCCCTTGCCCCTTCACTCTTTCTGCAGCTCGGGCCCACCGGTCAGGGCCGTCTCCCCCGCGCCTCTTCTTCCACCTCGCGCCGCCGCCGCCCGCAACCGCCTCCTCCGCCCTTCCCGCGCCAGCGCCGCCCCCACGTCGCCCACTCTCGTGCGCCGCCCCCTCCTGCACGACTCGCGCCCACGCACCCACCTCCTTCCCGCCTTCTCCGTGCCCACTCCTCCCTCTCTCCCCGTAACCGCCGCCGCCCCGCACTCCCTCCGACGACCGATTCTCCCCACACCGCCCCTCATCCGACCCAATAAAACCCTCCACAAGCTCCGCCTCTTCACACCGCAACTCCCTCCGCCCCTCTCCTCTCCCCGGTGAGCCGAGTGCCCCGCAATCGAGAGCTCCCGTGTGCGCGCCGGCGAGCTCAACGGCGAGAAATCGCCGCCGCCTCCGGTCTCCCCGCGCCACTCCGTCGCCTCCCTCGGCTTCTATGCCTCGCCGCGAAGTCCCTCCGCCTCTCCGCCGTGCTCCCCGGCCGCCGGAGCGCCGCCGCGCCGTGAGACCCGAGCCACCACCGCCTCTCTTCGCGCCGACCACCTCCGGCCGCCCACGGTAACCGCCGCCCCGCCACCGCACTTCCGCGCTGCCTCTCCCGTTCCCACCCCTCGCCGCCGCCGCCGTGGCGCCGAGCGCCGTCGCCGTGCACCTCCGGCCGGCGCAGCCTCGGGTGCTGGCGTGGCAGCCAGGTGGCAGCCGGGTGGCACCACGCCCCGGCGCGTCGGCTCCCTCGCCGTCGGCGCCACGCGCGCGCAAAGATCCTCCGCGCCACCTCAGCCCACCCGCGAGTCCATGGACCCGGTCCATAGACCCGGGGGCCTGCATGTCAGTGTCGGCCCGCTCGGTGCTGACGCCAGCATGGCGCAGTAATCCCTTTTTCCTTTGAAAAATAAATCCAGCCGAAATTAAATTCCCGGCTGACGCAATAATTCTGATTTTCCTTTAGGAAAATAATTCCAAAAATCCTGAATTTTCTTTTTCTCTCTTTTCAAACTTCCCGGAGCCCGTTCTCCTCCGTTCTAACTCCGATTGAGCCCATTCAAATTTCTAAATTTATCAAAAATTCCCCTCTACCCATTCCTAGCCTCAATTTGAATTTTTGAGTTTGTTTGAATTTGATTTGAATTTATTTGAATTTGGTGGGTTATTTTCACGTGTAGACTTCGACGATTCGGGAAAATTCGACGACGAAGATTCAAGCCAATTTGAAGAGCAAGGCAAGTCACCCTCCTAGATCATGTTGATCCCAGTTTTCAAAATAAAATTATGTTGATTTCAATTATATTGCATGCATATTTTTATTCAACGTATTTCAATTCAGTTTTAAATATAGTTAATGCCTACTTGTTAATTCCTCCATTGTTATTGAATTCCTTATGCCTTGTCACCCTAGAATCAAACTCTAGTTAATACATTAGTGTTGGCTAGAGAGTTTATTCAAATGCTTAGCCTTGCGAAGTTATACTATTTGTTTTTGGGATATCTTTCACATAAAATGATGATCCTTTTTACATAAAATGATATGTACTCTTGACTTTGGTGAGTCAAGGAGGTTTATGAATTATTTTGAGAACAAAATATCAAACTTGGTTTAGACTTAGGCAATTGGTTAGCGTGGTGGGTGCAGGCATGCCCTATTGGTTGGAGCCGCAATGGTTGACTGTCGTGCACAGGGGTATGTGGTTGGGCCTAAGTCAGATTAAGGACCGGTCTGTGAGCTACTGTTGCAAAGCCCTAATCCTACTACCACATGGCTGGTATGGGACAGCCCTGGCTGAATAATTTGTGAAGTCCCAACCTGAGCTGAGTTGTAGGTTGAAAGTGAGCGTGGTTGGTGCCATGTGAAGTCTCACTTGGGCGAGCGTGGTTAAGCCATGAGAAGTCTCGTCTAGGCTCAAGAGGGGGTCCCGGTCTGGTGGATTCCTTACTGGGGTGAAATCTTAGAGTTGGCTCGACCAGGTTGAAGGCTTTGCATTGTAAAGGTCTTGTCACGACTCCTTGCCGCACACCTAAGGAAGTGTGTAATCGCGTGGCACAAAAGGATGATCGTGTCCTGTGGGTAAAGCTGTACAATCTCTACAGAGTGTATAATCTATCCTAGATAGCCGTGCCCACGGTCATGGGCATGCTGAGTAAAAGTTTTTCATGGATTATACTTTGTTTTTCAAAAATGTTTTTGAAAACCTTGTGGGTAGATGGAACCCATGAGAGAAATTGAAAACCTTACGGACGGATGGAATCCGTGAGATATTGAAATCTGGTGAATGGATGGAATTCATCAGAGTTGCGCAGTGAAAGCGTGTGGATGGATGGAATCCATACGTGAGCTTTTGGAAAAGATGGTCCGGGTGGGATGCCCGTGGTTAGGTTGGTGTTTGGTCGGAGCCGACACTGACGGTATTACTTTCTACTACAATATTGTGTTTACTTACTGTATTAAATTCAGCAATTTCAATCTACTTATTGTATTTCTTAAATGTTGTTTTATGCAAACTAACCCTATAAGCCTTCCATTGAAGCCTTTATCATTATGTTGCATTTTCCCGGGTGATTTGCGGAGTACAAGTTTGTACTCACGTTGCTTTTTCCACACAGAGAAGGAAGATGTCAACTACGGTGAAGATCTGGACGAATAGGCCGCGTCTTACTGTGGTTTGCCTGTGGGCAGGCTCAGTGGGGTTCTTCCACTTCGGTTTTTCTTCCGCTGCTTATTACTTAATTTTGGCTTATGTGCCGTTGATGTAAACTTTGACATTCATGCCCATATTCAGTTAATAAATGTCATTATGGTTGATATTTATCTTTGTTGTACGTTGTGTGCACTAGCTGATCCTGGACTAGTGCGATTTACACAGAGGATCCAGGAGTCATTGCTCCGGGTTCCGACAAAGGTGGTATCAGAGCCATGACGATACTAAGACGCGACCGTAGGTATAATAGAATGGACATACCTTAAGGACTTATTTTACTAAACTAGTAATTTCAAAAGTTTTGCTTAATCTTACCTCTTAATCTTTGCTTATCCTTATCTCAATTCTTTCTCGTCTTAATGTCATTTTTGAAAAACCTATTTCTGCATCTTCTCTCGTTCCAAAACAACTATAGATGGCAACAGTTGGAATTCCTCGATTCTACCACCACTTCAATCTCCGCCTTGAAGGATCATGTTTTGTACCTCGACAGCCACGAAGAATGACTCCAAGACGACCCTTACCCCTTTAGGATAAGCTGTTAGGCTTGTTAATAAAACGTTGTTATGAGCTGTCAAGTTTTCTCTTTTTCAGCTGCCATAACTAATAGTTGTTGTTTATTTAATAAAGGTTTTATTAAAGTTAAAGTTTTGGGTTGTGCAAAATATCCCCTATTCCTCCCTTTGCCTTGAGTCTCCTCTTTCCTAATCTTTGGAAGAATCAAGCTAAAGCACCAATCGTCAACAACCTTTGCGAAGGGATGTTTAATCCAAATCTTAGCTCAAGCCCTACAGAGTAAGCCAAACCTATTTCTCTGCTAGCCCGTGCGAATCTCGGGGACGAGATTCTTTTTAAGGGGGGTAGATTTGTAACATCCCAAATTTTTGCTAAAATAAAAAAATATATAAAAATTAAGTAAAACAAAAATTAAAATTAAAATAAGTATTTTTGTGGCTAAGTTTTCAATTTGGATTTGCCTTGGATTTCTGTCTTTGAAAAAGCCTGATTTGAAAAGTATTTTTTTTTCAGAAAAACCTAAAACTATTATTAAATAAAATGATATTTTGATTTTCTATAAAAATCTTTTGTCGAATTAATTATTTGGAGTTATTTGGCTTTTATTTGGTTTCCTGGATTTTTCTGGAATTTAAAAATGTATTTTTCAAATTAAAAAGTATTTTAAAGTATGAAAAATATAATACCAACATTAGTTGGAAATATTTTTATTAAGTCCAAAATGTCTCCAGGAGATTCTCTGAATTTTTCTGGGATTTTTGGAGTTTATTTCATATTTTTCTGAGGCCAATTGCATTTCTTAGCAATTTCTGAAAACCCAAAATCAATATTCAAAAATAAAACCCCAGCCCCTCCCACCGGCCGCCACGTGGACGGCCGGATTCCTCCCACGCATCCCGCCTCCACCCCTTCCGCTCTCGCCACGCGTCCGGCCCGATCAGCCCGCCCCCATCCGCCTCGGGCCATCTCACCCGCTCGCCCTCCCCCGTTTCTCTGCCGGCCGGGCCCCACCCGACAACCTCCCTTGCCCCTTCTCTCTTTCTGCAGCTCGGGCCCACCGGTCAGGGCCGTCTCCCCTGCGCGTCTTCTTCCACCTCGCACCGCCACCGCCCGCAACCGCCTCCTTCGCCCTTCCCGCGCCAGCGCCGCCCCCACGTCGCCTACTCTCGTGTGCCGCCCCCTCCCGCACGACCCGCGCCCACGCACCCAGCTCCTTCCCGCCTTCTCCGCGCCCACTCCTCCCTCTCTCCCCGTAACCGCCGCCGCCCCGCACTCCCTCCGGCGACCGATTCTCCCCACACCGCCCCACCTCCGACCCTATAAAACCCACCACAAGCTCCGCCTCTTCACACCGCAGCTCCCTCCGCCCCTCTCCTCTCCCCGGTAAGCCGAGTGCCCTGCAATCGAGAGCTCCGTGTGCGTGCTGGCGAGCTCAACGGCGAGAAATCGCCGCCGCCTCCGGTCTCCCCGCGCCACTCCGTCGCCTCCCTCGGCTTCTACGCCTCGCCGCGAAGTCCCTCCGCCTCTCCGCCGTGCTCCCAGGCCGCCGGAGTGCCGCCGCGCCGTGAGACCCGAGCCGCCGCCGCCTCTCTTCGCCGCCGACCACCTCCCGGCCGCCCACGGTAACCGCCGCCCCACCACCGCACTTCCCGTTGCCTCTCCCGTTCCCACCTCGCGGCCGCCGTGCGCTGGAGCGCCGTCGCCGTGCACCTCCGGCCGGCGCAGCCTCGGGTGCTGGCGTGGCAGCCAGGTGGCAGCCGGGTGGCACCATGTCCCTGGCCGCGTCAGCTCCCCTCGCCCCGTCAGCGCGACGTGCGCACCAGCATCCTCCCGCGCCACCTCAGCCCACCCGTGAGTCCATGGACCCGGTCCATAGACCCGGGGGCCCGCATGTCAGTGTCGGCCCGCCCGGTGCTGACGCCAGCATGGCGCAGTAATCCCTTTTTCCTTTGAAAAATAAATCCAGCCGAAATTAAATTCCCTGCTGACGCAATAATTCTGATTTTCCTTTAGGAAAATAATTCAAAAAATCCTGAATTTTCTTTTTCTCTCTTTTCAAACTTCCCGGAGCCCGTTCTCCTCCGTTCTAACTCCGATTGAGCCCATTCAAATTTCTAAATTCATCAAAAATTCCCCTCTACCCATTCCTAGCCTCAATTTGAATTTTTGAGTTTGTTTGAATTTGATTTGAATTTATTTGAATTTGGTGGGTTATTTTCACGTGTAGACTTCGACGATTCGGGAAAATTCGACGACGAAGATTCAAGCCAATTTGAAGAGCAAGGCAAGTCACCCTCCTTGATCATGTTGATCCCAGTTTTCAAAATAAAATTATGTTGATTTGAATTATATTGCATGCATATTTTTATTCAACGTATTTCAATTCAGTTTTAAATATAGTTAATGCCTACTTGTTAATTCCTCCATTGTTATTGAATTCCTTATACCTTGTCACCCTAGAATCAAACTCTAGTTAATACATTAGTGTTGGCTAGAGAGTTTATTCAAATGCTTAGCCCTGCGAAGTTATACTATTTGTTTTTGGGATATCTTTCACATAAAATGATGATCCTTTTTACATAAAATGATATGTACTCTTGACTTTGGTGAGTCAAGGAGGTTTATGAATTATTTTTGAGAACAAAATATCAAACTTGGTTTAGACTTAGGCAATTGGTTAGCGTGGTGGGTGCAGGCATGCCCTATTGGTTGGAGCCGCAGTGGTTGACTGTCGTTCACAGGGGTATGTGGTTGGGCCTAAGTCAGATTAAGGACCGGTCTGTGAGCTACTGTTGCAAAGCCCTAATCGTAGTACCACATGGCTGGTATGGGACAGCCCTGGCTGAATAATTTGTGAAGTCCCAACCTGAGCCGAGTTGTAGGTTGAAAGTGAGCGTGGTTGGTGCTATGTGAAGTCTCACTTGGGCGAGCGTGGTTAAGCCATGAGAAGTCTCGTCTAGGCTCAAGAGGGGGTCCCGGTCTGGTGGATTCCTTACTGGGGTGAAATCTTAGAGTTGGCTCGACCAGGTTGAAGGCTTTGCATTGTAAAGGCCTAGTCACGACTCCTTGCCGCACACCTAAGGAAGTGTGTAATCGCGTGGCACAAAAGGATGATCGTGTCTTGTGGGTAAAGCTGTACAACCTCTGCAGAGTGTATAATCTACCCTGGATAGCCGTGCCCACGGTCATGGGCATGCTGAGTAAAAGTTTTTCATGGATTAGACTTTGTTTTTCAAAAATGTTTTTGAAAACCTTGTGGGTAGATGGAACTCATGAGAGAAATTGAAAACCTTGCGGATGGATGGAATCCGTGAGAGATTGAAACCTGGTGGATAGATGGAATTCATCAGAGTTGCGTAGTGAAAGCGTGTGGATGGATGGAATCCATACGTGGTCTTTTGGAAAAGATGGTCCGGGTAGGATGCCCGTGGATAGGTTGGTGTTTGGTCGGAGCCGACACTGACGGTATTATTTTCAATTACAAGTATTGTTTTATCTACTGTATTAAATTCAGCAATTTTAATCTATTATTATATTTTTTAAATGCTGTTTTATGCAAACTAACCCTATAAGCCTTCCATTGAAGCCTTTATCATTATGTTGCATTTTCCCGGGTGATTTGCGGAGTACAAGTTTGTACTCACGTTGCTTTTTCCACACAGAGAAGGAAGACGTCAACTACGGTGAAGATCTGGACGAATAGGCGCGTCTTATCGCGTGGTTTGCCCGCAAGCGAGCTCGATGGGCTTCTTCCGGTGCTTATTACTTAATTTTGGCTTATGTGCCGTTGATGTAAACTTTGGCATTCATGCCCATATTCAATTAATAAATGTCATTATGGTTGATATTTATCTTTGTTGTACGCTGTGTGCACTAACTGATCCTGGACTAGTGCGATTTACACAGAGGATCCAGGAGTCGTTGCTCTGGGTTCCGACACCGGGCGACGGTGGTGGAGAGCTGGCGGGGCCACGGCGGAGCTGCGGTGCAGAGGAATCGGCCGGGGATGGCTTCAATCGGCCAATCCTTCGCCAGCCGGAGTTGGAGGGGATGAAGCCCGCCGGTGAGCTAGGGGCGCCGGGAGATCAATTCCCTTCGGGGAAAGGTAGAGTAAGAAATGGCGATGCAAACGGGAGCTGCGCCGGCTTTTATAGGCGGCGGGGCTGGGCGCCGGGCGTGGCCGACGGGCGGCAATGGCAGGCGGCGGCGGCGGGAATCCAGCTGGCATGCGTGACTACATAGGCAGGCGACGGTGTCAGGAGCAGGGCAGCAGGATTCGGGGGCGCATGTCTCGGGGCTTTTGGCCGAAGCGGAGAGGAGGAGGGGTGGGGGTCCGGCGCACGGGGAAGAAATGCGGGCGAGGCGGGGGAGAGAAGAAAGATTGCGGGCGGGGGCACGGGCCCGCGCGGCAGAGGAGCTGGGACGGGGGCCCACTGGCCAGAGAATTTGGTCGGGAGGGGGAGGTGGAGCTGGGCCAGGCCGTTTCTGCCGGCCTGGCTTCATCTCTTTCTCTTTTTTTATTTTTTTATTTTTATTTGTTGTATATTTTTGTGTATATATAGCACTTATATTTTGCTCATTTTTGCTAGCCCACATAATTTTCATATTTTTATTTCCTTACTACTATTGTTGTCCTTGCATGTGCCCAATTTTGTAGGTATATCCAAATATTACTTTATATATGTCTATATATACATATATTTAGGGTTACATTTCATGTATCTACTTTTTGTTATTATTTACCCTAGTATGCCCAAAATAGAATTTTATATTTCGTCCCAAGTTTCTTCCCCCCCTTTTTGATGGATCATCTTTTCAGATTTGAATTTAAAATCTTAGTTTTCTATTATTTGCGTAATCCCTTTTATGGCATTATTAACATTGGTTCGATCTTTCTTCAATTTTTCGGAAACCTTAACCAAAATTTAAGAAGCATCATAAAAAAATCCAAACTCAAATAAAATATATTGCAAAAATAATTCAAAAGCTTCACATTTTTAAATTTAAAATTTTGGGATGTTACACAAAGGGCAACAAGCCTGTGGCTAGTAGGATTGGGATGTACCGTTTGTCCAGCTCCCGATGATCCCTCCCTTCTCGTAGCTTCAAGGGAGAAGGGCCAGCCGCGTCACCTGTCATCCATGAGTGGCATTGGTGATTCTCATCATAAAACAATTATGAGTGATTTATTACCATCGTCCTTAACACTTAATTACTTAGCACTAACTATGACTTAACCCTAACTAATTGCCACTACAGTAATTACGACTACGTACCATACAATAATAAGTTATGGGTACCGTACGAGCATAAAATAGTAAAAACTATGTCTAAATTACTATGACCTACTTACTTCATAATACAAACTATATTAATTATGACTAACTAAATAACACTAATTAACTAGGACTACGGGAATAACATTGAAAGTATGCGATAAAAATTTACCTGCCTTTCGGGAGAAGCAATCAACACTGCCGCGTCCTTTTGCCACGTCCTTAATGAGCTATCCACTGGCTTCTCAAAATAATTAGCTATGCACTCTTAATTTGGGGAGTACCTTGTAACAAATGAGATAGATGAAATACTAGTGTGCAGATTGAGATAGATGAAATACTAGTGTGCTGATTGATAATGGCATTAAAATACTACAAGTTAGTGATTACATGCATGTAACTATATACGAATAATTCATTAATTACCGACAGTTTCATTACCCGTCCAAAAAATTATGAGTGATTCATTACTGTCATCCTTAGCACTTAATTACTTATCACTAACTCATTACTTAACCCTAACTAATTTCCACTATAGTAATTACGATTGCTTTATTACATACTACCATGCAATAACAAATTATCGATACTGTACGTACACAAAAATAGTTAAACTATGTCTAAATTACTACGACCTAATTAATTCATAATACAAATTACATTAATTACAACTAACTAAATAACACTAATTAACTATGACTACAGAAATAACGTCGAAATCATGCGATAAAAATTACCCGCCTTTCGGTAGAAGCAATCAGCATTGCTGCGTCCTTTTGCTGTGTTCTTAATGAGCTATGCACTGGCTTCTCAAAATAATGAGCTACACACTCTTAATTTTGAGCGAGGACCGTGAGAATGAGCTTCTGCAATGAGCGATTGAGATGAGCGATGACGAACTGCGAGAGGTTCGTATTTATGACTGAACAAAAGAGGGACCCAATGCGCTCATCCGTTAAATTAAGGACTCCTTGTCGATGAGCAGCACTTCAAGCAATGGGGGACGGCATGGTAACACTGACAATTGTGCAAACGAGGGAGCGGGCGAGGGGGGACGGCATAGACATATCGCCTTTAGTGCAAATGAGGGAGCGTGCGAGGGGACGACCCGGACAGAGTGACAATTGTGCGAAGAATGCAGCGGGAAAGAAAAGATAGTGGCAATCGGCCGACATATGTGCAAAGGACAGAGGTCAAGCATTGCAAAAGATGCCTGAGCATCGCTAATTTTATGATTAAATTAATATGAATTAACATGGTAATTTCGAAGTGCATAAAATTTCTAAAACATTACACAATTACTATGGATGTGTTGGGAGGATTCACGTAAAAGTTCGTAATTTTTGGAGCTCGTTTACTATATATAACAACTCCTACAAATATCAAAATCGTATAAATTTTTGAGCAACAATAACAGTAGATAAAATTACCAAAAAATATGCCAAAAACTCTCATATAGCATCGTGTATGGTTACCGGGTGGCAAAAACGCCATTTTTGGCAATACGACATGAATACTACTATTTTCGTAAATACAGATGCAAACAGTGCTAAATATGCCAAAAACTCTCATATAGCGTCGTGTATGGTATGAACTGGACTCGTACTTGTATTGATGCACCAATATTTGCCCTATTTATTTTCAGCTTATGGTTTATAATTTATGATTTCCTCCGATGAAATAAATGGGACGGTTTTTTCATTGACATTTCGAAATGGCTTATCAAGACAGTATTTTCAAAATGATTTATTAGCTTATCACTATTCAATTTATTTGCATAATCAACTATGCTAGAGTTAGAAGTTATTAGCCATCGATTAATTCATCCGTCGCACCTGAAAGGAACCCACCCATGAGGGGCATTAGTTAATTGCGGCTTACCAGTTCAACCTCCTCTGCGTAGCCTTGTGTTTATGCTTTCCAGAGTAGGGAGCTCGGTTTGTACATCAGCTCTCGTGTGTAGTACAACAAGACTAGTCAACTCTAGCTAAAATTAGCTCGCATGAGATACAGGAGGGCAGGTCGTCGTGCATACGTGTTTCCGAGTTAGTTCTTTTAAATTGCACAACGAGGATAATGTAAATTAGAGGCAAAGAAGTTGACGAAGGTTGGCCAACGAGTTTTAAAAATCTAGATGTTCAAACAAGCTTATGACTTCTACTACTGTCCACGTCAGCCAACGGCGACCTGTCTAATCTCCATGGACCTACCAAACAGACGGGTGGGACCACATCACCCCGGTCCTTTTTCACCTGATGAAAGGTGGGGACAGACATAAAGTACCAGAGCTAGTGGAGTGGGACCTCCAATTATTACGCGGTACCTTACGGCCCTCGATGGCCCAATTCGGCCTACCACGGCCCATTCAAAATACTCCATTTAAGCCCATGTTCTTTTACACTCGAGTCCACATTTACCTATGCCCATCAAATTACTGCAAGTTTGCCCTCCAGGACATAAAAGCAATAGAGTGAGTATTGTTACTCAACGTTTCCCGATCAACTTTCCATTTTACCCCTATTAATTATTCCCCTCCCCTTCCACCTGTGGTCCCAGAGTCAATTGGATTAAATGGCCTTCTTTGTCACATTGAATTTATGTTAGGTGCATTCCTTGTAAATTTCGTGGCAACCTAGTTGCTAAGCCTGAAATAAGCCTTATCAAAGGAAAAAAAACAATTAACCATCGGTACTGTACTGTACTGTACCGATGATAGGCAATGCGCTGAGCTAGCAGGATGTCGGCGCCACAGGTTTACATATGCATGTCCATGTATGCGAAACGAAGATGATTAAAGATGAAGGTTTTTCTCTCTGTCTCTCTCTCTCTCTGCTTTTTCCAAGGGAAAAAAAAGGTGAATTTGCTAGCTGTCCTGAAGTACACACAGTAGCAGTGAGAATTGTACCCGCGCTACTGTTGATGCCGTGATACTCGCACTCCAAGCAACAGTTCCAGCAATCAATGCTCATAGTTCACCGTAGATCTGTTCCAAACGGCTTTATACTTCTATTTTTTTTTGTGCTTCTGGCTTATTTAAATCAGAAGTCGATTGAAATGCGTTGACATTTAATTTCGACTTATCTTGATTATTTGGTCTTTTTTTAAATTTTTAAACCGTTTTTTGTCATTTATTTGCATTGTCCGTGACGATATAACAGGGGTTTTTTTATTTTTTTTCCTCAGAAAACTAACAACTGACACATTGCAATTTTAATTATAAACCAAAAATCACAACCATAAACTTAAGTCATGAGTTAGTTGGAGCACCACTTAAAGATCGCATAGAAAGATAATATATTATCAGTGAGTACATGCAATTTGCCTGTGGCCAAGTGGTAAAGGCAGTGTTTTACAGCGCCATACATTCATGTCTCTCGCAGCCGTCAGATTAGAGATCAGCAGCGTACTATTTCAGATCTACCGTAGACTACTAGTCTACTACTGTCGTCGCGGTGACACTACTGCACGCAGTACACAATATTGTTGTTCTCCGATCTATAGTGTCACATCATGCATGTCGACGCATGCAGTTGCGTTCTTCGGTTCATATGCATAGAATGCATAGGTTGAATTAATTAAACGGGGATTTCAAGAATATCACTCGATCTGCATGTTACATTTCAATTCCCTTTTGAAAAATGTTCAATGCATGCACGGGTCCGATCCGATCGAGCGAGGTAGCCAGCTGACTCCGGTAGCTGTTGCACCACAACCTCGACCGATTCGATCTGCTCCCCCTTTTGCAACCCATCGGTCCCTGCATCCACAGTAAGAATGTGCATGGACAGCACAGTACATGAGCCGAGCTTGATACAATCTTTAAGCCAAGCTTAAACGAGCCTAGTTGAGGTTCAAGTATAGTGCTAAGCTCTAAGTCGGCTTGGCCAAAGTTTGAGTAAGTTCAAGCTCGGTTCAAAAAAGTTTGGTAAATGTATATTAATATAATGGGTGGATTTTTTTGGGTTATCATTTTTGGTTTTTGAATTCTAACCGTTCGCGAGAGAAATTATAAAGAGGGAGACAGTCACATGCAATTTTGACCGGTACAGTTAAAGTTGGTTTAGTGTCTACTATAATTGACTTGTATACGTCACCTTGAAAAGACGGATCGTTTAAAAGCGAGTTACTGTAGTTCCGTACAAAAGCCAAAAGACCTAAGCCCTTTAGAAGGCAACCAATATCTTCAGCTTGTCCAAAGCTCGATCTTGGCTTGAAAAAGTTTGGCAAATACACTTTAACATATTACTTTCTATAAAAGCTTAGCTAAAGCTCGAATAAACTTAGGATTAGCTCGAAAAAGCTTAACAACTAGACTTTAGTATTAGAACATGAGAGGGAAGCATGTGAGGGAAGGTGTAAATCGAGCCTTAACTACACTACTCGAGCTCAAGCTCTGTAGGCTCGTGAGCTTGGATGTAGGTTCAAGCTTGGCTCGATCCGAATGGCTTGTTGAGCTTGAGTTGGAGTATGGAGTTCTCGCTTGGGAAAAGTGCAATGTCCTACAGCAAGGCAAGCCTTTCAATTTCTGAAGCATTGCGGACTTAATGGTGGGACATTTAAAGGAAGGAAGGAATTTGGCACGCCTATATGCATCATGCTGAACATCTAAAAGAAAAGAAACAGGATGTCTTCCACGAAAAAATCGCCTCGGCACAAGAGGTGACCAAGGAGAACATAAAGCAAAGGAAGAAAGCTTTCTACCTTCATTTGTTATGGTTTTTTTTGTTTTTTTTTTGCGTTGTTTCATCCTTGTGTGTAATATTGCATCGTTTCCTAGCACGATCCCTCCTCTGGCTGAGATGTTAACTCTCCCGCTCCCTTTTAATTGATCGTCAAAGCTCCTACCTGTTTCTTAAAAAACATTTTAAAACTTTAACCCCGTATATACACGAAAATATTTAGATTTGTCATTAAAAAATTTTAACATATAATTAAAAAAGTAATAGTCAAAGAGATATATTGAAAGCTGTTTGTATATCCGAAATGGCTAGTAAAAGGGGAAGGACGTAGTTTGATCCGTAGAGTATTTGAAACGGCCATGAATAACTCTACGTTGTTCCATATAAATCTGAGTCTACCGTACATGCAAAATAGGGAGGCATCGAATCTAAGAGGAAATGTCTCTATAACATCTCGAATTTTACTTGAAAGACCATCTAGCACCTTAAACCATAAAAATAAGATATTTGACCCCCTCAAACTTTACAACCAGTTCAAATAACACCTTAGCCCAATTTTGGATCGTGGTATTGCCCGCATAACGTGATAAGTGGATGGTTTTACCACGTAGAATGACATGTAAGACCCATAGGGCCTTCTTTCCTAAATCAAAACAGAGAGGGAGGAAATAATAGGGGTAGGTGGCCATGGAACCATAGTTGGAAGCTTGAGGTGGGGGAGAAGCATGGTCTAGTTTTATAGTTCGAGTTTCTGGATGGACTTTCAAGTAAAGTTTAGAATGTTATATGGACTTATTATAATCTAAGAAATACTAGGTAGTGATATTGGACTATACATACTTCTATTAAACGGAGAACTTGTCAGATCTGGAAAATTAATCCTGAATCTTCTGTGTTTACCGTGCTAGTCCCATGATCAATAGATAGCACACACATGTACATCATTGAATCTATACATGATTAAATAAAATAGAATAGCACATAATATTAAGTAATCATATATAAGTCTATAAACTGAATTTTACACAAAAGGGGCCGACCAGCAAAATGTTCACATAAAGAGTACTATAGTGTGTTGGACCGATGCCGACAATTGGAGGGGGGGGGGGGTTGAATGATTGAAGAAGCTTTTTCTTCTTCCCAAGTATTCAAAATCTTCATTCAAATAACTATAAGAGTCATTAATCTCATATTACACCTCCTACACAAACCTACTGAGAATTGGGACCAAAAGTTGCAATAACATGGTCTTAACTGCCAGACCGGTCAAACAACCATCTGAAAGCATCTAGGCCCTTAAAAATTCTTTCCTTGACGAGCAAATTTCTTTGATCAAGCTCAAGCTCTCTCCATTCTCAAGTGGTTTACAAGTGATATCTACAAGTGGTGCCCTCATTGTTCAAGTGATATCTTTAAGTGGTGCCTACAAGTGGATTTCAATTTTTTAAGAGAAGATCAACTACCCAAAATCAATTGTCCGTACAAGTGGTATGCGTGTCAAATTGGAAGCTACCTACAAGTGATAGTTTTACTCATGGCATCATATACAAATGAGTATTCAAGTGAGTTTTCATGAAAAAGAGTTTCATCCAAAAGGAAAATACGATGAGAATCACTTTTGGACAAATACAGGGAAAAACTTTCGGTGCTTGATTATAAAGGGGGAGAGAAATCCAGAATTGCAAATTGGTCATAAGTAAAGGAGAAAATTACAAATTAGAGTTCGCATAATATTTAGGGGGAGTAGAAGAAGCTTTTGTATGTCAAAGGAGAAAACCTTTGTGAAAGGGGGAGTTGTGAAAGGGGGAGTTTTTCTCTAAAATGGTTTTTCTTAGTGAAAAACATATTAAACATTTTGGTCTTGTTTAAAAGGGGTAAAGTATTAGTGTTGAAAAAATATTTTACCTATTTGCCCAAAATAGTTTATGGATCTTGCGAATGCATGCTTTTCATTCTCATAAGTTAAATAGTCATTTTATTCAATTGTTGCATTCCTTAGATCCAAAATATAGGTTGAAATCCACTTCAAGTTAGACTTGGATGTGTGCATATGGTTCCAACTCATACATATACATACACACATATTTAGGCGGACTTTACTCTATATTTTGTGATTTCATTCATATTGACCAATCTCTTTTATCCACATATATTGAGCATCATTACTTTAAATGTATCCCGTGAGTATATAAAAACTTGTGTAGTTTATATATACTCATGTTGCTTTAAATTGAATCAATTTGTCACCAATCACCAAAAAGGAGATTGAAGGATTTAGACCCTCTATTATATGTTAATGTCAAGTTTTGGTGATTAGTAACAACTGGATTTTTGTGTTGCCATCAATCACCAAAAGAGGGAGATTGAATAATCTAGCCCCACCATTATGTATTAATAGTGAGTTTTGGCAATTGATGACAACTATTTGTGGGACTAATATTTTTCATGAGTTGGTAAAATAAGTCATGTCCTATGATAATAAAGACTTTGGATGGCTTCATGTGGTTATTGTCATCAAGTCAATCAATGGATATCGTTATGGTTACAGACCAAACAGTGGATTATGGGGCTACGGGGAGGCCACAAAGGCGCTCTGAAGCCCAAAACATAGTGGGGAGTGGATGTAGAAGATATATGCACTGTGTCTGAGCTATCGTGTATTCCTTTTGGTAAAAAAAATGAATCCTCTCTCCTTCATAGCAACCTAAGGAACGTATTTATAGCCATGAGGAGACTATTTACATAAGTGCTCCTATTAGGGTCTACAATAGTGAGGGAAAATATGTCTTTTGCCTTGTCATAGCCTTATTGGGCCTGCCTCACGGTTACACCTTAGTGGGCCTTTTGAAGTAGTGGGTTGATGGGCCAAGGTGGGGGCGTCTCCCCCAATAGATATCATGTGTTGATGGTTAAGTCAAAGTCCGGGATGAAGGATGGTCATCAAGTCAAGATCTTGATGTGGTGGATAGCATCATATGTTGATGCAAAATAAGGCAAGGATCTAGACTTGAGGAGGAGATGTTCGTCATCAAGCTCTAAGTAGATGCATAAGGCAAATGTATAATTAGCATAGGAGTTGGCAACCTCCAAGAGTAATAAGGCAAGTCCCTTACTTGACTATCACTAAGTGCAACACATGCACAAAGTGGATACTCAATCCACCTCTAGAAACAACACATGTAACCAGAGACTTCTCTCCTTGCTCAAAAGGTGCAACACATGCATAATCGAAAAGAGAAGCTTAAAGATTATGTTTAAGCCACAACACATGCAACTCATACATAATCTTTGTAGCATATGACTAGAGTTTGCAATTTTTGCATGTGTTGTATCTTGTGAGCAAGGAGAGAAGTCTCTGGTTACATGTGTTGTTTCTAGAGGTGGATTGAGTATCCACTTTGTGCATGTGTTGCACTTAGTGATAGTCAAGTAAGGGACTTGCCTTATTACTCTTGGAGGTTGCCAACTCCTATGCTAATTATACCTTTGCTTTGCACATTCACTTGGACCTTAATAACAAACATCTCTTCTCCAAGTTTGGGTCTTTACCTTGATATGCATCAACACATGATGATATCCATCATGCTGGGATCTTGACATAATGATTATCAACACATGATGATATCCTTCATCTCGAACCTTAACTTGATCATCAACATATGATATCCATTTATTGACTTGATGACAATCAACACATGAAGCCATCAAAGCCTTCACATCATGGGATGTGACCTATTTCACCAACTCATGAAAAATATTAGTCCCACAAATAATTATCATCAATTGCCAATACTCACCATTAACACATAATGATAGGGCTAGATTCTTCAATCTTTCCCTTTCTGGTAATTGATGGCAACACAAAAATTTGGTTGTTACAAATCACCAAAACTCGCCATTAACACATAGTAGAGTGTCTGGATCCTTCAACATGGACAGAACGTTAAGAGCTCATTGGGACAGACGTCGGACATGATAGAGTGTGGCAGCGTGCTACACGCACCGGAGCCGAGATGGGCAACTCAGTGAATGGAATGCATGGATAAAGAGCAAAATGGAGAGTGCAAGGAGAGGGGAGTCTTGTGACACTGTCGGACAGGGCTTAAGTAGCGAGATGATCAAGTCATTGTCGTTGGTTTCACGTGGCTGAGTTCGACTTCTTGCGAAAATGTCACATGGCAGTGGCTTGCGGTCGATGCTAAGCTCGACTTGGAGGAAAGGGCAAGGCGTGCTTGGCAAGTGTCAAAGTGCTAGTCTTTGCAGTGGCTACTATAGAGATACAGTGGCTCGAGAGCTTCTGTCCAATGGCAGGCATGGCATGTGGAGGAAGAATGCTGGTGCATGGGCCTCGGCTGTTATCGACTGTAGGAGGGCGACAAGAGAGGAGGTGACTCGGAGAAAAGGCGCTTTCACATGGAGGAAGCAGGACGGAGGCGGCTCGGTTGGCTTTACGAGAGGACAGAGAATGGGCTGGAATAGGAGATGGGCCAGTCCAAGGTGAGGAAACTGGTATGAGAGAGGAAATCGGATTTTAAATCGCTTTCTAATTGATTTTTAATTGCAAAAATCAAGTTACAATTTTTAAAATTAGCAAACCAACTCTAAAAGTTATGAACATATTTGGGGAGGGTCCTTAGATTATTTAGAACTCAAATAAATTATTAGCAAGTCTTGTTCAGGTTTTAATTAATTACAGAAAATCATTTTTAGCAGCTGGAAAATAAGAAAAAAGCACTTTTTTCAAAATGAAGAAAATTTTGAAATGCAAAAAATGCTAATTTTGGAAATATTTAAATAGCTTTTAGGAATTTTGGAACGGTACAGAACTTCAATTATTCATATTCTAGTACAACATTAACGCAGATGTAGAAAGTGAAAATTTTATAATACTTACTCTCTGAATTTTATTAACATTCTCACATTGCGAAAAATACTTTCCAGGAAATGGATCTAGCTAGCTACATTGCAAAACAGTGAGTATATAGGAAGCGCATTTTGCAATGGCACCGAGCTACAGTAGCAAGGGACAGTGTCTGTGCAGTACATGGATGCGTCTCGTGCACTCGTTTTTGATCCGACCGCTCGCATCCATAATGGCACCGTGCCATTGCAATGCATGGGTCCCGAGCCCTGCTCCAGAGCACTGTAACCAGCCTTACAAATACAATCGCAAGGGGCTCCCGGCCCACAGCGACAATGTTTGGTCAATTCGACTTGGAAAGCACTATGCGTGTACTGTGGCCGTCTACACTACACTAGCTGCTAGTAAACCGAGTAGCTAGTTGCATGCTCTGGTCTGACATATTTGATGAACACTTGATCCACTCCCATTGACAGCTAGCTAGCTAATGATCGATCGATCGATCCTACATGCATGGGAGCAGATCTTATCTAATTCACTCATCGCGTCTACCATTACCCAGTGACCGACGCACTAAACAAGCCAAGCCCGATCTTCAATGTAGAATCATATGAGGCCCAATTTTTATAATCAGGTAAGAGTAACTCCAGCAGTAACCCTCAAAACAGGACCCCTACTTTTTATTTGAGGGCTCTCCCTACTTTTGAGGGCTCTATTTTTTGAGCTACACTCCAGCAGGAGCTCTCAAAACAGGACCCTCAAATTCATTCTTAGAGGGGATGACACATAGGACCCACCCATCATCCTCATCCTACTTTTGAGGGTCGAGGGGCAAAAAACTCACTCCAGCAGGACCTCTACTTGAGCCCTCAAAAGTAGGGGCTCCCTCCAGACCCCCCAGGAATGAGGGCTCGAGGGGGAGATTTGAGGGCCCCCTACTTTTGAGGGCTCAAGTAGGAGCCCTGCTGGAGTGAGTTTTTTGCCTCTCGGTCCTCAAAAGTAGGATGAGAGCTCAAGTAGAAGCCCTGCTGGAGTTGCTCTAACTAGACGAGGAGGTCGTGACGTGTACGGGAGGTGCATGAGGATGTGGCGGTGGGCAGGCAAGTGCTAGCGACACGATTTTAGACGTCTGTTCTTTTTTGCTATGGTTTGTAATTTTTGAGCTGTTTATATGAGAGATTACAGAGTTCTTTGCGATCATTAGTTCTTTGCGATATTTACCTCCTAGTAAAATCTGAAATTAAAATATTGCTTACATTTCTAACAATATCCCTATAGAAATGGCTGGATAGACATGCAGGATATTGGGGCATGTTTTTTTAGACCACGGCTTATTACTTTTAACTATAGCTCATTAGCCTAATATATAATAATGATTAAGAAAAATTCAAAAACTAAAAACCGCTTAAAAGCAAAGAAAAACAGGGCCATACTGTGCCAAACAAGAGGTGCTTGCTCGAATAGTCTAGGACCACATACGTTTGCTACTGCTGTTGGTTGCATGTACTACAGGTAGAATGAATGCATGATGACACAGTTGATTCAGATCATGATGCTTGGTGAGATTAAATATGTATACAGTTTAGCTAGCAAGCTACTAATTCAAACGAATACAGAACTATACCGGCCGGTAGCTTATGCATATATGTATGTATATGTGTATATATACATGTATGTATAGGACGAGTGTTTCATGCACCATGGTGCCTAGGCACCAATATCAATACCCGTTGATTTGCTTCGAGATTCGCAATGTTTGATGTGGGTATCTTCATATACCCATAAAAAAGTATATTTGAGATGTCAAACTCCGAAAAAATTTAAATTCAACTTCAGTTTAATTAGTTTGAACTATTTTTATGGTATATACTCACTGTAGTTGCATTGAACTCAAAAGTAGTTCAAACTAATTTGAACTGAGTTCAAAACTTACTTACCATAAATATATCAAGGGTATAAAACATTTTCATACCCAAACTCAAAAAAATTATCAATCATACACGTGTATCGGATGTTGGTGCCTAGGCACCATGGTGCCTTATGTAATTTTCCTGTATGTATATATATATATATATATTTTCTATATATATACATATATACATATACATACACGCTCGCGCGCACATACACACACATATCTTTACTATTATAAAAATATGAGTTAGTAGTCGTCGGTCCATTCTCCCTTCTCTTTCTCAGTCGTCCAGATTTGCATATAGCTAGTTCTTCCGCTCCTCATAGAAAAGGTCAGGTCGACACGTGCGCCACGCTCCTCCTCTTCTCTTCCCCGCATTCTCCGCCTCCCGCAACCACTTCACCTCCCATAACCGCCGCCTCCTTCTCTCCCCCGAACCCTCGTGCTGCGCCTCCTCCTCCTCCTCCTCAGCGCCACAACCAATTCCTTCTCTGTGCGGTAGCGTTTGGTCGCAGTCCCCCAACTTCCCCCAGGAGCGTCGCATCCTCCCATCGCTGCCTCCCCAACGCATTTGCCTGCCGCCTCCTCTCCCCATTTACTCGCCACCACCTCCCCACCTCCACCTCTCGCAACCACTGCCTTCTCCCTCGAAACCTCGTGTGGTGCCTCCCCCTCCTCCTCCTCAGCGCCGCCACTAATTCTTCCTCACGTAGCAGCGTCTCGTCGCAGTCTCCCAACTTTTCCCAAGGCAACGCCACCAATTCCATCTCCCATCGCCCCTCCAACTAGCGGTACGATGCTCGGTGATAGCGGCCGGTGGATCAAAGAGAACGGCACTCGAAGATGGCAGCGGTGGCTTTCTCTGGGTCACTTGGCACTCAATTTTGTTTCATGCCTCGATTTCATACGCATGGAGTCGAAACTGTGGTTGAAGGGGGCCGTGGTCGAAGTCAAAGATCTATGGTCAAAGTTGAAGCTGTGGTCGAAGGGGCGGTGGTTGAAGTCGAAGGGCCGTTGTCAAAGTCAGGCCATGGTCGAAGTCCAAGCTATGGTCGAAGGTGTAGTGGTTGAAGTCGAAGGACCGTGGACGAAGTCAGTCTGTGGTCGAAGTCAAAGGGTTGTGGTCGATGTCAGGCCATGGTCAAAATCAAAGGGTCATGGTTGAAGTCCAAACCGTGGTTGAAAGGGAAAGTTGTCGAAGAGGGCAGTGGTCAAAGTCGAAGGGCCGTGGACGAAGTCGGTCCACAGTCAGAGTCAAAGGGCCGTGGTCGAAGTCGAAGGGTTATGTGGCCATGTTCGTAGAGGGCATGGTCAACATCAGGGTTGTGGTCAAAGGGGGCTATGGTTGAGGGGCCGTGGCTGAAGTCGAAGATCCGTGGTCAAAATCGATGCCGTGGTTGAAGGGGGTGGTGCTCGAAGGGGGAAGTGGTCGACGTCGAAGGGCCAGTCATCGAAGGGGATAGTGGTCAAGTTGAAGCCGTGGTCGACGTCGAAGGGCCGTAGTCGAAGTGGACAGTGGTCGAAGGGGACAGTGGTCAAAGCGAGAAGTGGTCGACGTCGAAGGGCCATGGTCGTCAAAGTGTTGTGGTCGAAGTGGACAGTGGTCAAAGAGAGCAGTGGTTGAAGTAGAAGATCCATCGTCGAAGTCGAAACCGTGGTCGAAGGGGGCCGTGGACGAAAGGAGAAGTGGTCGATATCGAAGGGCCATGGTCGAAGGGGACAGTAGTCAAAAGGGGCGGTGGTCGAAGGGAGAAGTGGTCGACGTCGAAGGGTCGTGGTCATCGAAGGACCATGGTCGAAGGGGGCCGTGGTCGAAGTCGAAGATCCATTGTCAGAGTCGAAGATCCTTGGTCAAAGTTGAAGTTGTGGTCGAAGGAGGAAGTAGTTGGCGTCGAAGAGCCGTGGTCGTCGAAGGGCCATGGTTAAAGGGAACAATGGTCGAGGGGGCCAGTGGTCGAAGCTGAAGGGGGTCACAAGGTCGACAGCAAGACCCACAAGGTCTCGTACTCTTCATGGATTGTAACATGATTTTGACCACGAGGTGTGATCGATAGCTTCTGATTTACAACCATGAGCGCTGGTCGATGTGTTCTGACTTACAACCATAGGTGTGGTCGATGTCTTCTAACTTACGACCACGAGTATGGTCGAAATCAAAGATCCATGGTCGAAGTCGAAGCTATGGCCAAAGAGGGTCGTGGTCGAAGGGGGAAGTGGTCGACGTCGAAGGGTCATGGTCGAAGGGGACAATGATTGAAGGGGGTAGTGGTCGAAGTTGAAGGGGGTAGTGGTCGAAGTTGAAGGGGACAGTGGTCGAAGTTGGGGCCATGGTCGAAGTCGAGGTTGTGGTTGAAGTCGATGCTATGGTCAAAGTCAAGGCCGTGGTCGAAGGGGGCCATGGTCAAATTCGGGGCCGAGCAGGTTGGCGCTGGCAGTTGGGCGACAGGGCACAAGCGCACTGGAGGCCTGCCAACGTATAACCACCAGCATGGTCGACCTCTCCCAAGCTATGATCACACGCGATGGTCAACGGCTTCTAACTTACGACCACGAGGTGTGATCGATGGCTTCTAATTTATGACCATGAGCACTGGTCGATGTGTTTCAACTTACGACCACAAGGTGTGGTTGATGTCTTCCGACTTACGACCATGAGCGTTGGTCGATGTGTTCCAACTTATGACCACAAGGTATCCTCGATGACTTCTGACTTACGACCACAAACGATGGTCATCGGCTTCTGATTTATGACCATGAGCCATTGTCGAAGGCTCCTAATTTAGGACCATGATCGATCTTCAACTATTGCCAACTTATGACTACCAGCGATGGTCGACCACTCCTGCCCTACGATCATGTGTGATGGTCGATGACTTCCGTTTTACGATGATGAGGTGTGCTCGAGGGCTCCCGACCTACGACCGTGAGGTGTGGTTGATGTCTTCTGACTTATGACCACGAGGTGTGATTGACGACTTTCGACTTACTTGACGAATCTAAAAACTTTTAGAACATGTTTGTATACATATTCTAAAAAATTTTACCACCCATGAGTTTTAAAACATATAGTATGATAAATTTTAAAAACCGTAGCAACGCACAGGCATTCAACTAGTGTATATATATAACTCTTCGGCGATTCTTCGGTGAGCCGAGTCTGGCTGTAGAGAACTTTGAAGCTGTAGAGAAGTGTTTCCTTCAGGTGGAACTACCTGGGTGACAATAAAAATTTATCCCATATGATTATAACTAGGAATGCTTAGGGAAAGATTATCTACTTCTGAAGCAAATTAGAAAGAAATATAGTGAGTACCGATGCTTCATAGGTATTTCTCCAATTATTTGAATATCCTCTAACCTCTGAATGATTTTTTCTGTATCCTTTTTAGATTTAATATCTCTATACCAATTTGGTGCGAATGATTGTAATCCAATATATTCTAGAAATGAATTTAATGTGTAGTATATTTCTATATTTTCACTAAGCTCTTCTTCTATGTTTATTACAGGGAGTGTCTCTAAGTGCTGGACTTGAGGTGTCTCACCACGCTTTCGCACTTCTGAGATATATGGAATATTATCTTGATATGGAATAAATGTGATACCATCTTCATGTATAATTGTGGTCTGCAATGATTGTTATAAAAATCTTAGACCTATTATCATATCATCATTTATCATAGATAAATCTCTTATTGTAATTTCGTCTATTATATATTTTGTGCCATATATATATATATATGTATATATATGTATGTATATCTATATATATGTGTGTATATATATGTATATATGTATGTATGTATTTATGTGTGTGTGTGTATGTATATATATGTTTGTGTGTGTATATATATATGTATGTATATATGTATATGTATATGTATATGTATATGTATATGTATAAACCGATGGAGAGGATTACTACTAGCAAAGAAGGCAATGCACTTGTATCGAGCATGCATACATATACACATATACATGCAATCGTTAGAAAGGGGTGGCATCAGTTACTACAGAAAAGATCATCATAGACAGTTCAAAAATGTTATCACAGATGATTTCGTCAGCCGTCTGAGTTTATAGGTCAGCAATGATATGAGGTCATCACAAACGGCTTTAGAATCGTTTGTGATCTAAACTATCACAAATAGTTTTTAGTAAAAAACCATCTGTTATATATAGTTTATCACAGATGGTTTCAACTACAAACCGTCTGTGATATATAAATATCACAAGCAGTTTGTAGTTGAAACCGTTTGTGATAAATTATATATCAAGGATGGTTTCTACTAAAAACCGTCTGTGATAGTCATATATCACAGACGGTTACTCGTAACCGTCTATGATATTTTTTTTTCTGTTCCTAAATCTAAATCTGTTTGCTGGCTAGCTTCAGAAAATGCTAGCCATGCTCTTTGAAACAAGCAGATTAACACAATATATATACATCCAATTTACATTCATTCATTTCAGAAACAAGAACATCTATTTCACAAATCAATTAACAGAAATAAAATAAATTATCCATCCATGAACAAATACACACATGAACCAAGTGCCAACACCACAGTTTTGTCTCCTTTGGGTTAGCTAAAAACCGCTTCAAATGGGAAATTATAGGAAGATACCATGCCATCTTAGCAGGAGGTCCTCATTTCACCTCTATTCTCTCACCGTCATCTGATTGATTCTTATGCTTGTATCGGGATGCGTTACACACCAGACATACATGCATGTTTGTATACTCTTTACGGTAGAAAATACAGTTGTTCAGACATGTATGTATTCTCTCTACTTCTATTCTCAATAGACAAAGAATCGTCTTGACTTTGTAGGTGGTTTTGGGCAGCTTGTTTCCCTCCGAAAATATGTTTGCTAAAAGACCTAACAGTGCCATGAAATTCTTATCGGACCAACCATTACTTGCCTTCAATTTTAGCAGTTTAAGCACAGCTAGCAACCTCGTGCACTTTGACTTGCAGCATGTGAACAAAGGTTTCTCCGAGTCCTCCATCAAGCCCTGGAATTTAACATACTCTCTCTCTCTCATCACAGTTCGCTTCTGAATCACGAAGCATCTAATCTAGATTGTCATCATGTAATCTATCTGAATCGAAACCAAAATCGACATGATCATCTGGCGGCACATCATTGACTTCATTGGCTATGTCATTATTACTATCTTCTTGTGTAATTTGCTCTTCACCATGACTAGTCTAATGTTCATACCCCTTTTTGAAACTCCTTCGAATCAAGTGCACTTCAATCTACGCTCGGTTTTTAAACATCTTTAGATTTTCACAGTCAATGCATGGACAGTACATATATTTTACCCCTTATTCAACATATCCTTCTCAGCAGCTCTTATAAAAGCAGAAACATCATTAATATGCTCTTCACTTAGACGGTTCCCAGCGTACATCTAGCTTCGGTCCTACGTTACGCATATAATAATTTAGTATAACATATTCAATTAATTAATTACTATACTATATATATGTATAATCTAAATTAAGTATCTATATATAGAAAGAATAATTAATTTCATTGCATTAAGTAGAAATAGATTATGAATTGACTAAACCTTAAATAATGCTAGATTTAAATAATCTTCTATCTATTCAAGCTAGATAGATCTAAACTATCTTCAATTCTCCTCTCAGTAAAAACTAGATCTAAATTATAATGCAATTAGAAACAAATTACTAACCATAGCTAGCCAATAACTTAGTGGATTCATAATTACTCTTACCAAATAGTCTCCTTCCGCCAAATAGCCTCAAAGCCTCGCCTCCAACTCAAAACAACAACGTATAGATATGAAATTTAAGATAGAAAGCGGCAGGTCTGCGCATGATTAATATAGTGGAATTATCACAGATGGTTCCTATTAAAAACCTTCTGTGATAAACTAATTATTACAGATGATTTTTAATAGGATCCATCTGTGAATTATCACAGACGGTTCAAACTAAAACCGTCTATGATACTTTATAATGTTACAAACGATTCTTATTAATAACAGTCTGTAAGACTTTACCGATGGTTTTAACCCCGAACCGTCTGTGATAGTTCACTTTCACAGATGTTTTTTTAGCACTGGCAGCAACACACACGGTTTCTAAATTAAAACCGTTTGTGATTGTATTTAATACAAATGGTTTTAAGCAACCGTCTGTGATGTGACGTCTAATATTAGGTTTTGTGTAGTAGTGAGTCCAGCTTGATACCAGGAACCCCTGACCCTGGCCACTAAACAAGGGATTCGATTCTTGGATGGATGGATACTAGATTAGCTGGCTAGAATGCATAGTACTCGATCTAGCAAGTATGCATGCAAAATTGCAAATCAATTGGACTAGCTAGGTGCCTGGCAAGATGAAGTCATGAGCAAATAATGAGGTGATGTTGTGTGGATCAGCTCAGCTCACCTGGTGGCTAGATGGATGCATGGATGGAGGAACAATCAGGCCGGTCGGTCGGATTAATTGATGCATGGTCAGTGGTAGTATTATTAGCCAGTACTGTATATAGTCAAGTGCAGTGGCGGACCTAGGAAAAAATCTAGGTAGGGCGAAATCCAGTGGCGGACCCAGGAAAAAACTAGGTAGGCTGAAGTCGGAAGCGTGAAATAAACAGTAGTACCCAAAAGCAAAACAATCCATGATCAAACTATGTTGCAATCACACTAATAAAAGTATGTGATACAAAATAGAAACAACAACTACAATCCGCATGTTAACATATGTAGATAACTGAAGGACAATAAAAAATACCTCACTAATGAAGCTTAATCCACAATTGTAGATAAGCTGTAAAAGAAACAACATGTCAATTGTGAAAGATAGATAAATTAGTAGTATCAAATTCGATAATAGAATATAAAAGATGCAACATAAAAGAAGACAAAATATACCAGTAAATAACTAAGTACGTCTAGGAGAACGAGGCATTTTCATTCTTTGAGTTTTCATGTCTTGAAATCGTTTCTTGATTTTTTTTCACGATCAAGTCCTTTGAATATCTCTCGCTCGATATAGCACACCATCAAGTCATTAAGCCAATCATCGGACATCTTATTACGCAAATCGGTCTTGATAATATTCATAGCCGAGAAGGCTCTTTCAACCGATGCTATCGCCACCGGTAGTAGCAATGCTAACTCGATGAGGCGGTAGACCAATGGAAATGCAATATGCCTTTCAGTTTGAACCAACTTCACGGCCAGCCTTCTAAGATCATGACAAGTAACAAAATCATCAATTCTTCACACATGAAGAATGAAGGTTTCAAGTTGATCCTTGATAGCCGTACGATCAGAAATAGAGAAATATAATCTTCGTCATAGATATCCGCAAGTCGAGCAATATTATCCACTTTGAACTTTGAAAAGGAGTATCTTGGATCAAGATAAGAAAAACATACAAGTAACTCTGAAGATACCTCATTGAAGCGATGATCCATCTCAGTGGTAATAGCATCAATGGCAGCAAAGAAAGTATCAACACGATAATGATGGTTTGAGTGACTGTGATCCCACCCCTCCTTGATCGGCCCCATCTTGGAATCGCTTCATCCATATTTGGCATTGGAATCTTATTTTCATCACAAAATTTTTTAACTTCTGTAAATAGTGGCTCCAAGTCATGGTTCCTAAGTTTGTATATTTTATCTTTCTAATTATTACTTCAATCTGGGGTCGTTGTTGGGAGAATGAGTGCCGTGTTGAGAACCATGGCGTTGCCAATCAGTGCAAATGAGAAATTCAATGGCCTTGTCCATCTGCAGGCATTTGAAGCATCTAGAGAAGCCAACACCATGGGTTGGATATTTGTGACAAAGAATGGCCATGTCAAGGACCATAGAATATGTCTTTATTTGCTCTTTCGTACTTCAATTTTTGTTTCTAGAGGTTTATTCTTCAATTAATCTTTACATGTACCAGGTTAATTAAGGTGGCCTGGGTTGACACTTGTCAACGTCGCAGCCGCAGGTGATCGGTTTAGGATCTGCGCAGCTGCCTTTTGGGGTCCCTGGCGTAGATATACTCTCCATGCATCACATCATGCTGGAGCAGATCTTCCCTAGGGGGTTCGGCCGGCAAGGGGAGCTCAGGTGGCCGCCCGGGCTCGCCCGAAGGGTAGGTCCGCAGGGGCGGACCCACAGGGTATGCCGGGTGGGCCACGGCATACCCTGGGGCCCAGCCAGCAGCCCCCGTCTGCGTCTGCGTGCCGGCGCCCGGCTGTCTCTGCCTCACGTCTGCATTCGGCCCTCCCCCTCCGCTTCCGCCATGACGGCGCCTTCAAGATTCTCCAGGTCGGTCGGTCACTCAGGCATGCATGGCCTAATGGCCTTCAAGATTCCCCTCATCGCGCGCCCGATTTCCTCTTGCTCTGCAGCTACCCATATCGCCCACTGATCCTACCTTGCTGTCGTTAGGTGGCGGACATGCATTTCGGCAACGGCGCTGCCACGCGCTGTCGGGACGTGGCGCCGCAGAGCGGCGGCGCGAGGTGCTCCGATCTCAACACCATGCGGTTCTTGCGGCGGGTCATCGAGGCGGAAAGGCCCGACCTCATAGCATTCACTGGTGTGGGGTTTTCCCCTCTTTTCCTCTCAGAGCTGCTGCTGCGTGGTTGCTCCAAAGATTGCAACTTTACCTCATGCTATCTCTTTTGCCCTAGCTCATGCGGTCGTCGCCATTGATGATGTTCCTTGCTAGTACTTATGTGCAAACTTCGTGCTTATAGTGATAGTCTTTGACAGATTTATCAGTTGAAGCCATGCAACGGCTTAGATCCAAGTGATTAGTTAATTTATCTATAATTTACCAGGCAGCAATCTACAACTGTTAATTAATTCTCCACGTAGTAGTTTGGTGGAATTTGTAAGTTGAATTTATGAGTAGTTTCCATTTGGGTCCATTCCGAGTGGATTTGTGCAACATTCAGTTATGCAATGCTCACCTATTCAGTTCTAGTTCGTTAATGTTCAGTAGTTATGGGGCAGTAGTATCTCTTGCAATATGTTGGCAGCATTTGTGTAACTCAAAGGCTACTTGTAAGTAATGTGGAGTCATGGTTAGGGGTTTTCCACTATGGATGGAATGGGTGTCAGAGTAGTAAGCTTACATACTGCTTCTATAACTATTTGGGTGCTTTCTTTTCTGTACATGGAATTCACTCATCATTCCTCTTGGTTTCGATGATGGGATTCACATGTCATTACATCACTTTTGTAATGTTCTCTGGATAATGTTACTCAGGATAGTGATTGGTGCAAAAAGGCCAAACTCCGAGGTTACCCAATAGTTAGTTAATTTTATAGTTTAGATCAGATCAACATTCAACAAGAACATGAGTACTGTTTCCCCCCTAGCTGTAATAGAGTATGGATCATCCTATGTGAAGAAGAACCAAAAGTTATTGTTCTGTCTTGTTGAGTTTGTGGAGTTTGGACTATAATCACAGTATATAAAGTATAAACTCCCCATGTACATGCTAAATAAGCAAGCTGTGAGTAAAACTTTATTAACTACAACTACTGCTTTCCTTGTTTCAAACCAAGATGTAGTCCCTATCTGAAAGAGTCTTTTATCATATATATTTTGGTAATACTTGTTTTCATTTCTCTTCCTTAATCATAAAAAAGGGCTGTTCTAGTTAAAATTTAATGTTTCCATCATTTTATTTTGAATCAGGGGACAACATATTTGGGGGCAGTGCAACTGATGTAGCAGAATCGCTACTCAAAGCAATTAGCCCTGCTATGGAGTCCAAGGTATGGTGTTTGAACTATTTATATTGTAATTTGTGACTATTAGTATGATGTTTGAACTATTTATATTGTAATTTGTGCAAGTTTCCAACTTAATCCTTGAATTTAAGACTTATCATATTATTTAGTACCTGTATACCGAATTACGGTGCAAATTTTACAATTATTTACCGAATTGGCAAATGGTTTTACCAAATTGCATATGAAAAATTTTGGTGCGATATACCCTTGGTAAAATTCTGGGTCCGCCACTGCAGATCCGCCCCTGTCATGTGCAGCAAGGGGCAGGCAGGGCAGTACGTACGGACGTACTAGTAGTCATTCACAACACACACAAAACAAATCCTGAAATCCCACAATTAACGTGGCCAAATGAATCTCGCACGTGACGCGCGCGTCGTCACCGGCCGGCCGGGTTTATCCCATGCATGTACGTATGTCACTTTTTTTCTTTTTTTTTTCTTTTAGGAACCAGGAGATTTCATTAATCACCGGGTTAAAAAAATTACGATCCATTCGGAGCGGGGAGGTTAAGAAAGCTAGGACTCGTAGAAACCAGCTAGTAGACTCGTGTCTAGTACACTACTACAAAAAAGGTCATCACAGACGGTTCGAAAATATCATCACAGACGGTTTTGTGAACCATCTGTATTTATGGGTCAGTGATAATTGAAGGTCATCACAGACGGTTTTCGGACCTTCTGTGATTCTTAGCTATCACAGACGGTTTTTGAGTAAAACCCGTCTGTGATAGCTGATAATCACAGATGGTTTTGAGTTAAAAACCGTCTGTGATACTTATTATCACAGATGGTTTTTGAGTCAAAACCGTTTGTGATAGCTGATCATCACAGACGGTTTTTAGTTAAAAACCGTCTGTAATATTGATCATCACAGACGGTTTTTAAGTAAAAACCGTCATCATTATCACTATCACGACGGTTTTACTCAAAACCGTCGTGATATTCCCTTCAACCCTAAATATATTTCGTTTATTGGCTAGCCTCGGAAATGCTAGCCATGCCCTCTGAAACAAGTAGATAATCACAGACATAAAACATATACAATTCACACATCTCATTTCATTTCAGATACATTTCACATCTCAGTTCATTTCACAGACATAAAACATCTAATTGACAAGGCACTTCATTTCACAAACATAAAGCATCCATTTCGCAAATCAATTCATTGAATTGAAATAAAATATTCGTTAACAAATACACAATTGTAAAAGATCTACACTGCATTTGCACTTAGAATTACAATAAAAAATTATTCTGGGCTGTGGAACTCTCCATCTGATCTTACGACTTTACTCCACAAAACCAAATGAACTCTCCTCGAATTTTTGCAAAATTATTTGTTTCAATGCAGATGTAGAGATGGACGAGCTTTGTCGATAGGAATATCAACGCGCATATATAAAACTTGACATGTATAAAATAAATGTGGGAAGATTGACAAACCTTAGAATTGGTGATCTGGTGGAATCGAGGAGTAGTCTCATATGGTGGCACACGTAGTATCCACACGTGTTGCCATTCTTCTTGGTGGCACCGCAAAAATAGAATGTGTTAAATCAAGTGGCATTACTACTATGTGTTGTATATGATTAATTAATATGTAGCCAGCGAATACCCGAAACTTGCGATCATGTTTCAAGGGCTTGCCCCCTGTCGTCGAGTCACGTGTTTGTTTAACGTATGTGGTGAACGACCTTCGTTATTCGAAAAAGTTAGATTAGTCATTCGGAAGGAAAGAAAGAGTACAATGTACAATGTACGTACCTATCGAGTATTTGGGCGATAGCTGTGTACTTGGATTTGTTCTTACTTAGAGAATCAAGGTATATAGCCTTGTTCCATTTTGGTATAATTAGAATTAAAATCCAATGGAATTCCTCATTGTATGGCATAAGAATAAATTCCTTATCTTGGTGAGCCAGCAGTGCTTTTGTAATATAGTCCTCGACGAAGGATGCATCCTCGATGATGGTATCAATGGCGACCAAGCGTGGGTCCAGAAACCAATTCGTGATTTCGATGATCTAGCTTGGTCGGCATGAATCTATATATAACACGAAAAGCAACAAATTGTGACATATATCGGTATTACGTGAACAGAGATCGTGATTGTATGCGGACTTGCAGCGTCCAAAGATCGAGCGAGTGAGGCGTCGAGAGCGTTGAGCGTGAAAAGTTCAAATATATCGTCAAAGGTCACCACGAAGACACATTCCAGAGCTTCGTGCAAGAAATGTTCCAGCTTGAATTTGACAGTGATACCTGAGCGTCGTTCTGCCTCTGACTTATTGGACTGTTCCATATACCAAGCGTGGAATGTTTGGCAACCAAGTCTTAGTTTTAGGAGCTCTTCTTAGAATACCATCGGCTCGCCTAGCACGAATTTGCGGGCCAATGGCATGTATGGCATATCGTCATCATCCTTCGTCTTTGATTTGCCCTGGCCACTGCCTCGATTGTCGGTCGACTTTATGCTAGTCGACTGTAATGGTATAGACGGTGCAAGTTGCTCTGGCGAGAATAGCACCCGTGGAGATAGCACCGGTGTAGGTAGTTGTGGTTCGCACTTCCCGTGTGGAGATGGCACCAGTGCATGTTGCTGTGGTTCGCACTGCACTTCTGGTCCTGCCATCGGTGAAGAAGCCTCCAGGGAGATGTCGCTTTTGGGCCACTGGATGAATGTTCCAATGGCCTGTCCTAGAGTCACGATCTCGTCGTTGGGGGACTTCGGTAGCGGGACCACCTCATCGCTACTGGCGTATGTGATCCAGAGACCAGAGATGAAGAAAAGGAGTGGGAAGAAGCAGATGGATAGTCGCTCACCGAAAAAGTCGGCTATGTCGGCTGCTCACGAAGAATCTGGGAATGTCTTTTTTTCCACTTTTGTAATAAAATTGCCTTGCATTTAAGAAGGAAAAAGATGGATTGTGGGAGTGGACATCACATCTCGGCAGTAGTCGGCATATACTATTACTACAAGGTCTCTAAACAAAGTTCTATGAAGCAAATGACACAAACTAGTATATCCGGTTCATTGAACGGGAACACTCGAGTGTGTCACTTACTTCATGCCCCTTGAAGGTCTATGTGGCATATACACTAGAGTGGTCCTTGATTGGTTAATTTGTGCTCTCAAATTGTAGGGTTGCACAAGATTAATCTTGGCCGTCCCGCTACTAAATGAGGAAACAAGAAAAGTGAAACATGATAAGATGAGGAAGCAAGAAAAGTGAAACATGATGCTCAATGTTAGGAAGAGAGGAGAGGAGTAGAGGGAAGGGGGAGAAGGGAGGGGTGATGTGGACAGAGAGAGGGGTTATATGCCTATACTATATACTATATACTAACACAACAAGCAATGTAATATGTACCAATGTAAACTAAGCAACTGCAGTAAACAATGTACCAATGTAGTATGTACCAAATAGCAAATTAAACTAAGCTACTGCAGTAAACAATGTACCAATGTAATATGTACCAAATAGCAAACTAATTAAGCTACTGCAGTAAACAATGTACCAATGTAGTATGTACCAAATAGCAAACTAATTAAGCTACTGCAGTAAACAATGTACCAAATAGCAAACTAATTAAGCTACTGCAGTAAACAATGTACCAATGTAATATGTACCAAATAGCAAACTAATTAAGCTACTGCAGTAAACAATGTACCAATGTAATATGTACCAAATAGCAAACTAATTAAGCTACTGCAGTAAACAATGCTCAAAACCATAGTCCATCACAGAAACTGCCCATAATACTCAAAACCCTAGTCCATCACAGAAAGTGCTCACAATGCAGACGGTAATCGAGGGAGGTGGCGGCGAGGGGCTCGACGAGGGGCTCGGGAGGCGACCGGCGACGGGCTCGACGAGGGGCTTGGGGGAGGTAGCCGGTGACGGGTTTGACAAGGGGCTCGGGGGAGGCGGCCGGCGACGGGCTCGACGAGGGCTCGTGGGAGCCGACCGGCGACGGGCTCGACGAGGGGCTCGGGGGAGGCGGCCGACGACGGGCTCGACGAGGGGCTCGGGAGCCGATCGGCGACGGCTCGACGAGGGGCTCGGGGGAGGCGGCCGGCGACGGGGTCGGGGGAGGCGGCCGACGAGGGTTCGGGGAGGCGACGACGGGCTCGAGATTTAATTAGATCTAGATCGAATAACTGCGCAGCACACAGGGAAAACCCTAGCCAGAGGGTATGTATAGGGAGGTTATCACAGGCGGTTCTAAACTTAGAACCGTCTGTGATATTGATATCACAGACGGTTCTAAGTTCAGAACCATCTGTGATAAGCCTTTGCGACTGTAGTTATTAAGACAATACCAATTAATAACCACAGCTGCATTCATATCCACCACCAAACAGCTGCATTCATGTACAACACCAACCAGCTCCATTCATATCAACCATCACATGTACATCACACATATACATCACATATACATCTCAAAATTGACTACATCACACATTTTCACATATACATCTCAAAATTGTCACACATTTTCACATATACATCTCAAAATTGTCACACATTTTCACATATACATTCTTATTGTACTTGCTTAATTATTTCCTTTAAAAATTAACCCTTCATCATGATCAATGCGTACGTAACTAGTTTCGTCACGTTGTTCATCGTCGACCCTTATGCCATTTCCAAAAGGAGGTAACTCGTCAAATTGATTGTATTCCTCCTCGTCCACTACATTCTCCACTCCGACAATTCTCTTTTTTCCATGAAGAACTACATGGCATTTCTTATTTGCCGGGTCGGTTACATAGAAAACTTGAACAACTTGATTGGCGAGTACGAATGGTTCGTCTTTGTATCGACACGCTCGAGGTCCGCGGTCGTGACACCGCATTTGTCAACCTTCACTGTGGGAGATGCACCCAACGGCAAATAAATAAGGGGATCTTGAAAACCACATAGTCGAGCTCCCAAATCTCTTCTATGAAGCCATAGTACGAGTTTCTCGACCCATCGGTACGGAATGCATCTATGCGGACACCACTCGCTCGTTAGTGCTCTTGACATCCCGAGTGTGTATAGAATGTGTACCCATTTATGTCATATCCTTGCCATGTCACAACTGTAAATGTCGGCCCTTTTGCCAACCATGTCAGCGTCTTACTCGGTGAGCTCCTAGCGATTTGCTCCTTCAACCATTGGTTGAACCAACGGTTGTGTTGTCTCATGATCCAAACATCCGGCCGCTCTGGATTCTGTTGCCGAAGCACATCCTTGTGCTGGTCCACATAAGGCGCCACTTCAGTCATGTGTTGCAACAGCGTGAAATGGGCTTGAGTGTACGTGTCCATATCTGGAGTAATTGCTTTCCTTCCGATAGTTCCGAGACCCTTTAGCCTCCCCTCATGACAAGATTGAGGGACACCTATCGGTTGAATCTGAGCCATATAATCGACACAAAACTCAATAACCTCTTCGCTTGCATAATCTTCGACGATGTCGCCCCGCCGAGAACGATTCCGCACGTAGGACTTGAGAATTCCCATGAACCTCTCAAATGGGTACATGCTACGTAGGAATACGGGCCCGCATATTTTTATCTCCCACACAACGTGAACAATGAGATGGACCATGATATCGAAAAACGAAGGAGGAAAATACATTTCAAGGTGACATAGAGTCATCACCACCTCGCCCCGCAGAGCATCTAGTCCTTCGGGATCGATGACCTTTCGAGCAATTGTGTTAAAGAAATAACATAGCCTCATGATTGTCTCTCGGACTTTGATCGGCAAAATATTTCTAATTGCAATAGGAAGCATCTGTGTCATCAAGACATGACAATCATGAGATTTCATGCCATTTAACTTCAAATCTTGCATCGAAACAAGTTTCTTCACGTTGTCGAGTAACGACGGAACTTTGACACCATGCAAGCACTGGCACAGTTCTGTTTTCTCAGCCTTGGACAGAGTGTAACACGCAGGGGGAAGGTACGTTCGTCCATTATCAGTGCTTGTCGGTGCTAACTCAGGCCTGATGTCCATGTCATCCAAGTCAAGCCGTGCGTTGACACCGTCCTTTGTTTTATCACGGATGTTCAGTAAGAGACCAATCAAGCTGTCGCACACATTCTTTTCTATGTGCATGACGTCGATGTAGTGCCGAACATCTAGGTACTCCCAATAAGGTAAGTCCCAAAATATTGATCTCTTCTTCCAGGTGTTCTTCTCATGAGCCCTCAATTTACGTCCCTTTCCGAGGACAACATCTAAATCCTTAACCATATCATAAACCTCGTGTCCCCTTAAATGCCTTGGAGCTGAACCGTCTTCCTTCTCTCCGTCAAGTTGTTTCTTCATCTTGCGGTATAGGTGAGCCCTCCGAAGGAACCGGCGGTGACGCATGTAGACGGTTTTGCGTGAGTGTCTCAGCCACACACTCTCGGTACCATCTAAACAGTGAGTACAAGCTTTGGCACGTTTTGTACTATGGCCCGATAGGTTACCAAGGGCGGATAATCATTTATGGTGCAGAATAATAAGGAGCGCAGAGTGAAGTTCTCTCGGTTGTATGCATCCCATACCTGCACTCTTCGCTCCACAAAGACTTTTAGATCTTCCACCAACGGTGCTAGGAACACATCGATATCATTCCTGTGTTGTTTATGCCCTTGGATAAGTATCGACAAACAAAATGTACTTTCGCTTCATACACAACCAAGGAGGAAGGTTATAGATGCAGAGAGTCACGGGCCATGTGCTATATCTACGCTCATGCTACTGAAAGGATTCATTCCATCTGTACTCAGCCCAAACCTTATATTCCTTGGTTCTGCACCGAACTCTGCAAAACTCCTATCGATGTTTCTCCACTGCGCGGAATCAGCAATGTGTCTTATCATTCCATCCTTCTCGCGCTCCTCCGAGTGCCAACGCAGCAATTTTGCCTCCTTTGGATTTGCAAAAAACCTTTTCAAACGGGGAATTATAGGAAAATACCATGCCACCTTAGCAGGAGGTCCTTTCTTTGCCTCTGTTCCCTCGCCATCATCTGATTGATTGTTACATTTGTATCGGGATGCATTACACACCGGACATACATGCATGTTTGCATACTCTTTACGGTAGAGGATACAGTCATTCGGACATGCATGTATTCTTTCTACTTCCATTCCCAACGGACAAAGAACCTTCTTGGCTTTATACGTGGTTTTAGGCAACTCATTCCCCTCCGGAAGCATGTCCGCTAAAAGACCTAGCAGCGCCGTGAAACTCTTGTCGGACCAACCGTTGCTTGCCTTCAATTTCAACAGTTCAAGCACGGCCGACAACCTCGTGTACTTGCAGCCCGTGTACAAAGGTTTCTCTGAGTCCTGCATCAAGCCACGGAATTTAACATACTCTCTCATCATAGTTCTCTTCTACATCGCAAGCATCCGATCCAGTTATCATCGTGCAACCTATCCGAATCCGAGCCACAATCGACATCAGCCGGCGGCATGTCATTCACTTCACCGGCGATGTCATCCGAGGCATATCATTCACTTCACCGGCGATGTCATCCGGCGGCATATGATCATTCACTTCGCCATGACTGGTCCAACACGTATAATCCTTTTTGAAACCCCTCCGAATCAAGTGCGCTTCAATTTGCCCTCGGTTCTTAAACATCTTCAAATTCTCACAGTCAGTGCATGGACAGCACATATATTCCACCCCCTTATTCAACATATCCTCCTCGGCGGCTCTTATAAAAGCAGAAACGCCATTAATATACTCTTCACTCACACGGCTTGCGGCATACATCCAGCTTCGGTCCTATGTTACGTACATATATAACAACTTAGTATTAAAATCTAGATTAACTAATTATAACTACATATATACCGGCCACATTTATTATATTGAGACTTAATTTGCTAGCTCAATTCATATTGCAAACACAACAGCTATTATATAACCAACAATTTTGCAAATTAACCATCTTCAATAGCGTACCACTCATGGATTACTTAGACCTAAATTGTAATGCAATTAAAGAAAAAAATAAATTTCATTACTAACCATATCTACAGCAACCAGGAAAGTCTGAATCTTAATTCAAAGCTCAACTCTGCCTCTTCCCACCAAATTAACTGGCCTGAAATCGCCAAGCTTTCTCCCGAGTGAAAACGTGCGCAGCAGTGGCTAGATCTGGATTGAAATGAAGACAGATGCGGTCTGAGCAGCGCAATAAATGCCTTAGTCATTATCACAGACGGTTTTTAACTAAAAACCGTCTGTGAATTATCACAGACGGTTTTTAACTAAAAACCATCTGTGATAACCAGCTTCGTCTGTGATAAGCTTCATACCAGAACGCTTCGCGCGTGTTTCCATTGCCAGAACGCTTCGTGTTTTGATCGTCTAATTAACGTCTCTCGATCGTTATACGAAGTGTCTATATCATTAATGCTTCGCGTGTGTTTCCATTGCCAGAACGCTTCATGTTTCGATTGCCAGAACGCTTCGTATTTCGATCGTCTAATTAACGTCTCTCGATCGTTATACGAAGCGTCTATATCATTAATGTTTGGGTATACGATGCTAAATGTTAAATATGCGCGCCTAATCCAGGTCTCTTCTACGTACGTACAATGTGGATTCTACTATTCTTGTGATCATCTCCTTCCTCTCATCTGTTCATCACGAATTGTTCGGCCGGAACCTTACACAGGCGGCCAGCAATTTGCATCTAGAGTAGCTTCTCCGCACACGCCCGCTCTCCTTCCCGACTTTCTTGCATCCGCTCACCGACTCATCATCCGCCGCCGACGGAGGCGTCTCGCCGCCGCTCAAGAAAGGGAAACATCCTCACCCGGTTCTTCTCCACAATGTGCGCAAAGCGGAAGAAGCTCTACACGCATTGAGAGGCGATGGATAGCCTTGCCGATCAAGCAAATACGGCAGATTCGAGGAATCTTTTCATGCTATCCTCTACGACATTATGGATGTCTGCTGATCATTTGCCCAGTGGAGGAGGAAGTGCCGAGGACAAGGGCAATCTTAACGGCATTCGAGAATTTAGCGGTGATCCTCCAAGTCCCCAAGTCGAAGAAGAAGCGCTGAAGCCCAAAAGAATACAACTGGGAAACTCTTTACTATGCGACTTTTGTAATAAATTTGCCTCTAATTGAAATTAATAAATTTGCCTTTAATTTGTGATCTCTTGTCTCGTAGTTCGTAGTTAAGTTATTAGAAGCAATGTGTACTTATATATTAACCCTCGATCTAGAATATGACAGACAAAGGGACATCATGCATCGTTCTTGTTAAAAACCGTCAGGAACATTCCCGCATGGTTCTTAACAACAACCGTCTGTGATAGTCAACACAACACGACGGTTTTAATAAAAACCGTCGTGATAATCCAGATTATCACGCAGCGGGTTTTTAATAAAAACCGTCTGTGATATTTCAGTATCACAGACGGTTCAGCGGTAAGAACCGTCTGTGATACTCCTTTTTCCCGCCACAAATACCACAGATGGCCTTCAAATTAAAACCGTCTATAATAGTTTATATTACAGACGGTTTCACAAAACCGTCTGTGATTTGGCGTCTACTATTAGCCTTTCTGTAGTAGTGGTACAAGCATGTTTGGCACACACGTGCACAGCATTATTCGCCTCTCTCCGAACAAACTGGATGGAGAACTCATCAAACAAGAGGGAAAGCTCTTAGCTTCTTACCAAAATGCAGGCAATAGGATTCCGATTCTCCTCCTGCTTCTACAACGTCACCAACAGCTTCTAGTCAGTTTCGATTACTACCTTACAACTATTAGAAATATAGATAATATTTTAATTTTAGATTTTATTAGAAGACAAATATCATAAATAACTAATGATTCATAAATCAGTACTAACAGTAGGCTTCTCATTGTACTTCAGAAAATACACAAGGAAAATGCAGTATCAAAGTCGATCGAACGTGCGAACGACTTACTGTCAGGCTTGATGAAGAACAGGAAGCAGTGCAGGCACGATGTAGTGTAGAACGTAGTTAATGCAGAGCAGGAGCGGTCACGCAAATGCGCTGCCCAGAAACCATATTGCCACCCCATGCAGGTATTCTTTGCGGCAATGGCTTGGAGATAACAGCTCTCCCTCCTTCCAGGTGCATGCCGAGAAAAAAGGCCGATGAGGTTCGGTCACATAGTACACTGACACAAATCAACAGAGAAAAAAGTAGAGGAAGAATAGAGGTGGAATTCTCTGTCTTTTCTTGGACGTCCCCGGGCCCTTTTAAGCGTGCTGCAGTTACTCACTAGTAACTGCTGTGATTAAACAGAGTTAACTCACTAGTAACTGTCTCATCAAACCACATTATGATATTTAAGCAGTCTCAGTAAAAATAAGGTGGATTTGGTCTGCCAAGTGGTACGCCATGATCGCACAAATTACGTGATTTTTCACATGAAAATATGCGAATACACGCGCGTGCGTGCGCATTTGTATATTTAGTCAAAGCCCTCCTCATACCATCCACATTCATGTGTCACATAATTTAAGAAGTGGCAAAAGCTCTACCTTATAAATTGGTCTTCTACACTTTGGTTTAGTAATATGGTACTAAACCATACATGTTTTGGAATTATAGTCGATGTAGAATTAATGGTGAGAGTATGTGATTCCCCTATATGGTATTGCCAGTGCTGCTACAAAAACTTCTCAGTCATCGCGAAGAACTGCTCCCGCCCCTACCGTAGTCGATGTAGAATTAATCACACCATGCATCTAAATTCACTTCAACCACATTGCAGGCGATCATTCCCACCGAGAAACAGGACGGGTACCTCCAATGGTTACCGCTTCTTTAGGAATTTCTACACAGTGCAAGGCTTCCTGTACAAACTTCATTGCCTGATGAGGATTTATATCCTTGCTCCCTACGAGTTCGACGATTCCTTGACGTCCAAATACTCCATATAATCATGATGATTACTAGAATGTCCTCACAAGCAGCATGGCCTGAACATAGAATATCCTTTGACCATGTATCTAGATGAAGTGAAGGTAGCTTGATATGCAAAATTTCTTTCGCTGGAGTAGGTAAACTACTCCAATTAAGATGGCAAAATTGCATAGAAGCTTAATTAGCTAGGCAAGGGAAGGGAATTAATTAAGCAGATAGGAATTGAATCAAGCCAACATGTGGATGCATGGGGTGTTGTACAAAACAAATCAAAGATCGTGTTTTTTCTATGGCGCCTAGCTTTAGGGGTGTTCAAATTGGCTAGAGCTGATAGCCTTTGACCAGAACTTTTAGTTTTTGGTTGAAAATAAATAGAGGTGGTCAGAAGAGTGCTTTTAGAAGCTAGGGTGTTCAAATTGGCTAAAGCTGATGGTTTTTTGCTGAACTGATTTTGCATTCCTATCTGAACCGATGTAAGGCAAACGATAGTTTGTTTCGTTTGTAACACACTGCATTACAACATGGTACATGTCTTGCAACCATATTTGCAAACACTATGGTACAAGGCATCACAGAACATGCACTACCCATAGTCCATCGTACAATATCCAATAAATTTGCACAAGAAAAGGTCACAAATCGAACACAATAAACAACCAAATCGTGGTGCAAATGGGGGATGTCACATGTGCACCTTGAGAATGAGAGATCAGGGAGGTGACATGAGGCTGATTCGGACACGCTGGAGGACATTCCAAAAGGCAGAGAGCGGAGATGGACAGGGACTCGTCGACGTGACATCGAACCCGACAAGTTAGTTGACGGTGCGAGAGGTGTGGACTAGAGAAGTAGAGGGACGTGACGATGAGAGGCCGGATCTGCCATGGCATTGGACAGGTCAGAAGGCGTCGATCGAAGAACGAGAGAGATATGGCGCTACGTGGCGGAGAAGATGACTGACAGAGAACACGGTATGCGCAGATCCAGAAGGAATGGGCGACATTGCGTGGTGCAAAGAACATGGCCGGTGAGGCACGGAGGACACGGATAGAGATCGAGGAGGAAGTGTGGCGTCCGTATTGAAGGCGGCCGGCGGCGAGGGCCCAGCGTCGATCTGAGGGCGGTGGCAAGGGCGGCGAAGGACAAGACAATTGGTGTAGAAGGGAGTGAGTGTGGGCAGGGAGCGAGAAGTATTAGGAAGTAGCTAGCCTCGATCCAGCCTTATCGACAAGCGGCTTGTCAAAGCCACTTTGCCAAGTCGCCCCGTTCAAATCGGCCGTGGGCTTCTGATAGCCACCCAAGCTGATTTGAACAGCTCCATCCGTCTTACTTTTCTTACCGATTAATTTACGCCAAGCCATCCATCCATCGAGCAGCCAATTAAGCTAGCCAATTATGTAGTTTCTTTCCGGTTTTGAGATCGATCGATACCCATCCCCCGCTGCCTCCTCCTCTCTACATGCATGCATACTACTCGATCATACCGCACCTGGCCTCTCTCTCTCTCTCTCTCTCTCTCTCTCTCTCGCCTAGGCATCACGCACTCCATCACTGCTCACAGATCACCAATTTGTCCACAAACTGATGACGATCATCAGTAAGCCGATGTGCATGTGCTGCTGCAGCTTCATTGCAGTTTTAGTACAAGCTAGATAGAGAGATCGATGATCATTCTCTGAATCCAACACTAGATCGATGATACATATAGGTGTGCGTGAATGACAGAGTAACATTTTGCCTGTAGCATGCATCGATCAGACATCACAGTACGTGCACTAGCAGTATCAATTTAATTTTCACACATCGAATTGAACCAATGATGGGGTGAGATCGATGTTCAATGCATGCAATTTAATTACCACGCGGCAGTATCAGTTTTACAGCAACAAAAAGAAAATGGAACTGGACCGCATGCATGCGCATGCAAATCCATGGTGACGGCGATGTCGATGGCGATGTCGATGGCTCCAAGATCAATTGAGTGAGGGGAGTTGGTCGACATTTGGTCTACGCACACATGGACGACTCAAATCAAAAGTGCTAGCTTGCAATTGCTGCTTGCTTGCTTGCCGAGGGGGACCATGCATAATGCTGCTGCTGCAAACACAACACGCATATATCTTTCGCACAACCAACAACAAATTGACAACAGCTTAACGCCCCACTACTACTAGCTTTGCTACGATTCGATCGCACAATTACTCATCATCAGTCCGACAAAACTACAAATTTCCTCCTGATCGATTCACATATCATTGACTGCCTTTTCCGTCAGTCAAATGGAACAATTAAAGGAATTACAAAAATCACACAAAAAAATACTACGTACTGATTAACAAGGACCAGCTGGCTATCTAGCTTGCCATGGTGAACAAGAAGAAGAGAAAAAAAGGAAAGAATTACAGACAAATGAGCAACTTTGGTCTTAATTTTCCCTCAAAAAACACCAGCACAAGAAGTTCCAAAAAAGCCCAAGAGGGCAAATTGGAGTTGGAAGAAAGAACCCCCTCCTCAAAGTACTACCGATGGTGATGGTGATGTGTGGGACTCAGCTCAGCTCATCTATGATATGCAGCTGCAGGTGCAAGAGCAGGACACTCACCTCGTGATGCCCTGGCTTATATACATACACAGATAATTAACAGCAAAAGAAAAAAATATATAGATGGAGAGAGAGGGAGGGAGAGAGAGAGAGAGAGAGAGAGAGAGAGAGAATCATCAAATCTAGCTACATTATATTGATGCTAGTAGTCGCGCCAGCAGACGAGCATGGAGACGCAGCGGCGGACGATGTAGAAGCGCGCCCGCTGTTCCTTCACCGCCTCCACGCACTTCTTCGACAGCCGAGACGACGACGGCTGCCCCGGCTGCTGGGAGCTGCTGCTGCTGCCGGTGGTGCTGGTGGTGTTGACGACGACGTCCCTCGTGGCGGTCACGCTCGCAGAGTAGCTCCGGCTGAGCTGCACGGCGCTGCTGCTGCTCGCAGCTGCAGTGCCGTCGGAGGAGTAGTAGGAGGAGGACGACCTGCCCGATCTGCTCCGGCCCTTCTTGGACAGCTTCCACTTGTCGTCCCCGCACGAGTCCATCGTGTTCGCGCTTTGCAGAGTGGAAATGTGGATGGATTTATAGAGCGATTTAGAGGGATCGAAACTCGCGAGGTGGAATGGAATGGAATGGAGAGTAAATGAGATGAGCAGAGCACGAAGAACAAGGAGAGGAGGAGGAAGTGGTGGAGGTAGCTAGTAGTGTGGAGCAGAGCAGAGCAGGCCAGAGAGAGTGGGGTGGTGTGGGGGTGGGGGTATCATCGCACTCGCACCTGGGGCCTCCCTGTCTCTCCTCGCTGCGCTCCAAAACAAATCTTCGATGGACGCCGACGACACCTCCTCCTCCTCCTCCTCCTCCTACCATGGCCAGCCGGACACTACCACACTGCAAATGATGCAACGCAGCGTAACGCACACACACCTCTATGCGTGCTCTCTTCACCTCTGTAATCGACTCATCTGGTCCGTTGGATCCGTGGAAGTAGATCGATGCAGCTGTGTGTGAAAAACTTCTTATGGAATGGCAATGGCCAAACTCAACGATCCAACTGTGATCGCTTTCTTCATATAATGGTTGGAGATAACAAACGATCCGAAAACCCCGGCCACTACCAGAGCGTAGGATGTGGCCATCAGTTACAGCGCACTCCACACAAGCCATAGGAAGTGCTCAAAGTCTGTTACATTCCTTAGCCTAACACAACACAAATTCAAATAGCCATCCTCAATCACAGCCTCGGTCTACCAGGTTGATATTGCTGCAGAGGAGTTGAAACGGTGACTTGGACAATGGCTTGGTAAAGACATCTGCGAGTTGGTCTTTGGAGGATATGAACTGAACTTTCAGGGCTTTCCGGGCCACTTGTTCACGCACAAAATGGAAGTCCACCTCTATGTGTTTTGTGCGAGCGTGAAATACCAGATTAGTTGTGAGATAAGTTGCTCCGAGGTTGTCACACCATAGCATTGGCGTAGAACTCTGAAAGATTCCCAGTTCCTTAAGCAGTGACTGTATCCAAATCAGTTCAGCAGCAACGTTGGCTATTGCTTTATACTCAACTTCGGTACTCGATCGTGATACTGTGCTTTGCTTTTGAGAGCTCCAGGATACTAACTTGGACCCTAGCAGAACTGCAAAACCACTCATGGACCGACGATCATCTGGGCACCCTACCCAATCAGCATCCGAGAAGGCTTGTAGTATCTCACTGTTCTTTTTCTGAAACTTCAGTGCTCGATTGACAGTTCCCTTCACAAACCGTAAAATGCGTTTAACTGCTACCCAATGCTTGTCAGTTGGTGCCTGAATATACTAACATACACGATTAACCACAAAGGAGAGATCTGGTCTAGTAATTGTCAGATATTGCAGCCCACCGACAATACTCCTGTACTGAAACTGAGCTTCTCCTGTCAGTGCTGTGCCGTCATCTTTGTAGAGTCTTTTAGTAGCTGCCATTGGGGTTGAAATGGGTTTGCAACTTTCCATTTTTGCTCTTTTCAACAAATCTTGTGCATACCTTCTCTGAGAAAAAACTAAGCCATCTTCACTCGGCTGAACTTCAATCCCTAAGAAGTAGTGTAGATCCCCTAAGTCTTTGACTGCAAAATCCTCGGTCAGCTCTTTGATCAGCTTGTCAGTGGCATGTACATTGTGAGATCCTTTCTTTTGAATATGAATAGAGAAGCATCAGCTTGAGAGGGAGTGAACCCAAGTTCCTGCAGCTTTTGTGTCAACCGAGAATGCCAAGCTCTTGGAGCTTGTTTCAATCCATAAAGTGCCTTGTTCAGTTTGCAGATATAGTTGGAGGGCACTTTGGAGCTCTCATATCCCAGTGGTTGATGCATATACACCTCTTCTTGTAGGTATCCATGTAAGAATGCATTTTGTATATCAATCTGCCTTAGTTTCCATCCTTTTGTCACTGCAAGAGAAATAATCACCCTGACAGTTGTTGGTTTGACTACTGGGCTATAGGTGTCAAGGTAGTCAATGCCAAACCTTTGTTTGAACCCTTTAGCCACCAACCTGGCTTTGTATCTGTCAATGGAGCCATCTGCCTTTCTTTTGAGTCTGAACACCCATTTGCTGTCAATGAGATTTACCCCTTTCCTAGGAGGCACTAGTGTCCAAGTCTGATTCTTAATCAGAGCAGAATATTCCAAATCCATGTCTTCCTTCCATTGATCATAGTGCATTGCCTCAATATGTGAACTAGGTTCTGCAGGAACAGATTTTGAGGGATGGGTGCTCACTGACCCAAAGTACCTCACAGTGCCATCCGTGAATTCCTTTGGCTTGACAATGTTATTCTTCAGCCTTGTGCGCATGTGGTGACCTGACTGTTGAGTATCAGTTAACTGAGATTCTGAAAATTCTGAACCGAGAGTACCAACAGCTGCTCCTCCCGTCGGGTCACTCTGAGAACCTGCATTGTCAGGAACATCTACACCAATTGGGTTAGCCTCGGTGTTAGTATGACCGTTGTCAGTGGTAAAATCATCAATTACCGGGCTCCTGGGCGAGTTTTGTTTAGTGGTATCGGCTGGAGGTTCCGTTGTCGGAAAATCTTCAGTCAAGGAGTTTTCAGTGTATTGGCTCAGATTAATTGCAGTAGGAAGAAGAACAAGCTGATGAGAAGTTTGTGTGAGATAATTGACTTGTAATTGGGAATTTTGGAAAGGAAAAACATTTTCATCAAATATAACATCTCGTGAGATGTAAACTCTTCCTATTTGTCGGTCAAGACACTTGTACCCCTTATGGGATGCGCTGTAGCCGATGAAAACACATTCTTTGGATCTAAAGCTAAGTTTGGTTGGGTTGTAAGCTCTTAGGTTGGGCCAGGAAGCGCATCCAAATACCTTAAAAACTTGTAGTATGGTTTAGTACCAAGGAGTCGATGCAAGGGTGTATCTCCATTGATTACACGAGTTGGCATTCTGTTGATCAGGAAACAAGTTGAGTGAAAAGCTTTGTCCCAAAAACGGAGTGGCATGAGGGATTGGGCTAGAAGAGTGATGCCGGTTTCAACAATGTGTCTGTGTTTCCTTTCCACTAGTCCGTTCTGTTGGTATGTATGAGGGCAAGAGATTTTGTGAGAAATGCTTGTACGGGAGAAGTATTGTGTAGACGGTGATATTCACCACCCCAATCGGATTGAATCACTATGATTTTTCTGTTTAACAAGCGTTCAACATGGTTCTGGAATTGATGGAAAACGAATTCTACTTCAGATTGTGTTCCAGAAAATAGATCCAAACAAATCGGCTGTAATCATCGACAAAACTGAGGTAATAACGATAGCCATTTATTGATACTCGGGCTGGTCCCCAAACATCTGTGTGAACCAGCTCAAGTGGATGTGATGAAACATGAGATGAAGAAGCAAAAGGTAGTTGATGTGCCTTGGCCTGTTGACAGGCATTACAAATGCTAGATTCCTCATTGGGATTACAGGAAGATTATTTTCGACTAAAATCTGACGAACTATTGAAGTAGCTGGATGCCCAAATCGGTGATGCCAAAGTTCAGAGGCTGTCTTGACTGAAGCAAAGGCTCAGTGAGGTGATTTATTACTTGGAATATAGTAGAGGCCACCTTCACAAGATCCCTTAAGAAGAATGTTCCTTGTGGCTCGGTCCTTAACACAGAAATGATTGGGATGAAATTCGATGAAGGCATCATTGTCAGATACAAACTTATGAACTGAAATGAGATGTCTGTTGATTTTAGGCACATGAAGTATATTGTTTAGAGTTAAGGGGTGATGAGCAGCAGTAATTGATGAGATACCAGTATGAGCAATGGACAAACCTACACCATTGGTGACTTGCACACGATCGTTGCCGGTGTAACGTTCCTTGAATGTCAGGCGCTCAAGATCGTTTGTGACATGGTCGGTAGCTCCAGTATCGGCATACCAATTGTTGTCCACTGCATAGCTATTGGTGACGGCGGCTGTGACCTTTGCATCATTGGCGATGTAGTTGCGGTCGAATCGGTAGTAGCATCGAGAGGCGTCGTGATTGTTGCGCCCACAGATCTGGCACTGTTGTTTCTGTCCACCAATGGCAGTCGCTCCTGACTTGATGCCTCTACCTGCCCTGCGTCCGCTAGAGAAGCGATCTCCTCCATTGCCGCGCCCGCGCCCGCGGCCACGACCACCGCCTCCGCGTCCTTGAGTCTTGTTGATTTGATTCACTTGGATGCTGGTGTTGTTGTGCTCAAGTCTCAGCTCATAGCTGAGCATATGGGCGTATACATCATTGAGCGTGACAGCATCGGCTCGCTTCATCAAGCTGGTTACGAGGGGATCATACTCAGACACCAGTCCTCGCAGCATGTATGCGATCACCTCATCGTCTTCTAGATGCTTGCCGATTATAGCTAGGGTGTCGGCGAGCCCCTTCACTTTACGGAAGTAGTCATTGACGGAGAAGTCTTTCTTCTGGAATGTCGCCAGCTGCATCCTTATCTGCATCACCTGTGCACGAGAGCCAGCAGCAAAAGCCCTTTCAATAGCACACCATACCTCACGGGTGGTGGTGCAGCCCACAACTTGTGCGAGCACGCCTTCCGTCAAGGTCGAAAGGATTGCGCTCATGACGAGCTGATCCTGCTGATACCATCGATTATACTTTGGATTTGCAACCACGCGTGTGATTCCATCATCGCCACACTGTGTGATGCTTGGCGCTGGATGGACGATGGTGCCGTCGATGTAGCCCTAAAGTCTCTGACTCCTCAGGTAGGGCAGCAACTGGGCTGTCCACAGGAGAAAGTTGTCCCTTGAGAGTTTCATCGTGATCATCTGGTTGAAGGCAGGGATCGGCGTGAGGCCTGCTTGCACCAGTCATTGGAGACAATGGCGCCAACGCTGTTGCTTGTGTTTGCAGCATTGGTGTCGCCCATGGTGGATAGTTGACAGTGGATAGAGTCTATCGTGGATTGGATCGTGGCTCTGATACCATGAAAAACTTCTTATGGAATGGCAATGGCCGAACTCAACGATCCAACTGTGATCGCTTTCTTCATATAATGGTTGGAGATAACAAACGATCCGAAAACCCCGGCCACTACCAGAGTGAAGGATGTGGCCATCAGTTACAACGCACTCCACACAAGCCATAGGAAGTGCTCAAGTCTGTTACATTCCTTAGCCTAACACAACACAACACAACACAAATTCAAATAGTGTGCGATCGAGGGTGGTGATCTCCAAGCAAAGCAGAAAGGACTGACCACACCAGTGGTGGCTAGCTTTTGTCAAAGGGAAAAACTAAGCATCGCTATTGCCTTGCAACGGGAGCTCTGAGCTCCAACAGAGATGCAGTCCACACACACACGCTCAAACAAATTAAGCGACACAGCTCCTAGCAGCTAGCTGCTTAACCTCTAAATCTCTGATGCACTTACACTTGGATTTAGTATGTTCCTATACTATATATATGTTCAATGTTCATCAAGAATTCGAATATGAGAGGTTCCACATCTCATCCTCCTTGTACCTTCTCGAGTTACAAAACTTGTTCACAAATTTGAACATATGTCTCTGTTTAGTGATTCCTTTTACATTTGCTTTGGATTCAGGTGTAGTCCGCTCAGACCATGTACATGCACGTGCGTGCTCGTGTGCGTGTTTGTGATTTTCGATGTTTATCCATGTGTACGTTGTCGCGCGTGTGCGCGCGCGGGCATCCATGCGTCTCTATGTATCTCTCTGATGCAGTAATGACGTGATTTTCCAACGTTTCTCCTTTTCTTTTGTTCTGGTACTAGTTACATACCCATGCGTTGCAACAGAACTTATTGAATGTATAGAGAATTGTGCTATAGAAGAGAGTTGCTCTCATCGGTTGGAAAGTGAAGAATGATAAGAAGTTAAGAAAATAGAGCGGTTAAAGGAGAATGTATGTAAAACCACCAACTCATTCTTTTGTAATAGTAAAGATATATGTCACATCCTGCATGGGTCAACATTACTAAGGAACTGACACTATTAAAAAAACAAGAAGTCTACATTATTGAGAGTTGGATCGATCTGCATGATAATGTATTTTTCTTTGATTAGACGCCATGGTTTCCTTTTGGATGCGACCTTGAGGGCCTTCCATGAATCATGCATGTCGCCACTGGCACTGAATTGAACAACATTGGGAAAGAGATGTTGATGTGGGGGAAGATAAACCTGTGTATCGCAGGCAATTGTAACAGGAAACTGCAGAAAGGACGAGGAGACATGTAGGGGACGCTTCAGCAGGCTTACACATGCATGCTCCCATATACTATCATCCTCTTTCCGATAAATTCTTCATACACGGTTCGGTTTCTGTGGTCTTCGTTCCCCTTGGTAATTGTTCTCACGTACGTACACCCTGTTCTATGCTTGAGCTTGATTAGCGGTTATAAAAACTTCATGCCGATGCTTTGTGATCCACACATGCTACGTACAGTGGCCTTGCACCTACCATTTCACTAACTCAAGCATGGAATCTTGCACGGACAAATTCCTGTCGGGAATATGAGACGAAAGGAGTATAGATCGATGCACAACTCCTTTCGGTCCATCGACCCTCGGAGAATTTTCAGTTACTACACCCGTAGCACTGCGCTTGCTCCAAATTTTTAGTTGCTAGTGTATACTTTCGCCATCTCTCTTCAGAGTTCAGACTACCATCTCTTCACTGCCAGCATGCAGTTTGCAGGAAGTAAGCAGAGTTGATCAGGAAGGTACGTAGTACAATACATATATCTGTGAAATTCGCTCGAGATGCTCAGATAATCAAAACGCTTGACAAATTTTGGTCGTTGTGAAATCTTCATTCGTAGAAATGTAGAATCAAGTAGGAGTCACACTGACAGCATAACGTACAAATTATGATTGGGTTTTGAAATGATGGTCGAAAAGCACTTGCAGTTGGGACCGGCCGGGCCGGGGTTCACTTCTCTTAAGTCTGTTGCATGCACTAGCTAGTACGCATGATATGATTCAAAGGCAGGCAATAATTTGATCCATGTACTTGTTCCTCGGAAGATGTATGCATTGCATGGAGAGAGCGGTCTGTACGTGAGAGATGTTTTAACAGCACTTGGAGAGATACTTTCTTAGTCTGCAATAGTTGAAGAGCAGCTAGCGCGTGCGTTGGCGATGGGCAAATTTGCATACTGAATGGTGGTGATGGGCCAGGCAGAACAGAGGCTTTGGGCCAGGCCCAGTTAAGTCGACCGGCCCATGCTGTGCATTTTCCGTTCCATCAAGTGCAGCTAGCTGGTTGGGCCTGCGCGAATGCATCCGCGCCTTCAACTTTGCCGGCCAGAAATCAAGACAAAAACCAGCGTTCAAAGCGTCAGCAAACGGTACAGGCAGGGGCCATCCCGGCTAGAGCATTGCACAGCATCAGCATCAGGCGCATCCACATCTCTTGTCCTGATCCATTCAGTCCGCATCTCTTCACGGGGTGCGCAGCCTCACGCAACCGGTGGCGCGGCTCGCGTGAAGTGGATCGAGGAGAGGGGTTAATGGGGTATCCTGGATCGGATGCCTAAAAAGGGAAGTGTTAATTGGGGTACCCTTTTGAATTCAGTCAAATTTAACAAATTTTAAGCGACCTAGTTATAGTGTGCTCAATCAACTCCTAAACATGCTAGTGAAGTTTTGTATTCTAAGTTTCAATCCTACACAATTATAGTAATCTAGCAATCGACAGAACAAGAATTTAAATGCGAATGACGTAAGAAGAGACAACCGAGTTTTACTAAAGCCTTGGAGATTCGACGATCTCCCCTGATCCTCGTTGGAGCACTCTCGCAAGAGTGTAACTCCTACTTGAACCCGCGTAAGGATCCAAGCAATCCATTTATAGTAGTCCTCCTTTTCAGATAGGTAGATTCTAAACCTTCACGACCCTCCTGGTGCCTTTCACAAGCGCCTCCTTAGAAGGTCACCAAGAGCATGCCTCTAAACCATCTAGGAATCATCGAATTCTAAGAGTAATAAGCCTAAAGATGTCACTTGAACCCAATAAGGCCAAGCAACTAAGAGCAATGCACACTAATGCCTAATATACTCTCCCACACTCTCAAAATCTTAACTTGAACCTCTTGAGTGCCCTTGAACTCCTCAATATACAAGACACTTTATTGGAGTCACAGAGGTACTAACTTGAATGCCCATGGTCCACTTATATAGCCCGTCCATTAAAAAACTAGATGTTTGACATTTTTTTGAAACATATCTGCAGACCCGGATCATCTATCTCAATCTGGATCAACCGCCTCTATTCAATTTTCCTCAATTCCAATAGTTCAAAAACTAGCCATTGTGCCGACCCAAATCATACACCTCGACTAGGATAATATGCTTGAGCTGGATCATCAGCCTCGTCTGTATCATCCACCTCAGTAAAATCACTGTGGAATCTCTTTGGAATAATAGTACAGGTTAATGGTACGCCTTGACCCGGATCATTCAATTCAATGCCTCAAATTGAACCTTTGTGGACCAAAGTTACACCTCAATAGTACGTCTCAAGCTGTATCTTTTGCCTCTCAACTTGTCAAAAAACATCCTCTCTATAGAGATGATACGCCTCAATGGTACATCACAACCCGAATTATCCGCCTTTGTGTAAACTTTCAAAAACACAGAAAACACCCTCTTTGGACAGATGTCACACCTCAATAGTACGCTTGACCCGGATAATGTCTTTGTTGATTTTTCTAACTTAGTTGAAATTTAATTCAAACTTTGAGATCCTCTCAATTACAACTTGATTCTTGGCACTCTCTGACTATAACTAAGTTAGAAAGACCTAGTGTATACCTCAACTAGTTACTCATCCTAACCAAGCTCAAGCTACTAGCCTTGAACCTCCCTTAATAGTATGACCAAACCAAAAAAACCTATCAATTAAAATGATTCGTACTCAACTCCTTAGATCATTTTTAGCCACAAAGTCTTTAATCTTCGTAAAAACCATAGTTTGCCATCATTTCACTTATGGGGATCCATGAAAGTTCAACAATAACCCATATCTACCATTAAGACCTAACTTATCTTAATCACACTCAAATCAATGTTAATCACCAAAACTACATAATTAATGAATTAGGGGTCGAGATCATCGGGATGGCTGGATCTGGCGGTGTAACATCCTGAAATTTTAAAATCTGTTTAATTAATGTCTCAAGATTTTCCATAGTTTTTCTTCCTTTGAGTAGAATCTTGGGGACTTGATTCTCTTTATGGAGGGCAGGTTTATGACAACTTAAAATATTTTTCCCAAAAATACATGAAAATTTTCAAAATATCTTAAGTTGTTTGTCGTGTTTTTCTAGCACTAGAAAGGCTATCTTATTTCCCCAAAAAACTAATACGGCTAGCCCTACTATTTCTATTTATGGGATAAATTTTTGTGTATAATCAGCTATGCATGAATTAATTTTAGGAATTGCTAAGAAGAAGAAAAAGGAAGAAACAATGCGTGTCCATGGGCCGAGCTTGGGAAGAGGCACCGTATGGAGGGAATTTAGTCAGACTTGCCTACATGTTCAGTTCGATGCCAACCTAGTGCACATGCTGAACGACCTTTGACATCGCACAACAAGCTGGTATATGTGTCCCATCTATGGCTCCAATACAATTATCAAAAAAGGATGAAATGTCCTTCCAACCTAGGGTGAACTGTTCTAAATTCTGGATCCTCGCAAAACGATTGTCCGCTTGTTTAACCGATTGAGGGGAAACATTTCCTACTCATCCTAAACATGTCGTAACAAGATCTAGAATTGTTCAAGATTTGTTCATGTAAGTTTCATAATAGGCAAATTGTCGTTTCCTCGCACGATGTTCTGTCGCCTCAAGTGCATTGTCTTCATCATCACTTGATGAAAATTGCCTACAAATAGGGCACCCCACATGTTAGATCATGATTACAGAAAAGAGAGGCACTACTGCTGTCAATAAACAAAGTTCAAGCAAACATTACACCACGCTAACAATAAACAGAGTTATTAATAATAAGCAAACATGATTATAGTAAGTTCATGCAAAGTAAGTTCATGCAAATAAAGATATCGCTGTCCATATAAGCCTAGTTCATCTAGTACAACTTCTTCATGGTGCACCACCTCTTCAACCATATTAGCTTCTTTTGTGGTGAAGTTGAAGAATGCCTCACGGTTTTCAGCCTTCACAAACAAAGTGGTTGGAGAGCTTTCTTCATTGATTTGGCCATTTTCTCGCCTGAACTTTCTTCCTTGAAGTTGTCAAGTATTCCTTTCAGCACCTTCACCATAGGACTCTTTGTTTTTTTGTAGGACTCATGGCAGTAGTAGTAGTGCTTCTTTGCATCTCTTCCCCGGTACTAACACTCATTGGGTTGGTCTTCCTCACTCTCATCATTTCCATCTCCAATTATTTCTCCAGCGACATATTCAAATATTTCCTTGATCGGGTTTGTTCGAAATAAAGTAAACCAAAGGTCAACATTACTTTGCGGTCAAATGGATCATCCATCTAATTGACATAAAAACGGTGTTATCATTACCTTTGTGTGTCTATCCTAAATCATCATCAGCCATCATCGAGCCAACGATAGAGTTCACATAACCCTGTTAGTAATGAATCCATTGCTATGATTGCCGCCCTCTTTTCCTCAAGACAAATGTCGCAGAAAATAGAAGTCATTGTAGCAAAAGGTCCTAGATAACTAATGCATTGTCAAGATATCTGAATTCTAATGTTCAATTTAAATTCTCAATAAACAATGCGTATATAAGAAAAGAAGCTTCCATATGACTGCAATTGGCAGCATATGACTACAATTTGAATTCTATTTAATGTGTACATTACTTTGCATACTGAACTACATAACATATTAATGGGCAGCATGATCTTGTGATCGCAGTTCTCCTGTTAATGCTGCAAAAGATGCAACTGAGCTTGTAGCAAAGCTCAGGGCATATCTTCATACTGCTCAAACAAAGGCTGATAAGCAACATTATTCAAGGTAATGACAGAACCTATTATCTTCATTGGTTATCTGAATGAGCTATGGTTATGTTACATTTCAAGTTTAGACCTTTGAAAACTTCGTGAACGATGTAGTTTCTAGAAAATTGGATAAGTCTTTAGATAATATATTATGGGGTACTAGTTAGCCACCATTTAAGAAAACATGTATCTTCAGGATCCGTGCAATTAAGCAATATATAGGCATTACCATCTGCTGAAACCTTAACACTATCAAGACACTCATGAAACCTTAGCAATATATAGGATCTGTGCAATTAACATCCGCTGAAACCTTAACACTCATCAAGACACGAATGACATTCCAATTCGGGTGACAACTTGTACTTTACTAGCTCATGTAGCAAAAGGTCCAAACAGTCATGTTTCTGAGATAGTAACTAATGTTTAAGGGAGGCAGGTATATATGAGTTGACAAATCAAACTAAAATCCCTATGAACATATGCTATTTTCTCGATGAACACATCCATTCGATGAACATTCTTTTCATCGCTTCCTTCTTCAACCGGCGCCGATTCAAGAAACTCTTGGTACGACCCATGTGCGGAAATCAAGAGCGATGACGAGTTGAGGTCAAGACCTACCATGCCGTCTTCACTCGAGCACGTGATCGGTTTGGGAGAAGAATTCATAGGGAGGGGATCTTGGGGCGCATGGACGCATCCACCATGAGAAGAAGAACACGCGGTGGGATGGTCGGTGGTGGTGGGATCAAGGAGGAGTCTGGCGGAATGGTCGTCGGGGCGGTGGGATGGTATCATGAATCGGCGGGAATCCGTGGAGTTTTCGTAGAGATTTTTATCCGTGGGATGAAGATATTTTGGTAAAATCGCTGTGCGGGATCCGGAAAAACTAAAACTTTAGACCACTTTAGCTCATGTTTTTGGTCTAATGGTCTAAAGTTGATTAGCTAAAGTTTAGATCTAATTTTAGACTATCTGTTTGGAGACTTTAGATCTAAACTTTAGTGTCTAAACTTTAGATGGATGGATCCAAACAGGGCCCAAGTTCAAGGAGGAGAAGATATCATGTATGTGTTTTCTAGTCAGTTGGCGCTTGCTAAAACAGATTCAGTTTCCTTTTCTTGCGCCAAGGGTTGTCTAGATGAAGGAGATTGAGTACTAGTGCTGCACACATTCTTGGAGATAAGAGAACACGAGAATTACTACAGTCCATACGTCTGATCCAGACTTTTTCTATCAAACGGTGCATACGTAAACCACGTGCATCCAATGCCTTGTGATGCCCTTCATCCTTGTCATCCAAACCCAAACCAGTTTCTTCAGTGTGCAGACAATAAAGTGAGTTCATGTCTACGGGGAAGTCACCCAGCCATCCCAATGCAAGGTACTCGCCATAGTCCATAGCCACCCCACCATCTCCTACCCCTGCCTCGACTGAACCATGGCACTCCTCTCCGCACGGCGTGGCTAGCGCTTCTCTTTGCCCACGCACCTACTCCTCCATCGTTGCCGTGGCTGGCCCAATCACGCTTGCACTATAGGATGGGGCGCCAATGCCGATGTCGAAGGCGCGGAGTTTGTGGTCTCCAAGTTGAATGACCTGATGAATTGGGCACGGCGAGGCTTGATCTAGCCCATGACCAGGCTCGCCAGGAGAATAGGCATCAGGATTAGCCGTCTCTTCCTCCAAACTTAGCTTCTCGCCGCCCTCCAGTAAGTTGTTGCATAAATTTTTTGATTTTATTGCAGCCCCTTTTCTCTAATGTTGCATGATTTGTTGCGACCCCTTCTTGATTTGTTATAGTTTTTCAATTGTTACATCTTTGTTATAAAAATGTTGCAAGCGTTGTATTATAGTGTTGCACATGATTTAAACTTTTTTGTTGCACATGTTATATGATAATGTTGCAAAGCTGCAGAATAATATGTAAACCAAAAGGGCCTCCATGTCTTGCCATGGGCAATCAACTAGAGCTAAGCCTAGTCCTAGCCTTCATCTTCCATATCAGTAGCATGGATGAATGCATACACCGGGTCATCACTTCTATCATCTAAAACAACAAATTAAGCAACAATGAGTACAACGGTACTCAACAAGTCCCTATAGTAGAATCAAACTATATATACATCTACATGCAAGGCTTATCCAAGTGAAAGTCAAATGTTTTTATTTTAGCATAAAGCTAATTTGTCAAATATACTAATTTAGTTAGATTACAAACTTATGACTTAGCTATTTTTATATTAAAACCAATATCCATTTTTGAGTCAAGTTGATCATGAGAGCGAAATCCCTTCACCTCCATTTTCATTTCAAGCTTGTTATCACAATCATTACCAGATAACCATTTGTTATTAATTTATGAAAAATACGCAAGTGCAACGTTTATATGCTTTTGCCCATATCTAGGGGCACAGCTATTTGAATCAATTTTTAACACTCTGCAAAGGTTGTATAGATTTACCTATAAGATATGATTAACTCATAATGTCAGTCACGACATGCTTCTGTAGGAGTGTAATTAGAAAAATCACAACAAGACTTTTACAATGCTTAGCTACAACACTTACTTCCACTCCAGGGTAAAATCCTTAACACTAGCGATAGTGACTGTTCCTATCCCGGGTTATGCCTCAACCTTAAAATGTTCCCTTCCTAAGCTATGTTTTCAATGACCCAGTTATTAGAGAGTCTATGGCCCTTGACATTTACAAAATCCGCAAGGGTAGTGATCGTTACGGGTCCCTCCCACAAATCACAACAGAAATCTAGAAATCCTCCTACCAATCTACTATATAGGATTCGCATTAGAGCTAAGCAAAATAGTAGGCCAGGTCTGTCCCATAACCAAATTTGTGGTTGCATGATTTGGGTGCAGAAAAGATGAGCATAAGAATTTGATCCTTAAATGACTCAGGCAAGATCAAACACTTACCTAGAGCTAGTGAAATCCCTGTATAACTATTCAAGAAAGGACATGCACACTCCCTACATGGCCCATCAAAAAAATAACATATGTAATCCCTACATGGCCAATCCATAAATAACACGTGCAATCCTTGCACGACTAATCTAATATGTGCAATCCTTGCACCGCACTCCAACTAACTACTCACTGAGTCTCCACCATTTTAGAAATTTTTTTGTATTTTTAGTGGTAACCCATGTTACCATTATTGTCATATTTTTCAAGTTCAGTTGGCAATGTTTATGTCGTACTTCATTCTACCACTAAGGCATTTCTATATTTTTTTTTCTATTTTTAGTGGTAACCCATGTTACTATTATTATCATATTTTTCAACTTCAGTTTGCAATGTTTATGTCGTACTTCATTCTACCACTAAGGCATTTCTATATACAACCATAATCTATTAGAGTTTAACCAATGGTGGAGTTATCATTATTTGTAAGTATCCTAGGATGACATGGCAAGGGAGTATCAACAATCAAGGAAGGGAATACTAAGTATCAAGTGCATATCATAACTTGGCAATCAACCTTTAACATAGTATTTTAAGCAATTATTCATAATAAGCATGCAAGCATATTTGAAAGCAAAATATTGTCATTTGAAAACTAGGTTCAACATGATCAATTATAAGGACTTGCCTTTATCAAATATAGCTAGGGTGGGGATCTTGATCATTAGCGATGGGGGCGTTCAAAGTGTCAAAGTCTATACACGCGAAAACATCCATATTCAATGAAACACTCAAGTAAAATTCAAATGAACTCCAAAAATTATGATTTTAGACCATTGGAAAGGTTTTGAATTTAAAAACAAAAATCACTATATTTGAATTTAATTACCATGTTAATTATGTGTTTGACAGATGGGGCCCATTAGCCAGTGAGACTAATTGGATTTACAAAGGGGTTCACGATAGAGCTCCTTGGTGAGCTCGCCGACAATGAGGAGATGGTCAGTAAGCTTGGCCAAGGGCCAAAATGGGTTGCTAGCATCAAGGTTTTTCTATTGGTGCTGATGGTGCTGGGCAAGAGGCACTACAGCGATGGCTAGCCTGCGGTAAGTAGCGGTGTGACGATAAGGGCATAGAGGCATGGTCATATCAAAATTTTGCACGCACTAGGTTCAGTGAGTTGCTAATAGTATTTTGGGCATGGTCAAGGACCTGGGGTTGTCTAAGCAAGGTTGGCAATGAGTTGGGCGCCAGTGACATAGTTGGCGACGGCGAACCTTTGGTTTCCTATCTAACTTCTTCAAGTTGAGGGCAGTTTCATGATATACATGCTAGGGTGAAGCTAGCAGAGCATTGATCGTGGCTTACCACATGGTGTGTCATGCTATCTACGGTGGCCGATGATGGCAGCTAGAATAGGTGAATGTGGCTGGAGGGCTACGGTTGGTTCTAAGGTCTGATGGCTAGCCTATGGGGTTGGCTTTTGAGTTGAATTGAAAAGGGATGGAAGGGCTCACTGGGATTTCGGGCAGGGTGCAAGAACGACGATGGAGAAGAGCTTGGTTGGCACAGAGGAAGAAGGACATATCCTGATGGCTCTGGGGCATGGCAAGGCCATCCAAGGGGCGGATAAGCATAAGAGAGTCAAGGAGAGCATGAATGGCAGGATGGCAATGTAATGCCTTAGACATCGTTTTGACGTTTCCAAAAATATTTTTTTAATGGGTTGCGGAGTTCTCTTTTTCTTCTGTGGAATCGGGAAGTGTCGAGACCCGAATATACAAATCCGGACTCTACTGTGTATTCTGCACTAGTCCAGGATCACGCTAGTGCACACAGCGTAAACAAAGACAAATATCATCCACATCACGATATTCTAAAGGAAATCCAAATTATATTAATAACCATCAGAGTACGACCTTATGGCCAAGCTTACAATTATTAGCCTGAAGGGCTTTAAAGAAACTAGCAATGGAAACCCGAATTGCGTAGTAGCCACTCGACATGCCCACGTGCAATCGATCGGGAGCGAAGTCCTAATCCATGAAGTCCTCATAATAGCCTCCTTCTAGCAACTCCCGCCGATCCGGTCCCTCCTCCTCAATCGAGCAACATGGGCATAAAGCCGTGAGTACATTGGTACTCAAGAAGTCGCTTGTAACAAATGAATGCAATATAGTATGCAAGGCTTATCAATGGATGGCTGAAAGGTTAGTTTTGCATAAAGCGACAATTTGAAGTGAATACAATAAATAGATTGTAAAGCTAATTTAACAACAGACACTAAGTAGATAATCAAAGGAATTAAATAAATCCACAAGTGAACTAACCATTCACTTCCCACTCAAACTAACCAAAATTTCATAAAGACTCTACCCTCGTGTGAAATCACCGAGCACCGCCCATGACCGAGGACACGGCTATTCGAATAGTTTTACACTCGCAGAGGTTGCACAACTGTACCCACACGATGTGATTAGCCTCACTTAAGGAAATCACAACAAGGCTTTTACAATGATCCATCTCCACCCGATCCCACTCGCTAAGGATTCGCCGTCGAGTAGGGTAACCCCTAGTCGATAATTGCCCCTCTTGTGCCACACAACATCGTAGTAAAACCAAAGTGGAGACTTCACAAATTATTATGCCAGTCTATCCCATACTAGACATGTGGTTTGCACGATTAAGCTCGGATCAATGGCGCACAAAGTTAAGTCCTTAAATGTTACCCAGCGAAGCATCCACATCCCAATGTGCATCCCAAGACCCCCTTTACTGCACGATCATTCGCCCAAGTGAAAGCCAAGTTTGTATAACCAATGCCCATGACACTACCCATGTCATGACATACAAATTTTATAATCGTGGCTAGCCACCACGTTCAAGTAAATCATTAAGTCAGGATTAATTAACCACATGTGATGACAGATCCCAACGAACTAATAATAAGCAGGCTAAGCAGTTGAACGTAACCCCATGTGACAATTATTATCTTATCACTAAATAATTCCCAATCCTAAGGTGTCAATGGAATCATGGTGATCAAGTTATCATGGAGGATTTAACCAATTAGGAGTATAACTACCAATACAAGGTTTTATTAACAAATAGCCATGCATGATAATTTGAAACAAAATAATACATAATAGATTGAAATCTGGGTTCAACATGATCAAAGAATACGACTTGCCTTGGCCTTGCTCAGATGAGGGCTCTAGATCTTCAAATCCAACTTCCGCTCCTCGAACACGCGATCTAACGAGAGAAAACGAGACGAAAAGAGAAAATAAATTCAAATAAAATTCAAATGAACTCCAAAAACTTTCAAACCTGAACCAAAAGGTAGAGCTCAATTTTAGATGAATTTAGAAAAAGAACGGGTCAATCGGAGCTAGGACGAGGAGAACGGGCTCTTGGAAAAATTGGATTTTTCTGAAAATCGGAAAATTGGAAAAGTGCACATCGGCCGTGGACCGGCGCACGGAAGCTGGGTCTCACGGTGGGCTCGGCTCACGGAACAAGACTGGTAGCCAAGTTGCTGGCGCAAGCGGTGAGGCCGACGTGGTCGCCGACGGGCGACACGTGGCGGTTTTACCGACGTGGTACCGACCGGGCATAGCCGATGCGGCGGGTTTACGTGCACGGCCGACAAGTGGGCCTGTGGCAGGTGACGCTCGGCGCACGGAGACCCGTGCACGAAGACGGCGGCGCGCGCGGTGGCGTCGGGCGGCGCGGCGGCGGGGACCGAGGGCGGCGCGGACGGAGCGGCCGAGGCGCGGCGCGCCCGCGGCGCGCGGCACGGCGGCGGGTCTGGCGGCGGAGGGTGACGGCGGCGATCGCCGGCCGGCGGCGCATCGAGGCGGCGGCGAACTCACCGGCGGCGATTTAACGGCGAGCGACGCGGCGAAGCGAAGCCGGCGCGGAACACGCGGCGGCGGCGAACGCACGGCGCGGCGACGGCAGAGCGGCGGCGGAGGCGGCGGCTCGGGACGGGGAAGAAGCCGAGGGGTCGGCCCCCTTAAATACACGGACGCCGAGGCGTTCGACTCTAAGACGGCGGAGGAAAAACGGAAGGCGGCGGCGGCGTCCCGATCGGAGACGGGGACGAGAGTCCGGGTCGGAGACGACTCTGACAGGTGGGCCCCACCTGTCAGCGGCACGGACGAAGGCGCGGCCGAGATGGCGCGCGGGCGTGAGCGAGCGGCCGAGATGGCGACACGCGTCGTCCATCGGCAGGGGCAAGGCGGGCGCGGGCGCGGTCGGATCGGCGACGCGTGGCGCGAGCGAGGCGCGGTGCGGCTCTTTGGTGGGCATTGGTGGGTTTCGGCCATTGGCGGTTGGGATTTTCTTTTCTTTTTCTTTTCAGAAATTCAAATAAATTAATTTGAGCTCTAGAAAATAGCAAATAAATCCGAAAAATCCGTAAAAATTCCAATAAATTCCTTGAGACACAAAGAACTCAAATAAAATAATTTTGGCAAATGTTCATGTTCAGATTAATCATATTAAATCCTTTTAATTTATAAAAATTCCATTTAAGCTTTAATTAATTCGAGAAAAATTCAAATGGTGAATTTTATTTTAAAAGCTTCAAAAGACTCTAAAAATCAGGATGTTACAAACCTCCCCTTAAACGGAATCTCGACGAGATTCGGCTCTCTAAAGAATAGGTTTGGAAACTCCGCTTTGAGATCCTCCTCGCTTTCCTGTGTTGCTTCCTCCTCCAATGATTGCTCCACCGAACTTTGCAAAACGAACGACCCTTCTTCTCGTGACACGCTCTGACACTTCCAAGATCTTGATGGGATGCTCTTTATAGGACAGATCCTCCTGCAGATCCACAGCCTCAATTGGCACTGCTTCCTCTCGCACTCGCAAACACTTCTTTAATTGAGATACATGGAACACATCATGTATCCCACTCAAGTTCTCAGGTAGCTCCAGCTGATAGGCAACTTCTCCCTTGCGCTTCAAAATCTTGAATGGTCCCACATACCTTGGCGCTAACTTTCCCTTCATTTGAAAACGCTTAACTCCTTTGAAAGGTGTGATCCTGAGGTACACATAATCATTGGGCTCAAAGCTTAAATCTCTTCGGTGAGTATCAGCATAACTCTTTTGCCTGGCTTGAGCTGCTTTCAGCTTTTCTTGAATCAAGCGCACTTTTTCTTCAGCTTCTTGCAAACACTCTGGCCCAAATATCTGCCTTTCTCCTGTCTCTTTCCAATTGAGAGGGGTCCTACACTTCCGACCATACAAAGCCTCAAACGGTGACATCGCAAACCGGCTTGGTAATCGTTGTTGTAGGAAAATTCCGCAAAGGTAGGCAATTGTCCCACTTGACTCGTGATCCAAAACACATGCTCTCAAAGATATCCTCTAGGATTTGATTTACACGCCTGCTCGACCATCATCTGCGGGTGATAGGTGTGCTAAAATTCAGATGGGTACCCATTGCTTCGTGGAAACTATTCCAAAATCGAGAGGTGAACTGCGATCCACGATCTGACACTATTCTCTTAGGTACTCCATGGAGACTCACTATTCTGGACATATACAATTCTGCCAACTTATCTCCGTAAATGTGGTTTTGACTGGAAGGAAATGGGCTACCTTTGTCAATCGATCCACAATTACCCATATCGAGTCGTATCCTTCCTTGGTCTTGGGTAGACCTGTGATGAGGTCCATGCCCACATCTTCCCACTTCCACTTGGGAATTTTCAACGGTTGCAACAATCCTGCGGGTCTTTGATGCTCTGCTTTCACTCGGGCAAACATCACATAGTGCTACATACTCGCTATTTCTCGCTTCATACCGCCACCGCATTTATCCTTGATGTCCCGATACATTTTGGTACTGCCTGGATGAATTGAGTATAATGACTCGTGTGCCTCCTTAAGCAACAATTGCTTCAACTCTTCCTTATTGGGTACGCACAATCGCTTCTTGTACCATATGATACCCTGATCATCCTCTACAAAACCTGTTGCTTTTCCTTCTTTCAATCCAACCTTGATCCGCTGGATATTTTCATCCCCTAGTTGCGCTTGACGAATCTGACTATCCAAAGTCGGCTGCAAGTCCAAGGTGGCTAACATCCCTTCTTCAACCAACTCCAAACCGAGCTTTTGAAATTCCTCGTGCAATCTTTGGTTGACTCTCCTTGACCATAATCGTGTTGCAATACACCTTCCGCTCAACGACCGCCACTACGTTGGCTTTTCCTGGGTGATAGTGGATTCCAATGTCATAGTCCTTTATCAACTCCAACCACCTTCTTTGTCTTAGGTTAAGGTCTGATTGGGTGAAGATATACTTCAAGCTCTTATGATCCGTGTAGATCTCACATCTGTTACCCATCAGGTAGTGTCGCCATATTTTCAAGGCATGCACAATCGCCGCTAACTCCAAATCGCGCGTAGGGTAGTTCTCCTCATGTGGCCTCAATCGACGCGATGCATAAGCTACCACTCTTTTGTCCTGCATCAAGACGCACCTAAGCCTTTGCGGGAGGCGTCACAATAAATCTCAAAATCTTTCTTGATGTCGGCAAAATTAGGACTGGTCTTGTTGTCGACTTTCCTTTAGCTTCCAAAACTCTTCTCGCACTCTGGCGCCCATTCAAACTTCTTTTCTTTCTTTAATAGCTGTGTGAGAGGTCGGGCTACACCGAGAATCCTTCAATAAATCTACGATAATAACTCGCCATTCCTAGGAAGCTTCGACTGGTCATCGACGTGGGTGCCTTCAGTGAGCACATCTTGTACTTTCCCGAGTCAACGGACACTCCCTCTGCTGTCAACACATGACCCAAAAGGCCACTTCCTTCATCCAAAATTCACACTTGCTGAACTTGGCATACAATTTGTGTTCCGCAATCTCGCAGTACCAACCTTAGATGTTCCTCATGCTCCTCCTCATCCTTGGAGTAGATCGAATGTCATCAATAAACACAACGACAAACTTGTCCAAGTAATCCATGAACACTTTGTTCATCGGTACATAAAGTAGGTGGGGCATTGGTTAGGCCAAAGGACATCACGGTGAACTCGTATAATCCATAACGAGTTGAGAAGGTCGTCTTGGGTATGTCCTCCGGTCGAATCCTCATTTGATGATACCCCGATCTCAAATCAATCTTGAGAATACTCCGGCTCCTTTTAATTGGTCAAACAGTCATCAATTCGGGCAACGGTACTTATTCTTGATAGTAACTTCATTGAGAGCTCGATAATCCACACACATACGCTGGCTACCATCCTTTTTCTTGACGAACAATACCGGTGCTCCCACGGAGAGGTACTGGTCCGACATATCCTTTATCCAGCAATTCTTGTATCTGTTTCTTCAATTTCGCTAACTCATTGGCGGGCATTCGGTAAGGTCTCTTGAAATTGGCGAAGTGCTCGGTGCTAACTCAATTGCGAACTCCACTTCTCTTTTTGGTGGCATCCTGTGGAGATCATCAGAAAACATCCGGTATTCTCGCAAGCGGCACTTCATTCGTGGCAATCCTTTACTTTGGCACACCATTACTTTTTTGGTCGCTTCATGTCGGCTTCAAATCTAACCTTGCTTCCATCGGGACCGCCCGTGGTGACCGCTCGGCTTCCACATTCCAACACCGCTTGATGCTTCTTGAGCCAATCCATACCTGCATTACGCCCAAAGACCGGATATTCAAAGACAACCAAATCTGCGAGAACTCTACTCCTTGGATGGCTATCTTAACTTTGGGGCATCCTAGGTTTGTACTCATCTCGAGCACGGGATTGAACCAATAAATGGAACCAAGTGCAACGACTTCCAACTTATGCTTTAGAGTGAAACTCAGGAAACAAACGAATGTGAAGCTCCGAATCAAACAAAAGCGTGGCGGTCGAATTTATCGGGAACTTACCGATCACCACATCCGCGCCGCTGAGCTTCCTCCATGGTGACGTGGTTCACTCGCCACGTATCACGGTCGCGATCCTTTGTTGGGTTGATTAGATCCTTGAGGCGCCCGCCCCGACCTCGCCGCGAGGGTACGATCCGTGTGGCTCCCAAGTTGAAACGGATGGTGTCAATGCTGTGTTCTGCGGGCATTTGTTGGCATAATGTCCCGCCTCATTGCATTTGAAACAAGTGATCGCGACATGGGCTTGGTAATCCTACCGTTGGTTTCCCACCGGATTTGGTTTTGCAATCAAGAAAATCGACGGGAGGCGGTGCAGAGTTTTGAATCCCGATCGCCGAGGAACTCGAGTGGCTGAAAATTATCAAGCGGGCTCTCGAGCTTGGTGCATCTCGTGATCCTTGCTACATCATTCTCCTCTTACGAGATTCTTCCAACTCGCGACGACTTTCCTCAATGAGCATTGCCTTGTCCACCATATTTTGAAAACGGCATAATCATGTCCCACTACTTGAACTTTCAACTCGGGTTCAATCCTCTCTTGAACCTCTTTTGGCGTGCATCATCTGTGGCAACATCTTCGGAGCATAGCGGGCCAACCGAGTGAACTTGTTGAGATATTCACTCACGGACATGTTCTTCTCACGCAACTCCCGAAATTCTTCCTTCTTCATTTCGATCACCCCATCCGTGATATGGGCATGACGAAGGCTTCGCGAACTCAGCCCAAGTGATGCTCTCGATCCTCATGAGCGCACAATAGTTTTCCCACCACTACCGCAGCACCTCAAGCCGATGGGCTGCATACAACACCTTCTCGCGATCGATTACACCGGGCAAAGTTAAGCTTCTTTTCCATCGATCGCATCCGGCCATCGGCTTCCAATGGCTCAAGACCGTGAATAGGTAGGAGGTCTTGTCTCATAAACTCGCAAACTTGGATCTTTGGCGAATCGTGGAGGCATGGCCATGTCTTGATTCTGTCGATTCATCATGGCGTTCATGTTCGCATCATGGTGTTCATCAAGCTGGTCCGCTGCCATGAATCGACTCAAGGTCGGATCTAGTCCACTGGGTTTGCATGCTGCCTCGAATTGCTCGATCGCCTCGTGGTCTCGACTCATCGACCACGTCTGCGGAGCTCCGAGTATCAACCATCCAAAAGAAAGATCACTTGCTTGAGAACGGCTTCACAGGCTTACTAGGTAAGAGGAAAAGCAAAGATAAGTGGTAAGTTCGTCTAAGGGGAATGTTCTAATGGCAAATCCTGAGCTAAGCAATCACTTTAGCCAAAAGCTAACAAAAGAACCAATTAACTCACTTCAATAAAAGATTTGATATGGCTGCAACATATTGCTTTTGAGGGCAAAGCGCAGCTCATATCACACCCAATCTGCATAAAAACCACTTCCTAACCGACGCTATCCTATGCTACGGTCTACTCTTCCGCTCCCACTCAGTCGGCGAGGTACGGTGTGCGATCTTCTTCTTCTTCTTCGCATCATCGTAGAATGTCCATCGGTTGCGGAATCTGCGTTGTAGGCGCCGCTGGAATGACGAGTCGAAGGTACTCTCGGCGATCATCGCCATGCGTTGCCTTTCCTCCGGCCGGCGCGAGGCGAGGGCGAAGTGTTGGCGTCCGCGGGTGTACTCCTCAGTTCATACTTCCTCTTGTACTCTGGATGAGCTTGGTCATACCGATCTTGTACCGTCGACAAAGTTGAGTAACGCCTTGCGTGCAGTTGCTTGTGCATTTGAACCTTTGAAGGCTGTGGTGTACGACGTGTCCTCCAAGCTTGGTAGTGAAGTACAACCGAGTGAAATGGTATCCTCTTACTTCATCATCCATGGAACTATAGATTGGTGTTCTTTTGAAACCGAGATTTCGTGAGCAAAGACTCAAGCACTCTCCTCCATCCTCCCGACTGCTATAGTTGCTTTGCGACATCTACAAAGACGACACAAGATAAGGGTCGGTTTCAATATTTTCAGAAATTTTAAGGTGAGAGGCAAGAATCCCTAAGAATAAGGTAAGAGAGTAAAGAATTTGCTAAATATCAGGTTTGATTGTTTTGTCTTTAGAAAATAGGTTTTTGAATTTTTGAGACAACAACTAATCGACTAGGGTTTTCGTCCTACAATGATATGGCTCGATACTATCTCTGCCGAGACCCGAATATACAAACCGACTCTATCAGGTATTCTGCACTAGTCCAGATCACGCTAGTGCACACAAGTGTAAACAAAGACAAATATCATCCACATCACGATATTCTAAAGGAAATCCAAATTATATTAATAACCATCGAGTACGACCTTATGGCCAAGCTTACAATTATTAGCCCAAGGGCTTTAAAGAAACTAGCAATGAAACCCGAATTAAGCGTAGTAGCCACTCGACATGCCCACGTGCAATCGACTGGGAGCGAAGTCCTAATCGCGAAGTCCTCATAATAGCCTCCTTCTAGCAACTCCTGTGATCCGGTCCCTCCTCCTCAATCGAGCAACATGGGCATAAAGCCGTGAGTACATTGGTACTCAGAAGTCGTTTGTAACAAATGAATGCAATATAGTATGCAAGGCTTATCAATGGATGGCTGAAAGGTTAGTTTTGCATAAAGCGACAATTTGAAGTGAATACAATAAATAGATTGTAAAGCTAATTTAACAATGACACTAAGTAGATAATCAAAGGAATTAAATAAATCCACAAGTGAACTAACCATTCACTTCCCACTCAAACTAACCAAAATTTCATAAAGACTCTACCCTCGTGAAATCACCGAGCACCGCCCATGACCGAGGACACGACTATTCGAATAGTTTTACACTCGCAGAGGTTGCACAACTGTACCCACACGATGTGATTAGCCTCAGCTTAAGGAAATCACAACAAGGCTTTTACAATGATCCATCTCCACCCGATCCCACTCGCTAAGGATTCGCCGTCGAGTAGGGTAACCCCCTAGTCGATAATTGCCCCCTCTTGTGCCACACAACATCAGTAGTAAAACCAAAGTGGAGACTTCACAAATTATTATGCCAGGTCTATCCCATACTAGACATGTGGTTTGCACGATTAAGCTCAGATCAATGGCGCACAAAGTTAAGTCCTTAAATGTTACCCAGGCGAAGCATCCACATCCCAATGTGCATCCAGCACCCCCTTTACTGCACGATCATTCGCCCAAGTGAAAGCCAAGTTTGTATAACCAATGCCCATGACACTACCCATGTCATGACATACAAATTTTATAACTGTGGCTAGCCACCACGTTCAAGTAAATCATTAAGTCAGGATTAATTAACCACATGTGATGACAGATCCCAACGAACTAATAATAAGCAGGCTAAGCAGTTGAACGTAACCCCATGTGACAATTATTATCTTATCACTAAATAATTCCCAATCCTAAGGTGTCAATGGAATCATGGTGATCAAGTTATCATGGAGGGATTTAACCAATTAGGAGTATAACTACCAATACAAGGTTTTATTAACAAATAGCCATGCATGATAATTTGAAACAAAATAATACATAATAGATTGAAATCTGGGTTCAACATGATCAAAGAATACGACTTGCCTTGGCCTTGCTCAGATGAGGGCTCTAGATCTTCAAATCCAACTTCCGCTCCCTCGAACACGCGATCTAACGAGAGAAAACGAGACGAAAAGAGAAAATAAATTCAAATAAAATTCAAATGAACTCCAAAAACTTTCAAACCTGAACCAAAAGGTAGAGCTCAATTTTAGATGAATTTAGAAAAAGAACGGGTCAATCGGAGCTAGGACGAGGAGAACGGGCTCTTGGAAAAATTGGATTTTTCTGAAAATCAGGAAAATTGGAAAAGTGCATTTGGCCGTGGACCGGCGCACGGAAGCTGGGTCTCACGGTGGGCTCGGCTCACGGAACAGTACGGTTGACTCTTTGGCGGGCGCAAGCGGTGAGTCTTGGCCGACGGCTGGCCGACGGGCGACACGTGGCGGTTTTGGCCGACGTGGCAGCCGATCGGGCATAGCCGAGCGCGGCGGGTTTACTGGTGCACGGTGACAAGTGGGCTGATGTGCAGTGCTCGGCGCGCGACGGAGACCCGGCACGAAGACGGCGCGGGCGCGGCGGGCGCTGCGCCTGGCGTGGCGGCGCGGGCACGGGCGGCGGGTTCGCGCGCGGGAGGGTGACGGCGGCGATCGTCGGCCGGCGGCGATCGAGGCGGCGGCGGAACTCACCGGCGGCGATTTAAGCAGCGCGAGACGGGCGGCGAAGCCGGCGGCGCGCAGGCGTCGCGGCGAACGCCACGGCGTCGGCGAGCAGCGGCAGAGAGGCGGCGCGGCGGCGGCTCGACGGGAAGAAGCCGAGGGTCGCCCTTAAATACACGGGACGCCGAGGCGTTCGACTTTAAGACGGCGGAGGAAAAACGGCGGCGGCGGCGTCCGATCGGAGACGGGGCGAGTCCGGCCGAGACGACTTCGGCAGTGGGCCCCACCGCTGGCCGAACGGACGGCGCGGCCGAGATGGCGCGCGGCGTGGCGGCGGCGAGATGGCGACACGCGTCGCCCATCGGCGAGGGCAAAGCGGCGCGGCGCGGATCGGATCGGCGGCGCGTGGCGCGAGCGGAGGCGGAGTGCGGCTGGCTGGGCTGGCCATTTGGTGGGTTTCGCCCATTGGCGGTTGGGATTTCTTTTCTTTTTCTTTTCAGAAATTCAAATAAATTAATTTGAGCTCTAGAAAATAGCAAATAAATCGAGAAAAATCCAGAAAAATTCCAATAAATTCCTTGAGACACAAAGAACTCAAATAAAATAATTTTGGCAAATGTTCATGTTCAGATTAATCATATTAAATCCTTTTAATTTATAAAAAATTCCATTTAAGCTTTAATTAATTCCAGAAAAATTCAAATGGTGAATTTTATTTTAAAAGCTTCAAAAAGACTCTAAAAATCAGGATGTTACAGGAAGGCAGTTGTGGGCTGTGGATTTGATAGGAAAAAAGATTTGGTGGGCTGTTCAGAGAGGGAGGCCAGGCCTTTCTTCCTCCCACCCTAGGCCCAGGTCAGGCCCTAGGCCCAAGCCGCCCTCCTTTTGGGCCAGCCACTGTAGAGACCCGAATATACAAATCCAGACTCTACTGTGTATTCTGCACTAGTCCAGGATCACGCTAGTGCACACAGCGTAAACAAAGACAAATATCATTCACCTCACGATATTCTAAAGGAAATCCAAATTATATTAATAACCATCAGAGTACGACCTTATGGCCAAGCTTACAATTATTAGCCTGAAGGGCTTTAAAGAAACTAGCAGCGGAAATCCAAAAGAAAGCGCAGCAGCCAATCGACACGCCCACAGGCTATCGAGTGGAGAACGAAGCCTAATCCGCGAAGACGTCGAAGTACTCTCCTTCTGGAACCTCCTACTGGTGATACTCCTCCTTCTCAACTGAGCAACAGGGGCATAAAGCCATGAGTACATTGGTACTCAGCAAGTCGTTTGTAACAAATGAATGCAATATAATATGCAAGGCTTACCAATGGAAGGCTGGAAGGTTAATTTGCATAAAACGACATTTGAAGATACAACAAATAGATTGGAGGCGCATTTGAAGTAAAACAATAATAAACAATAATCAAAGGAATTGAAGTAACCACTTATGGATCTCCCATCCATAAGCTAAACCAACCACTTATGGAACTCCCAACCAACAGTGAATTAACCATCCACTGTCCGGAACATTTTAGAAATAACTATACCTCGTGTGAAATCACCGAGCATTGTCCATGACCGAGGACACGGCTATTCGAATAGTTTTACACTCTGCAGAGGTTGCACAACTGTACCCACACGATGTGATAATCCTCACATTAAAGATAATCACAACAAGGCTTTTACAATGATCCATCTCCACCCGATCCCACTCGCTAAGGATTCGCCGTCGAGTAGGGTAACCCCCTAGTCGATAATTGCCCCCTCTTGCGCCACAACAACATCAGTAGTAAAACCAAAGTGGAGACTTCACAAATTATTATGCCAGGTCCATCCCATACTAGACATGTGGTTTGCACGATTAAGCTCAGATCAATGGCGCACAAAGTTAAGTCCTTAAGAGTTACCCAGGCGAAACATCCACATCCCAATGTGCATCCAGCACCCCCTTTACTGCACGATCATTCGCCCGAGTGAAAGCCAAGTTTGTATAACCAATGCCCATGACACTACCCATGCCATGGCACACAAATTTTTATAACTGTGGTTGACCACCACGTTCAAGTATATCGTTAAGTCAAGATTAATTAACCACATGTGATGATAAACCCTTTCGCAAAATAAGCAAGGCTAAGCATTCTAATCGTACCAACCCAATGTGACAAATAGCATAGCGTCACTAATTAAATTCCCAACCTAATGTGACAATGGCATCAAGGTATTCTAAAATATCAAGGAGGGAAATAACCAATTGGGACGATAACTACCAATACAAGGGTTTTATAATAAAATAGCAATGCATGATAATTTAAAATAAAGTAATACATAATAGATTTGAAAACTGGTTTCAACATGATCAAAGGACACGACTTGCCTTGGCCTTGCTCAGTTAGGAATTCTTGATCTTCAAATCCTGCTTCAGCTCCTTCGAACGTGTGATCTAACGAGAGAGAAAACGAGATGAACACAAAAACAAATTCAAATAAACTCCAAAAACTTCAAAACCAGAACCAAAAGATAGAGCTCAATTTTAGATGAATTTAGGAAGAAGAATCGGGTCAATCGGAGCTAGGACGAGGGAGAACGGGCTCTTGGAAAATTAAATCTACAGAAAATCGGGGAAATTGGAAAAGGGCAGCGTGGCCGTGGACCGGTGCACGGGAGCTGGGTCACGGTGGGCTCGGCGCGGAAGCAGTGCGGGCGGCTGGCTGGACGCGGCGGCAGAGGCGACGTGGCGCCCACGTGGCGACACGCGTGCGCGGGTGGTCGACGTGGCGCCGACCGGGCCGCCGACGGCAAGCAGGCGCCGTGGCGCCGGCGTGGCACCGGGACCTCGGTGCCGAGGTGGCAGCCACGTGGTAAGCCACGTGGACACTAGGGTTGAGGTGGCGCTGACCGGCTCGGCAGGCGACGTGGCACTCCGGCGCACGAGTTCTGCGCTCTACCGACGGTGGGCACTGGTTTGTCGCGGACGGCCACGGTGGATTGGGTACACGGAAGGTGAAGCGGCGCGCGCCGGCGCCGGCCTGGCGTGGCGGCGCTGGGACCGAGGCGCGCGACGGGCGGCGGGTCCGCCGGCGGGAGGGTAGCGGCGGGTTCGTCCGGCGGCGGGTCTTACGGCGGCAACCGACGACGGCGAGCAACGGCGGCGACGCGGCGGCGCCGGCGAAGCGGACGGCGTCGGCGAGGGCGGCGTCTCGGGCTCGGCGCGGAGGCGCACGGCGGAACGGCGGCTGCGGGACGAGGAGAGGCCCGGTCGGCCCCCTAAATACACGGACGCCGAGGTGTCCGGATGGAAGACGACGGAGGAGTTGGCGGCACGGACGCGAGGCAACGCGAAGGCGCGGCGCGACGCGAGCGGACTCGGCGAGTCCCGATCGGAACGGAAGCCACGACGGTGGGCCCCACCTGCCGCGCACGGCGCAGCGCGCCGAGATGGCGTCTTGGCGAGGCGCTCGGTGGATGGGCGACACGCGCGCCATCGGGAGGCTAAGGCGGAGCGCGCGCGGAGCGGATTGGCGACGCGTGGCTGGGGTGCGGGGCGGGCTGGCCGGCTGCTGAATGGGCTGGGCTGGCTGGTGAGTTTCGGCCCACCGGCCAGTTTGGAATTTTTGGAGGGTTTTTCTTTTTTCAGAAATTCATATAAATTAATTTGAGCTCTAGAAAATAGCAAATAAATCCAGAAAAATCCAGAAAAATTCCAATAAATTCCTTGAGACACAAAGAACTCAAATAAAATTATTTTGGCAAATGTTCATGTTCAGATTATTCATATTAAATCCTTTTAATTCATAAAAATTCCATTTAAGCTTTAATTAATTCCAGAAAAATTCAAATGGTGAATTTTATTTTAAAAGCTTCAAAAAGGCTCTGAAAATCAGGATGTTACAGCCACCCCCCTTTTCCCCTAACCCTATGTGCCCCCACCCCTTGTGGCCCCTCCCTGCCCTACTTTTCCCCTTGCTGCCCTGCTGGAAAAGAGAAAGGGAGAGAAGGAAGAAGAAGGAAGAGAAGGAAAGAAGAAGGAGAAGGGAGGAGAAGGAAGGAGGAGAAGAAAACATGTGTGGGCAACCTAGGTAAGAAATTCCCATCTTTTCCTCTCTGTTTTAGGGTGATCATAGGCTTTTGGTTCATCGTTAGAGGTGGATGATCTAGGGTAAACCGTCGATTAGCGATTAATCAGTGTTCTGCGTGTAGTCAGATCGGACAGCGTGTCTGTTCGGGTGGTTTAGGAGGTCGAAATGATTTTTCCCAAGAAACCCTTGAACACAAAAGTTGTAGAGGATGCGGAGATCTAGTTTTTGTAATTTTTTCAGAATTTGTGGATGCAGAGTTTGCGCATAACAGGGGATTGAAGTCGACTGTGCAGCAGAGCTGGATTCAGAATCTAGTTTTTGATCGTGGACTGATTTAGAGGTCCTAATGAATTGTAACATCCTGAAAAATCTGAATTTGAAAATATGAATTTCTTGAATTATTTTGCAATATATTCTGTTGGAGTTTGGGTTTTATGGTGCTTTCTTGAATTTGGTTGAGATTCCAAAAATTGAATAAATTCATAAAAAGACAAAGACAAACATTAGTAATGCCAAAGTCGAAGTCCGAGGGCAAATTAAATAAAATTTGTAATAGAGGAATATTAGGTTTGTATCTAGATAGTTGACCCGAAACTCGAATTGAAACTCCAAAAATTGAATACAAAGCTTAAGTAAAAATTCATGATTTAAATGTCATGCAAAAATTTAAGCCCGCAAGCCCTAATGCAAATTACAAGCTTAACTTTGAAATTTCAAATCTATCATCAGCTTTTTGCTCTCTGCTTAATTTTCTTCCTATTCCTGCATGTGGGCCCCACTCCCTCTTTTCTCTCTCTTTTCCCCTCCTTCCCTGCGCGCGGGCCTGAGCGCCCCGGCCCCTCTCTTTCCTTTCCTCTTTTTCCTTGTTTTCCTTTTCTCCCTGTTCTTCCTTCTCCCTGACAATAGCAGTAGCGCCTGCGCCAGCCGACCCGCGCCATGTCCTGCGCTGCCCGGTCTCCCGAACCCCGTCCCATTCCATCAAGCATGTCGCCACGCCGCGCCCATCTCGCTGCTCTGCCACACCGCCTGCAACGCTGCCCGGTTCTTCCGCTGTCCCCGCCGGCCCCCGTCGACTCACGCCCACGTCGCCCGGTCGGCTCCGCCTCCATAAGAAGGAAGGCGCGCCCCCAATCACCTCGCCTCCTCCCCCACTTCCTCCCACCGCCGGGAATCGGCCGCTAGAGCCCCACCGGCTACCGGCCGTTTCCTTCCCCTCTAGCTCCAGCGAACCCGAATCCGGCCGATTGCAACCACCGCGGTCAATTCTTCGGCTAGGGCGACCACGGAGTTCGCAACACCACCCCACCGTTGGCGGAGACGCCCGCACGCGCGGCGCCATGCAGCCGCCCGAACCGCCTCACGCCGCCGGCACGCCGTGGGCCCTCTCTGGCTCGGCCGTTGGCGTGATACGCTCTCCTTCCTCCCTCCTGCTCAAGCGTCCAACACTTGCTCCCTTCCTCCACGCCGCGCGCGCGCCCACGCTGCGTGCCGATCACCTCGATGCCACACCAACCAGCGCGTCGCCACCTCTAGGTCCGCCTCCCTCCGGGCAACCCATGTTTCGAGTCACCACCCCCTTCCCGGCCGCCGCTGGCCAAGCCCGCACCAAGCACCGTCGGCCTGTTCAAAACATCTGTTTCGAGCCATCCCCACGCGCCTACCTTGTAAATAACCCCCACCCCTTCTCACTCGCATGAGGGCCGTTGCCCAGTTGGCTAGCCGCATGCTCGTTAGCCAGTCGGTCCCGAGTTCAAATCTTGCAGCCGCACCTTTTATTATTCCTTTATTTTTATTTTTATTTTTATTAATCCAATTCAAGCAAGAAAAATCAGGGAAAAAAAATTAGAAAACAATTTAGAGAAGTAATAAATTTAATTAGGATATAAAATAAGATTCAATTAAGATTTAATATCTGGTTATTTATTTTATGAGCAATTACCATATCTTGAATATTTAATGAGGTCCAATTATCAATTAGAGGCATTTATAAAATATGATTTTGTGCAATGTTCAAATTTAATAAGGATTCTAATTAATACACACACACACACACACATCCAAGTTAAATTTAAGGGGAATAAAATTGATAACTATAAGCACAAGGTTTTAAATTAAAAGGATTACCCTGGACCATAATGTATGCCAAAATAGTTAACATGCTACCATTAAATAAATCTCAATGGTAGGTTTAATTAAATTAGACCTCTTCATAAAATTACTTAAACACTAGGACGTGACCATAAACATTTAAATTAGAAGGCCCTAATAAAATCCTCGCCATTAGCACATCACTGATAAATAAATTTCAATGATGAATTTAGTGGAATAAAATTTGGGTATAGCGAACTCGGTCCTATGTAAATAGAAGTTTAATTAAAATATGCAAGATGCTAATGTAAAGGATAAGTAACAATGACAGTTGGTCCTTAGAGTATCTCCAAATGAAAAGTCATGTCAGTATATAGATGCTAAAGTATAGTAGCCCTAGGTCAGCGGACGTTTAGATAATCTCACTAATAAACAATCCGAAGAAGCATGTAAAATTATGACCAATAGCTGCAGATGAGCAGCAAATAAGAATATACTAAAGATTTCTATTAAACATCAATGAGATAATTAGATATGCACGTGCAGCACCGAATCATTAGGAGTACACCTCAAATAATTGGTAAATAAAACCTCATAAAATACCATAACCTAAGTTATGAGGAATACATACCCTGAAGATGAATTTAATGCACTAAATTCCTACACTAGTCTATAAGACTAACCAAATGCATGGAACTTCCTAAATAAATATAAAAATGATAAAAGAAGTTATGGAATAAAAGATCGATCCATGTCAGCCATGCCTAGCCATTCTCAAATCCGAAGAAAAGTATTCTAGTGAATATTCTAGTATCATGAACTTTCCTTGGCATTCGTCTCGATAAACCCTCCTTGGCCATTCAGTCACTTCGCTCCAACCCCAATTGACTTCGTCAATACTCCGCATCCCATCAATCTTGCCTCAAATTACCCAAATCACCCATTAATTCATAATAAAGCTAAATTGAGTTTACTTGGAGTTATTTGGATCTTTTGAGTTATTTGCTCTTGTTTGAATTCAGTTGCTTAACACGTAATTAGAAATTGGAGTCCGAAAGAATCAAGGATCAAGCGAGGCTGAGATCGAGGTAAAGATAAAGACCCGAACCTCAAGATCGACAAATGGGAAGCTTTGAGTGAGCTCAAGACCGCGGTAAACCACGCAAGGCGAGTCAATACTTGATCATGTTGAACCTACATTTTCCGCAAATTTACTTTTATGTAAATTATCAAATTGCATACTGTTATTTCATATGCAAATATATGTTTGTTTGAAGATTCTAGTTATTTATCCCTTTAATCAACTTGCTAGTATTATACCTCCTTTGGAAGTAGTTGAATATCTGAGCCTTGTCACCATAGCAAAAATTATAATGGTAACCTTTCAAAAATAAGTCTATAACTATACGCCATGCTTAGTACTGCTTAGATAATCGGGGCACCAAAAATGCCCCAAAGAATCACTTTGAATCATGAGAAATTGGTTTGGGTAGTTATGGTGGAAATGACTGGTATATTTGGTTATGGATATTTTATGCTCCCAGAAACCTCAAGTTGCTTAATTATCTGGCGGATGGTTCGAGGGTGTGTGTGAGTGGTGCAGTGGAAGCACAAAGTGGTTAGTGGTAGAACCGCCCAGATAACCCTAAGAACCGAATCTTGTGAAGATCTCCTAGTGTACAACAATACAACCACAAGCTGGCAAAATGTAGGCAGGGTTTACTAATTTGCGTGGCTCTAATGTGGTTACGTGAAGGTATGACCACGAGCAAAGGGATGGATGGTCTCATCCCCGCTTTGCCCATGATGGCTCACGAGGGACCCTTCCCGAGGGATGTGCGCATCCTACGGAAGATAGACCTTATGTCACATCCCAAAATTTGCTTTCTGGAAAAATTTAAATTCAAATTAATTATTTTGAGCTAATTGGATTTTATTTGGCTTTTTTGAATTTTCTGGAGTTTAAAACCTATTTTTAAAATTTAAAAGGTAATTTAAAGTATGAAAATAAAATACCAACAATAGTTGGAAATAATTTTGTTTAGTCCAAAATATGTCCAGAAGCTTCTGTGAATTTTTTCTGGAATTTTTGGAGGTATTTTCATATTTTTCTGAGGCCTAATAAATTTTCTAGCCTTTTCTGAAAATCTAAATCGAATTCTAAAATAAAAATTCCTCCTCCTCCAGCCGCGCGTGGACGCCCAGTCCGCCCGTCGCCGACCGCCCATCCAGCCGCACTCTCTCTCTCTCGCTGCCTCACGGGCCCAGCCCGTCAGCCACCCGCCTCGCTCTCCCCTCGGGCCGACACCTGGCCGGCCCGATGTGTGCCATGCCGCCCCGCAGTCCATCCGGCCGTCCCCTCCCACTTAAGCTCACCCGCCGTCCGATTCACCTTGGACCACGTGGCTGCAATCTGCGCCGTCCACACCCCGCTCCCCTCTCCTCTCTGACCTGCGGGCCCCGCCTGTCAGTCACTCGCGCCTCTGCTCCCGCTGCCATCCCGGCCCCGCATGTCAGATCCGTCGTCCCCGCGGAGCCGCCTCCTTCCTTCTTTCTTCCCCCTTTCCTTCTTTGCGTCGGCGACCAATTCGAGCCGGATCCGGCCTTGCCTTCCCTGCCTCTCCCCGGTTTTGGCAACCCCGAGCCCTGCCGGGAAACAAATCCCGATCTCGCGCCTCCCTTCCTTCCTCGCCTCCCTTTTCCGTTTCTCCCCTTCCTTCCTTTTTTCCGGCGCGCAAGATCGCGAGCGACACGCTCCCCGCTCCCCTGCGCCCTATAAAGCCCCTCGGTTCGCCTCCCTCCGCCCAACACCCAGACCCGCTCCACCTCCCTTTCCGAACACCGAAGCGCCCCGCCGTCGAGCTTCCTCTTCCCCGAGCTCCGCCGCACTCCGGCGAGCTTTCCTCGTCGCCTCGGGCCTCCCCGAGGCTCGCCGCCGCTACCCCGAGCACCCCGTGCCCGTGCGAGTCTCTCGACCCTCGGCCACCTCCCGCGTGGAGGCGCGCCGCACCGAGGAACCGAGCAGCTCCGCCACCCCCTCATCGCCGGCCACCTCCGCCCGTCCCCGAGCCCTGCCGACCCCTTCGTTGGACTCGCCTCCGCTCCAGGACCGCGTTTTGGACCTCATCCGCACCCCTCTGCCACTCCCTCGTCGCCGACGACCCTGCCTCCGCCACCTTCCCGCCTCCTTGGCGGGTAACTCAAAAGAATTGATTGCCCTATATGGGTAGGCAAAGCCTCGCCGCCCATCTGGTTATCAGCGCGATCTCCTCCCTCCCCCGGCTCCCTCGGTGCGCGTTCGAGCCCCGGCTCCGCACGCTAAGGTTGAGCCTTTCTATTATTTTCTGCGCTAACAAGTGGGTCCCACCCGTCAGCGGCCGCTGGTCTGTGCCGGCCACTGTCGTCTGGGCCCCACCCCTCTGTGCTGGTCTCTGACAAGTGGGCCCGGAGTCCAGTGGGTCCCACGTGTCAGAGGTTGAGTCAGTGGGCTCACTGTCCAGTGGGTCCCACATGTCAGTGACCGCCAGTGGTTACTGTTCAGTGGGCCCCACCTATCAGTCTCTCAGAATAAAAATAAAAATTAAAATCTAATATTCCAGTGGGCCCCACCTATCAGAAATTTGGGAATTTCTAGATTTATTCAATATGAGATTTTCAAATGAGCATAACTTTCTCATTTTAACTCCAAATTCATCCATTCAAATTTCTAAATTCTTCTAAAATCATAATCTATCCAACTATGGCCTCTGTTGAATTTTTGGATTTTATTTGAATTTTATTTGTATTTATTTGCTTTGTTTGCTTCGTCTTTTCTCGCGTAGATTCCAACGTTGTCGACGATCCTTCTTCACAGCAACAGGAAGACCCAGAAACCCTGCAAGAAGGCAAGTCTCCTTTGATCATCTTGAACCTATGCTTTTGAAATGTTTTAAATATTTTAAATTATGAGCATTGCTATTTACATAAAATCACTAGTTCAAATCTTTAGGAATTAGTTATTCCAACTTTGTTATGCCCTCATTTGACATTGATTGCCATGTACCTTTGTCACCCTAGAACTTCCTTTGTCTCAATAATGAGATTAATATTAATCTTTGTGAATATTAGAATGGTAGGATAATGCTTAGTCATGCTATCTAATAACTTTGGAAAATCTTGAAAATGGGAAATTATGATTTATTGTGGAACCCCTGTGTTTATGAAAATTAGTGGTAATTGGAGTTGCCACTGTTCTTTTAAAATGAAATAAAATGTGAAAGTTGGTTTAGATTAGGGTGGATGGTTGGTTTGGGTTGGTGCAGCAAGCACGAGATTTTGTTAAGTGTATGTTCCACCCTAGTCAATTAAGGACCGACGCTTGTGTTTGTCCAGACTGAGCATTAACCGTACAACCACAAGTCTATATGGGTACGACCTAGCTGACTAACTTATGATAGTCTAGTTTAGGTGCCACCAGAGGAAAGTGGGTGCCAGGGTTGGACTGGTTATTCACAGTGAGGGACAGGGATTTACTGTACTCATATGGCGCAAGAGGGGGCTTTGGTTCGAGCAGTTAGCCTACCTGCGGTGAAACCTCAGCGGGTGGTATCTAGCTAGATTAGAGTAAGGTAAAGTCTTTGTAATATTTTATCTGGGTCTCATGCCAAAGGAAGCGTGTTGACTTGTAGGATAATTTATCTCTTGTGGGTAAAGTTGTACAACCTCTGCAGAGTGTTAAACTATTCGAATAGCCGTGCCCACGGTCAAGGGCGGGCAAGGAATGCATTCACATGGTAGATTTCTGGTTTTGGTTTTAAAATCAAAGTTTTTGTATTCCGAGAGTGGAGGGAACTCTCGGAAGGGAATCCTGGCGGTTGGAGCCAGAGAGGGTGGATGTAACCCGCAATATTAACATGTTCAGTTGGAATTGATTAAGCTGGTGTTGGTGGATAGAACCTTCACTAGAGAGTAATTGTTAGTTCTGTTAAAATCATTTACTTTATTAAACTGATGCCTTCGAAAATAATTAGTAGTAATTGAAATTATAAAATATTGCTTTGTGCAAAAGAACCATATAGCCTTCCTTTGTCAAGCCTTGCATCTATGCATTTTTCCCAAGACTTGCGGAGTACTTTATGTACTCACATGCTACACTCAAAAATAAATCTCAGAGGAAGTTGAAGCTCAGGAAGGTGACTACGACTAATTGCTTCGCTTGTGGCTGTGATGGATTCTTCCGGAGGAATAGGTCGCGCTTCCCTAACAGTCAATTGCCTGTGGCGAATTGATGGGTCGTCCTCGAGTTATCTTTTGCTTCCGCTATGTTTCATGTGTGCGAGGTCTTAAACCTCTATTGTAATAATGAGACCCTGTGGTCAGTACTCTTATTTATTGTAATAAATCATTGATGGTGATGTTTTCCATTCTGTTTGACTGTGTGCACTAGCTTTGATCTGGGACTAGTGCTGTAATACACAGAGGGTCCGGATTTGGAAATCCAGGGGCCCGACACCTTAGCGGGCGTAACCATAGTAGGACTAAGCATTGTAAAGGCTGTGTGATAGTCTACTCAACAGCATGGCTAAGGAATCATGTGGGGCAACGAGCAGATTTATCTCTTGTGGGTAAAGTGTGCAAACTTTGCAGAGTGGAAAAACTATTCGAATAGTCGTACCCACGGTCAAGGGTAGACATGGGAACTTAACTAGATATAGTTCTGTTTCAAAAACTTTGTGGGTGGAATTGGTGAAGTGGAGGGCAGAGAAAGGCCCTAATTTGTGTTGCCCTAGGTGTCGCCCCAGTGATAAGTTAAGCGGTTATAACGCTGAAGGATTAAGCATATAGTGCAGAGGCCATGTAATGGTGGATGGAATCTGGATCTCTATTACTATTGCATTCTTTCACATAATATGTTTTAGTTCAAACTGCTAGGTCTCAGGAAATTTCTATGTATTGCATTTCAAAAGCAATTTATGGCAAATAAAATAACCTGAGCCTTTCCTTGATAAGCCATGCATATTATCTATTTGCATCCTGTGTATTGGCTCACGGAGCATGGTGGTTTGTGCTCACACTCGCTTTCACAACAAATCCAGAATCAGGAATCAGATCACTACACCTCAGCAACACGAATGGACATGATGGCAGAGAAGATGAAGATATCGAGGGCTAGGTCGCGAACCTCTAGTTGGCTGCCTGTGGACATGTCCTGAAGGTCCCATTTGCGTGCTTCGTTCTTCCGCTGTTGCAATTTAATGATTTCGGCCTAATCGGCCTATGAGTAAGTCTACTATTATATTTACGCTTCCGCATGATATGTACTTTGATATTCAGAACTGTAAACTGTGAGCACTATCTATTGATCCAGGGAATAGTGCGGTGGAATCACAAAGGAATCCAGATTGTAAAATCCGGGTCTAACAGGGATGGTATCAGAGCATATCGACTGCAGGCCGTGACCTAGTTAGCCTGGCCGTTAGTTTCATTACTAGAATTATTACTTAAAAATTATATTTCCAAGATTATAAGTAGTATTGCTCAATCTCATCTCTCTTGGACGATTCCCTCGCATCTATATGCTGCACTAGCCATTTTTACATCCGAGGCTCTCTTATCCCGAATTCAAAATGATAAAAATCAGTACTCCTCTTGTAAGCTCTCTTTAAGAACCTACTTGACATCAAAATCATAATGCTTAAATTTGAAACTCGTTTTACCCTTGGAGGATCGATTATCAAATTGTTTACAAAATTCATTTTCAAACTCATTTCAGCAAACCTGATCTTCCGAGGAAATTTTCATAAGTTCAAACTACTCACCAAAACTTATTCAGAAAAAAAGAAAAAAATCACTTTGAGTTCTCAACTAGTCGGATACAAAGTTATTTCTTGAAAACTTTTTTCCAAAAAAAGACCTTGTTTTTCAAAATAAAGCCTAAGGATTAACTTTAAGGTGTTACTCCGGAAAGAGCTATGTTGGTAAAAACCTAATTTGCCTGTTTGGTTTTATTACCCATGGTTAGAAAAATACTCTTTTTCTTACAAAATAAAATATAGAGAAGAATAAAAAAATCGTAAGTAAAGAAGATAGATGTATGTAGTGAACACACAAAAATATTGGTGGGTTGCAAGTCGATCATCGGAAGGAAACGATAGTGTGAATTATGGGAAAAAAATGGTGGAGCTTAAATGATTAGATTGACTGGATTGATGAATTAAGTTATTCTTGGAGAAATAGGAAGTATGAAAACAATTGTGAGAAGTACCACGTTGATAAATAATATAATTCTTGGAAGATGTTTACAATAATGGAATACCAAGATATGACCGATTGCTAGATGAATTATTGGAGTTTTGGGAAATTGGAGATATGATAACAACTATCGGAGTACAGGCTTGATTAATAACATTATTCCTGGAAGATGTTTGTAATAATGAATTAAGTCGGAGGTTGTCAGTGAAGATTTAGGTTGGTTACTATAGGAGCAATTATGATTTGAATACAACCTTGGATTATTTGGAAGTCCTGATACCAATGATACTGGTGGATTTAAAAGTGATAGTGTTGGATAATCATTAGAATTCAGGATTGAAGAGTAGATAGATAGTAAAGAATTAGGTTGATCATTGGAGAAGCAAACTATGGATTTGAATCAAGGACACCAGACTGGATTATTAGGAGGTCATGCTACGAAAGTCATTGGTGGATCTAAATAAAGAAAACTAGATCTTCATTGGATTGGAAAGCTGATTAAATATTGAATTTATAAAGATATGGTGGACATTCAGATTCATATAAGAATTTGGTAATTCTGATTGGAAAAAAAATTTGTGGGAGATGCAATAAGAATTATTTGATTGGTGGGTCTAGAGTAAAGGTATTGGATTTCCAATAGATTGTAGAGTTGACAAGTTGACAAATAATGAATCCGAGATTGGGATTATACATACATAGCGAAATACGAGATTCGATTCACAAATTTATGTGGGAAGTAAAGATTTATGCGAGAATTAGATAACCATGGTTGGATTAATGAAATGGTGGATGACACAATGCAAAAGGGTATGGTCGGTGGAACGAATAAATGATGACACTTACTGTTTGGAGTAATAATACCGTGACTAAATAATGCAAAAGGATAGCCTAAGTGCATTTTGTGAAAGTGGAGGTTAAATTATTAAGGCCGTTGGATTCTAAGCCTTATGTATAAAAGTCATATGGGAGTGAGTCAATTCATTGATGGATATTGAACATTGGAAGAGATTAGGATACCTTGACAAAAAAAGGGGGTATTAGAAGATTTTGTATTTCAAAACAACTGCAGAAAAAATAGAAGGATGAGTATTGATATCAATCAAATTACCTCTGAGTACTTTCATTGATTTCAAAAGGAATTTTTGTTTCCCATCTCTTACCATTGCTCCAAAAATTTACGATTAGGATCGTCGAAGATGTTCATGAAGATAAGATGGTCTCGTTTTAAACGGACTAAGCAGATGAACCTTGTGCCTTTTATGTGTGTTTCTCCGAGTAGACGTTGTACTATTGCAAGATTTTCATTGGGCCCTGTGCACTGCCTTCTTGCCCTTGGGCGTTACATTTTGCGGTCACAGGAAGAGTGTTTTAAAAACTTATGTGATTCATGTGCCACCCCAGTTTCCCAAGGTGCACTCTTTTACAATTATAATGGGTTTAGATTACCGTATTCCCGCGATTCTATCCTTACCTCCTACTATTCACTCTCGCCCCATTTGCTACAAACCCGGGCAGATCTACCGAAGCAAAGTGATAGATAGCTGAAGCCAAGGCAACCAAGGATAAGTGAAGCCTTCGCAATTTTTCAACTAAAAGCCCCAACCAGTACAAGGACCAAGATTCGAGACTCTGTCCTGCTAACATTCTTTCTTGACCTACCTAGAAAGCCCATAGATCAAATTGCCGCCAACCATAATGACAACCGTCATTTATTTAAGGGGGGTAGTACTAAGAGACAGAATTACCAAAGAACTACTACGATGTATATCCTTGGAACTACAACAAACTGGACTTAGAGCTAATTAGACCAATACAAGGAGATTCGCAAGGCCAAAAATCTTCTGGTGATGAGGACTATGAGATGTACCTTTAGTTAAAATTGTCGTGTTTGGCAAAGCTAAAAGACTAAGAACGGGATCCGTAGAAGTAAAAGACCCCCACCTAGAAGTACCTTTGCATTTCCAAGGCTCTCTACCCCTAGAGCACAGACCATTGCTACCCACCTATCAATATGAAATTCTACAACCATATGTCCAATAGGCGATGCAACTACTCCATTTTACTGTGACGTGAAGACAACAATGTCAAAAAGCAAATAATTGAAAATCTATGACCTATCCAGGAGAACAGGGTATCTCTCTTCCCTTTGACTTCTCCAAGTGCTAACCCCTATTGTGCAGATTTTCATCTCTTTGTGGAGCTAAAGAACTATACGTTGAGCAATACCCCAAAACCCATTGCTAGCCAATATAACCCCCTCCATTCTTTCTGCTCTACCGGAATCTCGGGGTCGAGATTCATTTAAGGGGGTAGGTTTTCAACATCCTAAAAAAATCTGAATTTGAAAGTATGAATTTCTTGAATTATTTTTGCAATATATTTTGTTGGAGTTTGGGTTTTATGGTGCTTTCTTGAATTTGGTTGAGATTCCAAAATTGAATAAATTCATAAAAAGACAAAGACAAACATTAGTAATGCCAAAGTCGAAGTCTGAGGTCAAACTAAATAAAATTTGAAATAGAGGAATATTAGGTTTGTATCTAGATAGTTGACCCGAAACTCGAATCGATACTCCGAAAATTGAATACAAAGCTTAAGTAAAAATTCACGATTTAAATGTCATGCAAAAATTTAAGCCCGCAAGCCCTAATGCAAATTACAAGCTTAACTTTGAAATTTCAAATCTATCATCAGCTTTTTGCTCTCTGCTTCATTTTCTTCCTATTCCTGCATGTGGGCCCCACTCCCTCTTTTCTCTCTCTTTTCCCATCCTTCCTGCGGGCCCGAGCGCCCCGGCCCCGCTCTTTCCTTTCCCCTTTTTCCTTCTTTTCCTTTTCTCCCTGTTCTTCCTTCGCCCTGACGATAGCAGTAGCGCCTACGCCAGCCGACCCGCGCCATGTCCTGCGCTGCCCGGTCTCCCGAACCCCGTCCCGTTCCATCAAGTATGTCGCCACGCAGCGCCCATCTCGCTTCTCTGCCACGCCGCCTGCAACGCTGCCCGGTTCTTCCGCTGTCCCCGCCGGCCCCCGTCGACTCACGCCCACGCCGCCCGGTCGGCTCCGCCTCCATAAGAAGGAAGGCGCGCCCCCAATCACCTCGCCTCCTCCCCCACTTCCTCCCACCACCGGGAATTGGCCGCTAGAGCCCCACCGGCTGCCGGCCGTTTCCTTCCCCTCTAGCTCCAGCGAACCCGAATCCGGCCGATTGCAACCACCGCGGGTCAATTCCTTCCGGCTAGGGCGACCACGGAGTTCGGCAACACCACCCCCACAGTTGGCCGGAGACGCCGCCGCTTGTCAACCTCCGGCACCGTGCGCCATAGCCGTCCGAACCCGCCTCGCGCTGCCGGCACGCCGTGGGCCCTCTCCGGCTCGGCCGTTGGCGCGGTACGCTCTCCTTCCCCTCCCTCCTGCTCAAGCGTCCAACACTTGCTCCCTTCCTCCACGCCGGCGCCACCGCCCCGCGCTGTTGCCCGATCACCTCGATGCCACACCAACCAGCGTGTCGCCACCTCTAGGTCCGCCTCCCTCCGGGCAACCCATTTTTCGAGTCACCACCCCCTTCCCGGCCGCCGCCGGCCAAGCCCGCACCAAGCACCGTCGGCCTGTTCAAAACATCTGTTTCGAGCCATCCCCATGCGCCTACCTTGTAAATAACCCCCGCCCCTTCTCACTCGCATGAGGGCCATTGCCCAGTTGGCTAGCCGCACTGCTCGTTAGCCAGTCAGTCCCGAGTTCAAATCTTACAGCCGCACCTTTTATTATTCCTTTATTTTTGATTTTTATTAATCCAATTCAAGCAAGAAAAATCAGGGAAAAAATTAGAAAACAATTTAGAGAAGTAATAAATTTAATTAGGATATAAAATAAGATTCAATTAAGATTTAATATCTGGTTATTTATTTTATGAGCAATTACCATATCTTGAATATTTAATGAGGTCCAATTATCAATTAGAGGCATTTATAAAATATGATTTTGTGCAATGTTCAAGATGAAGATGTCGAGGGCTAGGTCGTGAACCTCTAGTTGGCTGCCTGTGGGCATGTCCTGAAGGTCCCATTTGCGTGCTTCGTTCTTCCGCTGCTGTAATTTAATGATTTCGGCCTAATCAACCCATGAGTAAGTCTACTATTATATTTACGCTTCCGTATGATATGTACTTTGATATTCAGAACTGTAAACTGTGAGCACTATCTACTGATCCAGGGAATAGTGCGGTGGAATCACAGAGGAATCCGGATTGTAAAGTCCGTGTCTGACATGAATTTTATGAATTAACTCATAATAACAAAAGTTGTCGATAACATCTAGAACTAGCCTCTGGTATAATTTTATAATTTTTGGAGCAGTGGGCTGTCAGTGGTGGTTTGTGGAATTTGCTGGACAGAACTCGAAGGCAGAGTATGTTCTCTATTTTCTAGTGAGAATTACTTCCTTAAAACTATATAATAAAATTGTGGTATCTTCGTGAAATTTGTAGCTTTTATTCTGAAGATTTCAAATATGTTAGTTTTGTTGTTGTTTGATTAGTAGATTAAATGATACGGAAAAGACAAGTAGCGCTGTTGCAGAGAACAGAATGTGGGAACAGCTGTTTGATAGGGAGTTGTGGGTTTTGGGCATAGAGGCGTTTACTTCTTAGTTGTGAGTGTTGTATTATGGTTTGTGCTAAGCGGTGCCTTGTGAACAGGTGGCTTCAGTTCTGACCGTGCTTGAGCCCTTCGCCCCTTCGGTAGAGGCAAGTAAACGTAGTGGTTGTTGCTACAGTTTAACTTATTAATTTTATTGCCTTCACCGTAATTGCTAAGGTTTGGTAAATAATCTACCTTTAAACAAAGATGTCATGTTGTGCTTTATGCCTTGTTATATATATTGTGGATCATGTGGTTATAATCCCAAGGAATCAATTGTGGGCATATCATGCATGTCATAGCATGTCATTTGCATCGTGGATGTCGCCGCATGTAGGACCCGAATTTTTCAATTCAGAATTCTCTATGATTCCACCGCACTATTTCCTGGATTAGTAGATAGTGCTCACATATACAGTACTGGTCATCAAAATACATATCATGCGGAAGTGTAATTAAAATAATATACTTACTCATGGATCGATCAGACCGAAATCATTAAATTGCAGAAGTTGAAATAACCAATCGGGTGCACACAAGTGGGACCCTCGTGACATGCCCAAGTAAGCCCAAGACCACGGAGGTTCGCAACCTAGCTCTTGACGTCTTCATTTTCTTCACCGTCATGACAAAGTGAAATGTTGCGATCTGACTCCTGGTTCTGGATTAATTGTGAGAGCGAGGGTGAGCACAAATCACCGTGCTATGTGAGCCAATACACAGGATGCAAATATATATCATGCATGGCTTATCAAAGGAAGGCTCTGGTTATTTTATTTGCCATAAATTGCATTTGAAATATGATACATAGAAATTTCCTGAGACTTAGCAGCTTTAACTAAAACATATTTTTATCATTGTCTGAAAGAATGCAATAATAATAGTGATCCGATTCCATCCACTATTACATGGCATCCGCACCATATACTAACTTTCCGCGTTATAGCCGCATATCTTATCACTGGGATGAACCCAGGGCAATTCAAACTAGGGCTTTCCACTGCCCTCCACTTTTTAATCCACCCATAAAGTTTTTTTGAAACTAAACTATATCCAATAAGGTTCCCATGTTCGCCCTTGTCCGTGGGCATGGCTATTCGAATAGTTTTCCACTCTGCAGAGTTTGTACACTTTACCCACAAGAGATAATCCACTCGTTGCTCCACACGATGCCTTAGACATGCGGTTGAGTAAATTATCACAGGACGTTTATGATGCATAGCCTATTGTGGTTACGCTCGCTAGGTTCTGCTTTCTGTAGGATGTGCGCATCCCTCGAGAAGGGTCCCCCGTGAGCCATCACGAGTAAAGGCGGGGATGTGACCATCCATCCCTTTGCTTATGTTCACACCTTCACGTAACCACCCTAGACTCATACAATTAGTTAGCCCTGCCTACATTTTGCCAGCTTGTGGTTGTACTGTTGTACACCGGGAGGTCATCACAAGATTCGGTCCTTAGGGTTATCTGGGCGGTTCTACCACTTATCCACTTTGTGCTTCCACTGCACCACTCACACTCTCGAACCATCCGCCCAGATATTTAAGCAAGTTGGGATTTTTGGGAACATGAAATAATCATACCAACATATACCAATCATTACCACCATGACTGCCCAAACCAGTTTCTCATGAATAAAGTGATGCTTGGGGCACTTTTGGTACCCTCGGATATCTAAGCAATACTAAGCAGGGCAATATACTGTAGACTTATTTTCAAAAGCTATAATATCATAATTTCGCTAGAGTGACAAGGCTCATATTCACAAAAGTTTCAAGGAGTGTAATATTAACAAGTGCAATAATGGGTGTATAACTAGCAACTTGAAATCGAACATAAATTGTCACATAAAATAATAGCATGCAAGTTGATAGTTTAAAACAGAATTAAATTTGCATAAATGTAGGTTCAAATATGATCAAAGTATTGACTTGCCTTGCGCGGTTTATCGCGGTCTTGAGCTCACACAATGCTTTGAGCTTCTGGTCTTTCTCTTCACTTCGCTCTTGATTTCGCTTGTTCCCTTGATTCTTTAGGACTCCAATATCTAATTACGTGCTAAATGACTGAATGCAAATAATGGCAAATAACTCAAAAGACCCACATAAATCCAAATAAACTCAATTTAGTTTTATTATGAGTTAATGGGTGATTCGGGTGATTGCACTACAAGGATTTTAACCTAAAGCCACGCCTAAGAATGGTTGTAATATGGGCATTTTGGTTGCAATACGAATCAAATGCTTCGAAGTCGGTTTCGTTGTGAGTCGTGGCATTTAAATATGTTGCAATAGGTTATTGCGACTCAATTTTGATGTGTTGCGATACTTTGACTTTATAACGAGCACAAATAGCAAATGCCACGCACGATATGGTCGCAATAGGAGATATTGCAACCAATAGCATCGTTGCATTAGTAATTGTTGCCACGACACACGTTGTGGCAATAGACTATATTGCCACCAAACATTGTGTTGCAAGAACGAGCCAATATTGCAACGCCATTGCTTCGTGGGAATAGAACTAATTGCCACAGACTATGTTCCATTGCAATAAAATCTTCTGCAACGAAAATCATTTGGTGGTTATATCCGTAATTGTGACGCACAATGTTTCATTGCAATAACTTATGTTGGCACGTAAATGTTTTGGTTGCACGTAAGTGGTATTGCAACGACACATTGGTTGTGGTTACTAAGTCTTATGGCATTGCACAACCTACGTTGCAATATTGTTTATTGCGACAAACAACAATTGATGCATTTCAGTTTATTGCGACGAGGAGATTTTCGTCGTGTACGCCTATTTCGTTCGATATTTGTATATAAATTTATTGTTGCAACATAGATACAATAGAATTAAAGAAAAAATTCAATCATCGACACACATATATGAAATCAATCCTTCAATAACTGGAAAATTATGTCTGAGTCAGAATAAATATGTTTGCAATAACAAAAATATCCTCTCAAACTACAAGTCTTGAACTATGTTTGCAATAAAAAAAGAAATTGTTCTTCATTCACTCGAAGTATTGCTTCACTTATTCATCTCATGATGTTCCATCAGCACACGCTCACACGCATATTCCATAGTACTTTAATTATTTTGCCTCTCCATGCTTTCTGCATTTTATAAGCGGGAACATAATTAGTCAATGTACGAGAGGCAATGAAATTCGCAATGTATAGTAGTCAATGTATAGTAGGCAATGTACAAAGAGAACATAATTCGCAATGAAATCAAGTCAATAGTAATGCTTACAACATAGCATATATGACTCACCCACCATTTCCAATGTGCGGCACATAATTTGATTGAAATGAACAAACAAAATTCACATATAGGCATTCATACATGTAGCTTTTTCTTTTGATTACGAGTTTTTGCAGCAGCCTTATCATTGTTGTGAAGAATTTGAATCGCTGGTGGGTCATTGTTGTCTGTTGGGAAAAGATTTCTTATTACTGATAGTATTAGCCGTAGCCGTGGTACGAGTAGGTGGATCAACTTCTTTTCTTGTGGTCATCACGCTTGTTGGTTGAATCGCCAACAAACAAAATAACAACATCTGCGCATTAATACACATGTGTACAAATGCATTTTGTATGTCGACATGCTGCATTTTATTACCTCTTGTTCTTCATCTTCTATACGTGGTGGTGTGATGTCATTCATGCCTGATTGCTATTTGGAGGTCTGTGAGCAGGTGGTGTTTCCTGGGTTAGCCTGCACCATATAAAAGGCAAGCAACATTAGGGGAAAAAATCGACAAAAGACAAGCATATAATATATTTACTACCTGTAGCAGTGCAACTTGCAAACGAAGCTCTTCTCTAAGTTCCTGCATTTGTCGGATACTTTCTTCCTTATCTCTTTCCCTTGCAGCAACTTCATTTGCAAGTTTTTGTTTTAAATCTTCAACCTCCTCTCGGTCTTTGTAGGGCTGCAGACTGAGCTACGGGCTAAATTCTCTTCTCTCTCATTCAATAGAGCCGTTCGTGTTGGATATTTCGCCATATATCCATGACCATGACATCTGTACGTTTTGGTTCCTATGGTTTCTTTGTAGTATTTTTGGAAAAGTGCATTTTCTTCTTCAACCGTAAGACATTGTTTATCTTTCGATAATTCTACCTCAGCAATTTTGACGAGAGCATTTTCCTAAGTGAAACATAATTAACACATTAGAAGGATTAAAATTAAGTGTTCCAAAATTTTATGAAGCATGAACCAATTATAAAGTCAGAACAATATATATATTTAGCACTCACATATACTTCCAATGTATAGGTTTGACCATTGCCCGCCCTTGGTGTGAGTAACCATCCAAAGATCCAAATCGTAGGCTCCTCACCGGTTGTCGGTCTCTCGAGATGGCAACACATGTAGTATGAGGTATTGACTGTTGTAAAAATAACTAGGTCAATAAAGCTTGTCATTACTGATCATAGCTTATTTGGGAAAATGGTTTGGATCCCATGAGATCTCTGTGTCTTTGCTTCTTACGGTTTTCAGTGTTCTTGGTGCTCTTCTTCTATAAATGGTTTACAAATGATGTGATTAAAACACTGATTTGATCATTTGTAAAAATAAAAGGATATTTAACCATTTTACAAACCTGGAAGCTCTCACTTCCAAAGTCTTGGATCAAGTAGTACCACTCAACATTGTCTAAATCTTGAGCTTATGTTTCATTCTTTCAGTGTCGGTCACGGTAAGCCCCGTATGTAGCACTAAATGCAGCACGCCATCCTTTGTACCTCTCCTTGGCAATGGCCCATATCTTTCTTTAGGTTCTTCAACATTCTGTAAGTCCCAGTTAAGCTGTTCCAATGCAAAGACAAATAGAATACAAAATTTTAGCTAGTGACAACAAGACATATGGACAAAAAATATAGTGTCATACTAGTATGTCATCTGCTATTGACATTTTGACTTTTGGATGCACACCCTTCCACGTTTTCACTCCTATAACTGGAGCCTTTTTCCTGGTAAACATTACCACCTCATCCACGAACGATCGACGGTTCTCACCAATGGGGCCACCCAGCCTAGGATTAAATTCGATTTTTAATTTCTGAGTCCGATTCCTAATTCTCTTGTTGGTTACTGTCAGACCTTTGAGACATCCTCTTCCACGTGTTTTGGAATTTTCTCCTATTTGAACATTAAGAAATAATGGAACATCCATGACCAGCAAAAGAGTTTTTAATATAAAATATAAAATGGAAGGAGCAACACATACCATCTCCTAGATTTTTTGGTTTCCTAGCATGACTTGGCCTATCATTTTCCTCCCCTTCAGTTATGTCATCATCATTTGTATTTTCTTAGCTCAATCAAGCTTGAGCCAAGTTGGCCCAGTAGCATGTAGAGTGCTCAAGGTAATGCTAGAATCGTGGAAATTCAATAGCGCAGCAAGGACTCAAATCTTTTAAGCTGTGTTAGTCTCACTTGAGTTAGCGAGGTGGTACTAAATCGTGCACGCATCCGGCAAGAGTTTGGAGTAACCAGCAAAACGGGCCGGCCCATCTTCGCCTCAACAAAGCCCCACCAGCGACCTCCTTCCAGGGGATTCCCCTCACCACGCTCATGACTTTTGCTAAAAAAAACACACGCTTGTGACTCTCTAGATTCCCCAGAGGTGACGGCGACGGCGTCGAGATGGCAGGCGGCGAGCGCGTCCACAACTCGCACCTTCAGCCACACATATGCGCGGGGCCAGTTCGCCCCCTCCAGGAAGGTGATGCCAAGCCACCGTGGCGCCTCCGGTTCATCGACGTCTTCGGGGGCTGGCCACTCTGAGGATGATGTGAAGCCGGAGTTCAAGAAGATGCGCCGGAAGCGAGGCAAGGGGCCGGCGTCCACCTCTGCAAAGAAGAAGCCCTCGTAGAAGGCGGCTCCGACTTGTGGCAATCGGGACAAAGGAGCAGCGTCCTGCTCGGCCAAGAAGAAGGTAAGATTAAGTTAGGGTTAGTAATTTGGTAGTGTTACGGTGATTTGAGGTGCTAGATTGGGTTAGTAATTTCGTAGGGTTAGCCTTTCTAATTTGGTTAGATTGATCTGCTAGGTTGGGTCAGGTTAATTGACAGCCTGCTTGTATGTTTGGTAACAATTGATGCCTGTATGACTAAATCACAGCCTGCTTGTATGCTGAATTGTGTTAATTCTGAATGTTGGAATGACTTCTATGTTTGTGTTTGTTTAGACCTCCTAGTGTGTGCACTTTGCATATGAAATGTTAGAAAATTAACTAGCACATCATTCCCTACTGAAGTGCATGTCTGTTTGAGACGATGGATACCCAAAATTGTATCATACCTTCATTTGAGATGAACAATTTGTTGCACATAAGCTTTGTCTTTGGGGTTGTGAGATACAGAAAATTGTAGGTAAGCTATTCAGTAGCTATTATAAACATTAGAACTAATTAGCACATACCACGGGTTGCATATTAGCAAAAGATGCAGTACAAGCAGCAGCGATAAGAAGCGAACAAGCAGACATATACACAACTACCAAGCACAAGGGTGGAAGCCATTTCAATCCAAAATAAAATTTGTTCAGCACACATAGCTATTTGTCCTGCATATAAATTAAAGCCTATTACAAAACAAGGTGGTGCTTCCTAAATTCATATTTATACAAAGAATTCATCATCAAGATGGTGCCTAAAGAGTTGTGGTGCTGCATGTCCATCATCAACGTAGGTGTCATCAGTATCATCATCTTCATCAACTAAGTCTTCATCACATGGTTCGAATCGTAGCGCATTTTCAATGACAGTGCATCTCCGCCACCCCTTCCAGTCAGTCCTCCTCCAAGCTAACAAATCTTCATTCGGCTTGAAATATTCACGGCTTCCACTCCCACCTCCGGTGAGTCAATATCAAGCTGTCCCTCATTTTCAGTGTCTAGTGGTTCGGGCATGGAAAACAAATTTCTAGGCTTCATTCTTACAACGAGTGCTCCACTCGATTTCTTTGCACCTTTCACATAAAAACCCGCTCGGCTTGAGTCCCTAGGATGTAAGGATCATTTAGATATCGAAACGAGTTGTATCGACATCTATAATCCCATATTGATCCCTACGGTACCCTCTCGCTCTTGTTCTTACTAGGAGCAGTACGCTGCATCAATCACACCAAACGAGACGACTTCTTTTTGACCAGGGAAATCAAGTGTCAATATCTTTTAATGACACCATACCACTCCATACTTGCGAACTATCATCACCCTTAATCGCAACCCCTAAATTTTGTGTATTCAAGGCACTCTCTACAGAAACCGTTCAAAAGAAACCGTTGATGACGGACTGTTGAAAACACGAACCCGGTGATCGGTCTCGAGAAAGGGCATATAGTGTATCACTAATCCCCTTCGCATAAAGTTCGTTCATCCGCAATCGATTTGAAAACAGCAAAATAAATAAAGATGATAGCTATTTTTACGTAAGCATGCGATTGACAACGTTACTCACCTTACGTTCAAACCAACCAACAAATTGCTCCTCGTGGCGTCTCTCAACGCCGTGTGTAGTAATCTTTTGAGTTCCTCCTTATGCAAACTACATATGATCAAAACAAAGGTACTCAATTAGAAAAACATTAATCATGAGGAACATTAAACACACACCATTTGTAATTTCAACTTACTCAATTCATGGAACAACCTCATCACAGTTTGTTATTATGTAGTGCCGCATCTGCTTCAACTCTAAAGTAGGAATAGACTCAACTTTGCAACCTTTCTTCTGTAGTCAATGGTCTGAAATACACTAAGCCTGACGGCGGTTCATTTCTTTGCTTGCTTTCATGACGCTCTGGGCGGTTTAGCTTCGTATCAATGTCTTCTAGAACCGAGAACAAAATGTCATGCACTCCTCGCGATATATCCCTCGCTATAGAACCTTCAGGTTGTGCTTTGTTCCTCACATATCCTTTCAGCAGACGTAGATACCTCTCATTGGATACATCCATCTATAACACACAGTCCTCCAATTCTAGCCTCCTCACTAAATAAACGGCAAATGCATCATAATATCAAAAATGCTGGTGGGAATAACATCTCTAGCCGACATAAAGTCTCTCCAATCGAAGAGGTCAGTTTTCAAGGTCACTTTCCACAGTTCCTTTGAACATAATGAACTGAAAAATTACTTAGCTGAATCAACGGGATAGCAACATCTTGAGGCAATATGTCGCGTACTACTAGTGGTAATAGTTTCGTAATATAACATGATAGTCATGAGTCTTCATCCGAAACATTACATCCCTTGACGTCCACACATCTCTTTATATTTGCTAAAAACCATCAGCATCCTCACTCCTTGTAGGAATTTGCATAACATTTCCTTCTCATCCTTGCCTAAGTCAGACACGCTGATGGCAAAGTATACTTGCCATTCTCCACCACAGGATGTTGATCCTTCCTAATCCCAAGATTCTGCAAGTCAAGCCGAGCCTTCCCACCATCCTTACATTTACCATCAATGTCCAAACTGTCCCCAATATGCTCTCACCAATGTTCTTCTCGATGTGCATGACATCCAAATTATGCCTAATAAGCAATTTTTCCAAGACGGTAGTTGGAAGAATACACTCTTCTTCCTCCAATTGTGCCACCTAGTTTCTTCTTCACGCGCTTCCTCTTCCTTGTGCCTTGCCCAAATTTTGGTTGCTCAAAAGCTGTCATATTGCTGCAGAACCTCTTCACGATGAAGTCGCACCGGAGCCTCCTTGTTTCTACCTTGTTGTTGAAGCTACTTTTATTCTGCGCCATCTATGGTTACGTAGCGGCAGCGACGATGACCAGTAGCAATGCTTGCAGCCAAATTTCAACCATAAGTATTCAGTATACTTATGACAAGAAGGACATGCAAACTTGCCTTTAGTACTCCAACTGCATGACATGGCATATGCAGGAAATTTTTATGGTCCATAGTAGAACTGCACGTAAGGTAAAATTTTTCCTAACCTTTGCATCCCATGTGAGAACACCCTTTTCCCAAAGATCCTTTAGCTCATTGATCGGTGGCTGCAAATAGACATCGATGTTCATTCCGGAGATTTGGGCCACGGTATCAGCATTGACATCATCCAATACGATTGTTTTAAACACAACCAAGGAGGCAAGTTATAAGGGATTATGATGACAGGCCAAGTAGTGTATGCAACATTCAACATCCCAAACGGATTGAAGCCATCAGATGCAAGTCCAAGCCTTACATTGCGAGGGTTAGATGCAAATTCCTCCTCCAGGGCATCCAAATGCTTCCATGCCAACGAGTCCGCAGGGTGACGCATTTTCCCATCACGCACCAGTCCTTCCTTATGCCAACGCGTAAGTTTTGATGTCGACTCCCTCATAAACAATCTTTGCAGCCGAGGAGTAAGTGGGAAATACCGCAAGATCTTACGTGGAAAATGCTTTTGTCTGCCACAAGTGCTAGAGGACTCAGCATCTTCGTAAGAGTCGGTCCTTTCCACCTAGGACGACCACAGGTTGGACATGTATCCAAGTCAGCATAATCCCCATGAAATAACACGATCGTTCACACATGCATGAATCTTTTGGTAGTCGAGTCCAAGATCTCGAACAACCTTACGCACTTTATCCAAGGTGATGGGATACTGAGGTGGAACAATGCGAACAGATCAAGGATCGATTGTATTCCATTGTTACTAAAACCATGCATGCACTTCATCCGAAAGATCCTAATAATGAAAGAAACCTTTGTAGCCTCCTTGCAGCCTGGATACGATTCCTTTTGTGCCTCGGTTAATAACTTAAAGAACTTCTTTGCACTCTCATTTGGCTCTTCATCTCCACTTCTGTGAGTTCGCCATGTATAGCTCCGCGGATTAGTGCAGAAATCAGTTCTTTGCTAGCAAAGCATCACCTGTTTTGCCATCATCATATTCTCCTTCAGCAGGGTTATCCTCCTGAGGACATGCAACTAAATCTTGAGCATTACCTTCTCCTTGGATGAAACTTTCATCGAACCCTCTAAGTACCAAATGACTTCGAACATCTTTTTGATTTCTGTAGGACATGCAACGGCAACGAGCACATGGACATGGAGCAGTTTCTTCTTTAGATCTGCCTCCAAAGGTATTCTAAATGAAGTCCTTAAATCCTTTTTGCCATTCAGCAGTATACTTCGCCATGCGCATCCAGCTCCTATCTTCAATCGACATGCTGCTGCCTTGCCTCCTGGAAAACAGCCCACCGACTCTTCACCACGGACCCAACCTTCCCAACAACACCAGCTATATTATCCGATTGCCCTGCCTGCTTACGCTTGACACCTGCATTAAATCGGTACAGTAAGGTTAAAGTTCCAGGTAAAGCAGACATAAAAAATGGTAATAGGATATTGTAGGATCGTCGATGGCAATCAGAGGGGGGTGAATGATTGCACCGCACAGCGAAAACTTTTTCTCAAATTTTCTGTCTTTTTAATTGTTCAATCTGAAAAATAAAAATAACAAAAAAAAACAGAAAACAAAACAGAGCCAATTTTTTGGGTACTGTAACAATACTGTACAGTACTGTAGCGTGAATTAAAAAACTTTACTGCCGTCACCTTTGGACTTTTTTCTCTCTAACTTACTCACAATAGCTAAGTGTATAATACGTGTACGTATTCTCTTTTTCTTGATCTACTATGCCAGCATGCACGTGATCATCAAAGAATTGAAGTGCGAACCCTTAGCCAAAAATGCATGCACTAATGCAGCCACCAACATGCTAATACAAACCTTAATTAGCACTTGCCTTAATTACCTCTAATCCCGTACGGTCAGCCGCGCGGCCGCAATTCAACTATCAGCCATGGCGTGCAAAACATCCAGCAGATTGAAGGAACCTGGGAGAGGAGACAAAATATAACAGGAGACGGAGGCAATAGCGGAAGCAATAGCAGATGGAGGTAAATTCTTTCTTGTTATCTCTCAAACCCAATCTCTAATACAATATATAACAAACCTGTCTACTCCGACTAGGACTCATATAAGTAAAAGACTCAGGAACTAACCCAAATACTATGGTGTTGCCGTAAGCAACCAGAAACCAACTCTTACTCAATTGCAAAGATCCGAATCCACCCCTATGCTATGAAATGCCCCATTAATGATTATGCTTCGTAACGCCACTCAAAATGTGTGAATAATGTCCCATTAATGTATGTCACTTTTGGTATTTATGCTCGCTTTTCTTCACCCCTTTTATCATATACACCCCACGGTAAATGACGTTCTTGTTACAAATGAGCGCACAAAGGTGACGATGCATGAACTATATCGTAGAATCAATCGACATATTTCAGTAAATCATATTTAAATCCACCAATAAATCAGGGGACAACAGTACACCATACTAATTACTCATGAAATTTATACAGCAATCTTGTGCAAAAACCAGACAATTCGGCATTCTATTGTGCCAAAACCATACAATTCGGCATTCTATTGTGCCAAAACCATACAATTCGGCATTCTATTGTGCAAAAACCATACAATTCGGCATTTATCTCATATGCAGTCAGAAGTAGATAATTTCTACTGTCAATCGGTCATCCAGTACTCCAGTAAATACTCATCCGATTCCTATTCCCATAATAATAACAAATCAGAGTTTCTCAGTTTCAGTTGAAGACTTACGGGGCGGCAACGGGAGGCCGAGGCGGGCGGGCGGGAAGATCCGGACGGCGCGGGAGGCCGGAGGCGGAGCGGGCCGGGAGGCGGGCGCGGGCGCGTCGGGAAGATCCAAGAGGAGGCGGGCGGGCGGGAAGATCCGGGACGGCGCGGGGAGGCCGGAGGCAGAGCAGGCCGGGAGGCGAGGGCGTAGGGCGGCGCCGGGAGGCGGGGGCGCGCGGCGGCGTCGGCGAGCTGGCGAGGCGACGAAGTGAGGAACGGCGGCGTCGGCGCCGTTTTTTGGCTTCGGCCTTCTGCGCCTAGCTTCAGGAGTTTGGGAGGGGTGCGGCTCAGGTGCTGTACCAACGACTAACAACCGTGGCAATACAACCCTAGAAGATGCAACGAACCCAAATTTTGTTGCGATAGATACAACCCTATTGCAACACAAGCAACGATTCATGCAACGAATCAAAACCGTTGCAAAACTGTCCAGTATTCGCAACCATCAGCAAAAGGGTGGCAATAACGTCGACATATTGCAACGCAAATCAAACGAATCACAATGCAAATTCATTACGTGGCAATATTGTCAAGTACTTGCAACCATTTTATAAATGGTGGCGATAGCACCTACCAATTGCAACAAAATGCATGGTAGTCGCCACGCAAAAATATGCGTGGCAACATGGTCAACTATCGCAACCAAAAATGAAAATGGTGGCAATAGCCCCTACCTATTGCAACAAATTTTGTGTCGTTGCAAAGTTGATCGTGGCATTAGGGTCAAAACCTTGTAGTGTTGGGGCAAGGGTGGTGGTAGAATACGATGACTTGATCTTTTTATTAATAATCTATTTTATTATTTTTGTATTTATCAAGGAATTTCCATGAGTTAGGTTAGACCTAGGAATCGGTGTACGAGATTAGCGGAGCATTATTTTGTTGAGCGCTAATATTCAGGGCATATGCTTCATGCGATGTATACAATTTTTAGCTTACCGAGTTAATCTTATAGTTTGTGTTATAGCATTTTGTAGTACGACATTTTATGTACACTTAGTTATTACTAGGCATAATTAGAATCCATTTGTTCGGGTCCTATCTTGCTATATTCAAGCATGCTCAACATTTTTTGTTACTAAATCTAATGTTAAGATGCAATTAATAGCACATTATCATATTGTCTATACTTCAGTTATTATTAGGCTTAGCTTTAGTTTTAATTTAAATTTATTTATCTGGGCAAGGCTTGTTTTACAGGGTCATATTTCAATAATTGTTATTTAGCAAAATCTACCTCTAGGATTTATTTAAGGTGGCATGTTAAATATTGGACATGTATTTTAGTTATAATTAAGGGTATCTTTACTAAATTTGGACATTTAACCAAAGCTACTTTTTATCAATGCCTTGACTAATAAGTAGATTTAAAATAAATATTGAAGGCACAATTATCCATATATGATAATTAATCCTATGTTAAATCTTAAATAATGTTATTTACATCCTAATCAATTTTTATTAACTTCCTTGGATTACTTCCAAATTTTTCATGATTTTTCCTAATTAAAATGGATTAATAAAAATCAAAATAAAAGAAGATGGAAAAAGGGTGTGCCGGCGGAATCGAACCCGGGACCTGGATATTGCGAGTGTGTTAACGCAGCTCGGTCTAGCCAAATGGGTGGGATGCCTGGGCTGACAGAATGCCCACACTCAAATAGATAAACTGACGGGCAGCTAGAGCAAAACAGAGGAGGATGCTCGGGCGACCATGGCCGACGGAGTCGCCGGCGAGGAGCGGCCAGGGAGGCGGGTGTATCCGGCGAAATGGATTCCTCTGGGATGGGGGAGCTGTTGGTGATATGCCCTAGAGGCAACATGGAGATGTTGAATATATCACATACTATGTTTATGATACATTGCTTTGTTCCTTGAAATAGACATTATCATTATTGATCAATGAGTATGTGACTTATTCATGAGACTCTTAATGCCAAAATGTTGCTATTTCTAAATGATCCCTGATCATATATCATATGAGGAACAAATATGATTCAAAGATCAGCATATGTATTGATTGATGATCATGTCTCATGGATCATGGTATGGAGATACCAAATCAATAATATGGACATGTGTTAGTGAACATATGTTGGATAGACCCGCCATGAGACAACTGCAGAGATTCCATGTGTCATTAGTTGGTCTCAAGTAGTGTTTATGTAGAATCCTTAGACTTGAGATCATCATGGTTCCCAACATGCGTAGTAGCCTATTTTGGGACTACTAACCACTACTCCGTGGCTGGGTAGTCATAAAAGTAGTCTTCGGGTTTGCTATGAAACATGTAGTGGGATGTGAATGATCAAGATAGAATTTGCTCCTCCTTATGGGAGAGATATCTCTGGGCCCTTGATGTAATGGATTATGAAAGTGCATGGCCATGCCAATGTGATTGAGGAGTCAATCACAAGTTTATAATCCATCACGGAATCGAGAGAGTGATTGAGCTATTAAGAGGATGGCACAGGTCTCGCCTTGAGCTTAATCTATATCGTGAGGCAAAGGGATTCGTACATGAGAACATTAAAGGTTCAGCCGATATGATCTTTACGTATACCTTGGGGTTAATATGTCTTGCTAGAGGCCGCTATTAATGTGGTGACCGGAAGGTGTTTCGGTCGCGACCAAGTATACGTGAACCTACAGTGGTCGCACACTTAACGGGTTGGAACACTAATTCGAATGTGATTCGGATGTGGGCTCAATTCGGATAGAGATCGGATAGACTCCTATTGGGCCTCGGTCCACGAGGCCCAAGTGAGGAGGTCTATATATTTGGAGGCGGGGGTGAGGATGTGCGCCTGTTCCTCCCAAGCAAAACCCTAGCCGCCACCTCCCGAGCCAAACCCTAGCCGCTCGCGAGTCTTTGGTACACTCGCGATCGGCGTTCCAGCCCGGACGTGTGGATACCGGTGGAGGCGCTGCTCGTTGCGGCGTTGATCGGCATCAACAAACTACAGATTGGAACGGACTCGTGGTGTGGTTTATCGCGTGGAGGAGACGATCTGTTCGGGACGATCGGCTACTTCCACTACTACCTCGACGCGCGTGGTTGGATCGGCTTCTCCAACTCATCTTCCGTTGCGCTGCGCGTCTAGTGGTAACGATCTATGATCCCTCCTTAGCATGATGTCCTGGTGTGCGCGGTAGAAATTTTTATTTTCTACTTTCGTAGCCTACGCGCGTTCCTTCAGGAGCTAGTGGAGGAGGTAGCGCGGCCCGAGATGGCATAGGCTGGCTTGGGCGGTGGTTTGAGCTGCCGGCGGCGAGGTGGGAAAGGGACGGCGGCGCCGGCGTGGAGGGGAGGGAAGATGGGCCGTGCGACGAGCTTCGGTGGGGCTTTCCAATTAAATTGGAGGGGAAGTGGAAGGGAAGCGAAGGCACACCGTGACGTGGTCGGGGTGGCGAGGCTTCACTAGTACGGCTGGAAATGGCGAGGGGGCGGGTTGCGGTCTACACATGGTGCGGAAGTGGGGGAAGAAGCAGGAAAGAGGAGGGCGGCGTGGGAGCTAATTATGCTGATGGGGTGGCCATGGAGATAGTGGGTGCGCGCGGGGAAAACCGTGGGTGACGATCGGGGAAGCCGTGGGCGCGCATTTGCATGAACTCCACGGGGAAGAACGGCAGAGCTCTGCGCAGAAAAGAAAAAGGGGGAAGGAGAAGAAAGGAAAAGGGAGGAGGAGCCAGGGTGCTCGGGCCACATGGCAGAGGGAGGAAACAAGGGAAGAGGGCCCACGGGCAGTGAGGGGGAGAAAGGAGGGAGAGAGAAAAATAGTGGGGCCATCATGTAATAGAAAGAGAAGGGAGAAAAAGAGAAAAGAGGAAAAAGTTTTAAACAGAATATTGGAATTTGGACTTTTAATTTAATCTTTGAGTTTTCATTGAGATTCACTATTTTCTATTTTTGCATGACATTTGAATTATAAATTTCCAGTTATTTAGATGTGAGTTTTTTTAAAAAAAACTCCTTTAGCCATTTCTTCTCTTTTACCTAAGTAAATTCGGTTTCAAATTTTTATTTGAATTTTAAATTTGTGTGTAGGTCCTTGGATTTTCTATTTCTTTTATTGACACCATTACTATTTTCACTTTGGATTTTTTTCTCATTTTATTTATTTGCATGCAACAACACTCCATAATTTTCAAATAAATATTCAGAAGAATTCAAATACCAGCAAAATGCAAGAAAAGTTTTAAGATTCCATATTTTTGAATATCCAAAATTTTGGGATGTTACACCACACTCAGCCGTGACTGTACTGGTACCGCATCATACATTGCCGTAGTATGATGCATACTCTTACGTTGGCAGGTAAGGGTGCAGTGGATCATTTGCATACATATGCATTTCATGAGGATGAATCTTATTATGAGTTCTTAAGAGGAACCGGCTTATGATAGTTATTTGTGGTGTGGGATATTTATCTTGTGGTACAACGTAGATGAGGTAATCTAAGGTTTTAAGAGGTTTTGGCTCATTAGAGTCACTTGTGGTATGTGGTATTATCTTGGTGAAAATCATTTGTGGTTTGTGGTATTGCCTCGTCGTATGTGGTATTATCTTATGGTGTAAATCATTCGTGGTTAGTGGTATTGATTTGTGGTTGTGGTTTTGGATATGAATGAGGTTATAGTGTGGTTGAGAAGAGCTATTTGATATTGCTTTATCCTTGTACCACATGATGTTAAATGGATGCTTAACCATCCGTAGTTTAATTAATTTGTTAAACAGTTTGCTTGCTGAGATTTTATCTCACCCTTGTTTTCCCTCTTCCAGGTGAACCTTGAGCATGTGTGGAAAGGGTAGAGCAGCACGACACCATTAATAAGTCTTCATGAATTTTGTTGTATATGTTAGAGACTTAAATTCTTAAATTATTGCTTCCATCCAATCGTTGAATACTGTAACATAGTAATGCCTTTTGTGGTAGACTTTATTGAGGTTGAACAATTCAAAATTAGGCTGATAAATGTTGTTTTATCGTTCCCATTATTTGTTATGTTGTCATGCTTCTGCGTAATTTTAGTATTTACTGGGAAGGTGCCGCCAGATTTTCTTTTAATCTAGCTAGTGGTAGGTGTGGTTTAGTAGCATCCCAGGGCAATATGGACCTGGGGTGTTCCAGGCAATGGTCAAAACTCACTTGAGTGAAGAGAATGGGAGGTGAGGTCAGCAACAACACGGGGCTCAATGGCGTGGACATCAGCTTTGGGTTTCTTGAGGGAAAAATAGTTAGGGAAAGGTGAGCTCGGGGTAGAGAAGGATGAGGTAACTCACTTGCATGATGGCATCATCGTATACTCACTGGATGACAAGGATCAAGTGGCGGAGCTCGCAGCTAGATTGGAGGAGATGGGGGAATCCTTCTTCTCTGATGTTACTGGTGTTGAGTGAGCTTGGGGAAAAGTTTGAGCGATTGATCATGAAGCTTTTGATGCACAAGGCCAGGCATAATTAGGGGAGAGGAGGGTGAGAGGGCTCAAGTGCTATGAATGGCTTTGGGTGCCATGTGAGATAGCGCGAGAGAGGGTTGTTGGCAATGTGCTTAGCTCAAGTCGTAGAGGCTTTCAATGCTCGCTTGCACATGAACACAAGAAGTGATAAGCTTGGGCATGCGTGAGGGAGAAAGAGAGGAATACGAAGAATAGTAGATGACTGACAGGTGGGACCGGGCCCACATGTCAATGCACATAAGAGAGAGGGGCACATGGTTGGGTTGAGCGAGCGGACGAGCGCGCGTGGGCTGACTTGGCTGGGCTGCAATGGGGAAGGAAAAGGGAAATAGGCTAGGGCTGCAAATGGGTTTCAACCCGATGGTTTGGAGGGAAAATAATTAAGGTTTAAACTTTAATTTTGGCTTGAATTTGAGTTTGGATTTCTAATTTGAATTTCTAAAGGAATTTGTACATATAAATTTTAGAAAAATTCCTCAGCATGTAATAGACTTTTAGAAATTTTGATTTCACATTTTTTGGCTAAGGAATTTGTTTTAAGATCTTAAACTCCATTTAGGCTTTAGGAAAATTGTAAAAAATGCACCACAAAATTCAAAATTTATGAAAAATCATGCATGTTTATTTGGAGGATAAAATTGGGTTGTAACAAAACCTACCCCTTAAAAGGAATCTTGTCGTTGAGATTCAGGCTGGTCAACAAAGAGGTAGGGGAATACTGCCTTGAGGGTTTCTTTGGGCTCCTAGGTAGCTTCTTCTTCTATATGGTTGCTTTATAGAACTTTGCATAAATGAGTTACTTGTCTTCTTGTTTGATGCTCTGCCATGTTAAGAATCTATACAGGGTAGTCTCGACAAGTGAGATCTGCATCAAAGTCAATGGTCTCTACCGGGGTTAAGTCCTTCGGGAGTCAATTGGGACACATGGAAAATGTTATGGATGTCATCCATCTCTGCTGGTAGGTCTAGCTGGTAAGCGACTTCTCCTCGCTTAGCAGTGATCTGGAAGGGTCCAAGTATCATGGTGCCAACATCCCACGAACCTAAAATCGCTTCATGCCTTTCAGAGGTGAAACATTGAGATAAAAATCTCCAATTTTAAAACTCAACTCCCATCGATGATGGTCTGCATAGCTCTTTTGTCTAGATTGGGCTTCCTGAAGGTTCTTTTGGATTAGTGGAACCTGTTCCTCAGCCACATTAGCATGGCTGATCCAATGATTGTTGGCTCTCCTATCTTAGAACATAGGAGGGGTGTTCTACATTTGCGTCCATAGAGTGCCTCAAATGGTGACAATTGTAAAATTGCTTGATAGCTATTGTTGTAGGAAAATTTTACATAAGGCAAACTTTTCCCAATTAGTGTTGAATGTGAGTGCATAAGCACATAGCATATCCTCAAAAATTACATTAATCCATTCTATTTGTCTATTTGTCTGAGGATGACATGTAGTGCTAAAAGCTAGGTAAGTCCCTAGTGCTTCATGAAGACTGGACCAAAATCTCGAGGTAAATTGTGTTTCTCGATCTGATATAATTATCTTTGGGACTATGTGAAGCATGTATAGTTTGGCTAATTTATCTCCTTTATAAGTGGTTTTAACTGGAATGAAGTGGGCTACTTTGGTTAGCCTGTCCACTATAACCCATATGGAATCATATCCTATCTTTGTCTTAGGCAAACCCGTGATAAAATCCATACCTACCTCCTCCCATTTCCATTCTAGAACTCTTAATGGTTGGAGTAGTCCTGTGGGTTTTTGGTGTTTGGCCTTAACTTAATGGCACACGTCACAGATGGCTACGTACTCGCCACCTCCTTTTCAATTCTAGGCCAACAGTATCTTTCCTTCAGATCCTGGTGCATCTTGGTACCTTCGGGGTGAATTGAATAAAAGAACATGTGTGCTTCTTTGAGAATCATGGTTTTATTGCTTAGGTTGTTGGGCACACAAATATATTTTTTGAACCACATGGTGTCTTTATCGTCTATGGTAAATCCTGGGGCTTGGTCTTTCATTATGTCCTCTTTGGTCTTCAGGACATCTTTGTCAACTTCCTAGGCTGCTCTAATATGGGCTTCTAGTGAGGGTCGAACTTCCATCATGGAGATACAACCTTGGTTTATGATTTCTAGGTTGAGTCATCCAAATTCCTTATGAAGCTCAAGTTGGCAGACTCTAACTAGGGTGGTGCTACAATAGGCTTTCCTACTCTAGGCATCTGCTACCACATTGGCATTTCTGGGGTGATAATGTATACCAAGATCATAATCCTTGATTAATTTCAACCATCTTGTTTGCCTTAGTTTGATCTGATGGGTGAAGATGTACTTCAGACCCTTATGATCGGTATAGATCTCGTAGCGATTGTTGATAAGGTAATGTCTCCATAACTTCAGGGCATGAACCATTGATGCTAGCTCTAAATTATGAGTTGGGTAGTTCTCTTCGTGTGGACTTAGCTACTGTAACATCATAAATTTTGCAAGCTCAAAATTATGGAATTTTTAAAACTTTTTCTTGCATAGTGTTGTCATCCGAATTCTTTTGCAAATTCTATTTGGGATTTTCCGAATTTCAAGCAAGTGCAAGTAAATAACTGGGAATAAATCCAAAATGCAAGTAATGAGCCTAACAATAAAAGGCATGGGAATAATTTAATACAATACCGAGAATCAAACACTCGCATCTAAAATAATTGAACTAAAAATTCAATTTTCGAATTCTAATACCATGCAAAACTAGAAATTAGTAATCTTAATATGAATTAGAAATTCAAATTAAAAATATGAAATTCAAGATTTGCTTAAGCTTTCCATTTTCTTCTCATTCTTTTCCCTCTTTATTCTTCCTCTCCCAAGTGGGCCTGCCCAACCCTTTTCTTTCTCTCTCTTTCCTCCTCCCTCCTGTTTCTTTTCTCTCTACCACCGGGTCCCCCTCCTTTCTCTTTCTTCTTCTTCCTTCTTTCGTCTTCTTCCCCGTTTCCTCTCTGCTCTCGTCGCCCCGACTGGCTGGCCCCACATCTCCTGTGCGCGCGCGTCACCCTACGCCATCTCTCCGAGCGCGCCGCCTCCGTTAGCATGTCGCTGCACCGACCTACTCCTATTGCCGTCCATCCGGCCCCTGCTCGACGCACGACACTCCTCAGCCACAACGCCCTGTCGTGCACCCGCTCCGGTCGAATCAACTCACCATGTCTTGCAGCCGATCACCTCGTCGCCTGCTCCCATGTCGCTCCATGCCCTGCTCTACCATCGGCTGTCTCGTCGCCTAGCTGAGATGCGTCATGACGATGCCACGCTGTGCCATCCCTCTCCCTATTTTCTCGTCTCCGGCGATAGCGCCTCCACAGTTCCTCCCCTTGTGGCTATAAGTAGCCGTAAGCCACGACTTCCTCCAGACCATTCCCCTCTCCTTCCCTCTTTTCTTCCCCAAAGCCATGCTCTGCCGTTGCCCTCTCTTCACTGCTCCGGCTGTTCCGACGGGATTCATCCACAAGCTAGCGCGTCACGGTGTGCTTCCCCTCTCCACTTCTATATTCCCCCCAAACAATTTGGTGGTCACACCACCGAAGCTTGCCACACTGGCTATTTTCCCAAATCCGGCCACCGCCACCACCATCGACGCCACTTCTTTGCAGCGGGAGTGTCTCCCGACATATCGGAGCTTCCCCCACTCCCGGCTGACGCCCTCCACCACTAGAGAACCACCCCACGGTGACCTCATCTGCTCTGGCCCGGCTAACCACTCGGTGAGTTCCCCCTACCTTACGCATGCTCATGCACTCGCCACTTTTCCGTCTCCTCCACTCCAGCGTCGTCGCACAGATTGGCCTCGCCATCAGCCACCGAGCCTCGCCACCGTGCCGCCACCACCCCATCTTAGCCTAAGCCACTATTTCCTCTCGCCTTCCCCACCGTCCGGTAGTCCATTTTGCTATTTGCCAGCACTTCCCTGGCCGCCCACCGCCGGCGATGCCGTAAATTGCCTAGTGCTGGCCGCCTCCTCTGTTTTGGCTCCCAGTCACCCCTCTTCTCTTTATTTACGTTAACTATGTCACCTCAGGGCAGCTGCCCGGTTGGTAGATCGAGTCGCTTGCTTACCCTAGGTCTCCGATTATCATTTCCATATTCAACTGGTTATCACAACCATTATCGGGTAAACATTTGTTATAAATTTATGAAAACTATGCAAGTGTAACATTTCTACACTTTTGCCTATGTTGGAGGCACAACAATTTGAATCAATTTTTAACTCTCTGCAAAGGTTGTACAGATTTACCCATAAGATGTGATTAACTCATAATATCAGTCACTATATGCTTTCGTAGGCATGTGAGTAAGAAAATCATAACAAGGTTTTTACAATACTTAGCTATGATGCTTATCCTACTCCAGGGTGAATACTCAACATTGGCGATAGTGACCATTTCCATCCTAGGTTATGCCTCACCTTTAAAACATTCTCTTCCTGAGTTACATTTTCAATGAGAGACCCACTTGTTAGACAGTCTATGGCCTCTCACGTTTATGAAATCCATAAGGGCAGTGACTATTACAAGTCGCTCCCACCAACCATAATGGAAATACAGAAATCCTTCTACCAATCTATTGCAGAGGATCCACATCAGAGCTAAGCAAATTAGTGGGCGAGGTATGTCCCATAACTAGACTTGTTGTTGCACAATTTGGGTGCAGAAAAGATGAGCACATGAATTCGGTCCTTAAATGACTCAGGCAAGACCAAATACATATCTAGAGCTAGTGCAATCGCTATATAGCTATTCAAGAAAGGACACGTGCACTCCTTGCACGGCTCATCCAAAAATGACATGTCCAATCCTTACATGGCCAATCCATAAAGGACACGTGGAATCCCTGCACGACCAATCTAATATGTGCAATCCTTGCACCGCTCTCCAACCAACCACTTGCTCGAGTCTCCACCATTTTAGAAAACATTTTCCTTTTTTAGTGGTAACCCATGTTACCATTATTATCATGTTTTCAAGTTTAGCTGGTAATGTTTGTGTCATACTTCATTCTACCACTAAGGCATTCTAAGCACAACCATAATCTACTAGAGTTTAACCAATGGTGGAGTTATCATTATTTGTAATTATCCTAGGGTGACATGGCAAGGCAGTGTCAACAATAAAGGAAGGGAATTACTAAGTATCAAGTGCATGGTATAACTAGGCAATCAATCTTTAACATTGTATTTTAAGCAATTATTCATAATAAGCATACCTGTATATTTGAATGCAAAACATTGTCATTTGAAAACTAGGTTTAACATGATCAATTATACGGACTTGCCTATATCAAATGTGGCTAGGGTGGGATTTTGTTCGTCAGTGACAGGGTTGCCAAAGTGTCAAAGTCTACACATGAAACCATGCATATTCAATCAAACATTCAAATAAAATTCAAATGAACTCCAAAAATTATGATTTTTGTACTATTGGAAAGGTTTTATTTAGATGAATTTAGAAATAAAAATTACTAGATTTGGATTTAAAATAAGAATTTTGGCCTTTCAAAGTTTGAACTGAAATAAAATTCCAAAAATTAAAAATTTTCTGAGAGGTAGGGACAGCTAGAATTTCTTTTATTTTTTATTTACTTTCTTAAGGAAATCATTGAGGGGCTGACAGGTGGGGTCCAAGTGTTTTATTTATGTTTTTTGTTTATTTTAACTTTGGAAAAGGACATGGTTGATAGGTGGAGTCATGGCTCACATAGACTAGGTCTATGTAGCTATTTTCAGAGAGTGGGACCCACATGTCGGTGATAGTGGCCCATATGGCATATGTGATGGGTTAGATGGCGTGGGGTCCACACGTCAGTGACTTACGGGTTTAAATCCTAGTTAATTAAGATTCTTAATCACACAAGACCACATGTCATTCTAAGGATAAGTATATACTTAATAGTTAATTTAATTACTGAGTTAATTATATTTCTGATGGATAGGGTGCCCTGGTTAGTGAGACTAATTGGATTTATAGAGGGGCTCATGGCGGAGCTCCTTTGTGAGCTCGCCGGTGGCAAGGGTGTGGTTGGCAAACTTGGCCATGGGCCAAAATGGGTTGCTGGCATCAAGAGCTTGCTATTGGTGGTGATGGCACTGGGCGAGGGGCACTGTAGTGGTGGCCAGTCGGTGGTGGGTGGTGGTACGATGACAAGGGCATAGAGCCATGCTCAAGCGAAAATTATGCACATACTAGGTTTAGTAAGTTGCCAATAGTGTTTTGGTTATGGCTCGAGGACCTAGGGTTGTCCGAGCAAGGTTGGCAACGAGCTAGGTGGTGGTGACGTGGTTGACAATGGCAAACATTGGGTTTCCTATCTAACTTTCTCAAATCAAGGGTGGTTTCATGGTCTACAAGCTAGGGCGAAGCTAACGGAGAATTGCTCATGGCTTACCGCATGGTGTGCCGTGCTATCCATGGTGGTTTACGGCGAGAATAGGTGAACATGGACAGAGGGCTATAGTCAGTTCTAAGGTCCGATGGCTAGACAGTGGGGTTGGCTTTGAGTTGAATTGAAAAGGGAAGGAAGGGCTTACCGGGATTCTGGGCAGGGCACAAGAATGGTGATAGAGAAGAGCTTGGTTGGCATTGAGGAAGAAGAACATGTCCCGGTGACTCTAGGGTACAGCAAGGCCATCCAAGGGGCAAATTATCATAAGGGAGTCAAGAGATCATGAATGGAACGATGGCAATAGTCAGAACTCACCCAAGCGAAGAGAACGGGAAGCAAGGTCGGTGGCGACATGGGGTTTGGTGGCGACGACATCAGCTTTAGGTTTCCTAAGGGCAAACAGGCAGGGAAAGGTGAGCACGAGGGTAGAGAAGGATGAGGCAAACTCAGTGCACAAGATGGCATCGTTGGATACTCACCAAATGGCAAGGAATCAAGCGGTAGAGCTCATGGCCAGACTTAGAGAAGATGGGAAAATCCTTCTTCTCCGAAGGCGCTGGTGTTGAGTAAGCATGGGAAAGTTTGAGTGAGTGATCGTGAAGCTTTTGATGTGCAAGGTTAGTCTTAAATAGGGGCGAGGATGGTGGGCGTCGAGTGAGATAGTGCGAGAGAGGGTAGCTGGCAACTAGGCAAACATGTGGTGAAGAGACAAGGTCACGACACACTTGGCTCGAGGCGTAGAGGCTTTCAATGCTGGCTTGCACATGCACAGTAGCCAGCTAACTGGTAGGACTAGGCCCACATGTCAGTGGCACATGAGAGAGAGAAGGGCGCGCGGTTGGACTGAGTGAGTGGGCGAGCGTGCGTGGGCAGGCTTGGCTGGGCTGTGGAAGGGTAGGAGAAGGGAAAAATGGGCTGGGCCGTGAGTGGGTTTCGACGTGATGGCTTGGAGGGAAAATAATTAAAGTTTAAATTTTAATTCCATTTTGAATTTGATTTTGAATTTCTAATTTAAATTTCCAAAGGAATTTGTGCATGAAAATTTTAGGAAAAATTCCTTAACATCCAATAGACTTTTAGAAATTTTAGTTTCACATTTTTGGGCTAAGGAATTTGTTTTAAAAATCTTAAATTCCATTTAGGCTTTAGGAAAAATGTTAAAAATGCACCAAAAATTCAAAATTCATGAAAAATCATGCATGTTTATTTGGAAGATAAAATTGGTCTATTGCACAAGGCAATCCATATTCCTTGATCATATTGAACTCCTATTAGTTGGGTTATATTATGTATAGGTTAATTTCTATATTATTTAATTGTCAATGCTAATTATTACCAATTAATTATGAATGATCCTGTTTCATTACTTAATACCTAAATTACATTTTTTTACTTACCATGCTCGATAATAATCTGATCTTGTTTTCCTTCATGAACTTAGAGTTAGTATATCATACTTTAGGTTAATATAGTAATGAACATGGACTAGGGGTGGAAAATAACTCAAAGCTCATGGCTCAGCTCTAGCTCGTTATGAGCTGAGCTAGCTCAGCTCGAGCTCATGAAATTTCGAGCCGAGCCAAGCCAAGCCTTCTTTACAGCTCGCAAAAAATTCGAGCCAAGCTCGAGCTACTTGCAAGCCAGCTCACGAGCTATTTTGGCTCGTTTGTTAAGTCAGTTGTTAGCCCAGCCAGTGCGCACAGCCTACTCACATCTCCTATCTGCCCCCACACGCATCTCCTAAATCCCCACTCGCGTCTCTCGTGAATCCCCACTTGAGTCTCTCGTCTCCCGTCGGTGTTGGTGTTGCGTCCTGTGAATCCCGCCGCCCAGCATGCTCCTCTTGGCGTGTGCTGCCCCCACACCCCTGCCACCGTGTGCTACCGCTGCCCCCACCCCCATGTCGTCTGCACTCTCCCCCACCGCCAATCTGTCTTCCCCCTGACATCAGTGCTCTCCTCCGTCACCGATCTGTCTTCCTCCTACCACCGGTGCTCTCCTCCGCTGCCGATCTGTCTTCCCCTACCACCGATGCTCTCCTCCATCACCGATCTACCTTCCACCCCCCACCGCAGCTCCCCCTACCCCCCATGCCGCCAGCGCTCTCCCACACCGCCGATTTGTCTTCCCCCTGCCACCGGCGCTCTCCATCGCGCCGATCTGTCTCCTCGTCCTCACCCCAGAGCCCTATGACATTCTTCACCACCAGCTTGCGCCCTCCACCAATAACGAACCCTCCCTTGCCCACCAACTCCACCCTACCACTGCCACCATGACACCGTCTCGCCTCCCTGCAGCCACACCCCGCCTCCTAGTAAGTTCTCACGTGGGGGCGCATCGGGGTCGGGCTTGGGGTGATGGGGAACTGCGACTGTGAGAGGAGGTGCGCAAGAGGAGGAGGGTTTAGTATGATTGATTCGGTGATTCCCCTCCTCTATTTCTTCTTCATGCCTCCTGAATTCTTGTTTGCAATGTTGAAGTACAACTATTTCTTCTTCATGCCATATGTGTACGTAGTCAACACTGAGATCTATTACCAGTTAATACTTGTAGAGAGCTGTCATTGGCTCATGTGTGGAACTTTTGTTCCTTGTACCAGATGACACTAGTTGAATTATCATGCGCTTCACTTATGCCATACTTTCCTCAAGTCAGTTTCCAATGTTTTAACAATCTTCTCTATGATTTTTAAAATATTGCAATGAAGATTCCAAGAAATTGCTTAATCTATGCTTATTACTTTGTATTGCTCTGAGCCTCTGATCATTAGAGCTGTGAATTCTCACTGGGTCATAGCTCGTGCGGCTCGCGAGCCCATTCGAGTCGGCTCGAGCTAGAAAACAAGTTGAGCCGAGCTGGGCTTCTAGCTCGTTTCCTAAACAAGCTGAATCGTACCTCCGAGTGAGCTCGGCAGAGCCTGGCTCGAGTCGGCTCGGCTCAGCTCATTTCCACCCCTAACATGGACAATAATAATTTTATTACATTGTGGTCCACCATCATGAGTTGACGTGTCAAAATTTATGGTCATCCTAGTATAATGAGTAAAAGTGTTGAATCACTCGCCTGGAGTGATATTTTGAAAAATGCTAGCTGAGGGCGCATATGGGTGTGTGTAGTTTGGAGGTGACTGTGTGCATAGGCTACCTGGTGGTTGCATGCACAAACCTCTGCTGGAAAGGTGGTTCCACTCGAAGCATATAAGAAATTAACTTATGCCATGAGAAAAGACATGATTACCACCCATCCATAGAATTGATTACTTGAACTTGATTCAGTTAATGCATTAGTTTCATTGGTGTTACCATAGGTAGGTTCGGTGTTGGTGTGGACCACATATCAACCTAGGCCACAATATGACCCCTAGGAGTAGTAGGGGAGTTACCCGTACCTAGTCTTGGTAAGGGATGACTTTCTCTGTACTGGGTAGTACTAATGTTGTGAATCAGTAATGAATTCTATTATCCCATCATTGATTGAGTTGTAGATATCGTGTGGGTAAAGCTGGACATTCTTTGTAGAGATTAAACTAAATCATTCAAATGTGTCGTGCTTCCGGTTAATGGTGTTGTGTCAAAAGGGTGATTCCTAAATCAAGGCATAAATAACATTATTAGTTAACATTGTGGTAATTTGGAAGTGAGATAACCTGTTGACATACAACCCCCTTACAAACCCTTCTTTATGAACTTGTTTTAATTTTAGTTAAAATATTTACAAATAACATTGTATGGGTATTAGGCCCTGTTCTTTTTAGCTTCAAAAGCTGCTTTTTGACTTTTCTACAGTAACTAGCTTTTAAACGAGTATGTTTTCAAAATAGAGTCTACTAGTTAATTGTAGTACATACTGTACCGACTTTATTTATATCTGCAAAATTTGCACGTGCGTTTCTGTTACTCTGTAATCTCTTGTACGAACAGTTCAAAAGCCACAAGCTGCAGCTAACAAGAACAGGCCCTTAGTGGGGATAGGTCCAAAATAAACCCTCCTTGATAGACATTTCCTTTGAAATCCTCAAATGTATTATAAAACATTACCACTGTATTTTGTTGAGTACGAATGTACTCATCCTTGTATGTTTTGGCTAGAAAATGATTAATATGAAGAAGACATACCAACAAATGGTGAGTACTACGATGGTCAAGATCATACATTTTAGTTCGACCCTACACTCAAGCGTTGCCTATTGTGTTGCCACCTTTTGTTGGATCGGAAAGCGCGAGGGGGGTGAATAGAGCTCTTTAAAAATATACCCGAGAAACCACATGATTTTTTGACTCTTCGATAGCTATGTAAGCTATGAAGAAGTAAGTGCAAGCTAACCGGAAATCGCAGCGAAGAACACAAGACAGAGGTGTTGCTCAAGAATTTCAGATTTAGAAAATAGCTATGCAAAGAAACAGCTCTCTTTTCCTGGCTGAAAAAGGAAGCCTAAATGAGAACAAAAAGATCAAACTCCCACTTGAAATGATTGCCTGACTTAGCTAAAAATCATATCTGCAAAGCTTGAAAAGGATTACTAGTTCTGAGGCAACATATTACTGATAACAACTTGCCAAAAGCAGAAAAACCAAACCATTCAGCTGCTGCTACTAGCTGTAAGAAGCTGAAAGAAAGTGCTGCAGTAAACTGTAAAAGCAGACCAAAACTGAAAGGAACAACTGGCAAAAGATAGAGCTGCAGTTTAGACAGCTACTGCAGCCATCCGAGAGACAAAAACTGACTTGAGCACATGCTAAAAATTCTTGAAAACTACTAGAGAACATCCTCTCTATTTATAGCCTCCCACTAATGGGTTTGCAACATGCTTTGCCCATTAAGCCACCAACTACCCTAGTGCTTTACCCACAATCCACTTCCTTTAGTGCAGCTTTGCGTATTCACCAAAACGCCCCTCGTGCGCCTTCTAAGAAGCTTCCTCATTCCTTGCCCTCCAAGCCACGCAGCCACCTCGAGTCCTCGCCGTCTTCGGCACACCCCGACCGCTCCGACCTCGGCACCACCTGCGCCTAGTCCGGTCATCCCGTGCCTCGCCACGACTCCACCTCGATGTCCTGCAGCCATCACAGACAATAAACAAATCACATAGCACCGCTCAAAATATTGTAACCATACAATAATATCAGAAGAAATACTCAAAGCACGAACCGATTGAAACGAAAAATAAACGACTTAAGCACGATCGACCTAGTTCGACAAGGTAAGACCAAAACCGATTGCACCGCGCAACGACATGGTCCGAACCAAACCAAACTTGACTCTCCTAAACCGATGTCAATTACTCATTACACACATGAGGACACCTCCACATGGTCTATCAATCTCCCCCTTGATGAGTATATTGACAAACCCAGAAAAAGCATGAAATTGAGTTTGTTTTGAAAAGTCCAACATGGTCCAAAGGAAGGCAAATGAAGCTAATGACCATGTCGACAAAGGAGCACAAGAAAGAGCAAGTTTTCCTCAAAAGCTCCAAGAAAACCACGAATATGGCTTTTTCTCTGCTATTCTCCCCTTTTGGCAATAAACACATCAAGGATGCAAGGAAGAGAGCAAGTCATGGAAAAAGGATGAAATGGCTGAAGTTTGATTATTCTAAGCATTTAGAGCCATGAGAATTATCCAAGATGACCATTAAGTATTATATCAAGCCATAACTCAATAGAATGCTATCTAGATCATGACAAGATATATATAAGACAGCTAAATCAAATAGATGACAATATAAAATTTAGTGCAATTTGTGAGCATGTCAAGTCATCCATGATCAAAGTCTAGCTAGAAGTATCCAAGGATGATGCAAACCATGTCAATAAGCTAAGTGGAACCAAGAAGCTAGTATTGAGCCTAAGTAGAGTGCTACAAGCTCAAGAGTGAAACATTTGTTTAAGTACTTGGTTCTTTTTGTATATTAAGCAAATGCAGCACAAGTGACATATTTTCTTTTGAAATTCAAGGTCGTTGCTAACCAGATTTTTGTTTAGTCATGTGCTAGATCTCAAGCCTTATGCGATCATGCCAAGCAAGAAGCTTAAGACAATGATCATGGTCATCCAAAACTCCCCCTAAGTTCATACCTAGTGCAATGGCAAGCAGTCTCATGAGAAAGAATTGGTGAGATCAGTTTTTTCGCACAAAAGAGATCTTTTTGCAGTCATAAAAGATTATACTAACTTATGCATCATCAAGAACTAGCATAGCTCAATCTAAAGCTCAATAGAGATTCAAGACTCAACTCAGCCTATTTAACATGGCATGAATCATAAAAGGATAACTAAAGAGAGACTAGTCTCAAGAGCTAACATGACATGTTTTAATTCAAGTTGAGCAATTTTAATTAACTTATCATGGCAAAAGCTAGTCTACACATATGAAGTCATGATAAATCTAGCAAATAAGCACAAGTCATGGCAAGATGTAATGCATTGTAAACATGTCATAAAAGGATAATAATCAAGGCTCCATGTAGTTATATTACAATGCAAAATGCTGACAATGCAAGAAAATCCAGCTCTCCCTCAACAGGTGATGCACTTTTAGTTCAAGTTGAGTTATGTCAAGATTAGGATCCAGAAGTTCCCAAATGAACTCCCCCTGAACCAAAGTTAAAAACTGAGAAGCTGGCAAAGAAAATCATAATGGGTAGTCCTTAAAGCATAGACAAGATATATAGGATACTATGGCTCAGACTGACTCTCATCTACCCCATATGACAATAGGACTATCAGCTGTCCAACTAACACACTAAGGAGCAAACACGTTCCTTGTCTACCCAAGGGTGGCCCAACCCTTGCTAGAACCTACAAGAAGTGAGTGAGCTCAACCTAGTGAGAAGAGAATCAGCTAATAAGCAGCATCCTAGAGTCACAAGATGAGAGGAAAAAGTCTAAACAACTAGACAAGAGAAGCACTCTGACCTATGCTAGAAGGACTAAACCCAATGCATCCCGAATGCAATGTAACAGTAAGGAGAAAGAGCATAATTAATATAATAAAGTAGTAAAACACAAAACTCCCCCTCACAACAGTCCATAAGGACACACCACCCCAAGCTCTCCCCGCAGAGCTAAAAACCTAGAGCTATCCAATGGCTTGGTAAAGATATCAGCCAACTGGTGGTCACTCTTCACAAACTGGAGTACGATGTCACCTTTCTCCACATGGTCTCGAAGGAAGTGATATCTGATATCAATGTGCTTGGTCCGAGAATGCTGCACTGGGTTCTTAGCAATGTTAATCGCAGAAGTGTTATCACAAAAGAGTGGAACACTGTCGATAACTAACCCAAAGTCCCACAGAGTCGAGACCATCCAAAACACCTGGCTGCAACAGCTAGCGGCAGCAACGTACTCGGCCTCTGCGGTGGACTGTGCAACACCAGACTGCTTCCTCGAAGACCAGGAACCAAGAGAAGTGCTCTTCCTATCTATCCTACAGTCAGCAAAGTCTGCATCCGAGTAGGCTCTCAAGGAAAGACAGGACGAGGAAGAGTACTAGATACCATAGTCAATGGTAGCTCGAAGGTACCGAAGTATGCGTTTCACCGCCTGGCGGTGAGAAACACGAGGAGATGCCTGAAACCGAGCACAAAGACACACAGAGAAGTGTATGTCCAGTCTCGAGGCAGTGAGGTACAAGAGGGAGCTAATCATGCTGCGATACTCCTTCTGATCAACTGGCTCGCCGTCCTCATCTGGGTCAAGAGAAGCTGTGGACGCCATGGGAGTTGACACGGGCTTACCATCACTCATGTCAAAGCATCTCAGGAGGTCACGAGTGTACTTGCTCTGATGCAAGAAAGTACCTTACCGAGTCTGCTTGATCTGGAAGCCAAGGAAGAAAGTCAACTCACCCATCATGCTCATCTCAAACTCGGTTGATGTGACCACGCCACCAACACGTACGACCATAGCGGCCAATATCAAGAATCAACTAAAGGTGAATTCGTTTCTTCAACTTCAACATATTTTAAATGAGAATATGATGCTACCTAATGATGAAAATATATATATTTGTAGCACCACATCACTTTGGAACCAATTGAAGCAAGGGTTCAAGTTGGACAGGTTTTGGAATCCAATTCGGCCTCCAGATCAATTCGGGTTCAGCTTGACAAGCCAACTTCAAACGGCCATAACTTTTGATCCAGAAGGCTTCTCGGGGCCCGTGAGTACTCGTTGGAAAGATCTTGGAGTCTACTTTCAGATGGATCTAGTCTCACCTTCAAATTCCACTCGAACAGATCAGAAACTGTGAAACAAGCCACGTCACTTTTCCAGTCCGACTCAAAGTGGGCCGAGGGCCTTGTAACTTGGGCTATTTGGGCCGGTACTGTTCACGTGAACAGTACCACACATGTGAACAGTAACTAGGAATAGTACCACATCCCTTTTCATTAGATAAGTGTGGCTTCTCCCTCCCCTATTTAAGGAGGTCACACCCCTTTAGTTTTCCTTGGGTTTTGCTTAGATTAATCTGTCTTTGAACAGTTTCACCGTTCATCGGTTTGTGAGACCCCAACTTGTGAACTTAATATTTATTCGCAATTTCAGATTGCATCTTGTACTCTCTTGCTTGTGTTCTCGATTCGCTTGCAGGAGATAGCCTTCTTGGCGAGGTCAATCGTGTTCGGCACGGTTGATAACCAACGGAGCAGTGGTGTAGTGATTGCGAGGGGTTCGATCTGTTTTGGTCGGAGCCTTTAGATCATCAACGTCGAGATCTCCACAATCGACTTATCAGTACCTCTCGGAAGTTCGGGCCATCGTCACATCAGTTGGTATCAGAGCAACGGTTGCCCGTGAGGTAATTCTTGTATCCTTAGTTAGTAGATTGGTTTTTATTTCCTATAGTCCAGAAAAAATGCCCCACAAAAAGAGTTAATTTCCGCTGTCCAAACCCCGTTGTGCCTTTCAATCTGTTAGTTTTGGTTTGCTAAATTGAATTTGTGTCCATATTAGCATTGTCTAGTTGCTGGTCATATCCTTGTTCCCTTAAAAATCCAAACAAAAGAAAAATTCCCCACCCCAAACCCTAATTTCCAAATTCGGCTGCTTCTTCCTTTCTCTGCAGCCGCCACCAAAAACGTCATATCTTTTGATTCCGAGATTATTTTTGAGTGGGACCACCGCCATTAGATTCAAAAATCTCTTATCCATCTATCTGTAAAATTTCACGTCATTCCAGCAATCCAGTTAAGAGATATATGCGGTGAAAGTTGGCCCAATTATCTGTTCTGAATCTGCAACAGTCTGCAATTGTGATTTTTGTGCGAATTTCTGTGTCGGGTTTCCGAAGTTGGCCCCAAAAGAAAATCTGTAGAAAAAGCCGTCAGAAAACAGAGAAAAAAAAGAATCAGTGAAAAAGAGGCATCTGACAAAAAGTTACGGTCAAAATACCGACATACTGTCCAGTGGACAGAAATCTTCAGTTTTCAATTTTGGGTCAGTCCTTGTGTTCTTCAATTCCAGATTGCATTGGATTGAATTATCTTGTATTTACCACTCATACACATTGCTGTACACTTGTTTTTAGCCTTCTTCCATTCTTGGTTGATCAGCAACATAGGCTAAGTGCTAGATACGGACTATAATTCAATTCTATGCAATTCTGAAATTAACTGATTGTTCTCCATTGCTACCATATTGTGCCTTCCAAGCTACACCTACTCTTGATCAGAACAGGTTCCCTCTTGCAATCGTACCCACGCTCGACACGGTATCACGAACCAGCCACCGGTTGTACCACCTGCTGCATCGGTAAGAACACTTGTAAGAGTGTAGTAAGACGCTTGAGAATATGTGATTCCACCTTCCACCACCTAGTAGTGCATAGGGATAATACCTTTGTGTTGTCTTTTGTTTTCTACTAACCATGACAGGTGGGTTGTCTGATGATAATGAGAGACAAAACCGCGACGCAAGTGCTTCATTTGCTGCCCAAGATGCACGCCCACGACACCGCCTACATCAAAACCGTCATGGTATGGGAGGTAATAATTTTCAGCACCATAATGATCGTTCTAATCATGACCCTTTTGCTAAAGTCAAATTTATCATTCCATCTTTTTCTGGTCTTTATGATGCTGAAATATATCTTGATTGGGAGATGACGGTAGAGCGAAGTTTAATTCTCACTTGGTTCTGAGCAACATAGAGTTAGACAAGCTACTAGTGAGTTTAAGGACTTTGCTATTATCCGGTGGAATGATATGGGTACCATGCGCTACAACTTTGATACATGGAAGCGGTTAAAAGAAGCTATGCATGCTAGATTTGTTCCTCCTGCTTTTAAACATGAAATGCATAAGAAATTGCAGTGCTTAGACCAAGGTAATAAATCACGAGGAATATTATCAAGAACTACAAATAGGCATGTTGCGTTGTAATGTTGTAGAAGATGAGGAGGATAAGATTTGTCGTTTTTACGGGGTTCTGGCGTGAAATTCAGGACATTGTTTATTATAAAGATTTTACTACTGTTAACAAGTTGTTCCAGCTTGCTTGTTTGGCGAAAAGAATTGCAGGGTAGGCAACAAAGGACAAGGAGCAACTTTGGAGATACGTCTACATCGAGATCAACGCCTGGGCAAGCCAAAATAGCCCCACCTCCTATTTGTCGAGCTGCTGCCCCCTCTGTGAGTAGGGCGCGTTCAGCAGCACCGCCGCCACCATCACGCGCACCCGAGACAAGCAAATCTACTAGTGTGCAAGCACCAGCAAAGAGCTCTTCATCGGTTGCTTTCACGGGCCGTACGACGGGCATTGTGTGCCACCGTTGTAAAGGGATGGGCCACGTCATGAGAGATTGCACAAGTCAGCGGGCGTACATTACGACAGAAGATGGTGGTTATGTAAGTGCTAGTGATGTTGAGGATGAATATGCTCTTGCAGCTAACCTTGCGGGTAATGGTGATGATCATGAGAACAAACCTGTGTTTGTGCCATTTTCATTACTAACAACTTGCGGTAGTTGAGAACCATGCCAAAGAAGAGCATGAGCTGATTGAATCACGACCCCATTGGTTGAGAATGAAGATAAGGAGATGAATGCACTTACATCATCGAGGAGAGCCAAAAGGTAAAGAACATGGAGCTATCATCGCTCACGGTACTGATTTGGTGCTACAACAAGACATAGAGCAACCTTGTGAGTATATACCTGCTGTAGTGCAATCTTTTGATATTCCTTGTGTTGACTTAAATGAACCATGTGCTAATCTAAATTCTCATAATTTTGCACATGTCGAATTAATAACACATAAAGAAGTTTTGACTAGAATTTCTTACGCTAATTCATTGTGTTACATCATGTTGGATCTACCTATGAAATTGTCACATGCTATGGAGAAAGTTTCGAACTTGCATGTTCGAAATTCTTGTTAAGTGCCTATACCCTAGATATAAGTTTAATTTGATTGGAGATTATGATGTGAGAACTCAATTTCTTGTATATCGAAATGCATAACTTGCGATCACATGGATGAATTGAAACTTGATATTTGGAACAACAATTCTTGTATGCTGAATCATGTTCAAAGTGAGAGGGAAGTAAAATTTAGTACTAATCCAATGCCTATGTATTCAACTCTTTTTACACCATCTAGTATAGACAATCTGAATAAAGATGATGAATTATGGCGAGAACATACAAATCTTTTCACCACGGCTAGATGAATTTGCTATTGTTCGATTGAGATATGATTATATAGCTGGATTGTTCCTCACTTACATTTGCAAAACAAGTTGCAACAATTACTGTGTGACAAATTTTGAATTGCTCATTAACTTATATGATTACTCTTGGGTTAATAAGACAATTAGCTTTTATGATTGCTGTTGTTTTATAACCTTAATTGTGCAACAACGAAGAACTGTTAAAATGGATGACATATACATATACCATGCATACACCTTGGCTTCTTTGTTATCATATTTTCAGCTTATCAAGAGCCGAGGACGGCTTTGTTTGCAAGAAGGGGAGGATGATAAGAACATGAACCCTATGGATACAACCATATTTGCTCTACTTGTTGTTACAATTACAAGAGCTCCTACGCATCACTTAAATTATGAGGTGAGCTCGTTTCAAAGAGATTTTACTTTATTTGATAAAAACTTATGATATTACATAATGAGAGTTTGTTGCGTTTGTTATCATACACCAAGATTTATGATCAAGATCATGCAATACGTGACACTACACATATGTTAAAACCGAGGACGGTTTTCCATCAAGAAGGGGAGGATGATGTGACCACGCCACCAACACGTACGACCATAGCGGCCAATATCAAGAATGAACTAAAGGTGAATTCGTTTCTTCAACTTCAACATATTTTAAATGAGAATATGATGCTACCTAATGATGAAAATATATATATTTGTAGCACCACATCACTTTGGAACCAATTGGAGTAAGGGTTCAAGTTGGACAGGTTTTGGAATCCAATTCGGCCTCCAGATCAATTCGGGTTCAGCTTGACAAGCCAACTTCAAACGGCCATAACTTTTGATCCAGAAGGCTTCTCGGGGCCCGTGAGTACTCGTTGGAAAGATCTTGGAGTCTACTTTCAGATGGATCTGGTCTCACCTTCAAATTCCACTCGAACAGATCAGAAACTGCGAAACAAGCCACATCACTTTTCCAGTCCGACTCAAAGTGGGCCGAGGGCCTTGTAACTTGGGCTATTTGGGCCGGTACTGTTCACGTGAACAGTACCACACGCGTGAACAGTAACTAGGAATAGTACCACATCCCTTTTCATTAGATAAGTGTGGCTTCTCCCTCCCCTATTTAAGGAGGTCACACCCCTTTAGTTTTCCTTGGGTTTTGCTTAGATTAATCTGTCTTTGAACAGTTTCGCCGTTCATCGGTTTGTGAGACCCCAACTTGTGAACTTAATATTTATTCGTAATTTCAGATTGCATCTTGTACTCTCTTGCTTGTGTTCTCGATTCGCTTGCAGGAGATAGCCTTCTTGGCGAGGTCAATCGTGTTCGGCACGGTTGATAACCAACGGAGCAGTGGTGTAGTGATTGCGAGGGGTTCGATCTGTTTTGGTCGGAGCCTTTGGATCATCAACGTCGAGATCTCCACAATCGACTTATCAGTACCTCTCAGAAGATCGGCCCATCGTCACATCATCGGTGCTCATGACATCCGAGAACTGTGAAACGAGAGCATGAGAAGAGCCGCCAAAGATGATGTCATCCACATAAATCTGGACGAGCAGAAGGTCTGTGCCATGTCGGCGAATGAACAAGGTCTTATCCACCTTACCCATCTCAAAACCATAACTCAACAAATAGGACTTAAGCCTCTCATACCAAGCTCTAGGGGCCTGCTTAAGTCTATACAACGCTTTGAAAGCTTGTAGACATGGTTTGGGTATTTGGGGTTCTCGAAACTTGGAGGCTGTCTCACATAGACTTCTTCCTCAATAAAACCATTGAGAAAGGCACTCTTGACATCCATCTGGTAAAGCTTGAAACCCTTAGAAGCTACAAAAGCAAGCAGAATTCTAATGGCCTCAAGTCTAGCTACAGGGGCAAAGGTCTCCTCGAAATCTAGACCCTCAACCTAATGGAAGCCCTGCGCTACCAGTCTAGCCTTGTTTCGAATGACTACCCCATCCTCACTCTGCTTGTTCTTGAACACCCACTTAGTTCCAATGACATTATGACCTCAAGGGGGCTCAACAAGCGACCAGACATTGTTTCTCTCGAAATTCTCTAGCTCCTCATGCATGGCATTGACCCAAAACTCATCAGAAAGTGCATGACAAACGTCCTTGGGCTCAAAGGAGGCAACAAAGGCAGAATGGAGACAGAAATGTGACATGCCAAATTTTGAGCGTGTGACCCGCTCAAAGAGATCTCCAATAATCTGCTTAGAAGGATGGTCTTTTTGGATATATCTAGGAGGTCAAGGATGAGATGAAGAAGTGGCCTCTACCTCATTAGCTGATGAGGTAGGAACAGAGCCACTAGCTCGGAGGAAGCAGAAGGCATGGGCTGATCGCCTCGATGTGCGGTGGTAGAAGGCACCTCAAGGGGTGGATGAGGGACTGGATCGGGTAGACAACCCTCATCTCCATCGTCCTCATCATCCACAAAGATGGGCTCGGACTGCTCTAAAGAACCTGAGATATCAGGCCTAGTCTCCGGACTGGCCCCATCAAAGGTCACCTCACAGGTCTCTACCATCTTACTAGACTCGCAGTTCCAAACCCGATACGCCTACGAAGAAGTCGAGTAACCTAGAAAGATACCATCACAAGAACGCGACTCGAACTTGTCTAGGTTCCCGGACTTCAGAATAAAACACTTGCAACCAAACACGCGAAAATGAGAGACACTGGGCTTTCGCTCGTATCTCAGCTCATAAGAAGTGTGATGCAAGTGTGCCCGAAGAAAATCTCTGTTTGAAATATGGCACGCGGTCGCAATAGCCTCAGCCCAAAACTTCCTCGGTGTAGAGTACTCATCAAGCATCGTCCTGGCCATCTCGACCAAGGTACGGTTCTTCCTCTCCACGATGCCATTCTGCTGTGGGACGTGCGGAGAAGAGAACTGGTGCTCTACACCTGTCTCATCACAAAACCTCTCAAAGTAGGAATTCTTGAACTCCGTGCCATTGTCACTGTGGATCGCTCGTAAGGCACCCGGGAGCTCAACAGAAAGCCTACTGAACAGACCTCAAAAATGTGTAAACGTCTCATCCTTCGAGGCTAAGAAAAACACCCAAGAAAACCTCGAGAAGTCATTGACCACGATAAGGATATACCACTTCCCTCCTGCTGGCTGCACTCGAGCTGGTCCAACTGTGTCCATATGGAGCAGCTGTCCCGGTGCATCGGTCATAGTCACTGTGACCGGAGGATGAGAAGCGGCAACCATCTTGCCGTGCCGGCATGGAGCACAAACAATATCTTTGACCATCTTGAGTTTCGGTAAACCACGAATGAGATCATGGCCGCTAACTCGGGTCAAATGGTCAAATCCAATATGACCAAGTCTCCTATGCCAGAAGGTGAGATCGCGAGACTCAGAAGCAACTAAACACTTAAGAGGATCACCAGAAGACTCAGAAAAAATAGCACGAAAGATCCTCCCATAACGAAGTCCCGCAAACCAGACTACGAAGAATCAAGAATTTTGCAATTGTTTTTCTTAAAGCTCACCTCATAACCGTCATCGGTAAGCTGAGAGACTGAAAGTAAATTATATCACAGCTTACTAACCAAGGCAACATCTCTCAAAAGAAATGAATCATTAACGCGCACAGTATCTTTAGCGATGACGCGCCCAGACGAAGCGTCTCCGAAGGTGATCGTCTCATCACCTGGAGCGCGGGCTAGGGAAGAGAACCAACGTGAGTCTCCGGTCATATGACGAGAACAACTGGAGTCTACAAGCCAAACCTCTCCCTTCACAGCCCGGCGAACCTGAGTCAACGAGAGAGTAAAGTCTCAGTACTGGGGTAAATCAAGAGTGATTTTGGCACCCAATACTGAGTAACACGGCGAGTAGAAGAAGTAGCCACACACGACTGACCTCTAGCTACCCTACGCTCTCTGTCACTCAACAAGCCAGAAGGTCTGTGTGCAGACCCAAAGCTATTGTTGGGCTTGACTGCTACAGAGGAGCGAGTCAAGACACCAGCAACATGCTGATCACGCCGCGGGTAGCTATCTCGACGGGGGAAATGAGATCTACCCTTAGGACGGCGGAAGTCACGACCGAAGGGAGCATGAGGATGAAAACCAGAAAACTCGGAAAAACCAAGTCCTTGATGCTGCCCAAAACCATCACCAGAAGCAAACCTAGACCTCGTGTTGGTCTTAGGTGCACTCAAGGTCTGGGGCTGACCCTGAATACCCCTAATAGCCTCAACACGGTCTCTACGCGCGATCTTGGCGCGCCCGAAGCATCGATCGATCAGATGTCCATCCTTCTGACAGAAGGTGCAATGATACTTCACCTTCTGAGAGGTAGAAGTAGCATGATGAGACTTCACCTTCTGAGAGGCCGAAGCTGCAGGTGGAATCACCTTACTATCAGAAATCCATTGGACAAAGCCCACAGACTTAAATTGGACTTTCTCAGTCCTGGGCTCAGTCTCGATCACACCTGGTGCTATGGGTCTGAGCACGGCAGGTGGATGCTTCCTCATGTCCTCATCGAAATCATATCCTAGACTCTGATTAAATCTGCAAATCTTGGATTGGTCTAAAATAAGATTAAGCTTCTTCTTGCCGCCTACAAATCTCTCGAGAGTGTTCATAAGATACTGACACTCCCAAAAGAGAGAGGTGCAAGAAGAGCAAGGGGAAGAAGAAGTAGTAGAAGGTAAGGGAGTAGAGGAGGAAGAACCAACAGGAGAGGAACGAATGGCTTGTGCACGCACAGCCGACTCAGAATGGACAGTCCTACTACTAGCAGATTGGTTCACGTCACTAGGCGTCTCTACCTTACCCTTGGGATTCTTCTTCCCTACCTCAGCAATCACATCACAATGAGTTGATGGCTTCTCTAGTAAATCCTTAGTTAGCTTCACACATTGTTCATTCAAAGCAATGAGTTCAAGTTTTAGTTTATCACAACTAATGCAAGGTGAGCTAACAGGATCCTTAGTCGCAAACTGAGCCATTTTCTCATTAGTGTAAATCATTTCTTGAAACTGTTTTGAGACAGATTCAAGTTCAGCAGTTAACTTGGGACAGTTCAAACATGAAGTAATGGGCTCAAGCAAAGAAGCACGCAACTCAGCAATTTTGTGATCTGCCCGTTTTAGGTTCATTTTCAGATTATTGCAATTTTCACAAGTCTCGGGCAGATCTAAAAGCATGGTATAAAGACCTCTAAAAGCATTGTCCTTATCCTCACATGAGGTGCAAGCAATAGTCTCAACAGTAGTAAATGAAATAGAAGCAACCCTACTCATCTCTAGTTCAGCTAAGAGACTAAGATTCTCCAACTTAACAATGTCAAGCTCGGAGGACAAACTATCATGCGAGGTCCTTAATTTCTCCATGTCACCCAACAGAGCACAGCATGTATCACAATCATCACGGGAGGGAGCAGATCTAAGTGAAGTAAGCTCCCGTGATAATCTATCTACTTCCTTCTCCAACTCGCTAACCCTAGCTCTAGCTCTAGCATGAAATCCACCTAACTTAAGAAAAGCATGATTGAGCTGGTCGTAGGTGGGGGATACCTCGTCGGAGTCGGAGTGCAGCTCGCTGTCACTCAGTTCGCCCTCAAGGGCCATGAAGCACATACCGGAGAAGTCATCGCCACCCTTGGGTTCTTGGTCACCCGTCTCGTCGTCGTTGCTCCATCCCTCCACCTCGCTGAGGTCGAGGTCGTCGAAGGCGATAAGGACGCGGTGGAAGAGCTTCTTGGCCTTCCCAAGTCGCGGAACTTCTCCTTGCCTTGTGTAGGAGCTGAGGGCTTCTTGTTGCGGTTCTTGTCGATGTAGTCATTCTTGCCCGAACCGTCGTAGTCACCTTTGCCCTTCCCCAGCTTGGGGCAGTTTGCCCGAATGTGGTTGGGGCCACCACACTCGAAGCAAATCACGGGTCCTCCTCTCTTTCCATCCCTCCTCCTCTTGTAAGCATGGGAGAATCTCCGAGCTAGGAGGGCTAACTACTCATTCGTAAGCTGCTCTAACTGATCATCAGTTATGTCACAGAGAGCAGCAAGGGAGAAACCGCAAAAAGAATCAGAAGAAGAACCGAAAGCCGAACTGGGATCAGTGACTAGGGCCATCGACTGTGACTTCGACTTACGAGAGATAATGTCAATCTCGTGAGTCTTGAGGCGTGAGTACAGCGCATCAAGAGTCAAAGTCGAGAGGTCCGTGGTGTCCTTGATGGTAGTCACTTTCATCTCCCACACACGCAGGTCCAAAGCAGCGAGCATTTGACGAGCGTTATCCGAGTCAGGGAATGTGAGACCGACCGCTCGGAGGTTGCTCAGAATCTTATGAAAACGCGCAAAGCACTCATCGAGGGACTCACCAGCGAGCATTTCAAACTTGTTGTAATCTCGCTTGAATTGGTCTGTCGGATTGTCTTGATTTGGGTGGTGCCCTCATGGTAAGCACCGAGGTCTCCCAAATGTCAAAGCCGACGTGAGATGCGAAATGCGGTCAAACTCGCTACGACTCAAACCTTGAATGATTATGTTCCTTGCCTTTGCATTCGCCTCAACATCGGGCATATTCGCCACATTGATGTTCTCATCGGCAGGAACCAGATAGCGGACCTTGACCTTCCTCCAGATAGCATGTCCTTGAGCCTGGATGTCTGTCTCCATTCGGCTTTTCCAGAAAGGAAAATCAATGCCATCAAAGATCAGAGGCTTGGTCGAGTACTTGTTCGTCGCCATGGCTCTAGAGACTGGTTAAGATCTATGGAAAAGAGCTAACCGGCTCTGATACCAATTGTGGAATCGGAAACGGTGACAGAGGGAGGTGAATGGAGCTCTTTAAAAATATACCTCGAGAAACCACACGATTTTTTGACTCTCCGATAGCTATGTAAGCTATGAAGAAGTAACTGCAAGCTAACCGGAAATCGCAGCGAAGAACACAAGACAGAGGTGCTGCTCAAGAATTTCAGATTTAGAAAATAGCTATGCAAAGAAACAGCTCTCTTTTGCTGGCTGAAAAAGGAAGGCTAAATGAGAACAAAAAGATCAAACTCCCACTTGAAATGATTGCCTGACTTAGCTAAAAATCATATCTGCAGAGCTTGAAAAGGATTACTAGTTCTGAGGCAACATATTACTGCTAACAACTTGCCAAAAGCAGAAAAACCAAACAATTCGGCTGCTGCTACTAGCTGTAAGAAGCTGAAAGAAAGTGCTGCAGTAAACTGTAAAAGCAGACCAAAACTGAAAGGAACAACTGGCAAAAGATAGAGCTGCAGTTTAGACAGCTACTGCAGCCATCCGAGAGACAAAAACTAACTTGAGCACATGCTGAAAATTCTTGAAAATTACTAGAGAACATCCTCTCTATTTATAGCCTCCCACTAATGGGTTTGCAACACGCTTTGCCCATTAAGCCACCAACTACCCTAGTGCATTACCCACAATCCACTTCCTTTAGTGCAGCTTTGTGTATTCACCAAAATGCCCCTCGTGCACCTTCCAGAAGCTTCCTCATTCCTTGCCCTCCAAGCCACACAGCCACCTCGAGTCCTTGCCGTCTTCAGCAACCCCAACCGCTCCGACCTCAGCACCACCTGCGCCTAGTCCGGTCATCCCATGCCTCGCCACGACTCCACCTCGATGTCCTGCAGCCATCACAGACAAGAAACAAATCACATAGCACCGATCGAAATATTGTAACCATACAATAATATCAGAAGAAATACTCAAAGCCCGAACCAATCGAAACGAAAAATAAACGACTTAAGCACGATCGACCTAGTTCGACAAGGTCCGACCGAAACCGATTGCACCGCGCAACGACATGGTCCGAACCAAACCAAACTCGACTCTCCTAAACCGATGTCAATTACTCATCACACACATGGGGACTCCTCCACATGGTCCATCACCTTTTGTCGTCTTTTGTCTATACTATAAGTAAGTTTGGCTTAGAAGCCTTAAAACTATGTAATCAACTACTATGCCGTACTTTATGTAAGAACTTTGTTATAGTATTGTAATCATAAATAGGTTGTTTATCAATCTATGCATAATTGAAATCCTAGACAGTTGCATGAATACAGAGATTTCTGGTAAATCTGGGTCCCCACACCTTTGTAGCCCATTTCCTCCGTGGAGTTCCACTGCCATGAAGCTCACCGCTGCCACCTTTGTCATTCTCCCTTCTCCGGTAAGCCCTGATCATTATCTTGGTCATTTAGAGCTTCTCTTTGACCCCCGAACCTCACCACGTGCTTGTTTATAGCTCTCTCTTCTATACTTGGTTGCCACCATGACCTCACCATCGTCGACCCTGTTCACAATCATTTGGCCACTGCAGGCTACTCTACCATCACCGACCACACCATCGTGTTCGTGGTAAGCTCCTATCCCTAGTGTGATGATTAGTTAGGCTTGGAGTACTAGTTTACTTGGTTGCTGTTGCTTAACTGTTTTGCACTGCTGCAAAAGCTCGCCATGGTTACTATTCCAACGACCATTGGTCATCAAGCCAGTTCCCCTCATGTTGTGACCACCTCAAAAGCCCTTTCTCCCTATCAATCTCCACTCTTTTGTCCTCCCTCACCGACGCCATTACACGGCCGAGGACCCTCTCTGTTTTCCTCTACCGTGCCACTGACTCTTCCACCTTTACAACCACCATCACTTCCCAAGCTTTGTCAAAACCTCTATGTCATGTTCCAGAGCTCACCTATGGCCTCTGTCACTGCCTCGCCGCTATCAAGCTTTGAAGTGTGCTCACCATGGTGCCCAACTCCCCTCTCTGTTTTCTCTCTATCCTATGGGCCTCATAACTAGGGAGTAGATTAGTGCTAATGATGACAACTAGGATTATATTAACTTAATTACACATGTGGGCCCGGCTGGTTTAAGTTTTAGGATTTATATTTACACTAGTTTTTAAGTGTTGTGCCACTGACATGTGGACTGCATTTTCCAGTCCTTTATGCAAAATAATAAAACGCTGACCGGTAGGACCCACCTATCAGTCTCACTGAGAGAAAAACCTAGTTTTGCAACAGAAACAAAAATAGAAATGAAAATGAAAATCATGCATAGTACTTTCCCTCTCTTTTCTAGGATTTTCTCTTCTAGCAAAACTTCAAATGCTCATAACTTTGGCATATAAACTCCAATTGAGTAACACTTGTTTCTATTTTTTTTATAAATTCATGAACTTTCATAATAAACAAAAATATTTGAATTTTCACTTTATTTGAATTTATTTGGTGTCTATTTGTTTTTGGGCTTTTCTCATTAGATATCGATATGTCAAAAACTTTTGAAGTTTGTCCAGAAGAAGAAACAAGTGTTTAACAACAAGGCAAGCAAACCCCCTTGATTATGTTTCTCCTATATTTTCAAATGCCATGTTATTTTTATTACAATTATTTTTGCATGCTTACCTTGAGTATATTATTATATTTATTCTTAGGAAATTAGTTATGTGCTATATTGCAATGAAATACTCCTCAGACTTGAATGTTACTAGCCATTGTCACCTTAGGAATATTTATCCTCTAGTTTAAGATATATTTTAGTGGAATTTAGTGCTTTTGTTATCAAATACTTAGCCATGCTCATTGCAAAATGTTATACAAATTGATAAGAAGATGTCTAGAATAATTACGCAAACACTTGGAAAACTTTATGGCACATTTTGGACAAGGAGTACCTCTGAATTATTTTGATAGCAAAAAAATGATTTAGACTTGGACGAGCATTTTGTAGAGACCAAAAATTAGGTTTGTGGTAGTCTCGTTTGAGTCAATTTGAACTGAACTTTAGTGTCGTAGTCCAAAGCATTTCAGTTCAACCTGACCCATAATGGGATAGACTTGGCTAAATAATTTATAATGTCGGTGATGACAAATTATTCCTACAAAGGCATGACGTGGCTTCTGACTGGGCGGTGAAACCTCTGTGAGAGGAATTGGGTTAGGGTAGAACATTGTAAAGCCCTTGTGATAATCACTTAGTCACATGCCTACAGAAGCGTGTGTTGGCTGATACTAGAAGGTGATTATCTCATGTGGGTAAAGTTGAACATCCTTTGCAAAGTGAGATCTCAATCTATTCGAATAACCATGTTCTCGGACTTTGATATCGCTTGGTGATACCATACATGGATATATTTTCTAATTTTCTAACACAGTTTGGGAAATGTATAGGTGATACCATACATAGCATGTGGAAAGCGGTTGAAGCTTACAAATGCTAACCGATCGAAGATAAAAGTATGGAGTGGTTGTAGTTTACATGTGCAAAAGTGGTTGAAGTTTACGACTGCGATAGTGGTTGAAGTTTACGACTGGTAAAGAGTTTACAACAGCTGAGCGATCGAGCAAGCGGTCGAGCGCTGAATGATCGAAACCATCATCAAATTTTACAATTGGTAAGAGTTTATGATAGGTGTGCAATTGAGCGCCGAGCAGTCGAAACTATTACCGAGCACTAAGAGATTCCAAAATGCAGAGGCAGTAATTCACCCTCTTATGATCACAGTATTTGATCCTACAAGTGGTATCAGAGCAAGGTCGCTATGGCATCAGAGAGGTATGTGAATCATCCCCCCATGCTGGATGGTACTAATTTTGCTATTTGAGTGTCGTATGCAAGCTTACATTGAGGCGCAAGGATGTGATGTTTGGAAAAAAGTTTCTATACCTTATGATGTTCCTGCTATTGTTACTAATTTAAATAAAACAGATGTTGATTTAAATGCTCAAGCTCATAACTAGCTATTTCAATGGATTTCTCGTAAAGAATTTGATCTTATAGCTCATATTAATTCTGCTCACTTCATACGGAAAACTCTTTGTGATTATCATGAAGGAACCACTAAAATCAAGAAGGTGCATAAAAATCTTTATCAAAAAGAATATTTTGACTTTGCTATGAAGCTTAGTGAATCTATTGATGATCTTTTTGCTCGTTTTGAGAAAATCATGAGTGGTTTGTGTGGTGTTAATGTTACTCTTATTGATGAAGGAAATACAACTAAAATTTTGAGATCTTTAGGTTATGATGGTTGATGGTTGTCACAACTATCAATCAAACTATCTATCTAGATACTTTGCTATATAGGAATGATAAACCTTCATCTTTACCACTTGTGACTAACCCCGTGCAGATTGTTTCGTTGAGTTCTTTGTCTTGTGTCCTTTTGTCTGCTTTGTCTTCTTTTTCAGAAGAACAATTCAAACAGCTCCCTGAAGATAACTTGGTGTTGATCTTCTCACGAGTATACGAAGCACTCAACATTACAAGGATCAGGAAGCGAGGTGGCATGTTAGTTTCAATCAGGTGCTATGAGTGTGGTAAGCCCGACCACTTTAAGATGGATTGTTCCAAGCTCAAGGGGAAGGTGATTGTTTGATAGAGTTTTTGTGCAAATATGCTAAGCCAAAGAAAATGGAGAGATATATGTTTGAGAAGAAAAAGACTCTGCTATTTGAAAGTTCTATGGCCCAGTTCAACTGGTCACTGTGTATATCATATCCTCATATATCCCTAGAGATGTATAAATCAAAAGTTACATGGACTGTATCTACATCGATCACATTGTTTTGACCACGTTGGTCGATCACGTTGTGTCGGCCACGTTGTTTCGACCATGATGTGTCGACCACATTTTGTCGACCATGCTGTGTCAACCACGTTATGACGACCACATTATGGTGACCATGCAGTGATGTAGGATCGGAAATGGCAACTGAGGGGGGGTGAATGGTACAGTAGCTATGAAGCAAGAGAAGGCATGCTCACTGGAATTCTAAAAGAAACACAAGCAGAAAAGAGAATGAGACAACAACACAGACCAGAGAGCGAGAAATCAGAAACAAAGTTTTTGCGATTACAAAACAAGACCAGAAAACAAAGAAATTGAAAGAACCTACACACTATTTCTCAGGACAGGAGATAGAAATTCAATCTAAAAAGGCAAGCCAATCTCAGGAAGTGACAATTCAAATTAGAAGAGTGCCTCTACAGAAAATACAGTCAGAACGAGAAAGCAATTTATTGCAAAGAAAAATGAACAGCAGGATTGAGAATCAGTTTGCCGGTCGAGAGCAGACTAACGAAAAGATACTGCACTGCCGAACCAAGAAACAGAGGAGAAATTTCAGAGAAAGCCTGACCGAAAGCTTCTAAAACTGTTCTTGCCGAAAAGCTGAAAAGCAAAAGTGAGCAGAGGAGCAGGAAACAGACTTTTGCCGAACTGAAAGCAAAAAGGCAGGAAAGCAAAACCGAGAATGACAAAACTGAAAATACTGAAGAAAGAGTTGAAAACAGAAAAAGATTGACTGATTGTTGTTCTTCTCAAATCAAAAAACTGGACTACAACCAAACTAACTCATTGATTTTAGGAAGGAAAAGTTCAAATCATAAGAACAAGTTGGCAGAAAAGCTGACAGAGAAAAAACTGAAATCCCAAACAAAGGAAGAAGAAAAAGCAAGCCGACAACAACTGAAGAGAACAGACACTGCCGACAGGAGCAAAAAGAAAAGAAAAACTGAAAAGAAAAGAAGTCTAGCAATCTGAAAGGAATAGAGAAAAGATCAAGTGATTGCTCTCCTTCTCAGAACAAAACAAACAAGACTCCAATTTTAGTTTCGGCTGGCAATGAGCAGTCCCGAGCAGACCAAACTGAGAGCTGTTCGGAGAAACAGTAGCTGTCCGAAAATTGATTAAACAGGGAATACTAATGTGAAGAGAGAAAACACTAAAAAGAATCAACCTCAGGTTGTGCTTCACAGATCAACTACATAAGATTTCTACCTAAACATTCAACTGGCTTTAGGGAGAGAAAGATTTCGATCAAAAGATCAGCTCGGCTAAAAAATCTAAGATTGAAGCTACTGAAAACAAATGGTACAGAAATTACTTTGAACCAAAATCAGAAGGAAGACCACATCAGCAGAGAGATGTCCTCAGAGCAAGAACATACAAAACTAAAGCTTCTTTTCTCCAAGACATCAAGAGGATAGGAATGCTCTGACTCCCAAAACAGTAAACCCTAGAGATATTTAAAACAGAGCGAGTTTGCAACATGAGAAATCTCGGGAAAGCAGCATTTGAAATCTTTTCTCTCGGGAATAGCTAGCCAAATGGCTTCGATGAGAATCCCGATTCGAGCAAAGGTGTTATGCCGCACCTTAAACAAGAATTCATCTCAGACCGAAGAAAAACAGAGAAGAACAGAGAAAGTCAGAGAGGAGCAAAGAGAGAACAAAAACAAATAGAAGACCATCAGCACATCATAGAAAGAACAGACAAGATATTGAACTCAACATGGAGTCAAAGAGATGAATGATTGAATTAAAATAGAGTTCTACAGCCATTCAACACATCTTCTCACATCTTGAGAAGAACGCGCACAACAAAAAATTAAGAACCCCACACATGAACCATCAGCTCTACCAACTCACACCAGAACAAAAGGGAAAAAGATTCACACACATATATGGAGAGCAAATGCACAAAAACCCTCACTTCTCTCAAGCCTACCCCTCTCATTTTATAGTCTCCACTAACGGGTTTACAACACACTTTACCCGTTAGGTCCAACTATTCTGCTCTTTACCCGTTGTCTCGAACCGAACCCGCTTCCTTGAGCCTGAGTCAATTTACCAAATTGCCCCTCACACTCCTTCCCAGAAGCTTCCTCTTTTCTTGCTGTCCATGCCTCGCAACCACTTCGAGTCTTCGCCGTCTTTGGCACATCCCGACTGCTCCGACCTCAGCACCACCTGTGCCTACTCCGGTCATCCCGTGCCTCGCCACGACTCTGCCTCAATTTCCTGCAGCCATCACAGACAAAGAAACACATCACATAGCACCGCTCGAGATAATGTAATCACACAATTGCATTAGAGAAAGTTCTTAAGCACGAAATAGCCCAAACCTGTCGAATCATAAAAATAAGCACCCTAAGCACGTTCGACCAGATTTGACCAGATCCGACCAAAGCACCATGCATCGACATGGCACGAACCACACAAACCAAACTCAAACTTTCCAGAACACGCGTCAATTAGTCATCACACACACGGAGTCACCTCCACATGGTCTCTCAATCTCTCCTTGATGAGTATATTGACAAAACCAGAAAAAGCATAAAGTTGAGTTTGTTTAAAATGAAAGAGAGTCAAACATGGTCTAAAGGAAATCAAAGAAGCTTATGACCATGTTGACAAACGGAGCAAAAACAGAAAGAGCAAGTTTTCCTTGAAAATGGCTTTTTCTCCAGTATTCTCCCCCTTTTGGCAATAAATTCATCAAGATATAAGGAGGAAAATAAAGCACGACTCGATTGAAATGACTGTAGTTTATTCATTTTGAGCATGATGAGCCATGAAGATTGTCCAAAATGTCCTTTAAGTATTACACCAAGCCATAATACATAAGAATGCTATCAAGATCATGACAATGCATATATAGACAAGCTAAACCAAATAAGTCATAATCTGAAAATTAGTCGAATTTCTTAGCATGTCAAGTCATCCATGATTATAGTCTAGCTAAAGGTATCTAAGGATGATGCAGGCCATGTCAATATTCTAAGTGGAACCAAGAAGCTAGTATTGAGTCAATTTTAGAGTGCTACAAGTTCAAGAATGAATCATTTGTTCAAGTACTTGGTCTTATTGTGTAATTAAGCAAATTTAGCACAATTGACATGTTTTTCCTTATAAATCTCATGGTTGTTTCCAACAAATTTTTTTTGTTTAGTCATGTAATAGATATCAAGCCTTATGCGACCACTCCAAGCTAAAAATTTAAGGAAATGATCTTGGTCAACCAAAACTCCCCCTGAGTTCATGCCTAGTGCAATGGCAAGCAGCCTCATAAGAAAGAATTGGTGATATCAGTTTTTTCGCACAAATGAGATCTTTTTGCATTTTCACGAACAGAAGACTTGTACTAACTCATACTTCATCAAGAAACTAGCATATCTCAATCTAAAGCTCAATAAAGATTCAAGACTCAACTCAGCCTATTTGACATGGCATGAATCATAAGAGGATAACTAAACATAGACTAATCTCAAGAGCTAACATGACATGATTTAATTCAAGTTGTGCATTGTTAATCTAACGTATCATGGCAAAGACTTGACTACACATAATAAGTCATGATAAATCTAGCAATTGAGCACAGATTATGGCAAGATGTAAAGCAATTGTATCATGTCATATGAGGATAATAATCAAGGCTCCATGTAATTATATTACAATGCAGAATGACATGAAATGCAGGAAAATCCAGCTCCCCCTCAGTAATAGATGAACTTTTAGTTCAAGTTGAGTTATGACAAAATTAAATTCTGGCAAACCCAAATGAACTCCCCCTGAACCAAAGTAATAAAAACGAGAAGCTGGCAAGAAAATCAAAAAGACAATCCTTAAAGCATAGATAAGATATAGAGGATACTATGGCTCAGACTGACTCTCATCTACCCCATATGACGCTAGGACTATCAACTGATCTTTTAACACACTAGGGAGTAAACACGTTCCCTATCTACCCAAGGGTGACCCAACCCTTGCTAGACATATAAGAAGTAAGTGAACTCAACCTAGTGAGAAGAGAGACAGCTAAGAAGGAGCATCCTAGAATCATAAGTTGAGAGGAAGAAGTCTAAGCAACTGGACGAGAGAACCACTCTAATCTATGCTAGAAGGACTAACCCAATGCACCCACATGCAATGTAACAAAAAGGAGCAAGAGCATAAAAAACAGTATAAATCATGAAGCACAAAGCTCCCCCTCACAGCAGTCCATTAGGACAAACCATCCCAAGCTCTCCCTGCAAGACTAAAAACCTAGAGCTATCCAAAGGCTTGGTAAAGATATCAGCCAACTGGTGATCACTCTCCACAAACTGGAGCACTATATCACCCTTCTCCACATGGCCTCTAAGAAATTGATATCTGATATCAATGTGCTTGGTCTGAGAATGCTGCACTGGGTTCTTGGCAATGTTAATGGCAGAAGTGTTATCACAAAAGAGTGGAACACTGTCTATGGCTAACCCAAAGTCTCGCAGGGTCGAAGCCATCCAAAGCACCTAGCTGCAGCAACTGGCGGCAGCAACGTACTCGGCCTCTGTGGTGGACTATGCAACACTGGACTACTTCTTAGAAGACCAGGAGACAAGAGATGTGCCAATGAATTGACAAGTGCCAGAAGTGCTCTTCCTATCTATCCTATAGCCAGCAAAGTCTACGCTCGAGTAGGCTTTGAGGGAAAGACAGGCAGAAGAAGAGTACCAGATACCATAGTCAATGGTAGCTCGAAGGTACCGAAAGATGCGCTTCACCGCCTGGCGGTGAGATACACGAGGAGAAGCCTGAAATCAAGCACATAGACACACAGAGAAGTGTATGTCTTGTCTCGAGGCAGTGAGGTACAAGAGAGAGCCAATCATGTTGCGATACTCCTTCTGATCAACTAGCTCGCCATCCTCATTTGGATCGAGTGAAGCTGTTGATGCCATAGGAGTGGACACCAGCTTGCCATCACTCATATCAAAGCATCTCAGGAGGTCTCGAGTGTACTTGCCCTGATGCAAGAAGGTACCCTCCCGAGTCTGCTTGATCTGGAAGCCAAGGAAAAAGCTCAACTTGCCTATCATGCTCATCTCAAACTCCGTGCTCATGACATTAGCGAACTGGGAAACAAGAGCATGGGAGGAGCCATCAAAGATGATGTCATTCACATAAATCTGGACGAGTAGAAAGTCATTGCCATGCCTACGAATGAACAAGGTCTTGTCTACCTTACCCATCTCAAACCTATGACTCAACAGATAGGACTTAACCCTCTCATACCAAGCTCTAGGGGCTTGCTTAAGTCCATACAAGGCTTTGGAAAACTTATAGACATGGTATGGGTATTTGGAGTTCTCGAAACCTGGAGGCTGCCTAACATAGATCTCTTCCTCAATATACCCATTGAGGAAAGCACTCTTGACATCCATGTAACACCCCAGCCAATCAATGACCTGGAATGCTACCAAACTAATAACGTAATAAGGAAACTAATATTCATCTTACAAAATTTCGGCAGAACTTTCTTTGTTTATTGAGTAAATCAAAGGTTTCAACAAGCATAATCAACTGATATGAATACCAACAAGCAATAAGTTCATTTATAAGCAAAACTGGGTTATGATCATCATCGCACTCATAACCATACTACTTAGATAAAGAACGGAATCAAAGCAAATAAGTTCCATTCTTTATTACACATTGAACCTGATAGACAATAATCAAATACCACTTAAATTATTCAGCAAATAATGTTTAATGTTCTTTCTTCCTTCCATGGTGAATAGACCGTGCATGTGCATCAAACTAATCCCTCTTTATTCCCATGAATGCTGATCTCATGTAGGTACCTAAAAACAAACAACAACCACAACAACAAACAACAACAAGAGTGAGTTCAAAGACTCAGCAAATATAAATAGTGGCAGCAAGGATAAAAGTGAACATCACTTCACAAATTCTTCCATCAATCATATGAATAAACATGCTATGCAATATGATCAAAAATCTCTTTATCTCTTCTCTTGCGCATTTTACCGTGACGCGGAGTGTGCATCCGTCAATGCACACCCATGCCTGTACCTCCTGGTACAGGGACCAGTGCCCATACTCCACAAGTATGGGGACCTTTAGCCCGTCATGACAACAACATGTCGGGGACCTCGGCGCTTGGTCATCTCGTGACCAAGACTTCAATAAATCAGCATGATGCACAAATGTGAATGTCTCAACAAATAAAACTTGCATTCACAACAACTATGCATCATAAATTCTCAGGAACTCTTTCAATTGCAATCTACCATAAACAATATCAACATATTATTATCATGATCAAGATCACATATTCTCAAAGCATGGAACAACCATCTTCATAGCAACAATCATCAACAATCCACACTATAAAATTTAAACCATCATTATACTTGCCTTAACCACGAGAAAATGGGGAATGATCAGAAGGCGCGGCCCCTGGAATCCTTCCTCCTCCTGAATAATAATTATAATGATTGCTAAGACAACAGCAGCAAGTTTTTAGATTAAATAAAAACACCCCAAATTAACCCAACGTGTTTAGCTTGAACCAAAACCCCAAATCCTTTCGGCATCCTATCCCCCTCCACGGACAGCCAACTTCAACAATTCATATCTATTGGTACAGAAGTCCGAATGGGACGTTCTCAGACTTTCTGGAAAGATAATTAAATTATCTAACTAAACCTAGTTGGTGAGCCTTTCTGATTCGGCCATATTCTACCCGCACCAACTGGTTTTCTTAAAACGTCAAATTCTCGTCAGGCTCTCTGGACCGAGCACTAAAAATACCATAACTTTCTGTACGAGTGTTCGAATCACGATTTCTTGGACTTCCTGGAAATCTAAGACAATTACCTACAACTTTCATTATACTGAGGTTCTCTAATTCTCCCAATTTCTAATCGCAAAACTCGATCTCCCAAAACCTGACGGAAAACCCACCGATCCGCAGAACAGTTCCCCTAATAAAATCATAACTTCTGCTACAGAGATCCAAATGACGCGTTCTAGCACTTCATGGAAAGATAATGACATCCTCTACAACTCTCTAGGCAAAGTCCAGACCTAAATCCCCACTAATCTTCCCCAAAACAGCCGACTAACCTGATCTGTTCTAGCAGTCCAGAATACCGACATTGATTACGCAATAGAATATACATCTATTAGGGAAGAACAGGGATTACCCTTGGCGAACCGCTGTAGAAATACCACGTACACTCCACAATTCCTCCTCTCCTTCTTTTCCTCTTTCCCTTCTTCTTCTTCCCTTCCTCCGAACCCAATTGCCTAGCTGCGCCTTAATCCTTTCCCCGATCATTCGGCAACACTTGGAGGTCTTGATCACCGGCAATGGAGGAGAGGGGAGGAGGAGTCGCTGCTGGACGGCGCGAGGCGAGGGGAGGGGCGCACCACGAGGGGCGGCACAAGGGAGGAGGGGCGCACAAGGGAGAGGGGTGGCGGCTAGGGTTAGGGGAGGTGGCGCCTCCCCTTAGGCCGAAATTCACCGGGCCAAAGCCCAAGCCCAGGTTGCAATAAAAATTCAGAAATTCCCTAAAACTGATATTTTACTTTTCCTTTAAGGTCCTTCTCCCGATTAATTGATTATTCGCCAAAACTCTTCCGGGACATTACATTCTACCTCTTAAACAGAATTCGACCCGAATTCTAACCACGCTACGCCAAGAAATATAATCACAGCTAAAACTTACTAACATTGCCACGCACTGCTGTGAATAACTCGGATATTGCTCGCGCATGCAAGACTCCAATTCCCAAGTGGCCTCTCTCTCGATCTGCTTCGACAAAACACCTTGACGCATCGACGCTGCGTTACGCCTTACTACTTGTCCCATCCTTTCAAGAGTCACTCGACGACACGCCTCGAGGGCACGGTCTTACCGTGGGTCAACGGCTCAAACGAAACTTCATGCTCCAGATTCCTCTAGTACTCCTCGACACTAGGTCATACAAAACGATCCATGCGCTACGCTAGGACTCAAGACGGTTCTAGCAATACGCTCTCTACCAAGTCTCTCCAACTTTCAGAAACAACCATTATACCTTGGGCCAACACTCCTTGGGTACTAAACCCCACAACCTGCACAAACACACAAATTTCTTGATCCTTGTATCAATCGATCTCTTCACTTTAACAATGAGCAACTCTTTTAACCAGGGACGACAATGCTTCCCGATGAAAACAAAAGAGTCTTAATGCAACCAACTCAAAACCATCTTCCCTTCAGAAGAGCCCAATCCAAAGACAAAGACTCAACATGAAAACTTTTCCACCTTTCAAGTAGACAGTTTAGAAATAAATGCCGCATAAGCCAAAAACGAAACCCCTCGAATAACCAGATTAACTTTTTTTTCTTAACTGGAAAGAACCAGACAAACCGACAAGAACCCACTCAAAATGTAATAGACATCCGTCATAAACACAAAGCTCAAATAAAAACTAAGAGAATATCTCACTAAGCAAGATCACGCTCTTTTCCACCATCTTTCTTTTAAGAATTTAACTTTCTCTTAAACCATAGGATCCCAAATCGTCGCATAACATTCTAACTCTTTTCTCTTAAATTAGCAACCTCATGGCTATGCTCAAGCTGAACACAAATTCCACACCTATGTAAAGAGACTCTTTCAATCCACAATAACATACCCTGATCAACTTCTCTAGCAGAGGAATTACTTTGATAAATAATTCCCAACACACCACGATATAGTTTACAGCCACATTCACATCACCTAAATCTGTTAAGGATGATCAAGTTTAAATTCACCACCTTCATGCTTATTTACTGCTTCCCAAGGATTCCATCAAACATCACCATAACTCTTGGAATCTAATCATGGAAAACCAAGATGCTAGCATAAAAAAATGTAAAGCCCACATTTCAACCTTTAAGACTCTTACAATGAATTTCTGGTATACTTGATAGGTAACCCTCAGATCTAATGACTAAAATTTTCACACAACTCAACCATAACCTCGGTCACTAAGGTCAGCACTTCTCACCAATCAAGTAACCGCCCAAGGCGATTCATTTCACCAATCTTAGACCTTCTCTAACCCACACCAATCAAATTTAGCTACGCGACCACAAAGTAGCCATTTCTAACTGATTGACCAAGTTATCCTTAAAGATAATCTATCTCACAAAGGGTTACTCACTGAGGCCGAGTCATCCTTAACAATAACTCAACCATCCTCGCTATCCCATTAATTAACACGACTATTAGATTCCTCTATACTACTACTCTCATCATAAATCTTCTACACAATCTTACCGAGTACCCAAAATGCGATACTGAGAAACTAATCAAGATTTCCATACTTGCTAATTCTAATATTCTATCAAGATGAACACAAGATCTTGGACCACATCTCGCTATAGGTCCTACTAGTTGCGACAACGAAACCTATTAACTCCAAAGACAAACATTCTATTTAAATCAAATCCTTTCCAAGGATTATTCTAATAAATCGATTTATTGCGCCATGCATCTCAAACATCTTGACACCAAGCCTCACAGAATCATCTACTCGACCACCACTATCCAGTTGCCAACATTCATCTTTAAAGGCTTTGCAACATGAATAAGTTAATCCTTTCTCAAAAGAAGAGGCCAATAAGAATAATAATAATAATTTCAGCACTCAGATAAACGTTTACCAATCACGGTAAACACCAGACCAAGAGGAATAGTTAATTGGCAATGAACTCGGAAAACATAAGGGGATTCCACAATTGAAGGCACAATCCCCCAAGAAGAGGATATCAAATCACAAGATACAAAACTTGGCTTCAGACCTCAAATACTCCTAATGCACTCTTTCCGTTAACATAGAAAACAAATCTTTGACTACAACAACACTTGGTCAGCTCGAACAAGACAAGCTCTTAAGACCAAACCACAAGAACCACTTAAGAACCAATAAGATCTTTCACACTTCACTTTGCTCGGAACAGTTCAACTACCAAATAAATCATGAGATCCAAATGATCTCCGCCGCAAAACTCGAAATATTTTTATTTACGAAATATCACGAAAGGCAATCAAATTAATCTCCTCTTAAAGGAATCAACATCACTCTAGCAACCATAATCGCTAGTCTTTCTAACATCACATCATGCACTCTGGCATGATCCAACATAACTCACTATCCCATCATTAACCTTCCCAGGAAACACAATAACCTATTTCATATATTTTTCTATAAGGTTGCAATACTCAACTGGTCAAGAGGATAACTAATGCACAAACCCCACTATCGAAGTAAACCGTCTTTTAACTAAGGCATGGTGCCCAGTTCATCCTCACAACACACCTATTTAGATCACCCTTAAATTCCAATCATTAACCTATTTGCAATGCTCAACATCAATTTAGTGCACACCAATTCCAATCTAATGGTTATCATAAACATTGACGATTATACCGTCATGGAAGGATTTTTGGTCATTTCTCTATTTATGTTCCAACTAGCAAACATAAGACCATCAAGAAACCAAAAACATCCTTAACTCTTCCTTCCTACACAGTTAAATTAATCCATTGAGATCAAGTAATCCAACCGTTTAGTAAACTAAACCATTTTAAGGATCAACCTTCTCATCAAAGACATACTATTATCCTACCACTCCACCATCAGGTAACAAAAATCACCAATTACATTCCATCGGTTCATCTCTTAGTGATGCTCAAAACCATACTTGATACGTAATAAATGCACCTAGCAATTACATATGATCGTACTCATCCATAAAAGGTAACTCCAAGATTAATATCCACTATGACAATATTCTAACATCTTCGGACCTATCCATCCCAAAGGGTTAGATTAATCCGTTGAGACCCGCAGTCCTCTATCCAGAAGCTTATCAAAATATATCACCTATAGTGATCAAACCAGTTTCGTCAACGTTCCCTACTTGTTATTAACTCGTTGATTCCACCTAAATATAGTCATACTCACGATCCACACTCATCAAGAACTACTAGAAAACAACCTCAACTTATTCAACTTTCCTTTCAAAGATCTTAGCTAGGATCAATCATGCACACACGCAACCCAATCTTGATAATCCATATCATATTCATTAAGTGCTTTGATTATAACCTCTCATCTTATCATGACAACACATCGCCAAAGGGTTAACATCTTCTTTCATAAAAGAGATCCATTAAGCTTCAACACTCAAAATACCCAAGAGAGATACAATGAGTAAAAGCCTCCACGAACTAAAGGACTTGCAGAAGGAAACTTTCATTAACCCAAAAAACATCAAGCGAATAAATGGATCAAGATTTCCCATGAGGAAGACAAAACTCCAATATAAAGGTCAAACTTGACCATCAACCAAGTTCACCAGTCGTAAGAATAACTCATCGGCTGGGAAAACAATGATTGCTTTACAGGACAAATTCAGCCCAATCAAAACTCACTATCCTTTCTCAAAGCAACCGATCAACCGTAATGAACTAATAACCCAAGAGAAACTCATCGAGCCCAACTGGACCAAAATTGATCAAATTCAAAGTCAAAGAAGAGGACAACTCTTCTAGAGACACTCACTATCAATGCCTATTCTAAGATATCCGAGGTAACCACCTTCATATTCTCATACCGCTAACGGTGGTGTAACCTGGTACAGCCTAGGGCCACAACCACGACCTCAACCTCTCAACATGGGTTATCCCCACACATAATATCTATAGTTTTATAATATAGATATAATATATCATCTCAAACCACAATCATCATTACAACATAACGGAAACGTAAATGCAATGCTTCACCCATTCCCATCCTACTGTGCACTGTGTGTCAATTTAATTATTAATTATTCAATTACCACGGACCTAAAGCCCGCTCGATACCAATCGTAACACCCAACCAATCAATGACCTGGAATGCTACCAAACTAATAACGTAATAAGGAAACTAATATTCATCTTACAAAATTTCGCAGAACTTCCTTTGTTTATTGAGTAAATCAAAGGTTTCAACAAGCATAATCAATCGATATGAATACCAACAAGCAATAAGTTCATTTATAAGCAAAGCGGGTTATGATCATCATCGCACTCATAACCATACTACTTAGATAAAGAACGGAATCAAAGCAAATAAGTTCCATTCTTTATTACACATTGAACTCGATAGACAATAATCAAATACCACTTAAATTATTCAGCAAATAATGTTTAATGTTCTTTCTTCCTTCCATGGTGAATAGACCGTGCATGTGCATCAAACTAATCCTCTTTATTCCCATGAATGATGATCTCATGTAGGTACCTAAAACAAACAACAACCACAACAACAAACAACAACAAGAGTGAGTTCAAAGACTCAAAGCAAATATAAATAGTGGCAGCAAGGATAAAAGTGAACATCACTTCACAAATTCTTCCATCAATCATATGAATAAACATGCTATGCAATATGATCAAAAATCTCTTTATCTCTTCTCTTGCGCATTTTACCGGTAATGCGGAGTGTGCATCCGTCAATGCACACCCATGCCTGCACCCTCAGTACAGGACCATTGCCCATACTCCACAAGTATGGGGACCTTTAGCCCGTCATGACAACAACATGTCGGGACCTCGGCGCTTGGTCATCTCGTGACCAAGACTTCAATAAATCAGCATGATGCACAAATGTGAATGTCTCAACAAATAAAACTTGCATTCACAACAACTATGCATCATAAATTCTCAGAACTCTTTCAATTGCAATCTACCATAAACAATATCAACATATTATTATCATGATCAAGATCACATATTCTCAAAGCATGGAACAACCATCTTCATAGCAACAATCATCAACAATCCACACTATAAAATTTAAACCATCATTATACTTGCCTTAACCACGAGAAAATGGGAATGATCAGAAGGCGCGCCCCTGAATCCTTCCTCCTCCTGAATAATAATTATAATGATTGCTAAGACAACAGCAGCAAGTTTTTAGATTAAATAAAAACACCCCAAATTAACCCAACGTGTTTAGCTTGAACCAAAACCCCAAATCCTTTCGGCATCCTATCCTCCACGGACAGCCAACTTCAACAATTCATATCTATTGGTACAGAAGTCCGAATGGACGTTCTCAGACTTTCTGGAAAGATAATTAAATTATCTAACTAAACCTAGTTGGTGAGCCTTTCTGATTCGGCCATATTCTACCCGCACCAACTGGTTTTCTTAAAACGTCAAATTCTCGTCAGGCTCTCTGGACCGAGCACTAAAAATACCATAACTTTCTGTACGAGTGTTCGAATCACGATTTCTTGGACTTCCTGGAAAGCTAAGACAATTACCTACAACTTTCATTATACTGAGGTTCTCTAATTCTCCCAATTTCTAATCGCAAAACTCGATCTCCCAAAACCTGACGGAAAACCCACCGATCCGCAGAACAGTTCCGCTAATAAAATCATAACTTCTGCTACAGAGATCCAAATGACGCGTTCTAGCACTTCATGGAAAGATAATGACATCCTCTACAACTCTCTAGGCAAAGTCCAGACCTAAATCCCCACTAATCTTCCCCAAAACAGCCGACTAACCCGATCTGTTCTAGCAGTCCAGAATACCGACATTGATTACGCAATAGAATATACATCTATTAGGGGAAGAACAGGGATTACCCTTGGCGAACCGCTGTAGAAATACCACGCACACTCCACGAATTCCTCCTCTCCTTCTTTTCCTCTTTCCCTTCTTCTTCTTCCCTTCCTCCGAACCCAATTGCCTAGCTGCGCTTAATCCTTTCCCTGATCATTCGGCAACACTTGGAGGTCTTGATCACCGGCAATGGAGGAGAGGGGAGGAGGAGTCGCTGCTGGACGGCACGAGGCGAGGGGAGGGGGCGCACCACAGAGGGGCGGCACAAGGGAGGAGGGGCACAAGGGAGAGGGGGTGGCGGCTAGGGTTAGAGGAGGTGGCGCCTCCCCTTAGGCCGAAATCCACCAGGCCAAAGCCCAGGCCCAGTTGCAATAAAAATTCAGAAATTCCCCTAAAACTGATATTTTACTTTTCCCTTTAAGGTCCTTCTCCCCGATTAATTGATTTTTCGCCAAAACTCTTCCGGGACATTACAATCCATTTGGTAAAGCTTAAAGTCCTTAGACGCTGCGAATGCAAGCAAGATCCTAATGGCCTCTAGCCTAGCTACAGGGGCAAAAGTCTCCTCAAAATCTAGACCCTTAACCTAGGAGAAACCCTGAGCTACCAACCTAGCCTTGTTTCAAATGACTACCCCATCCTCACTCTGCTTGTTTTTTGAACACCCACTTAGTACCTATGACATTATGACACCTAGGGGGCTCAACAAGTGACTAGACCTTGTTTCTCTCAAAGTTCTCTAACTCCTCATGCATGGCATTGACCCAAGACTCATCAGAAAGAGCATGACTAATATCCTTGGGCTCGAAAGAGGCAACAAAAGCAGAGTGGAGACAGAAGTGAGACATGCCGGATTTTGAGCGTGTGACGCGCTCAAAGAGATCTCCTATTATCTGCTCTGAAGGATGATCTTTTTGGATATGACGGGGAGGTCCTGGATGAGAGGAAGAAGTGGCCTCTACCTCATGAGCTGACGAGGTAGGAGCAGAGCCACTAGCTCTAGAAGATGCGGAAGGAATGGGCTGATCTCCTTGAGGTGCGGTGGAGGAAGTAGGCACCTCAAGGGGAGGAGGAACTGGATCAGGTAAGCCACCTTCATGTCCATCCTCCTCATCATCCACAAAGATGGGCTCGGACTGCTCTACAGAACCTGAGATATCGGGCCAAGTCCCCGAGCTAGCCTCATCGAAAGTCACCTCACAGGTTTCTACCATTTTGCTAGACTCGCAGTTCCAGACCCTATACGCCCGCAAAGAAGTCGAGTAGCCCAGAAAGATCCCATCACAAGATCGTGACTCGAACTTATCTAGGTTCCCAGACTTCAGAATAAAACACTTGCAACCAAACACGCGAAAATGAGAGACACTGGGTTTTCGCCGTATCTCAACTCATAAGAAGTGTGATGCAAGTGTGCCCTCAGAAAAACTCTGTTTGAAACATGGCATGGGGTGGCTATCGCCTCAGCCCAAAACTTCTTAGGTGTACAGTACTCATCAAGCATCGTCCTGGCCATCTCGAAGCATACAAGAAATTAACTTATGCCATGAGAAAAGACATGATTACCACCCATCCATAGGATTGATTACTTGAACTTGATTCAGTTAATGCATTAGTTTCATTGGTGTTACCATAGGTAGGTTCGGTGTTGGTGTGGACCACATATCAACCTAGGCCACAAAATGACCCCTAGGAGTAGTAGGGGAGTTACCCGTACCTAGTCTTGGTAAGGGATGACTTTCTCTGTACTGGGTAGTACTAATGTTGTGCATCAGTAAGTGTGTGTAAAGCTGGGCATTCTTTGTAGAGTTAAACTAAATCATTCAAATGTGTTGTGCTTCCGGTTAATGGTACTATGTCAAAAGTGTGATTGCTAAATTAAGGCATAAATAACATTATTAGTTAACATTGTGGTAATTTGGAAGTGAGATAACCTTTTGGTATACAACCCCCTTACAAACCCTTCTTTATGAACTTGTTTTAATTTTAGTTAAAATATTTACAAATAACATTGTATGGGTATTAGGCCCTATTCTTTTCAGCTTCTAAAAGCTGCTTTTTGACATTTCTACAGTAACTAGCTTTTAAACGGAGTATCTTTTCAAAATAGAGTCTACTAGTTAATTGTAGTACATACTGTACCGACTTTATTTATATCTGCAAAATTTGCACATGCGTTTCTGTTACTCTGTAATATCTCACATGAACAGTCCAAAAGCCACAAGCCGCAGCTAAAATGAATAGGCCCTTAGTGGGGATAGGTCCAAAATAAACCCTCCTTGATAGACATTTCCTTTGAAATCCTCAAATGCATTATAAAACATTGCCAGTGTATTTTGTTGAGTACAAATGTACTCATCCTTGTATATTTTGGCTAGAAAATGATTAATATGAAGAAGACATACTAGCAAATGGTGAGTACTACAATGGTCAAGATCATACATTTTAGTTCGACCCTACGCTCAAGCGTTGCCTATTGTGTTGCCACCTTTTGTCGTCTTTTGTCTGTAATATAAGTAAGTTTGGCTTAGAAGCCATAAAACTATGTAATCAACTACTATGTCGTACTTTATGTAAGAACTTTGTTATAGTACTGTAATCATAAATAGGCTGTTTATCAATCTATGCATAATTGAAATCCTAGACAGTTGCATGAATATAGTACTGTAATCATAAATAGCTCACCTATGGCCCTCTGTCACTGCCTCGCTGCTATCAAGCTTTGAAGTGTGCTCGGCCATGGTGCCCAACTCCCCTCACTGTTTTCTCTCTATCCTATGGGCCTCATAACTAGGGAGTAGATTAGTGCTAATGATGACAATTAGGATTATATTGACTGATGTGACGATGGTCCGATCTTCCGAGAGGTACTGATAAGTCGATTGTGGAGATCTCGACGTTGATGATCCAAAGGCTCCGACCAAAACAGATCAAACCCCTCGCAATCGCTACACCACTGCTCCGTTGGTTATCAACCGTGGCGAACACGGTTGACCTCGCCAAGAAGGTTATCTCCTGCAAGCGAATCGAGAATACAAGCAAGAGAGTTTAAGATGCAATCTGAAATTGCGAATAATGTTTAAGTTCACAAGTTGGGGTTCCTCAACCGAACATGCGATGAAACTGCTAAGCAGAATAATCTCTTAAGAAAAACCCAAGGAAAACTAAAGGGGTACGACCTCCTTAAATAGGGGAGGGGGAAGCCCCACTTATCTAATGAAAAGGGATGTTGTACTATTCATAATTACTGTTCATGCAGCCGTGGTACTGTTCACATGAACAGTACCGGCCCAAATAGCCCAAGTTAAAAGGCCCTCGGCCCACTTTGACTCGGACTGGAAAAGTGACATGACTTGTTGTGCAGTTTTTAATCTGCTCGACTGAAGTTTGGAGGTGAGACCAGATCCATCGGAAAGTATACTCCAAGAGCTTTCCAACGAGTACTCACGGGCCCCGAGAAGCCTTCTGGATCAAAAGTTATGGACGTTTGAAGTTGACCTATCAGGCTGAATCCGAATTGATCTGGAGGCCGAATTGGATTCCAAAACCTGTCCAACTTGAACCCTTGCTTCAATTGGTTCCAAAGTGATGTGGTGCTACAAATATATATATATATATATATATATATATATATATATATATATATATATATATATATATATATATATATATATATATATATATATATATATATATATATATATATATATATATTCATCATTAGGTAGCATCATATTCTCATTTAAAATGTGTTGAAGTTGAAGAAACAAATTCACCTTTAGTTCAATATTGATATTGGCCGCTATGGTCGTATGTGTTGGTGACGTGGTCACATCATCCTCCCCTTCTTGACAGAAAACCGTCCTCAGTTTTAACATAGGTATAGCATCACGTATTGCATGATCTTGATCATAAATCTTGTTACATGATAACGAACGCAACAAACTCTCATTATGTAATATCATAAGTTCTTTATCAAATAATGTAAAATCTCTTTGAAACGAGCTCACCTCATAATTTAAGTGATGCGTACGGGCTCTTGTAATTGGAACAACAGGTATAACAAATATGGTTGTAGCCATAGGGTACATGTTCTTATCATTGACTTAATTACACATGTGGGCCCAGCTGGTTTAAGTTTTAGGATTTATATTTACACTAGTTTTTAAGTGTTGTGCCACTGACATGTGGACTGCATTTGCCAGTCCTTTATGCAAAATAATAAAACGCTGACCGGTAGGACCCACCTATCAGTCTCACTGAGAGAAAAACCTAGTTTTGCAATAGAAAGAAAAATAGAAATGAAAATGAAAATCATGCAAAGTACTTTCCCTCTCTTTTCTAGGATTTTCTCTTCTAGCAAAACTTCAAATGCTCATAACTTTGGCATATAAACTCCAATTGAGTAACACTTGTTTCTATTTTTTTATAAATTCATGAACTTTCATAATAAACAAAAATATTTGAATTTTCACTTTATTTGAATTTATTTGGTGTCTATTTGTTTTTGGGCTTTTCTCATTAGATATCGATATGTCAAAAACTTTTGAAGTTTGTCCAGAAGAAGAAACAAGTGTTTAACAACAAGGCAAGCAAACCCCCTTGATTATGTTTCTCCTATATTTTCAAATGCCATGTTATTTTTATTACAATTATTTTTGCATGCTTACCTTGAGTATATTATTATATTTATTCTTAGGAAATTAGTTATGTGCTATATTGCAATGAAATACTCCTCAGACTTGAATGTTACTAGCCATTGTCACCTTAGTAATATTTATCCTCTAGTTTAAGATATATTTTAGTGGAATTTATTGCTTTGTTATCAAATAATTAGCCATGCTCATTGCAAAATGTTATACAAATTGATAAGAAGATGTCTAGAATAATTACGCAAACACTTGGAAAACTTTATGGCACATTTTGGACAAGGAGTACCTTTGAATCATTTTGATAGCAAAAAAATGATTTAGACTTGGACGAGCATTTTGTAGAGACCAAAAATTAGGTTTGTGGTAGTCTCGTTTGAGTCAATTTGAACTGAACTTTAGTGTCGTAGTCCAAAGCATTTCAGTTCAACCACATGACCCATAATGGGATAGACTTGGCTAAATAATTTGTAATGTCGGTGATGACAAATTATTCCTACACAGGCATGACGTGGCTTCTGACTGGGCGGTGAAACCTCTACGAGAGGAATTGGGTTAGGGTAGAACATTGTAAAGCCCTTGTGATAATCACTTAGTCACACGCCTACAGAAGCGTGTGTTGGCTGATATTACAAGGTGATTATCTCATGTGGGTAAAGTTGTACATCCTTTGCAAAGTGAGATCTCAATATATTCGAATAGCCATGTTCTCGGACTTTGATATCGCTTGGTGATACCATACATGGATATATTTTCTAATTTTCTAAAATAGTTTGGGAAATGTATAGATGGTGGGTATCCATACTAGAGAAAGTTGGGTAGATGAAAATCATTTATGCTAGTACTTGATTTGTTTGAAAAATGATGGTGATTGCAGTTGGGTTGAAGCTTATGATACATGCAAGGGTGTCCAATCGCTGCCAGGAAAATAGAGAAAATATGAGTACTTGAAGGCACATGTGATTGAGAGGTTTGCTCCTAGTGTCGAAATTCTTGAGTACGTGTTAAGCAGTCGAAGTTTGAGTATAAGCAAGTTCATTTACATGTAAATTGGTTGAAGTTCGACTATGTGGAAAGCGGTTGAAGCTTACAAATGCTAACCGATCGAAGATAAAAGTATGGAGTGGTCGTAGTTTACATGCACAGAAGTGGTTGAAGTTTACGACTGCCGATAGTGGTTGAAGTTTACGACTGGTAAAGAGTTTACAACAGCTGAGCGATCGAGCAAGCAGTCAAGCGCTGAATGATCGAAACCATCATCAAAGTTTACAATTGGTAAGAGTTTATGACAGGTGTGCAATTGAGCGCCGATCGGTCGAAACCATTATCGAGCACTAAGAGATTCCAAAATGCAGAGGTAGTCATTCACCCTTTTATGATCACAGTATTTGATCCTACAAGTGGTATCAGAGCGAGGTCGCTATGGCATCAGAGAGGTATGTGAATCATCCCCCCATGCTAGATGGTACTAATTTTGCTATTTGAGTGTCGTATGCAAGCTTACATTGAGGCGCAAGGATGTGATGTTTGGAAAAAAGTTTCTATACCTTATGATGTTCCTGCTATTGTTACTAATTTAAATAAAATAGATGTTGATTTAAATGCTCAAGCTCATAACTAGCTATTTCAATGGATTTCTCGTAAAGAATTTGATCTTATAGCTCATATTAATTCTGCTCACTTAATATGGAAAACTCTTTGTGATTATCATGAAGGCTTTGTGATTATCATGAAGGAACCACTAAAATTAAGGTGTATAAAAATCTTTATCAAAAAGAATATTTTGACTTTGCTATGAAGCTTGGTGAATCTATTGATGATCTTTTTGCTCGTTTTGAGAAAATCATGAGTGATTTGTGTGGTGTTAATGTTACTCTTACTGATGAAGGAAATACAACTAAAATTTTGAGATCTTTAGGTTATGAGTGGTTGATGGTTGTCACAACTATCAATCAAACTGTCTATCTAGATACTTTGCTATATAGGATTGATAAACCTTCATCTTTACCACTTGTGACTAACCCCGTGCAGGCTGTTTCGTTGAGTTCTTTGTCTTGTGTCCTTTTGTCTGCTTTGTCTTCTTTTTCAGAGGAACAGTTCAAACAGCTCCCTGAAGATAACTTGGTGTTGATCTTCTCACGAGTATATGAAGCACGCAACATTACGAGGATCAGGAAGCGAGGTGGCGTGTTAGTTTCAATCAGGTGCTATGAGTGTGGTAAGCCCGGCCACTTTAAGATGGATTGTTCCAAGCTCAAGGGGAAGGTGATTGTTTGATAGAGTTTTTGTGCAAATATGCTAAGCCAAAGAAAATGCAGAGATATATGCTTGAGAAGAAAAAGACTTTGCTATTTGTAAGTTCTATGGCCCAGTTCAACTGGTCACTGTGTATATCATATCCTCATATATCCCTAGAGATGTATGAATCAAAAGTTACATGGACTGTATCTACATCGATCACATTGTTTTGACCACATTGGTCGATCACGATGTGTCGGCCACGTTGTTTCAACCATGATGTATCGACCACATTTAGTCGACCATGCTATGTCAACCACGTTATGACGACCACATTATGATGACCATGCAGTGACGACCACGTTGTTTTGACTAGACTTGACATACTACATTCAAGATGGTAAAGAACCTCCCATGTTTGCTTCTCTTTTATCTAGCTAGCATGCCAATGGATGGTGGAAATAATGAGAATGTCGCCAAACGCCTACAGCCACTATCAGTGATGCCATCGATTAGATGCTTTGGAGCTCGCCATGATGTAGCCTGTGGCCTTGACGACGGGGCCGTCAAGATTATCATCTGCTTTCCAATTCACTGAGCTTGAAGCATGAAGACCCTCCACTCTTACATGTGGCACACGTCTCGGTGAAGCTGTGCAGCCGCGATGATTTGCCATGTACTAGAGTAGTCTCATTTGTTGCCGAGGATGCCGCATCTGCTATCGACATACTACTCGACTTGAGTCAAGGCAGGGCAATACAGGACTACACATGCATGAATCAATAGGCTATATAGGCCTGTACCTCCAATCTGATGATAGCTTCACAAGGTGAATCAATAGACATGTGATGTTGCCAATTACCATTGCAATTCAATGAGGATGGTTTGCCCTCATGATCTTGGCATTCTCCTGCTGAGTGCCTTCACCACATCGGAGTTGTCCTAGCCATATCCTACAGTACTCATCACGACGCTTACAACCACCTACCGTACTTGGGCATCGTCGACCACCTTTGATACTCAGTAGTCTCCGATCGCCCGCTGTGCTCGGATACCTTCAACCGTCCTTTGATACTTGGAAGTTTATGACCACCTTCGGTACTTGGACACCTCTGACCGATAGTGATACTCGATTGTTTATGACCGCGCGCTGTGCTCAAATGCCTCTGACCATCTTGGATACTTGTCACTTATGATCGCCTGTTGTGCTTGAACATTGTTGACCTACATACTCGGTCTCTTACGGCCGCATTCCATACTTGGGCATCATCGACCATCTTTTGATACTCGGTCGTCTCCGATCACCCACTATGCTCAGACACCTTCAACAACCCTTTGATACTTGGAAGCTTACGACCACCTATAGTACTCGGACGCCTTCGACAACCCGTTGATACTTGGAAGCTTACGACCACCTACAGTACTCGGACGCCTCCAACCGCCAATGATACTCAATCGCTTATGATCACCTGCTGTGCTCGGAAGCCTCCGACTGCCTTGGATACTTGGTCACTTATGACCACTTGCTGTACTCAGACATAATCGATCGCCTTTGATACTCAGTCTCTTACAACCGCCTACTGTGCTCAGGCGTCATCGATTGTCTTTGATCCTTGGTCGCTTATGACCATTTGCTGTGCTCAGATACCTTTGACCGCCTTTAATACTCGGTTGTCTTCGATCGCCAATTGTGCTTGGCTACTTCAACATCCTGTGGAACTTGGATGCTTTCGATAGCCCACTGTACTTGGACGTCACTGACCAACTTTGATACTCAATCACTTATGACCACCTCCTATACTCGGATGCTTCTGACTGCCTCTAACATCCTTTAGAACTTGGGTGCTTTCGACCGCCTGTGGTACTCGGACGTTATTGACCACCGTTGATACTTGAAACCTTACGACAACCTGCTGTGCTCGAATACTTCCGACCTTCTTGGATACTTGGTCGCTTATGACCGCCTACTGTGCTCAGATGTCATCGACCATCTTTGATACTCGGTCTCTTACAACTACCTGCTGTGCTCGAATGTCATTGATTGCCTTTGATACTCATTCACTTGTGACCATTTGCTATGCTTGGACACCTTCAACCACCTTTGATACTCAGTTGTCTCCGATCGCTCGCTATGCCCGAATGCCTCCGACATCCTTCAGAATTTGGATGCTTTTGACTACCTGCTGTATTCGGATGTCATCGACTAGTGTTGATACTCGGTCATCTCTGATCACCAATTTTGCTCGGCCACCTTCAGCATCCTTCAGAACTTGGATGCTTTCAACTACTCGCTGTACTTGGGCATCACTAACTACCTTTGACACTTGGTGGCTTACGACTATCTACTAAACTCAGTCACTTACGACCACTGGTAACACTCGAATGATTCTGACCGCCTCCAACATCCTTCAATAATTGGATGCTTCCGACCTCCTTTGACATCCTTTGATACTCGATTGCTTATGACTGCCAACCATACTCAGGCGTCACCAACTACCATTAATACTCGGTCATCTCCAATAACCCATTGAGCTTGGATGCCTTTGACTGCCGCTGCACTCAGATGCTTACAACCGCTCGCTGCGTTCAGACACTAACAACTACTGCTATAATAACCAGACGCTGCGTTCAAGTAGTTGACTGCTTTCAATGACTGACTACTTTTGATTGTCGATGGCTTCTGGCTTTCGACTGTCAACTACTTCCGATTGCCGATGGCTTCCGCCCTTTGACCTTCAACTACGTTCGATTGCAGATGGCTTCCAGCTTTTGACTAACGACTACGTCTGATTGCCAATGGATTTTGGCATCTGACCACTAGGTACGCTTGAATGCTGATGGCTTCCGGCTTTTGACTACCGACAACTCTCGAGTGTTGATGGCTTCCAGCATTCAAGGAGTCTTTCCCAACGATAACTTTCGACCACGTCGATACTCGACCCTGGAGTTCTGCTCTACTAACCTCATCACATGAATTATGTCTACTACAATGATTCTGCTATTGTATCATCATATCAGTCATGCTTGACATGAATCATGCACACATTTGATCACCTTTATTCTACATGTCATTCGATATCGACGAGGTTGAATGGCACAGGTGGGCATAGCCAATGCAAAGGCTACGCTATCAATGGCCCCATAGACTAACAAGGCTATATCTACATCAATTATTCATCAAATGTATGGAGAACATGAAGCAAAGACTGAAGACGACAACCAATGCACAGCTTAATTAGAGGTATTTTGTGGGTTTGCCCTGCAGATGTAATTAACTGAGAGCTTCTGAGGCCCTGAGAATCAGGAGACCATGTCATCTATGTCAGATCTGCTATGCAAAGTAGGTCATGGAGCGCATATATATAAAGGGAACTTGTAATTTTGTTATTCTCAAATGAATGAATAAAATACATGTTTTCCCTATCTTTTCTTTTGTTAATTTATTTTTGTGTACTTTAGTACACTGGCACACCCACACCTTATAACCCGTGGCAAGAAATCTGTGAGCGCTTTCTCAGGTCAAACAATGATCAAGGAAGACAAGGATTATCATCATTGACAATCCAAGAACAACAACACCAAGGGTAGTAATTTCTATCTCAAATTTGTTGAAAAGGTTCTTTCAGCTATTGAGCATTTTGATTTGAGTGGTGGGATGCTGCTAGACGCACCGCGTCCTGGATGGAGTCCAAGAGGTGCGTCTGGGGGTGCTCGACCAAAATGGTGTGGGAGTTGAGCTCCCTGTCCCGCGCATAGAGGAAAACCTCCATGGTCCACAAGTCTTGGTTCTGGACTCGGGTCCTCCTGCCCCTAAAGATGGGCTGGCAGCTATACGCTAGGTACTACAAAAGCTGTTGTAGGAGTTCAATAAACTAAGCTGTTGCAGTAATACACTATATTTTATCAAAGTTTTTCTTAGTTCTTGAAAATAGAACTTAGGCCTTAGAACGCGACCAGTCTAACTAAGGTTTCTATAGTCGTATGCTCTGATACCATCCCTGTCAGACCTCGGGTTTTACCAACCTGAAATCCTCTATAATTTCACTGCACTATTCTCTAGATCAATAGATAGTGCTCACAGGTATATTGCTGTATCATTTCATACACAACAAATACCATACCATTACAACACTAGAGTTCAAATAGACCACGTCAGGTTGAGTTTACAATACGGCTATCAGGCCAAATGTTTACATTACATAAAGTACGGAAGCAGAAGTGTAGACAAACAGGGTAGGGCACAACCTACCATAGGCAAGCAACTGAGACAACTTAGGTGCCACCGATATTAACCAGGGATCTGACTTATATTGGAACCACATACAAGTTAGCTTGGTTGGCTAGACTGAGGTGAGAGGTGAGGCTACTAAAGCCTACTCTAGTTTCCACTATCTTCATCGCCTTCATTGCCCTGGCCCTCATAGTAAACATAGTAGCCTGAAGGGGGGTTAAGAGCGAGGGTGAGCACAACAAACCGTGCTCTGTAAGTCAACACATAGAATGCACATAATTATAGACGCAAGGCTAAACAAGGATGGCTCGGGTTCTTTTATTTGCTTAAGGCGACATTTGCAATAACCATAATTAAAATTCCTATGCCTTAGCATTTTACAAACATGCTTTAAAGAGTTCAAAATTGTGCAGAATTTATAACGGTGTAGGTTCCATCCACTGATTACATGGTTCCATCCACCTATGCTAGATTTTAATCATTTGGTTACTTCCACCTTATCAACAACGTTGAGTATGTCTCTCTAGGAAAATTTCCAAAGTCAGGTTTACATTTGCCTGACAGTTTTCTTCCCACCCTCAAAGGTTTTGAAATAGAACTAACTTGAGGAGGTTCCCATGTCCGTCCTTGACCATGGGCATGCCTATTCGAATAGTTTATACTCTGTAGAGACTATACATCTTTATCCACTGATTACATGGTTCCATCCACCTATGCTAGATTTTAATCATTTGGTTACTTCCACCTTATCAACAACGCTAAGTATGTCTCTCTAAGAAAATTTCCAAAGTCAGGTTTACATTTGCCTGACAGTTTTCTTCCCACCCTCAAAGGTTTTGAAATAGAACTAACTTGAGGAGGTTCCCATGTCCGTCCTTGACCATGGGCATGCCTATTCGAATAGTTTATACTCTGTAGAGACTATACATCTTTACCCACAAGAGACAATCAACTCGACGGGACTACGTGATTCCTTAGTCACGCAGATCGAGATATTATCACAAGGCCTTTACAATACCTCGCCCTCTAGCATCTCACCCCTATGGGGTTGCTTTCATAGGTTGTGCGGGATTTCCACCACAAGTTAGTGCAGTCAGACTCCACTATCCACAAACGCTAGCCTTGGTAATGTCACCTTTATCCGGTATCCCATTCAATGCGGGGTTCTTATTATTCGTCTACACCAGGCCTCCGTGGGATGACTAGAGAGTCTAGTAAATTATTCATCCCAGCCTACATTTTGCTAGCTTGTGGTTGCACTGTTGTACACGGAGAGGTCATCACAGGATTTAGTTCTTAATTTGTCCGGGCAGTTCATTCCACAAACCACAAATTCTCAAGTTACATCTACACCCACTACTCTTACCACCCGCCCAGATAGGTATAGCAGGTTTTTTGGGTTTTGAGAAGCATAAATTAAGTTATCGCAAACATTCAGCCACTTATATCCCGTGACTATCTCAAAGCAAGTTTTCATGTGTTAAAGATTGATGATTAGGGCATCTAGTGCCTCAGACTCTAGACAAGACCCTTGCACGGCATTTAATTTTGACTTATAGCTATTGAGATTAAAAGTGTTACCTAAGGTGACAAGGTGTAACATCCTAAAAATTTAAATTTGAAAATATGAAGCTCTTGAGTTATTTTTGCCAGATATTCTCTTTGAGTTTGGATTTTCATGGTGTATCTTAAATTTTGGTGGAGGTTCCAAAAAAAATTGAAGAAGCCATGAGAAATAAAACCAATGTTACTAAGGCCATGAATGGATATATGCAAATAAAAGAACTCAGAAATTTTGCATACAAAACCGAAAAGATGATCCAGCATAAGGAGGAAGAAACTTGGACTAAAATATGAGATTCCATTTTGGGCATAATAATAAAGGTAAGCGAATAAAATACAAACATACCAATGTACACACACACACACACACACACACACACACACATATATATATATATATATATATATATATATATATATATATATATATATATATATATATATATATATATATATATATATATATATATATATACAAAATAGTGCATATGAGAGTTTGGCAATATAGAAAATAAAAACATGGAAATTAAGTGAGCAAGATGAGCAAAACAATATATATATACACACGAATATACATGAATAAATAAATAAGTAATTAAAAAAGGAAGAGAAAGTCAGGCCGGCCGAAACAGCCCGGCCCAACTTTCTCCCCCGCTTCATTCCCTGCCCGAGCTGGCCCACTTCCCCTTTTCTTCTTCCCCCGCCTCCCCTCGCTCGCTTCCACTCAGGGCCGTAGCGCCATTGCCACGCCGCTGTAGCCCACCCCGCCATCCTGGCCCACCTCCGCGCTAGCACCATCCTGGCTATTGGACCGAAATGGCGACAAAGGGGGGGGTGAATGTCAACTTAAAAAATTTTGCCCTCAAGGCTTTCACTTGAGTTTCCCCTCCAATAGCTATGCCAGCTATGAAAAAGATTTCATTCTCTCTGAAACTCACAGCTAAACAAAACCAAGGAAGAACCTCAGAGGAAACAAGCCAAAACGGAGTCAAAACGGCCAAAATGCAGAAGGCCGGTCTGACCGCCCCTCGAGGTTTGCAGGCTGAAACTTCTGATTTTTAGACAGCCAACTGGGGACTTCACCCATCTGAGAAATTTGAGACTTGGCCCTAAAAATCTCAGTCCAGAATAACTACACAACACCCTAAATAGCAAGGGGAGGCCAGGGAACTGAGGGAAACCAACTCAAGAGCATGAAATTCAGATTATTGACAAAAATGAAACTTTTGCAAGAATTGAACTAAAACCCAAATTTCTCTCCAATCCTTGATCCTTTGACCACGAAACTTTGAGAATAGCTAATTAATAGCCACAGGACTTAACATGCCAAGTTTCATGCCATCTCATGAAGGGAATCAAGAAACTCACCAAAACCCTAGAAGAGAAAAGAAGAACACAAGGAAGCTAAAATTGTGATTCTTGCAAATCGATCAAATTGCTCTTGGAACTAGATGACCAAAGGGTCTAGAAATGCAATTCCATCATAGAGCAACCCATTTTGCCACTCCTCAGCAAGAATCAACTCAAAACACAAAAAGTCAAGAATCAAGCCTAGAATGCATTGAAGAGAAAAACTAAACAGAGAAGCAAGAACTCAAATGATTTCTTGAAGACATTCATTTCCATAAACTCAAAGATCACAGAGGAGTCCCCATACATGATTAAATATAGAGGAATGATTACATGGTGGCTCAACTCATCTCCAACCTCTCTCACTCTCAAAATCAAGAACGCCTCTCAAGAACCACACACAGGGAGGAGACTACGATGGAGACATGAACTGCTGCCCTCAACTACTCTCCAACCACTAAAGCCTCAAAGCAAACAACCTCTCCAAAGGCTCTTTTGACTAAAGCAAAACCCTAACTCTCTCCCAAAGCCATGTGACTACATGCAGCCACTCTCTCCTATTTATAGCCCATGGCTAACAGGTCTCCAACCCGTTACACCCGCTAAATCCAACGGAACCCGCTCCCACTTGTGCAGCCTCGCGAAATTACCAATTCGCCCCTCCTGCACCTTCCGGGAAGCTTCCGCGTCTCTTGTCGTCCAAGCCTTGCAACCACCTCGAGTCTCCGCCATCTTCGACACATCCCGACCGTTCTGACCTCAGCGCCACCTGCGCCTAGTCCGGTCACCTCGTGTCTCGCCACGACTCCGCCTCGACGTCCTACAGCCAGCACAGACAAGAAACATATCACATAGCACCGCTCGACACATGTAAGCATAAATAGCATCAAAGAATCATGCTCAAACATGATATGACTCAAAAGCTCAATCGGGACGAAGAATATGCCTCAAGACCATCTAACCCAACCCGATTGTGCCAAATGCCGACCTGGCACAAATCACTCAAACCAAACTCAATCTTTGCAACATACTTGTCAATTACTCATCATAAACATGTGGTCACCTCCACATGGTCCATCACTGGCCCGCCTCCGCGTCAGCACCCCCCTTCGGACCAACAGTCACCGCCGCCCCCACACAGCTAACGCCAGCTCCCTGCTCCGCTAAAGCTTTGCCCAGCGGACACACCTGCCCACCCCATCGCATCACGCGGCGCAAAGCTGCCACATTGCCATGAGTTGTCACACCCGAATCCTCCCCGAGATCCTACCACAGCTGCCGGTCACCATTGCCCTGTCGCATCGCAGTGCCGCTCACAGCTCTCTGTCACCGCCGCCTGACACGGATGAGACCGGACGACGCTCGTCTCACCCGGAGTATACAAAAGCCGAGAGAGGGCACCAAAGCCTCCTGCACACACCCTAGATCCCTCCCCCACGGCGAATTGCCTCCACGTACCCCACCGCTCGCCGAAGAACCCTTCTTCTCCATCTCCGTCGCGGCTCAATTCGTCAACTCGGCAAGCCGCCCTTCGATTCATGCAGTCTGGAGCATCCCCTCACCTCGCCGAAGCATCCCCCATCGCTGGTGGAAGCTCTCCTCCACCTCAGCTCGCCGCCACCGTGAGTCCCTCTGCGGCACCATCGGCCTCCGCCGCCAGCTCCCCTCCACACGTCTCCCGCCCGGATAGCTCACCGGTAAGCCTTCCCAGAACCCCCTCCTGCTCCCGCGCACCCCAGATTCTTCCTCCTTCCACAGCGGCGCCGCCGTGCCCCTTCCCATCTCGCCGCTGACCGCCCAAACCACTGCCCGAACAAGCCGACGCCATCTTGGGCCGCGCTACCACCCTCACTGGCTTCCTCGTCCCCCAAGAACCCGTTTTGCTGGTTACCGCAACCTCCCCGGCCACCGTCCGCCGCCAACGACGCCAGCACCGAACACCGGCCTTCGTCCTCTGTTCCGATCTCAGTTGCAGGTTAGCTTCATCTATTTCACTGCCCGTTCTCAGTCAGCCCAGGCCTTTCGCCCAATTGGCTAACCGAGCATGCCTAACACTCAGTCTTCCCTAGGTCCCGAGTTCGACTCCTGCAAGTTGCACCATTTTTCCCTCTTTTATCTAGATTTCCTTTTATCCAATTCCAGTAAGAAAAATCAGGAAAACTATAGAATAATTTAGAGAAGCTACAAAAATTTAATTAGAGAGTAAATGGAATTGTTTAAGATTTTATATTGGAATATTTAAGTAATGACTAGATATTAAATCACTACTAAAAGATGACTTTAGCTAAGTATTCAAAGGTAAATTAAAATAGGAGCCTAATTAGAGGTAGTGGCAAAAATATAAAATTTATGCATATAAAGGTTAAGTGATTAAGGAAAACCCATGGAGGCTAATAAAATTGGATTGGTACATAAATAAGATTATAAAAGGTTTAATCTTGGACTAGCCCTCATATAGTGGTAGGCAATATGCCCTGAGTACTTATCTAACTACTAATTAAAAGGTATTGACAAAAGATGACCATGGTTAATTACAAAAAAATTCATAAAGATTTTGGCTATCGTGTTTAGCTATAAAAGTAAGGCCTTAAATTAAAGATTAACCTTGATTGTAAATAAAATACATGACCTAACATTACAATGCCGCCAGCAAAACATAGGCATATTTGCATATAAGAGATTAAATTGGCTAGATACTCGAACTTAACAAAGATTACCCTTAGTTAAAATGTAAACGTATATGCTCCAATATTTACCAAGCCACCATTAAACAAATCTCAGTGATATATCTTATTAAATAGCAAAAATGAAATATTACCTCATACACTAATCTCAGGTCTCCCGAGAATATGGTAGTGTTTGTAGCATCTCAAGGTCTGGATAAATAAATCTAAATTAAATAGAGCTAAGCCTAATAATAACTAAAGTATAGACAAAATACCAATGGTACTATTAATTAAATATTAACGTAGATTTGGTAACAATGATGGACATAACTGAATATAGCAAGTTAGGACCCGAACCAACAAATTCTAATTCAAAATAAGTTATGTCTAGTGACAACTAAGTGTACATGAAATATCACACCATAAAATGCTAAGAAGCTTCCCCATCACAGGATGTCTCATTTCATTCTCAATTGGTACCTCTTTCCTTGTGCCATCTTGCATACTGTGCTGCGTTGCTTTGACATAAAAGCCTTTGAAGGCATGGAATTATTGGAAAGTAATGGAGGACCTTGTGAGGAACTTTCTTCTCGCTCTCCTTGTTCACTTTCCATCTTGTGAAGCCACAAACGGGCAATGGAGTTCATCGTGTATCTATCATTTCTCTTTAAATCTATGGCAAAATATTGTAACTAGTTTATCTCCCACATACTTACTCCAAATTTGATCATTTTTTCCTAAAATTTTCTTAAATCATGATCTATGAATATATTGCATTGATTTTGGTCATGTGTTCATGAGACAAATTTTGAAGAACTCAAAATTTAATTTTTAAAAATATGGCAAATTCACACCACAATTTCAAACTCAAAATGAATTCAGGTAAATAAACATGAATACCAAAGTTGCACAACTCATTGATATCTACATTTTTATTTAGGTCATTTTGTCATCAGAGAAAGTGATGGAAACTTTGTTCTCAAATTTTACTTATCTCTCTTATAGTTTCATAAACTATAAGAGAGATAAGTAAAATTTGAGAACAAAGTTTCCATCACTTTCTTGGATGACAAAATGACCTAAATAAGAAATGTAGATATCAATGAGTTGTGCAACTTTGGTATTCATGATTTTTCCATTTGAAATTACTTAGTACCCCAAATTTTGGTTTCAAGTTTACGACTTTGAAAATTCAAAATTTCAACTCTCCAAACAAACTCAATTGAAAAAATGACTAAAATATAGATGATAGATCTCGATGTGTTGAACAACTTTGTTTCTTACCTTTTTTCCATTTGAATTCATTTAGTCCCCCAAATTTGTATTTCAATTAGTAATAAGACTAATTCTCTCAATGACATAGCGCCCCACCGCTGCTGCCAAAATTGGGCACGCATTTCTCCCGCTCTCCCGCGCAGCTCTCTACCACCGACACATGGCCCCACACGGCTCCCGCCCATGTAGAGGCAAAAAGTCCTCCCGCCTTATCCTCTTGTCCGAGTCGCGCCCACCACTCCCGTTTCCTCCTTCCCCAAGGCCCTAACCCTAGCGCCGCCCGCCTCCGCGCCGCCGCCACTGCGCCACCACGCCGCCGTCACTCATCTCCACCACGCCGCCCGAACTCCTCAGCGCCGCCCGACGGAGGAGGCCGAGCCGAGCTCGAACGCCGGCATCCCGGACTCCTTAGCGCCGCCGACGACTTCCACTTCGAACCCCGACGCAGAGGCCGAGCGCCCGACGAAGGAGGCCGCTGCCCATCGACACTTGGTGAGCAGCCAGCCCGACTCACCGCCGGATTTGGTGAACCGCGATAGGGCGCCCGCCCAACACGTGGCGCCGGCTTACGCGCGCGTTCGCGCCACGCCGTCGCCTCACCGCTACCCGCCGACACTTGGTGTAGGACCGAAAAGGCAACAGAGGGGGTGAATGGTGCTTAAAATCTCTCCAAGTATTCACACAATCTTCTTCTCCAATAGCTACAAAGCTATGAAGAGGAAGATCGAATGTTCATCTGGAGAATAGAAGATCGATCGACACCGAACTCAGAATCGCCACTGCCGAGGACAAAACAAGGCGATCGAAAGGATCTATCGTGATCACTCGACAAAGAGATAGACCATCTGCTTCAGAGAGATCGAACGCCAACTCGTGGTCGATCGAGTCACTCGGTGAAGACAGACGATCCACAAAACCCAGATCCGACCGACAAAAGAGACGCATAAGAATGACCGAAACAGAGAAGGCGCGCACGACCAACTAGACAAGCGAGCTCATGACCACTTGCTTTGATTTCCAAATATCTTGCAATTCACAAAGCAATCGGTATGAGACTTTAGACAACGCTTGCTCACGCCTTTGACAGAGAAAACCAAGGCGTTGAAAACTTCTTTGCCGAGATCCGACAAACGGCGTGGTCGAAACCAAACAGAATTCGGTCGACTCATGCACAAAAGTCTCAACGTGGTCGTGAGAACGCAGAGCATGTACTCGGCGACGCATCAGAGACGCAAACACTTCTCCGATTCGACTCTTGCTCTCGGAATGAATCGCCAAATAGCCTTGAGACAGATTCCCTGCTCGAGCCAATCAAAACTAGGCCTACTCAAACCAAGAACACAACTCAAAGCAAGAAGTACGAGTTGATGAATAGAACCTGCGTGGGACTAGAATAGCCAAGATGGCTTGGAGTAAAACCCACATGTCACTGCGATTTCAGAAAGCCAAGAACATGATATACGAAGGAACAAAGAGAGCGCAAACAAATCATTCAAACACAAGACAGAGAACACAACTCGTAGTTTCCATTCCAACCATCACGGAGTACAAGGAATCCCGACACGCCGGAGAGCAGAGAGGAGCTCACACCTCTTCTCTTTCTCTCTTTCTTGATTATTCATACATGGATTCTCCACTCATCCTCTCTCTCTCACACAATCCCAAGAACACACTCACAGACTCCCATGGGAGGAGAGGCGGTGCTTCCAAGGCCCAAACTGCCAACCCACTCAAACTTGTGCCTCCTCTCCCTTTTATAGCCTCACACCGAGACTAACCCTAATGGATCCATCCATTAGTCCATATGAGGCTAACCCAGAACCCCTCCTAACATACCATGTGATTTCGTTGCTTTATCGCTTCCTTTTGCCCGAGTCCTAAGCTTCCCGCTTCCTTGCCGATCACGCACGACCGAACCTACCTCCAACCGATCGGACCTCCGACTCCTCCGAGCCTAGTCCCGGTCCGCGCACGCAACCACCTTGAGTCCCAAGTCTTCTTCTTCACCGGTCTGTTCGGACCTCAACATCTCCCATGTCTAGTCCCGACCACTCCAAGCCTCACCAAGACTTGTCTCCAAGATCCTCTGGCAGCTCCAGCTCCGGTTCCTTGTCTCTTCGGCTTGCAACCACCTCACCAGCCTCGATCATCTTCGGCGTCTCCAACCGTCTGACTCAACACCTCGTGCCTAGTCCCGGTCCTCCCACGCCTCACCATGAAATAGCTCCGAAGTCCTGCAGCCACACAGACAAGCAAACCGTCACATAGCACCACACCAGACAACAGACAAACCATCGGTACAACCAACAAGTGTCACAGCACAACACCTGGTCGTAAACCTCCTACGATCACTCGAATGCACAACTCAAGAAATGGTCGAAGCCCTGGAACACTTCCCTGCTTCCTTCGACCACACAACATGTCGTTACGACCTCTCCAACGCTCGTTAAGACCATGCAGACACAAGCCACGACCAATGCTAGCTGCTACGACTTTATCTCATAAAGTCTAGACCTCATACAACCACTCAAGGTGCGCAATGCAGAAAATCTCGAGCTCACAAAAGCCTTCCTGCAGCCTACGACCACTCACTAGGTGCTACGACCGCCAAGACACAAGCTACGACCATTGTAAGCTTGCAACGACACACACACGGCTACGACTACTTACTACCAAGACGGTCGCTAAGATCACAAAGTCGAATCAACTCCTACGACTACCAAGTCAGAGCCGACATCAAGTCATGAGCCTTACGACCACCAAGTCGTAAAGCTCGATCGACCACCAAGTCGATCCCACGACTACATAACCAGTCACCAAGTCGATCGGCCCACCACCACCAATCGCCGCCTAGGATCACCGATCACACAGCTTCGACCGCACCGATCGCTACAACTACCAAGATGTAAAGCAGATCACCAAGTCGCACTGAGCCTACGACCGCACACAACAATGCTACGACTTTATCGCCGAGTCTACGACTCATCCCAAGTCGCTCATTATCCGACCGATCAAATGATGAACCAATAAATGCACGAGGACTACGACTTCACCACAAAGCCATACGACCGATTCCCACCACATGGTCGATCCTAGAGGTCATACGACCAATTCCTATGTGTTCACGACCACGCTCAAACATCTCGGCACAACCGACCGCCACGACCCCTAAGATCGCATTCGACGCGCTACGAGTGATTCCGACCGTTACGAGCACTTCCGACCGAGTCCCGCTGCATTTGGACGCGCCCGATCGCTCCTCACGCCCGCCCAATCTGCATCACAACGTGGTCGTGAGGCGCCGACTACTCAACGTGGTCATACGCCCGAGCGCCACTTCCGACCACAGCAATCGAGATTCGACTTACGACCACGCACCACGCCAATGTGGTCGAGCCGCTCCGATGGCCTTCGACCATAGCCGAGTGGTCGAACGCCACAACGTGGTCGCACAACCTTCCGACCACGACCAAACCAGCCGAACCTCTTCGATGTTCTCCGCTCACACCCAAGGTGGTCGTAAAGCTATCTGGCGACCTCCACCATGGCCAATGTGGTCATAGAGGCTTTCGATCAGGGCCAAAGTGGTCGTGAACGAGGTTTTCGCTTCCGATCATTGTCGTTGTGGTCGAATAGCATGGCTGACTTCCGACCACGGCCAAACGGTCGACTCTCTTCCGGTGCCCTTCGACCATGGCCAAAAGCGCTGCGGTGGTCGAACACTTCCACCGCCAAGACAACAAACAATGTGGTCGTAAGGCTATTGCCAAGCAAGTCGTAAGGGCTTAGGAACCAACAGAGAGACCCATTCTCCTCTCAAACTTCAAAACCAAACTCAATCTCACTAGATTAAGAGTCAATTACTCATCACAACCATGAGGCGACCTCCACATGGTCTCTCACTTGGTGAGCCCGCCACGTACCTTCCATCTTGGCTATGTTTGTTTGATGATTTACATGATCTTTTGGTATTCCACCGTTAGCTTAGGAAGTGGGAGATGTCCTTGAAAATAAGGAAAAGGGCAAAGGGAAGACATTAGTTTCGACAATCCAGGCCTGCCTCCGCTTCCACATTGTGTGCTAAAAGCACCTACTATATGGTTCCTAGTTTTGGTTTGGATGTATCAAACCATGGCTGTATGTAACATAGCTTGTCCCATCAAAATTTCTTACAAATCATCTTGTATTGGAAACAATTGTACACTAAACTTAGAAATACATTACAACTGAATCGACTACTAAATAGCTATGCAATATAGTTATTCAAGATTCTTGTTCTCTCACAATCTTGTTCACTATTAGCCTTGTTCCCTAGTAGTTCTTTCTTGTACAATTTTGATGTTATTTTGCCTTCTGTCTACCATTTAATGTAATACCGATTTGTTAGTTTTTTCAACTCCTTTACGTAAACCGAATCCGCCGCTCTTTCTCGCTTGACCGCTTAAGTAATAGAAGAAATGACAAAAACCCAGTATGAGCAGGACAGGGATGACAATGTAAGGAAAATTCAGGAACATTTTAGCTCTCTGGGTATTCCACTATTAGCTCAGGAAGTTAGAGAAGTTCTTTCAAAAAAGGAAAAGGGCAAAGGAAAGACAGTAGTGTCTGACAAAACAGTTTCTGACAATGATTATGATCCATCCTCTGACATTGATAACCACTGATAGTGATGATGACTATGATGATGACCTCAATAATGAGGTCAATAACGAGGTGAGATGCATTACTTGACCAATTAACGGTTTCGGTCTCCCCGTGACAAACATGTACTTCAGTTTAGTCATTTAATCTACTTGACACTTCTTTCTTATTTAATAATATGCATGTTTCTCTTGTCGGTTAGAAGGATGGTTCCAGAACTCGCCTCTGCAGAAGAAGCAAAAAGGCGGCAACAATGGCACTGCCAACCAGCAGCCACCGCAAGACGCCTATAAGATTCACTAGGCAAAGTGCAGCCATGCCTTCGCCGAGGCCGCCCACCACCTAGGCAAAGATTGCCCTTGCCTCCTAAGAACAATTCCAAAGCCAAACCTAAACCTAATGCCATTTCTAGTGCCACCAACAAAGAAGGCCACCTCAATACAAGCGGCAACAGACCACACAAACTACGAACATAGTGCCTACTACTCCAATAATCACCATGACCACCCAAACCATATCGCGCTGCTCCAAACACCGTGCCTAGTCCTCCTAGATTCACCAGAGCAAAGTGCAGCCATGTCGATGCTCGGTGCAAACACTGCGCGTAGTACTCCTAGACCCACTCTTGGCCTGTCTCAGCAACCTACTCCCACAAGCAATGACATCAGTGACTCAGGTGGGCAATCTGAAGCTGCTATTTCAGAGGGTCATACAGATGAAGGAGAACCAGATGGCGACTTAGTTCCGTGTAAACAATACGTGTTCACAAGCATTATTTTCTCCATGCAGATATAGATTTGTTAATCCTATAATAACACATTTTGATTATTATTTGCCAATGCAAGGCCCCCAAAGAATGTCCGCAAGAAAACCATGGGTCATGGCTTAGAGAAGATTAACAATAGAGGAAAGAAGTTGGCTATCCATGTGGCTGAAGGGAAGAAAAGACCTGAGGTCCCACTACAGGCCGCGAAGCTGGCATCAAAAACTGGTGTCGCCGTTAGAGACAACCTACCTATCTACACCTCTTTGAAGCTTTATGAAAAGATGCGGGGCCGGCAGTGGTTGCAAAAGTGCTTGACAAAGTGGCGGTAAGACAGCTATTTCACTCCAAATAGTTTCTTGCATTACTCTAGTCCCATGTACAAATTGTGTTTTGTGTCGATAAATCATATGTGTGGCTGCAGTCAAGGTTGGATGTGGATGTTAAGAACGAGGACCAAGCAAAGCTGCATGCACCGATATCATTAAGAAGGAGTAAGGCGTAAGAGGTATCACCTAAAAGGAAGTACTTGACGAGTCCCCGACAAGAGAACAGATGATGGCCAAAGAACCTCCACCAAAAATGAAGAAAGAGGAATGGATCAAACTTGTAGACTATCGGTGTGACCAAGAATCAGTCCATGCCCGAATTGCCTTCTTTTGTTAATATGCAATGCAACTTTGTGCATGTGAATGAAAACTCTATTGCATTTGTGGTGCAGAAACGAGTTCTAAGAATAAAGTGAACCGTGGCCAAGTGCGCTTCACCAAAGGATCGGATCTAGGTCCTATGTTGCCCATCGATACACTGGTATGGATACTATGTATTTTGTGTAATTAGATTGAAAGATGGGACATTAGTAGCGTATAGTCATTACCATGTTCCTTTGAACCATCAAGTCAAGACGTGATCCAATTATTTCGAGATGACCTCGATTTTTAAGCTAATTCTCGAGTTTGGCCCTCGATTTCGAGATGAGCTCCCATGTTGCTATGTCATCGAGATTTCAATGTGCTATGTCATCGAGATTTCAATGTGCTATGTCATCGAGATGCTCATCAACGATAGTAGGTGTTGTTTAGGCAAAGTTGTTATTATTGATCCGTGTCCAGTTGCATAGATGCATGTTCCTGTGTTGTTTTTCTTAAACTCGAATTAATTAAGTATGTCGTTGATTGCATTTGTTGTTTGCATAAAAATCTGAGGCAAATACTTGTATGATCTGTAGTGCATACATATTTTGGCATCTTGTCGTTGGCAAATACAAAAATCCCATGTTTGTCTACCCCTCTCTTTACCTTCATTGATGTCATTGTAAATAATTTTTACATGCCGCAGAGGCCTAAGTACAACAACATGGATCCCGATCCTGTTGATTTCTTTGGGAATGTATGACTAGTCCATAAAATGGTCGAACTCCTCTTGCAGATGAGATATATGTAAGTTATATAAATATTGCGATCGATTTCATCGTACTCAACTACATGCCCGATTGAACATTGTTGTATGGCCTTGTTATTAATTAGATTCATTCTATGTAGGAACAAATGGTGGCAGAGAAGGAAAGAGAGCCGTAAGAAGGACAAGAACAAAAGTCTCCCACCAAGATTGTTGCCGATACCGAGCCGGATAAGCCGTCATTCACCTTCCTACCAAACATTGGTGTCCCTAGAGCATCGAAATCGCTCGGTCCACGATCGCCGCAAGCACGCCGCAAGCTCAGTTTGAGGCAACGCTTCAAGCAGAAAGAGAGGAAGCTGCTAGGAAGCAGCAAGAGTTGCAAGCACAAATTCAAGCTCAGCAGGCATCACTTGAAGAAAACAAAAATTTGTTGCGCCAGACTCAAGAAGAAATGAAGGGGATGCATAACAAGTTTGAAGAGACTAATGCGATGCTGCGAGCTGTGTTGAAACTTCAGAGAGATTGAGGTAGGTCCAAATGCGCTCTATGTTGGCACAACACCAAACTTTCTGTTGGAACTTTGTACACTTTGTTGTCGAACTATGTGGTATGTTTGAACTCGTGTGGTGGAACAGTTTGAACTTGTCTGTTGGAACTCGGACCTCTTTATGATGTTTGAACTTTGAGCTGTGATGAGAATGTTGTGGATGATGGCTTCTGATATATATTTGCATGCTTGTATGTGCCGTCATGAAAGAACTGTGTGACATTCGTCATTGAACATGGCTACCACGTTCGTCATGTATTCGCAAGCAAGGTTTGTGTGAGTGTACAAGATGTCTCAAACAACCATATAAAACAAGACACAACTGAAATGTCACAAAGTCCCGTATGACGATAAAGGTCGTCATAATAAGTTATCTCACCAGTCTCCCAAATCTCAATTTGTGACGGCTCATGTATTAGGTGACATGTTGACCCACCAATATGTGACAAAGCAGTCGTCATTAAATGTTGACAATATGTGACAAGGAGGAAACCGTCACAAAAGGTTGCCACCTTTTGTGACGGTTGTACATAGTATCGTCACGAGGTACATTATGTGACGGTCATTATATGACGACCGGTGTGACGCCGCTTTTTCGTCATAAGATACTTTTTATGACAACTTCTTTACTTTACATGACATTTTCGCTTTGTCATACAAGCCCAGATTTTTTGTAGTGACCCCGCATATGGAATGTGCCCTGAACAATATCACTCAACAAAATGATGCTCAGTAAACTCGCACACCAATTCATAGGTCTAACCTAACTCATGGAACTTTCTTAATAAATATAAAAATAGTAGAAGAAGTTCGTACTAAAAAGATCGAGTCGTCGTATTCTATTACCGACCCTGCCTCAATCACCCGAATCCCCCATTAACTCATAATAAAACTAAATTGAGTGTATTCGGATTTATTTGGATCTTTTGAGTTATTTGCTTTTATTTGGATTCAGTCGTTTGCCACGTAATTAGAAACTGGAGTCCTGAAGATGCCACGGATCAAGCGTGGTCAGCACAAAATGAAGATAAAGAATCGAAGCTCAAGAGGAAGCATTGCGTGAGCTCAAGTCCGCGGTAAACCGCGCCAGGCGAGTCAATACTTTGAACATGTTGAACCTACATTTTCTGCAAATTACTTTTGTTTAAATTGTCAAATTGCATGCTGTTATATTATATGCAAATACATGTTTAATTTAAGATTTTAGTTATATGCCCATTGTTTGCCTTGAATAATATTACACCTCCTTTAGAATACTTGAATATGTGAACTTTGTCGCCTTAGCAAAATTATAATGGTAACTTTTCAAAAGTAAGTCCGTAATTATACACCGTGCTTAGTACTGCTTAGATACTCAGGGCCGCTGAAATGCCCAAGCATCATTATCATTCTTAATCATGAGAAACTGGTTTGGAAAGTCATGGTGGTAATGACTGGTATATGTTGGTATGATTATTTTATGTTCCCAAAAACCCAACTTGCTTAAATATCTGGGCGGATGGTTTGAGGGTGTGAGTGTGGTGCAGTGGAAGCACAAAGTGGATAGTGGTAGACCGCCCAGATACCACTAAGGACTGAATCTTGTCATGATCTCCTGTGTAAAATAGTACAACCACAAGTCTGTAATGTACAACTTGGCTAAGTAAATTTATCGAAATCCCGGACTCATCTCACCGGTAGTGGATGGAAGTGGATACGCAAGGGCAATGGGAGGCCTAAAGGGACACCAAGTGGAGGGTGAAGTTTCCCAGCTGTTCTAAGCATTGCGGGAAGTGGAGCCCGGCTGCATTAGTAACTATGGGGAACATCCTGTGCATAGATGGGACCCACCGTAAGTGGGAGAAGCCCATAAAGTGAGATGACAAAAGGGACTAGATACTTTGAAAAGTCACTGTGATGGTCTGCTCAACCACATGACTAAGGAATCGTGTGGTGACAACGAGTTGATTGTCTCTTGTGGTGAAAGTGTACAAACTCTGCAGAGTCAAAACTATTCGAATAGCCGTGCCCACGGTCAAGGGCGGACATGGGAACTTAACCAGATATAGTTCTATTTCAAAATGCTTTACGGATGGGAATGGAAAAGTGGAGGGCAGCGGAAAGCCCTGATTTGACATGTCCTGGGTGTCGTCCCAGTGGTAATGTAAGAGATTATAATGCTGAAATGTTAGCATATGGTGCGGATGCCATGTAATGGTGGATGGAATCTGGATCGCTATTATTATTGCATTCCTTTACACATTATGTTTTTGTGCAAAACTGCTAGGTCTCAGGAAATTTTTATGTATTATATTTTTAAATAATGATGACACTTCTCACAAAATAAAATGTCAGGAAGAATAAATAGAGTCATAAGACAAGAAGATGGATGTTGGTGGTAAACACATAAAGTTGTAGGTGGATTCATATCGATCATAAAGAGGAAACGATGGTGTGAATTCTGGGAGAAATAAACTGGTGGAGCCTAAATGAATATATAGACTAAATAGATTATCTAAATAATTTTTGGAGAATTAGAGAGTGCAAAGGTAATTGCTGGATTAATTATTGGGAGTTGTTGGCTATAATGGGATTAATAGGCTTTGATCAAATACTGGATGGATGAATCAGATTTTTGGGGAATTGGAGGTACGAAAACAATTATGGGAGAATAATCTTGATCAATGATATCCTTGGTGGATGTATACTAGTGAATCGTAGATTTGATCGCTGATATTCTTGGTGGAGGTATTCTAGTGAATTAGTTAGAGATAGATAATGAAAAATAAGGTTGATTATTGGAAGAGCAAATTATGGTTGTGGATCAATAACAAAAGAATTTGATTGTTAGGAATTTAGAATACAAAAGATATTGGTGGATAAAATAAATGATATTAGATAAATGATGTCGCTAACTGTTTGGAGTTTTAGGCAGCAATTGATCGGTGGATTATATAAATGATGATACTCGTTGTTTGGGGATTTAGGCAACAATTGATTGGTGGATTGTATAATTGATGATATTCGTTGTTTGGAGTCTTAGATAGCGAACAATATAGAAAGAGTAAGATCGGTGGACTAATTAAATGATGTCACTCGCTGTTTGGAGTCTTAGACAGCAACCAATAAAGAAAGTGTATTTTCGATGGATTAAGTAAATTATGCTAATCGTTGTGTGGAGTTTAGGTAGCAACCATAACACTATGATTAAATAATATTAATGCTACCAAAAGCGATTTTGGCAAATAAAATAACCCGAGCCTCTTCTTTGATAAGCCATGCATACTATTTATTTGCATTCTGTGTATTGGCTCGCGGAGCACGGTGGTTTGTGCTCACACTCGCTTTCACAACAAATCCAGAATCAGGAATCAGGTCACTTCGCCTCAGCAACACGATTGGACATGATGGAAGAGAAGATGAAGAAGTCAAGGGCTAGGCCGCGAACCTCCAATTGGCTACCTGTGGGCATGTCCTGAAGGTCCCACCTGTGTGCTTCGTTCTTCCGCTGCAATTTAATGATTTCGGCCTAATCGGCCCATGAGTAAGTTTACTATTATATTTATGCTTCCGCATGATATGTACTTTGATATTCAGAACTGTAATCTGTGAGCGCTATCTACTGATCCAAGGAATAGTGCGGTGGAATCATAGAGGAAATCCGGATTGTAAAATCTGGGTCCCTACACAAGGTTCATGGATATTCAAGTGTCAAGGATGGGATATTATATTACTAGATTGTCAAGCGGGTGTTTAGCTACCTTATGAGTAACATATATTTGCATATAAAGTAAAGCATGCAGTTTTGATAATTTAAATGAACATAATCTCATATGAAATATGCCTCAAAATGATCAAAATATTGGCTTGCCTGGATCAAAATCTTGGGGTTCTTGTATTGCTTCAATTGGGGGCTCATTCACACCTTCGAGTTCTACTCGGGAAAACGTACTGGAAAAGTAAACGCAAACGAGCGAAAATAAATAAATTCAAAATAAAATTTAGCTAAACTCAAAATTGAACAAAACCTGTACCAATAGGTAGATCTTGGTTTTAGAAAAATTTAGAAACAAGTTTCATTAAATTTGGAGTTACAACAAGAGAGAATGAGCTCATCAAAGATTTATTATCGGGAAAATCCCCAAAAACAAAAGATGGGAGCGTTTCTGGTCAGCAGTGACTGACGTGTGGGCCCACTATCATTAACTACTAAAGGCCAATTAAGGCAATCATTAGTTGGGCTTAATTACAGCGCTAATTAAATCGCACGGCTACAATCTCCTCGTCGTGAGGAAGGCAGAGCGGGTCCGTGGTGAGGGGGGCCATGGTGGTCTGATGGCATCAGCAAAATGGGCTCCATGGCCTTGCGCGCACCCCTGGGAGAAGTGGAGTGACTTGATTTGGCCTGGCAGAGGCTGACGGCGAGCATGGCGGTGGCCAAAACAGGGGAAGGTGCTAACCAACGGAGCAAGGCACTAGAATCCAATTAAGTGGCATGGGAGCATCTACCGGTGATTTTGAACTCACTCGAGGCCTTGGCGGTGGTTGGGGTGGAGCTGAAGGAGAACCTGCGTGACGGCAAGGTGGCTTCGGCGCGAGCTCGTTGGGGAGGTAGGACAAGCCGGCGGAGGTTGGGTCAGCCTTAGGGAGTTTGGGAGAAGCTCTGGCCTCCAGGAATTGGAGCAAGGCTAGCTACTCGACAGTTTGCTAGGCGAACGGACATCGAAGTTGGGGAAGATTACGGCTGTCGGCAACCTACAGGGTAAGACAGAGCAATTAGACGAGGGAGGAGGGGAGAGAGTAATGGTGAACTCAGGGAGAAGCTCATGAGGTCCCAACATCCACCACTGGAGCTAGCGATGGAGACTGCCGGTGGAAGAGCCTACAGCAGAGGAGGTGGTGAGCTCAGGCGGATGGGGAGGTGGAAGGGGAAACCAAGTGGGAGATGGTGGAGTGGGAGACAAGGCTCGGGCATTCTCTTATAGCCGGTCGAGGGAAGATGCTGGCGCCGAGGAGCCTCCGGTAGCGGTGCGACGGCCGTGCGGGTGGCGTCAGCTTTGAGTGGCTATAGCTTAGGGCGTGGTAGGCGAAGCTCTCCACAGTGGCACGAAAAGGCAGCGAGGACCACAACTTGTCACGGTGCGGGTAAAGTCATCCCGACAGTGCATTCGTTGGCCCGACGGTCACAGGAGGGTGGAGCGGAAAATGAGGCAGAGAGGATGGCTGCTACCGGGGCTGGCGTGGGCCATGATAGCGTAGGCGCGGCAAGGCCGGACCACGGCAGTGCAATGAGGTGAAGTAGGGATGTGACCGGTCAAAGCAAACGAGGTAGCGCGAGAGACGACCGAGCGGTGTCGTCGTCCTCTTCAACCGAGCAGGGGAAGAGTGATCTGACAGGCAGGTAGGGCGCCAGACCATGGCCAAACTGTGCGCACATGTGGGAGGCGAACGCCAAGGAGCTGCCATGGCAGAGCACTGAAGACAAGGTGGTCACCGCTGAAGACGAGGTGGTCATCGTCCTGTGTTAGTGAGGGAACAGCACGGTTGAGGGGAGAGATAGGAAGAAGAAGGAGAAGGAGGAAGCAACTGGGGAGGAACGACTAATAAAATAGGGGCTGGAGAAGGAAAGGGTTTGCAAAAGAAAATTTGAATTCCCAACCAAATTTTTGAGTGGCAAACGGTAACTAGATTTGACTTCTTTGAAATTGCAAGAAGATTTTGAATTCTTTGCACTAGCACAAAAGTTTTCCCAAAAATGGGATGTTACACTTCTCTTGTGTTGAGGGAAAGTTTTCTGAGAGAGTTTTTGGCTATGGTTTGTCAAATTTATTTTTCTACAGCTTTGAAACTTTCATTTTGAAAATTTTTCTGCAATTTTGAAGTATTGCCAATGTATTCATCAATGAGGAGATTGTTAGACCATGTGAATAGGTCGTGCTACTGTGATGATGAACAATTGATATGGGTTGAATTGGAATTTGTATTTGTGAAAGTTTCACTTGATGCACTTGTGCAAAAACTGAAAAGTGCTGAAGTAATCAGGTATTGCGGTCTGATCACTCTGTTAAGGGCGGTCTGACTGGTTTGTGGTCTAGTTGAATTGGCTCATGTTTACAGGTGAATTATGTTGTATTATGCGTATGTGGATTGATGTTAGTTAAGTTAGAGAGAACTTGTGTCAGAAAAATATTCTTTGGTCTTTGCATATGAGGTTGAGCATAGAGACAATCATGGTCGATGCACAAAGAGTCCCAGGACTAGGATGGAAGATCCGAGGTTCAGACGGTCGAGGATGTCACGAGATGGTGGCTCATGCTTGGGCACGTGGAGAACAAATATGGATGATGTGTGAATGAGCTACAGGAGGTGCGGTCCTGGAGGCTTCGACACAAACTCGTTTTGGAAGGGTTTTGGGTAGGAAATCTAGCAATAAACATCACCTTGAATCAATCTTATTCTTGATTTGCTCGAAAAGTGCTAGTGATTGCATTTAGGTCAAAGCTTACGACTACATGAAAGGGTGTTGAATCGCTGCTGGGAAAACAGAGGAAATACGAGTACTTGAAGGCTTAGGTGATCGAGAAGTTCTGCTCTCAGTGTTGAAATTCTCGAGTACATGCTAAGCAGTCAAAGTTCAAGTACATGCAGGTTTGTTTACGTGAAAATTGGTTGAAGTTCAAGCATGTGGAAAACAATCGCAGTTTACGAGTGCTAACTGATCGAAGATTAGAGTATAGAGTAGTCATAGTTTATGTACACAGAAGTGGTTGAAGGTTATGACTGTCGGTAGTGGTCAAAGTTTACGACTAGTAAAGAGTTTATGATACCTAAACGATCGAGCAAGCGGTTAAGCGCTGAACAGTCAAAACCATCATTAAAAAATTACTATCGGTAAGAGTTTACGACAGCTGAGCGGTTAAGTACTTAGCGGTCGGAACCATTATCAAGCACTAAGAAATTTTAAAAAATTAAAAGCAATCATTATTCTATCTAATTACGGTATCCGATTCTACAGATCACATCAATTATATATTGCTGCCTGGCCAGGGCGATCCGTATGTACATGCATCTACCAAGTTAATTCCAGCTGCGTATGCATGCTAGCGGGGTAGTCTACTGTTCGATTATTACACGATCGATGCATGATCAGTAGCAGCAGGCGACCGAGCGCGCATGCATGCTGGCAGCTAGCGCTAGCTGATACGTACGTAGCTATAAGCTAGTTGCATATGCTTACGCTAGCTAGCTAGCTAGCTGCAGGTAATTAAGGTACGTACCGGCGGCAGGTGCTACACTGCAGCTAACGCACGTACTGTATATACGTCTAATCCCGTAGAAGGCGCGAGAGTGATAGTGTGATACATATATTCATGCATGAGAGAGAGAGAGAGAGAGAGAGAGAGAGAGAGATCGGAAGATGAGATGGATGTACGTTAGGTATGATCGATGGATCCAGCATGCGGTGCAACAAGACAACGAACAAATTAAAGCCAGCCTATACAGCAGCTGGCTAGCTAGCTAGCTAGAGGGCGGAGGGATATGGATCGAGTACTCAGCTGGCGAGTTTTTTACGTACCAAAAAGAGGATGATATATATTTGCAAATATAATACAAAATCGTATTGTGAACATTAATTTTATTTTACACATATAATAAAATATATACATATAAGCATATCCCCATTAGTTATTTTCTGTGCAAAAATATACAAGACATTTAGAATATAAAAATACCTTTGTAAACGATTTTCTTGATAACCTTAAAAACACTCGGGACCTCACGTCTAAAAACATCCAGAACCATGTGTCTGGCAGCATTCATGTGTAATCTCATAATAGAGTACATAGCATAAGTTTTTACTTGAGATGTTTCGTGCAAAAATCTAATGGAGTAAACCCCCTGTGAGTTAAAAATATGCAAGCAAATTTGGACAATTAAAACATAGGAAGAACAATAAAAAAATATGAGTGCCATGATTGATGGTATCATTACACAGAGTACGCATAGAAATTTAGGCTACACAAATCTGGATAACTAAAACACAGTACGAACAATAAAAAAATACGAGTAGCCCCTCCAAAATCAGAATGTATCATGAAGAAAAAGTTATCATGTCATATATATATAAATATATCAACTTCTTTTCCAAACATGTTTGGTCAGAAATCAGAGATTTAATATTCTAGCTCCATTAAACAGATATGATGACCAAAACAACTCTTAAACACATCCTCTATTGGACAAAAAGGGCAGCCTGGATGGTACAGCCTGTTGCTAGAGAAATTGCACACTCAACCAACTTAGGGAACAACAAAAGAAAATAAGGAAATATAGGTGTAGATTAACATATAACCTGCGAAACGAAACTACAAGCTTACACCTGTCATCTAGGACAAGACTAAACATAGGAAAACCAGATGGTTTCAGCTTCTAAATTAAGTCTATGGACTTACAGAAACTTGTTGACAGTTTTGAACACAATACTATTTTTATCAAACATATTATTCTTGAAACTTAACAGCTAATACAGCAAGCAGAAAAGAACTAAAGAAGCCTCACCTAAAAGAAAAGCATTTCTGAAACAGGCCTTGCAACAGGCATTTGCATGAACAGAGTGTTTGTAAAGAACTCCAGTCTCTGACTGGCATCCAGATTTTTAGGAACATTTGCAGCAGATTCCTTGATGGTCAGAAGTGAATACAATCGTTTGATCAAGTCCTTCTGGATTCCATTACTCAAAGATAGATTGAATTAATGGCTAGAGAGAGATGCAATAACAGGAGTGTTATCTAACCGTTAATTTAACAACTCCAAAATGAATTACAATACTAAAGATGAAGCACACGATCTTGGTATATTTATCTGGGAATGGAGAGCCAAAGGTATCAAGATTCAAGAAGACTATTTGAAGTTTTCATTAATATGAAAAATTGAAATAGTGTAACCTTATATATGCAAATATGTAAACCAGAACAAGTGATATGCATGGACTATGTTCTGTCAAAGGATAAATCAACAAGCCAACAAGGCCTTTCACTCGATGAGAAATAAGTCAGAACAATGGCATATCCTTGATCCCTTGATGAGCACAAGGCAACAGGGGACAAAGTATAGGTAAATTGGATCGTTAGATAAATATTACTAAAGAAGAGAGCAAGTGCCTTTTTTATCTTGGCAAGGTCGCTGCCATTGGTTCCACAAATAAAACCTATATACTTGCAAGGAATAACAACTTCAGTTGTTGTACCTGTTGGTGTAGCCACTTGGTTTTCACTGTTGATAAGCACAAGACAGAACAATGCCATGACCTTTTTTTTTAAAAAAAAAAGAGATTCTGCTTCAGTTTTTTAAAATGTGTTTAAGGATGGCACTGTTACAGAGTTATCTATTGTAGGAACACGCGTACGCTACACTAGCGCAGAATAGAATTTTCTACCGTGTAAACCAGGAAGCCATGCAAGTAAGAGATCATAGATCGTTACACTAGACGCGCAGTGCAGCGGAAGTATCGTTGATGCAGCCGATTCAACGAAGAGTGCGTCGATGCAGCAGTAGTAGTCGAACGTTCTCCGTCCAACTGTCTCCTCCTCGTGATCGTCCCACTTAGCGCCGCAATCACAGCAGCGCCTCTACCGAAGTCCACACGTCCAAGGATGGAACGCCGTGCGCTGGTGTGCTAGCACCGCGCGCCCGGCTAGGGTTTCGGGATACGGCCAAGGGGAGGTGGCAGCCAGGGTTTTGGGAATAGTATATTGTATACCCTGCAGCCCCGCCTCCACATATTTATAGAGCATGCTAATGGGCTTTCACGTTGTAGGCCCATTAGAACCCTAATCCCATATGGATCAATATCCCTTTTAGCCTATAAAGCCGAATTGTTTATGATTGCCTCTTGGGCACATCACTAACATCTATGGCTTCAAGACTAAAACTTCGGACATAGGTTCACATACATGGATTTTTCGAAGTTTTTAGGGCCTAAAATATTTCAATTGAATGAGAAATCCTAGTTTTTTTAGCAAGATAGAAGTGTACGGATTCCTTGATGGTCAAAAGTGAATACAATCGTTTGATCAAGTCCTGGATTCCATTACTCAAAGATAGATTAAATTAATGGCTAGAGAGAGATGCAATAATAGGAAAATCAAAAACTCAACAAGAAAATAAGACAATATCACTCCAGGATCATTTGGCCAATTGAGATTATTGAAGAGGTGGCCTTCAGGTCTTGCTCTATTTATCTGAGTCCAATCGTCATTGTTACCACTAACATTCATAAAGAAAGGGAATTAGGAATGAAATGACACAACGGCATACAAAGCTGACTAACAGGTTAGAACAGAAGAAATTATAAACAAAATAGGAGAGCTCATATTAAATAAAAGAACTTCGTGATGAACAACTCATATAGGTCTTGAATAGCATCAAGACCATTAACTGCCCCCCTCCTCATATCAGGGGACTCGATCGGTTTCTTTCTACAAAAAAATTTGACAACCATATACAATAGAATAGTCCAACCACCAAACAATCCAGAAGTACATTTCAAGAGCTTGGATTAAAATGTTAAACTGTCCAAGGATCAAAATGCATCAGAAAAGAATATTTCCAAACTATTCGAGAAGATTTTCCCCATCCTGGAAAAAGTTCATGCCACCCCTGCACTTTTGCAGTCCAAATCACCCCTTGAACATTAAAACCAGGTCAAACTTAAGCACATGTAAAACCGTTTATAAAAAAATAAAACTTGATGTGTTTTATTTATTAAAAAAGCAAGCAACTCTTCCATTTGTATTTTTTAATAAACGTCCTTCACAAATCATATATGGAGGTAATAATTATTTGATGCACCTAGTATCCCTACAAATGAAACCGCTAAGTTTATGAGTTTACCATGACAACAACAAATCTGCCGGTTGTTGGCTCTGGTCCAATACGGGTACCTGCAAATGCAGGAAATCAACTATGATACATCATGTTATTTAAATTAACCCGGGAAAGTACAAAAAATACTTGTGGTAAATACAAAACCTGCATAGCTTGTTATTGGTAGATGCTTAATAAAAGTTGTTTTTGTTGTAAATATTGCGGTATAAGCATAATTCTCAATTTAATTCCATCAATAATTATAATAGTCCAAGCATGGTAAACATGGTATATAAATGACTTAACTAATATATTAACATGCGAATCAATTAAGTCATTGCAAAAGTAACATATGCTCAACATAGATGTCACATATATGTACAGAATTAGCATGGCGACAGGAAAACAAGAGAATCTACATGCTAATCTCTATGAAGTCTTAACATATATGATTAAATCCAGCATATGTTCAACAGATTGAAGTATATTAAGTGCTCTCAGAAAGCGAGTTGCACAAGATTTAATCTTGGCCCTCTCTGCCATGACAAATTCACTCTTGATTAAATATGATGCTTGCAGATTAAATCTTGAGCTAATAATGAATCTTGCTTACAGTCAAAACAAGTAATAGGTCAACAAATCAACATGCTATATACTGCAGAAGCATTCACAAATCATTCTTTCATTATTTTAAAGAGAACATCAATGATTTAACAGATCAATTGCTTCGGCACAGTCCAGAATAAACAAAAACAGTACTGTGGACTGAACAAAGATCTACTGACCTTGCACCGCAGAAACTGAAATATAGCAATTAAAGCAAATTGACAGTATTAGCTCAAGAGTAATCTACCATCTCAATCATAGATAATCTCTGTTTTTGTCTTATTTCATCACAGAGCTAATAATTCACAGAACCAATCTTTGCAAATCCTCACTAAACAGCCCTCACAGGTGTATGAAAATATATCACCAGACTGCACAGAGGCAAGAACAAAATACTCAGTGCAGGGGTGATACTCAAAATCACCTGAAGTGACTGTAAAATGAGCAAGGCACGCGATTGCGCTGTCCCAGAAAACTAATGACCCCACAAACCGAGCAGGGAGATGGTCGCCGGAGATACAATGCCCTTCTTCTCGTCTCAGCCGCAGTTAAGAGGAAGTCGAGGTAGAGGTTGCCGCACAAGACCACGTGAGTATTCCGGCCAAGAATACTCAAATCACAATCCAAATCTTGCAGTGATTTTCCCGATGAAAGCTCAGATCAAGACCCCCAATCAAGGGTCAAGTCCCTCGGCTGCCGGCGGAACAGAAGAACAGACCAATAGCCCAAAGACCAAGGATCGTTGACAAAGATTAAAGAGTGGAGGGGAAGAGAGAGCTCACTGTTTTTCGCCTTCCCGAAGAGAGGAGAGGCCCAGGCTTTATAGCGGAGCGGAGAGAAGAGGGGAACAGCGGGCTGCGGTGTGGCTGGCGTCGAAACGCTTGCGCCGACTCCGCCTCCGTCTCCAACACCCCCATGACCCAGCCGCCGCCATCGCCCCGAGGAAGGCGTCAGATCTGGATGAACCGCGCCCACTCGCACCGGCCTCTCGGGAGGAGACGAGGTCTCCTTCTTTGTTGGCTGAACGCCTGCTAATGCCAAATGTTGGCTTGGCCTGTGTTGGACTAGACGCCTTCACCCGTGGAACAGAACAATCAAGACGAGAAACACTCAATAGAACACAGGAGCAACAAATGGTTTTTTTTTTTTGGCGTTGCAGAACGTTGCAACATTTCTGATTTTTCTTCCCTTTATTTAGCAATCAACAGAGAGTAACTGACATGCCATTACTAGCTGCATGCTTAGCAGTTATAAAACGTACAGAGTAATTGACATGCACTACATGCAAATAACTACATGAGAAAACTGAAAACTGACATGCAGATATGAAGACATGAATACTTGCGGACCAAAAACGCCCATGCACATGAAGAGAAAAAACTGACTGGAATGCAGATTAACTAGATTATCTAACATTACTCCCCTAATCTAATTGATGTTGATGTCGACGATGCCGAGCTTCGAGCGCAGGTGCAGAAATCTCACCCTGCAAGTGATTTTGTCAATATATCTGCTAGCTGATCGTCGGTGTGGATCTTTTGGATGGCAACTTGGCCACCCTCGACGCACTCTCGGATGAAGTGAAAGCGCGTTTCGATGTGCTTGCTCCGGCCATGGAAGACCGGATTTTTGCACAATTGAATCGCCGACTGATTGTCGATGTAGATTGTCGCGGCACCGACGTCTCGCCCATAGAAGTTGCCGATCAGCCGCCTGAGCCAGATTCCCTGGCATGCCGCCGCTGAGGCCGCGATGTACTCGGCCTCGCACGACGATAGCGCCACCACTGGCTGCTTTTGTGACTGCCACGACACAGGCGCGTTGCCGAGGCAGAACAAAATGCCGGAGGTGCTCTTGCGATCATCCACGTCGCCGGCCATGTCCGCGTCGCTGTACCCCTTGAGCTCGATGTCGTTGTGCCCCTTGGTGTAGCAAAGGCCAAAGTGGAGCGTACCAGCGACATAACGAAGTAAATGCTTGACGGCGCTCAAGTGTTCCGTCGTTGGGTTCGCCATGAACCTGCTCACATACCCGACCGCGAAGCTGATATCCGCCGTGTGGACCAAAGCACCGAGGTCGCCAACCACACTACGGTAGAACGTAGGATCAATTGGTGGATTGGAGCTCTCCTTACTCAGTTTAAGACGTGCCTCCATGGGCACTTGCACGGCATTGCAGCCGGCCATGCCGGCCTTGTCCAGGAGCTTTGTCGCATACGCAGCTTGGCTCATGGTGATCTTCCCAGGCAGCTGCTTGACATCAATGCCGAGATAGTAGCTCAACTGCCCGAGGTCGCTCATCTTGAACGAGCGCTTCATTTCCTCCTTGAACGATTCGATCTCAGCTTGGTCGGCGCCAGTGAGGATCAAATTGTCAACATACACGCCCAGGAGCACACGTCCTCGCCCCTTGCCGCGTGTGTACACCCCGTGTTCTTCCTCGCAACGCGTGAACCCGAGCGCCACCAGCGTGCGGTCAAGCTTAGCGCCCACGCCCGAGGAGCTTGTCGAGGTCAGAGTGCTTTGCGCAGCCGCAGATTTGCCGCTCTCGCCCGGCGATCATGAATCCCGGCGGTTGAGTGACGTAAACCTCCTCCGTGAGGTCGCCGTTCAGAAACGCAGACTTGACGTCGAGATGGTGGAGTACCCAGCCCTCGTGTGCTGCCACCGCTGCCAGTGCGCGCACAGAATCGAGCCGCGCCATCGGTGCAAACACCTCATCGAAGTCCACGCCGCGTTGTATCGTACCCTTAGCCACCACCGCGCCTTGTGCGAACCACCGCCCTTGTGCATCCTTCTTGAGCTTGAACACCCATTTGAGGCCAATCGGGCGGTGTCCGCCGGAGGTCCACCGCCTCCCACGTGCCGTTGTCCTCAATGGCCACCATCTCCTCTTCCATCGCGGCGCGCCACGCGGATCGGTGGCTGCCTCGTCGTAGGAGGTGGGCTCCTCGGTCGCAACGAGGAGCCACTCGTCGGGTCCGAAGACGCGTGGCTCGGCAGATGTTGATGCAATTGTCCACCGTGCGGAAACGCCGTGGCGCGCCATTGTCACTATGGTCGAGCCCGACGGGATGTGCGACGGTGGAGTGCAAGGCTCGACGGAGCACCACCGATGTCGTGAGTGGCGTTCATGGGCGTTCGGGTGACGCCACGGCTTCCTCACCTTCCTCCGTGGACGGGACCGCAGGGGATACAGAGCGCGGCGCCGCCGCCAAGACGCCGCGACCGTGTACTCTACGGTGAACGCCTCGTGGCCGGCGTCGCCGTTCGCCTCCCAATTCCACCCTTTGGTCTCGTCGAACACCACGTCGCGGGTCACATGGAGTCGGCCGCCACCGGATCGCACACCCGTAGCCTTTGGAGCCCGGCTCGCACTGACGAAACCATCTTCACGCCGGTCATCGAAGCCGCGGCGTGCGGCGTGTAACCTTGACGTGAGCGAGGCAACGAACGCGCGCATGAAATGCACAGCGGTTTCTTGCCATGCCAAGCTTCATAAGGCGTCATCCGTGACGCTCTTCGTCGGTGAACGGTTCAAGATGAACACGGCCGTGCTCACCGCCTCCCCCCAGAATGTACTGGGCACCTTTTTTGCCTTGAGCAGGCATCGCGCCATAGCCATGACAGTCTGGTTTCGGCGCTCCACGACGCCGTTCTGTTGCGGGGAGTACGGCGCCGTGAGTTGCCGGTGCACACCTTTCTCCGCGCAGTACTCACCGAAGGTCACGGACGTGAACTCGCCACCACGATCAGTACGTAGCGCGCGCAGCTTCCGCCTCGGTCTCGACCTCGACGCGGCTTGAAACTTCTTGATCGCACCGCCGCCTCGCCCTGCTTGACAACAGCACTAGCCACATATAGCGACTAGCATCGTCAACGAGGAGGAGGAAGTAGCGTTTGCCACCGTGCGTCGCTGGCGTGACAGGCCCACATAGATCTCCATGTACGAGATCAAGCCGGCCCTTCGCGCGGTACTTGGCCTCCAGAGGGAATGGCGAGCGCCGTTGCTTGCCGACAAGGCACGCGTCACACAGCTGGTCGACATGATCCAATAGTGGAAGCCCACACACCATGTCGCCACGCCCAAGTTTCTTCAACCCCTCGAAGCTCAGGTGGGCGAACCGCTCATGCCAGCGCCACGCATCGTCGTTGGCGTGCGCCAGGAGCGAGATCGGTCGAGCGAGCGTGAGGGGAATCTTGTACAGTCGATTCGCCGATCGCCGTACCTTGGCGAGAAGCTCCCTCCTCGGATCGCGCACCCGCAGTACGCCGTCCTCGATCAACACTTGGCACCCGACCTCGTCGAGTTGTCCCAAGCTGATGATGTTGCTGCGCAGACGTGGGATGAAGTACACGTCCGACAGCATACGATGGCGTCCACCCTGTGCCGCGAACATGATCGTGCCGCGCCCGAGGATGTCCACCATTGATCCATCACCGAACTTTACCGTGCCCGTGATGTCGCGGTTCAGCTCGGAGAAGGCCGCATCGTTTCCCGTCATATGGTTCGACGCGCCCGTGTCGAGGTACCACACGCCGTCGTCCTGGCCGCCGGTGTGATAGTTGGTGTCACCCAACTGCACCGTCGCGCGTTCTTCGTTGAGGAAGACCCGACCGCCGACGTGCACAGGTGCGGCGCGCTCTGGGAGGCACGCGGGCACCGGTGAAAGAGAGGCCACCTGGGCCATCAACAGGGATGGCTCGTCGTCGCCGCTCCTCCTCCACCAAGCCGCTGCGCCGCCTCGTCTCTCTTCTTCTTCCGCATTCCGGGCCCAATGCCCAGTTTTCCCGCAGTACTTGCACGTATCCTTGTCGATGACCTTGCCGCCACCGCCCTTGCGTGCGTCGTCGGTACCGCGCTTGGGTGGCTGCGCGCCGCGCCGTGGCGGGACCGAGCCGCCGTTCGTACCACTTCACGGCGCGCCGCCCAACGCGCGCACCCTCCTTGTCGCGCTTGCGTAGGCGACGTATGAGATCCTCCTCCTTTGACGAGAGAAGCAGCCGGGAGCCCAGTTCCGCAGCCGCTTCCCGCGCGTCGAGCCGCTGCTCCACGGACCGAAGATGGCTGCGTGACCTCCTCGATGGACAGTCGTTGATGTTGAGCAGCGTCTCGATGGAGATTGCGACCTGCATGAACTTATCTGGGATCACCTGCAGCATCTTGCGCACGACCTCGCCTTCGGTGATGTGGTCGCCGAGAAGCCGCAGATTATTGGCGAGGCCCGTGATGCGCATCGAGAAGTCGCCGATGGCCTCCTTCCTTGAATGCTATATTGTTGAAGTCGCGCCGGAGTTTCGCGTTCGCCTCACGCACGCGCGACGCCCATCCGCATGACCTTGACAAGATCCCACCCCCGCGCGAGTCCTTATTGCCGATCGAGGCCAGCATCTCCGGCGGGACAGCTCGCAATCGCCGCTAACGCCACCGATCCACGCCAGACTGCGCCGCCGGGTTCGATGGCTCCCCACAAGCCTTGCGCCGCAGGTTGATGCGCATGAGCATCGCCCACTCCGGTAGTTGGTCTTGGTCAGCATCGGATATTGTACCGACGCCGACGCTTCTTGATCGATGACGACCTCGCGCTCGACCATCGTTGTCGCGACGGCGAGGACCACGTGATGGCGACCGGGCGATCCCGTCGCGGAGGAGTGATCGACCCTCGTCCCACCGGAGCTGACATGACCACCAGAATCCTGAACAGAGCTCTGATACCATTCTTATCTTCTCAGTCGGCCCATCGACAGGTGGGCCCCACCGGCACCTTTTTTATTTCTTTTCTCAATTGGGAAATTCCCAAAAAGTCCTCACAGATACAACAGTTTCCCCATAGAATATTGACCTAAGAGCATAACCATTGGCTTTGCATCAAAATCACTGTTTGTCTGCAACAGGGTTGATATTACTTTGTACATAAGTAGCTTTCTTTGAAGATCAAGCCACAAGGAGACGACAACAATAAGAAATATAAAGACACAATAAAGTAGCCATTTGAACTCGTACAAAAACTAGATACTAAGGATACAAGAAATTTACTAGTAACGGGAAACAAAATCATTGAATATGTACGTAACTTCCAAATACTTCAATTTTTTGACATAGTCTTTTTAAGCCATCAATGACAGAAGTAACAGTAGTCAAACGTATCTGGGTATTAAAAACACCACAAAAAGATCAGCACACATGATGCATGTGCCATTCAAGAAATTAGTATCATTTGACAACAATAATTTATATAGAGCATAAGGCCATATATACTATTTAACTTTATAGCATACAAATCTACGTTGTTTAATATTGAACAACAGAAACAAACCCCTTGTTACTCGATGATAACATAAACCTTCCAGTGGCAGCACAGGGTGTGATTGAATACATCAAACAGGCCACCAGGTCCTGCATCAAAAGGGAAGTACTGAATCGTGTATTACGCAGTACTCAATGGTGCTTGCTCTCAAACAAGCCTTTAGGTCCTACACGGTAGAATTGTATGATGTGTGGGAATGAAAACAATCAGTAACTGTTATGGTTACAGACCAAACAAAGAGAGAGTAACTATTTTAACTAAAATCGTCTATGATATTTATAAATCACAGGCGGTTTTTAACTAAAACCCGTCTGTGATGATAACTATCACAGACGGGTTTTAGTTAAAAACCGTCTGTGATACTCTTTTCTACCCCTAAACCTATTTCTGTTTATTGGCTAGCCTCAGGAAATGCTAGCTATGCCCTCTGAAACAAACAGATCAACATGTACATGTATACATCCAATTCACATCTCAATTCATTTCACAAACATAAAACATCCATTTCGCAAATCAATTAATTGAAATGAAAACAAGCAAATATAGTATGAAACAAAATACACATTTTATTTTTATTAAGATTAGAGACTACCATTACAGGAACAGACAGACAAACAACAAGGAGGAGGAGAACAACAAACAGGTTGCCCATCTAGCTAACACAACAAGAACAGAGAAAAGTAAATATCCTCTATGCCTAGGTCTTCTCGCCCTTGATGCAGCACACGAGCTGGATGTCTTTGATGCCCACCATCGTCGGCGTTGATTGAGCGCTGCCTTATGCATCGTCTGCTTCGTGGGGCTATTATGGTATGGGTCAAGGAGGAGGAGGAGGACGAGAACAACAAGGAGGAGGAGTACAGCAAAGAGGAGGAGAACAGCAAGGAGGAGAACAACAAAGAGGAGGAGAATAGAAAGAAGGCTGGGTTCTAGTGATTATTTATAGGGAAGGAAGTGTGAAATTTTTTGGCGCGGGGACGGAGAGGTGGAGCTACGATCCGTGGTGTGAGGATTGGTGGATTTATATTGGCTAGGATTGGGTTGAGGAGAATCAATGGGCCCAGCGGTCAGATTATCACAGACGGTTGATAGCTAGAACCGTCTGTGATAAATGAATATCACAAACGGTTCTATATGCCAACCGTCCGTGAATTAGAGCACAAAATTTTATATATCGATGCAATATAAACTAGTATGAAACGATAAAATAGCAAAGTTTTATATGGCTTATATATACTCATTTGAAAGGTTTCGATGAGATCTACAACTTTTCAGTTGAAGCAAAATCTAAATTCCGAAAGGAAGACCAAGAAAAAGGGCAAAAATAGAAACCAAAAACTTGTGACACAGGTTTAGGTCCAAAGATGGCTGATTTTTGGGGTCTTGGAGGGCAATTGGCACAAGTAGGTCATTTTTTTGGATCGGAATCGTCGTTAGCTTTCCAACAAGTATAAGAACGTCGAAAACGGACACCGTATGCAAAAGTTATGCCCGTTTTACTGAAAGTGTTTCAAAACTGAATCCTACTCAGATTCAGGCGGGAAATTATGAAATTTTGGAGAATTGCAAGGCGTGAAACATATCACAGACGATTTTTAATACGAACCGTCTGTGATAACTTCATTATCACATACGGTTTTTAATAAAAACCGTCTGTGAAGTATCACAGACGGTTAGAAATCAACTCGGTTGCCTAGTGAGTAAAGGGGGATTGTTGCCTAGTGAGTAAAGGGAGATTGGAAATCAACTCGGTTGTGGACTAATAAGAGCGACACTTTGTTTGCTTCTAGGACCCGGTTGCTTATTGCTTGTAAATGATCACATCCTTGCCTGTGTGCATTGCATACATAACATATGTGCTTTTGTTGGAAGCAATCTATTCTAATTTGTGTCTAGAATTTTCATCAGCACATCTTTTTTCTAATTTGTTACTGACAGTGAGACCTAGCTTATAGTATCATAGACTCATAGTACACTCAATAATTGTTGGAGTTGAGCTCCTCACAATTAATAGTGTTTAGTAGGTAAATCTTTAATTCCTTGTTAATTATAATATTCTTACTTCATTGAAAAGCAACCTATTTTAAATGCAGCATTCAGTAGTCGAAAAGGAAAGGATTTCATGTGTGCTACCACTAAACAAGAATGTCCTCTGTGCATGTTTAGTAGCCTTTTCGCTGTTTAAGTCTACAGTGGTTTTCTTGTGTTTTTGGTTATTTATTTAGGGGTTTATCAAGAACTAGAAGACCAATGCGTTTGCTCAAGCTCCGTGATTTGGACAAGGAATATGAGGGCAATTAATGTTGAGGTAATATTCGTTTGAAAGATTAATTATTTCCCAAATATTTTCTCATGTTGCATTTGATGAACATATGTAATGATGACTAATTCTGAACATAGGCCACTAGGGAAGACTTCTCTGTTGAGCCATCTTATGAGAGGAGGCCATTCCGCGCTCTTTTGGATGTTGGCCTTATTAGGGCCCCTACTGGAAACTGTGTCTTTGGTGCCCTTAAGGTACGTGTTACTTTGATTGCATAGTTGTAAGATAAATTCTGGATGGTTGATTGTCATTAGATAGGCAAGCATACAAAGTTTTTGGCATAAAAGACCCTGGCAGATTTCAAATTATCTCGAGCTATCTTAAATTTAAGACTTATGTTAATTTTCACCATTGGCCTGTGAAAATTTTGTTTTGTTGCATTTTATTATGTCAGTTTTCTATCCTCATTAAACAATATGCATATGTGTCAGTCAACTTTGTGAAAAGTAAACATTCTCATTTATCTATCTTCATCTTGGTTTCACACGAAGGGATATCTTGCTCACTATTTTGTTACACTTTAGAACTGTGCTTTGTTTTGAAACTAGCTAAATGTCCATCCGTTGCTACGGATTTAAAAAATTTTAGAACATATTTGTATGCATGTTCTAAAAAATTTTACCACTCGTTAGTTTTAGAACATGTAGTATGATAAAATTTTAAAATTTATAGTAACACACGGGACATTCGGCTAGTGTACAGGGGCGGAGCTCTCAGTATGGCAAGGTATGGCGCTCGCCATACCCTGAATTCCCAACGATTTTTACCCCTAAATCACTCTGTATTATAGACACATCAAGAAAGATGAAGTTTCCCTGTAATAAACTCTCAACCAGCGACGAGAGGAAGAACAGTAGCGAATGTTACCTGGACGTTCTCCTGGGCTGTCGGCTGCTTTTGGGCTGCTACTTTATTTAATTGTGTGGACGTATTACAGTGTATATAAACCAATTTAGTGAGAAATCTTTGATATCTATGTTATCGATTTTGCCATACCTTTTTTTTCTGTCCTCCGCCACTGCTAGTGTATGTGTGCGAGCGTGTATATATAGAACAATTGATCTAGAGGGAATTGAAGGGGATGGAGGATATGTTCAATAGTATTGGAGATTCCATGATGTACGCAATATAAAGTGGTACACTAGCCTGAAATAATCAGTACGTGCTCATGGATACAAAGAGTATTGATCAGTACTCGTCGCAAATAAATATATCAGTACCATAACCTCCTCTCTTTTTTTCTGTGACTCAAATATCAGTAGTACCATATGTATAACTGACTTTGCACGATCCAACGTACATACACTAGGCCACGATGGAGTGTTTGAGCAGACGAGCAGTGCTGCAGTGGTGTTGTAGTGTGTGGTCCACATGTCAGTGCGTCACTGGCCAGAACACCAGGTAGCTAGAATTCCGGGTTTCCGGCCTGAGCATGCACCAGTACAGATAATGGGTGCATGTACGATCGATGTATCATGTTCATGTGTGCGTGTATCGTATGCACAAACTAGTTCCTGCACAAGGCCAAGGGTAGCCAGCTCATTAATCGTCTATATTAATTAGCTTCATTTGGCCTTGAAAACTACTCTAATTTACCGGCTACTCAGTAGACACCTCATTTACTTGAGCTTGACTGCACGTACATTGCACTACTGTATCAAGTCAGTTTACCTGCTGGAATTTTAAGCCATTGAAAGAATGTAAGAAAGCTATATGTGAAGTGACCACTAAATTAAGTCATAGTCAGTTTTAATTTACCTGGAATTAATTCATATTTAACTTAAGAGATGTGAGGTCGCACCTAAGCATATGCATGCTGCAGCTGGTTGCTGATGTATCCGTCATTCCGGCGCGCGGGGAAGCCATCGCTAGCTCGGTGTTTGGTAGCCTTTAATTTCCGATGCAGCATCATCAAGATTCCCACACATACGCTAGCTCCTCTATCGATCGATCTCCCCCTTGAAACTCGGATTAAAATCAATTAATTTCCAAGCAGTTCCATTAGGGAGAGAGACGATATATGCATGGCATATATGTATTGTGTGAATCTTGATGATACCACAGCAGAAATCACTGGCTGGCCTCCTTCAATTCGCAATCTGGTGGTGCAGATCGACGATCCACAGGCATGCAGGCACATTATATAGTTGGATATCTTCTTCTAGCTAGCTATATATGCAAAAAAAAAAACGATGGAAAAGGTACAGTTTATGTAGCTATTACAAATGGCACCATGCATGCATCCTCGGCCCCTCATCTTTTCTTTTGCCTCTAGCTCTCTCTCTCTATCTCTCTCTCTAGAACAAGGTACAGTAGAACAAGGTAGAACAAGAAGGCCATGCATACCAGCTAGCTAGAAATATTAAGAAGGGAGGGGCGAAGGAGAGGAGCTAGCTAGCTAGGAAGAATAGAAGATTCCAACAGACATAGATGCATGAATGTAAGAGGTAGAACCAAAAGAATATTAAGCTAGCTAGCAGGAGAGCAGTGTGTGTGTGTGTGTGTATGCACACACACTGCAAAAGGGAGCGAGCTTGGAAGCGAAGGGAGATCGAAGAGCCGAGCTAGCTAGGAGCTCTCGAAAAGATGATCAATCTAGATACACTACTCGATCGATCTCAAGTCTCAAAGGAACGAAAGGCCGGGCGATGCCAAGCCTCTAGCGACTCTGGCTTATAAATACAGTCAGATGAGCATGCTAGCTACGAGGCTCTAGCTGCAGCGTGGTGGCCTGTTACACAGTTATGAATACTGTTGCAAAAACTCAACTCACACAAGTACTACTGTTTCTGTTTCACACAAACGCAACTGGTGCCCTGTTGTCTCTGAAGCGTGGACCCGCATGCTATACGCTGACAACTTGGTGTGCGTGCACTGTACGTACGTACGAATTACATAGAATTAGTTGGTAGTTTGGTACGTACGTATGTAACAGTACCCAGATAGCCAGCTAGGTAGTGATCAGTCGATGCTGCTCGCAAGGGTAGTGGTTGTACATCGCCATCGGAGGAGGCCAAAAGGCGGAGGAGCTTTTACTGTCTTCTGGCCTCGGTCGCTTGCCGCAGACGTGCATTTCCCACTTGGGCACCTACGTCGTACTGCATCAGACCAGATCAGATGCATGTACGTACACCGTCGTCACGTAGACCGATCGGGATGCACGCAGGGGGAGATAGGAAGAGAGAGAGAAGGAGAACTTCCTTTGGGGGAAACTAAACAAACCCCCTTCAATGCATCAGATCGATATGCAGTCATCTATCGATCGGATCGACAGATGTGTACGTACGCGTATACATACCTTGCTAGCATTTGGGAATGGAACATCTATATCTTTTGCGTTTGTTACAAGTTAGCTAGCTAGCAAGCACTGCATGCATGCATATATCATCCATGATCTGCAGTGCAGTATACTCCATATGCTGGCTTGTGTGTGCATGCCAACCTGGTTCTGGATCGATGCGACAGCCCGGCCCTGGCCCCGGCCAGCCGGACCAAATTACTAGTTACCAACTAGCTAGCCTAGCTTGGGTCGTTGAACCATATTTATATTACCACAAGATCGATTTTTTGTTTTTGGAAACTCAGACAAGGCCGGTGTTAATTTGGAGGGAGATCGACATGCTCTCTATTTAATACTTGGAATTGTTTGTTGAGCATCCATCCACTGGTGCGGTTATTGAACTAGTCATCAAGTTCCTTACGAAAAATATCATATATTATAGGATCAGCCATGTCTCTTATGAATGTAAGGTCGGGCCGTCTTTAGAATATGACGAGTAGCGACATTTATCTTCAAGTTAATTACTGCATGGGTTAACTATGAAATTAACGTCATAGTATGATCTTAATCAGGTGTTGACCTACTAACTCAACTTGTCGCCTATACATTGGATGTAAGCGCCGCATGGATGGATATTGTGCAAATAACCCCCTTATTAATTCAAGATCAAGAGCCCCTCATGAGGGAACCCACCCTGCCACCTCACATCACTTCAAATATGTTGTTCCCTACGAATCTCTCATCCATGTACCCCACATATGTACTGGAGTTTACGCCTTATTAGCATGCGCCTGATAAATTGGTTGCGTTATATACTTCTCTCTCTCTCTCTCTATATATATATATATATATATATATATATATATATATATATATATATATATATATATATATATATATATATATATATATATATATGGGAACATATCCAGTGCTAAAAGCCATTTGAGTGCTAACATGCTAAAACCTCTCTAGGACCGTTAGATCTGCCGCCAACGGCCCAGATTCTTAAAGGTGGGATACCCCAACTCACTTATGCGATTTTGCCAAAACCTCCTATCGGTTTCCTCTTTTTTTTTTCCGCTCCCGCGCCGTTTTGCCTCCAAGTCATCTCTGCCCCTTCTTCTCCCCGCGATCCTGAACGGACGAGATGAGCGCCGAGGGCGACGCGGGGGCGGAGCGTGCCGGCGCCAGCGACCGCTCGGTGCGCGGCGGGGCGGCTGTTGGGTTGTGATCCGGGCATGACAGGAAAGCTGGCGCCAAGAAACAAGAAATTCCCGATCAAAGGGGAAAAAAGAAACAATAAAGTTAACTGAGTTAATTGAACAAGGCAAAAGAAATCTTTCAAAGCCATCATTGATAAGCACTCGACAAGCAACTACGCTTCTTGTTCCAATCATCGGTGAAGACTGAAGAAAGAGATTACCATCCATGCAGATCCAAGAACCTGAAAAATCGATATCCTAACTAGTAGAACACAAAATCTCCGAAAGAACGAATCCGTATTGATAGGGGTGCCAAGAGTTTCTATATTGTACATCAAACATTGCACCGAGGAGGAAAATAATAAGAAAATGCTTGCCGGAGTGAGACGCTGGCAGGTGTAGAGATCCTAAAAAGATCGAGAAAAATAGTCTCCCCCGCGCAGGCGGTCTTATCTGCAGCCGCGTAGCCGAAGGAAAAGCCAGACCAGGAAGGCAGAAACAAATAAACAAGGAAGTAGGTGCAATAGGCTAATAGCCCACAGGCCGCGGGAACCAACACAAATGGGGGCGGGAGGCGGCGGCGGCAAATGCGGAGGGCGTCATCTCTCCCGATCCCGAGCCCGAGCGAGCGAGGAGGCGGGACCGACGTCTTGCGCGGAGACGTGGGGAGAGGCGAACGCGCACGGGAGACCGGACGACGGCGCGCGGGGAGATGTCGCGGATGATCGCGGGGAGAAGAAGGGCCGAGGCGACTTGGAGGCCAAACAGCGGGAGCGGAAAAAGAGAGGGAAACCGGTAGGGGTTTTTGGCAAAATCGCATAAGTGAGTTGGGACATTCCACCTTTAAGAATCTGGGCCATTGGAGGCAGATCTAACGGTCTGAGAGGTTTTAGCATGTTAGCACCCAAATGGGCTTTAGCATATATATATATATATATATATATATATAGACACACACACACATACATACATACATACATACACACACAAAGGGCAGTGCTGCATGTATATGTGTGTATTTGAACAATTCAAGGGTATATACCTTGGCAGCAACTAACGAATAGCTAGTAGGATATGCCTGCACTGCACTGCAGGTGGAAAAGGTAACTGCATGCATGGGCGTCGTTAGCTACAAGTCAGGCGGTTCGACTGAGATATATATGCAGTATCTGCTGACCCAACAAATTATTAGGGCGGTTGATATTGGTTTTTGGTTTTGACTTATGAATAATAACACTTTATAGAAAAGATTATAGAGAGTGAGACACTTGTGTGCTATTTTGATTGATATAAATGAAGTCGCTACAATGTGCACTACAATCGACTAGTAGACCCCGCTTGAAAAGACATTCTATTCGAAAGCTAGATACTATAAAAAAGTTATTTACTATAGAAAAGCAGTTTTTAGAAGTTAATAGGAATAGGATCTAAAGCTAGCTACCCATGCATTAATGCATATCCAAGTTGGCTCTCTCGTGCCATCACGACTAGGGGCTAAAAAAGATCTAATACAGATGGATAATAGTTGTCATTTTTTTCATATTTTTTCTCAAACGTGGATAAAAAAAATCGATAATGTCAATACAAATACGGAGCAAATATGAATCGAAATGAATACGATCATGAGTATTTATCGGACATAAAAACTCCTTAAATTATACGCTAGAAATTAACTAAAATACATAACTAGTTTATTTGATCTAAACATTTATGAATTGTTCATATTTTTAGCAAACACACATAAGTGACATAATATTGGCACCGACAAAGTCAAAGATGTATTGCTTACACTTGTATTGCTAATTATAGCTGTAGATTCCATCACAAATCTAGCACAGGATAGTGGAGGCAATACATAAGAAATCAATGAGACAATGGGGCACCTTCAGACTACGGACTACAAAGAAAATCTAAATGATATGACCACTACTCACTATTACTACTGTAAAATTGAGTGTGTAGACTAACCAAGATCTGGCCTCTTATGGATACGATACACCAAACACTACAACTAGCATTACAACTAGAGACCAACTAGCAGTACAAATCGGCTTAGATATGAACGATTGCATTGTACATCCGAACAAGGACTCATCGTACAACCGGTACTAGTAGTATTCCCTAATCAATTTGCTCTAAGCAAATCTGGAGAAGATTGTGAGGATAGGAGATGGGGCGATTCCCTTGTTTTTAATAGACCGTAGCTTGAACGCAGCATGCGTATATCATGAAGAAGATGCAGAACGTACGTACTGTGCGTGATGCCATCTAGATATATAGGATTGAGATTGATGGCACACGCACACATGATGCATGTACTGATCAATGTACACCGGAAAAAGCTGGTGCAGATGCAGTGCAAAAGTAAAAATGGCACTCACGTTGGCATCGGCATGCATGCATGCGATGGATACACACGCATGCATCGATCGTGGCAATTGCAAGAGTTTATACTTTATAAAAAAATAGAATTAGTATAAGAGTCGATCAAAAGCAGTTAGCTCAGTCCAGGGTTTGAGCTTGGACTGATTCTGCATCTTCATGCACACGCATGCATCGATCGTAGCAAGCAAGAGTTTATACTTTATACTACTCTCTCCGTTTTAAAATACTTGTTGATTTTTACAATCGCCAAAGTTAAATTTTGATGATTAGTTTTATGCTAATATATTTATAAAATATCAAGAAAATAAACTATTATGAAAGTATTTTCTTATGAAAATTCTAACTATATCATTTTAATAAGGTCAATCTAAATATTTCGAATATAATAATTGGTTTTTGAATGATCTAAGTCCACAGTGCAAGTATTCGACTGAGGGAGTACTGTATAACCTACACCGCGTTGGCATTTGCACAGGATCCCATGCATGATCTGACCACACGATCTACACTGCACTGCATGCATATGCATGTGCCACACTGGTTAAGCGCGCGACCACCTGAAAATAATCACCACAGGCCTGCAGTGCTGCACTACATGCATGGGAGTATATGCGCAACAAGTGGCGAGTACAGTAGTACTCCGGCAGTAATCTCCGCAGAATCTCCACAGGTTTTGTCCACATGCTTGCATCCACGTCTCTTTAATTTCTTTTCTGCTCCATCCATCGTTCCACTAACTTACATGCATGCTTGTCTCTGATCTGATCTGATCGATCCATCCATCTAGGTAAAGCTGAAAAGAAAAATACACCAGCGGCTAGTACTATATGAAATCTTTTTGCATTCAATTCCATCCGCTGGAATAGCCCACTGTACTGCAACAGTGGTAGAGGACTTTGCGATCCATCACTGTGTTTTTGAACAAGATCGACCTAGGTCCAATGGCAATATATGCTGCTTTCGTTCTTCTTTACTTGGCGATATCGATATGATTTCTAATACATATTTTTAATTATTATTTTTATTTATATGTTGGCAAAAATTATAAAAAAATATACTGATGTTGAAGTACTTATGATAATAAATCTATTCTTATAATTTTTTCTAACTAATCTAAATATTTTTCTAGGTATAATAATCAAAGTTTTAAAATGTTGATTTATTCATGGGAGATCGAGATAGAATAGATGAACGACTCTTCCTTTCACCTCCAAAGAAAGAAGAAATTCGTCGTAGTCGTAGCTGGGGTTCTCTGCACAATTAATATAAGCATGGGGATCAAATCAGTGCCAGTGTACAGGCTAGCTCAATCGATCATTGTGTTATTTGCTCCATCCTAAATTTGCTTAGGCAATTACAGGTGTCCTTGTCTTGCATGTTTTAAGGGACTATACATAGACGAGTTGTGAAAAGCCATTTAACTTTTGTGTCTGTCTCCGTAGGTGTATGTGTGGGGCCTTTAACTCTCTCTCTCTCTCTCTCTCTCTCTCTCTCTCTCTCTATATATATATATATATATATATATATATATATATATATATATATATATATATATATATATATATATATATATATATACCTCTTTTCTACTCCCGGTGTAATTACATCCTATATCGTATCTCACAATATAGGGAGTATCTCGCGTAACGAGGAGTATGTACATGTAGTATATGAGTATTTAAGACTATATAGGTGGTATGAACAATTTTTCAGAGGTGGTATGTACATTTTTTCAACATACTCCTTTTATGTACGTATATAAAGATATTTACAAAATACGCTAAAACTATGGACTCCCTTGCAATTTTTTCATGTGGTTCACATTAGAATATCTTATAATTAGTATATGAGTATACCTAAAGTGATAAAGGAGTATTTCAAGTTTATTTAGGTGGTATATTAGAGGTGGGTATATATATATATATATATATATATATATATATATATATATATATATATATATATATATATATATATATATATATATATATATATATATATATATATATATATATATATATATATATATATATATATACACACACACACACACATATAAAGAGGTATTAAATACCAGTAAAGGGATACATTAGAAGTACGAGTAAGTTATCCCAGGTGTATAGTTCTATTTTCCTATTGAAAGCTTTTTACGGACTCTCGGAAATGCATACTTCCACTTTCAATGTACCACTTAAACGAATATTTTATACCTCTTTATCACTTTTGGTATACTTAAATACTAATTCTAAGATACACCAATGCGACTTGGTTGAAAAATTTTCATCGGAGCTATTTATTTTTGCTATATACACTTTTCCGTGTATAAAAAGAGTACATACACCAATTATGCTATAAAAAGTAGACTTTGATAAAAATTTTAATGCAACTCACTTTGAATTATTTTATAATCATTATTAGAGTATGCTCAAATAGATAAGGTGGTATGACAACACAATTAAAAGGCTATATTAGAAGTGAAAGTACATATACTTCCAGAAGTATCGATGCATGCATGTTGGCAATAACTTCACTCACACACGGTGGTAACTTCATGAATTGTGGATGATAACTGTAAATAACTTCATGCATTACAGATGATAACTTGATGTACATTCAATAGTAACTTTATCATAACTAACAAACGCTAGTAACTGAGTATAGAGTGGGATGGTGGAATGGTTGGCTAGTTGCGTCAGTTAGTATTTACACACACACGGTTGCGCTAATCAGCGCATGCATGCATGCTACGCGCGGGTCACTGATTGCACGCATGAATTGATGATAACCAGTTCATTAATTTATAATAACCAGCACGCAGGAGTAAAGTTATTGTCATTTCTGAATGAAGTTACCATCGATAGCGAGCGAAGTTACTGCCGAACGCTCACAGTTCACAATCGGTAATCACTTTGTAACTTTTCGATGCAAAGCTTGCATGCATGCAAGCAGCAGGAGAGAGAAGAGTATAAATGCACTTGACTTGTGATTTGTATCTTATTTACAAGCTAAAAAAATACAATAACTCTTTCACCAAAATTCTAATATGCGATCTATTTTGACCATTGTGTTCAAACTTATGATCTTAACAAAACAAAATACATATTGAACATGTTTTGACACTGCAAAAATCATATTATACAAAGTTATTATCATGTATGAGTGAAGTTACAGTTAAATGCATATAAAGTTACTGTCAGTTTTATAGTGTTACAAACGGATAGTAACTTTATATGTGTTTGGCAATAATTTTACTTACATACAGCAGTAACTTTCCTCTTAATACATGCATATTGGCAATAACTTTACTCACACATGGTAGTAACTTCATGAATTGCGGATGATAACTGTAAGTAACTTCATGTATTACAGATGACCACTTTATGTAAATTTGATAGTAACTTTACCATAATTAACAAACGCTAGTAACTGAGCATGGGGTAGGATGGTGGAGCAGTTGGCTTGTTGGGTCAGTTAGGGGTGCACTCTTATTTTACACCTACATGCTGGTTAGTAATTCTCCCCTCTCTCTCTCTCTCTCTCTATATATATATATATATATATATATATATATATATATATATATATATATATATATATATATATATATATATATATATATAATATATCTCTCGATAAATTTTTCAACCAAATCACATTGGAGTATCTTAGCAATTAGAACCATCGATCACTCCTCATGGTCATAAGTTAGAAGGTGTCGACTATCGCATGTGATCGTAGGTCGGGAGCGGTCGACCATCACTGGTTGTCATAGGTTGGCAAGCCTCCGGTGCGCTTGTGCCATCACTGGTCGATCTCGAGGGTGACCTAGGAGTAGGCGACAGGGATGTCCAACTAGAGGGGGAACTCGTAGCGGTGGAGGTTGTGGATGAACCAGTAGGTGCCATCCGGGCTGGTGCTACGACTACGACCATGACCGCTACGACCACATCCACAGGCGCTATGACTACGATCATGACTGCGACTTCGAGCACTGCCCCCTTCAACTTCGAGCACTGCCCCCTTCGATTTCGACCACTGCCCCCTCCAACCACTGTCCCCTTCGACCACGGCCCTTCGATGTTAACCACTTTTCTCTTCAACCATGGCTTCGACGATGACCATAGATCTTCGACTTCGACCACTGCCCCCTCGACCACTGTCCCCTTCGACCACGGGCCTTCAACGCTGACCACTTCCCCCTTCGACCACGGCTTTGATTTCGACCAAGGATCTTCGACTTCGACCACTGCCCCCTTCGACCACTGTCCCCTTTGACCATAGCCCTTCGACATTGACCACCCCCTTCAACCATGGCCCCCTTTGACCATGGCTTCAACTTCAACCACAGATCTTTGACTTCAACCATAGATCTATAACTTCGACCACTGTTCGCTTCGACCATGGCCCTTCAATGACCACGACCCTTCAACATCGACCACTTCCCCCTTTGACCACCGTCCCTTTCGACCACCGTCCCCTTTGACCACGGCTCTTCGACGTTGACCACTGTCCCCTTTGACCACAGCCCTTCGACATCAACCACGGCTTAGGCTTTGACTACTGTCCCCTTCGATGACCACATCCCTTCGATGTCGACCACTTCCCCTTCAACCACCACCCTATTCGACCATGGCATCGATTTCAACCACAGATCTTCGACTTCGGCCATGGCCCCTCAACCACGACCCCTTTCGACCACGGCCCCGATGTTGACCATGGCCCTTCGACTTCGACCGTGGACCGACTTCGTCTATGGCCCTTCAACTTCAGCCACTGCCCCTTCGACCACTATCCCTTTTGACCACGGCTTGGACTTCGACCACGACCCTTTGACTTCGACTATGGCCCTTTGACTTTGACCACAGACCGACTTCATCCACATTCTTTCGACTTCGACTACTGTCCCCTTTGACCACGGTTTGGACTTCGACCACAACCCTTCGACTTCGACCGCATACCGATTTCGTCCACAACCCTTTGACTTCGACCATTGCCCCCTTTGACCACAGCTTGGACTTCGACCATGGCCCATCGACTTCGACCACGGCCTGACTTCGACCATGGCCCTTCGACTTCGACCACAATCCCTTCGACCATGGCTTCGATTTCGACCATAGATCATCGACTTTGGCCACGCCCCCCTTCAACCACGGCTTCAACTTCGACCATAGCCCCTTAACTTCAGCCATGGCCCCTCTACCATGGCCCCATTCGACCATGGCATCGACTTCGACAACCAGCTTGGGAGACCAAAATCGCCAGACAACGCGACGGGGTCCGAGCGAAGAGAAGGAGGAGGTAGAGAGGCTCACCAGGCAAGCGACCGCTGGGTGGCGGCGAGGGGAGAGCCACGTGGGTGGGCGTAATAAGAGGAAGCCACCGCCGCCATAGCCGAGTGCCCTTCCCTCTGTTCCACCGGCTGCTGTCACCAAGCACCATTCTCTCCAATCCATCGACCGCTGTCGCCAAGCGTCGTGCTGCTGGTTGGAGGGGCTATGGGAGATGGATTGGTGGCGGTGCTCTGGGGGAAGTTGGAGGACTGCGACCAGACGCTGCCACACGGGGAAGGAATTGGTGGTGGCGTCGAGGAGGAGAAGGAGGCACGGCACGAGGGTTCGAGGGAGAAGAGGCGGCAGTTGCGGGAGATGGAGGTGGGGAGGCGGTGGCGGGCAGATGGGGAGAGGAGGCGGTGGGCGAATGCGTTAGAGAGGTGGTGACGGAGGATGCGACGCTGCTGGGGGAAGTTGGGGGGGCTACGACCAGACGTTGCCGCACAGGAAAGGAATTGGTGGCGGCGCTGAGGAGGAGGCGTGGCACGAGGGTTCGGGGGAGAGAAGGAGGCAGCGGTTTCAGGAGGTGGAGTGATTGCGGGAGGTGGAGGATGCGGGGGAAGAGAAGAGGAGGAGCGTGACCCACACGTCGGCTCGACCTTTTCTAAGAGGAGCAGAAGAACTAGCTATATCCGGATCTGGACGGCTAATCTTTGATCGGACGGTTGAGAAGAGAGGAGGAAAAACGGACCGACGACCACCAACTCACATTTTTAAGGAGTAGAGATATACATGCACACATACATACATACATACATACATACATACATACATACATACATACATACATACATACATACATACATACATACATACATACATACATACATACATACATACATACATACATACATACATACATACATACATACATACATACATACATACATACATACATACATACATACATACACACACACACACATACATATATTCTACTCCCGGGTGCAGTGGCGAAGCCAGAAATAAAATTGAGGGTAGGCTGAATCATTTATCGGCGGTTTTGACGGTGCCGGCGGCACCCCCTACTGCGTGCACGGCGCGTCCTCACCCGGTCGCGCCCGGCCTCTACGTTGTGGCGGCGCCGATGGCGACGGCGACGCGTCTCTCCTCTCACCTCTGGCTCTGGGTCTACCGCCGCCCGCCGGTCTGGGAACTGGGAAGTGGAAGTGGTAACTGGTAACCGATTGCTTTGTTGCAGACTTTTAGTGGGTGTTTTGGTGGGCAATGATGAATTTGTTGGGCCTCTTTAAGGGAAGTGGGCTGCCAACACTACATTGCCAGAACACTTGGACATGAACTCATTAAATCATTAAGTTTGACCAGTGGCGGAGGACGGAAAAAAAATAAGGTATGGCGAAATCGATAACATAGATATTAAAGATTTCTCACTAAATTGGTTTATACACATATAACATATTATGATCGTCACCTACTATATAAGTAAAAATAATTAGAATAAATAGAAAGATACAAGTGAAGTCAATAGACTAACCGAGTGATAATGAACTTCAATTGCGTCTAGCGAGGTGGGCAATTGCAGGGAGAGAACGTCCAGTAACATTCACTCATTGTTCTTCTTCCTCTGCTTGGTGAGAGTTTATTACAGTGAAACTTCATCTTTCTTGATGTGTCTATGATACAGAGTGATTTGGGGGTAAAAATCGCTGGGAATTCAAGGTATGGCGAGCGCCATACCTTGCCATACTGAGCCCTCCGCCCCTGAGTTTGACCCTAGAAACGCAAATCTGCCAACACAACTATCACATGCAAAATTATCAAACATGTATTGGCGTGGATTTGACCCTGCTGCCTCCGGAACGCGACTTCATCTACCCCTAGAATGCTAAAGACTCACAGATATAACTTGCACCCAATGCTGTATTCACAATTTCACATATATTATAATTCAGCAACTGCAACTGCTGATGTATGTAAGATTACTGTCAAAATTGCTGCCCACCTCATCTAATCCTAGAAAACCAGACCCCTTGTTAATCTAAGCCAACAACTGCACAACCACACTTAGATATCACAGTAACATAATTTCGCACCAGATTAAGCTCGTGTACGCACTGCACAATATAATCCTACAAACCAAATCCCCAACTTGATCTACACGAGCACATAAACAAGGACATTTCTCAAATAAAACAAAAGGCACCACAAAAACGCCCTACATCTAATAAAAACGGTGAGTCGGAAATTTTTACCAACCTCGTGGAAAGCGACGTCGCAGTCGACCGATTAGCTTGCCGGAGACGGCCCACGAGTCGACGGCCACCTACCCGCTGCAACCAACAAGCGCTCATCTTCATCGGCCGGCCTGAGAAATCCCAATCAGGAGCTGTGATTAGGGCAACGCGGATCGAAGAGCGGAGGCAGCGAAACGCGCCATGGTACAGGATGCGACGCACCTACGCCATGGACTGTTCCAGCTGCCGCGGGCGCTCGCCCGGGGGGTTTCCGCCGCCGGGGGAGGTGAGGCTCGAGCCTCACTAAGCCACCCCGCTGGCTTCGCCCCTGCCCGGGTGTAATTACTCTCACTTATAATATACCACCTAAATGAAATTGAAATACTTCTTTATCATTTTGGGTACACTCATATACTAATTATAAGATACTCAAATATGGTACGTATGAAAAAATTGCATGGGAGTTCATGATTTTTAACGTATTTTGCAAATACCTTTATACCCATATATAAATGGGAGTATGTTTAAAAAATATGAATATGACCTCTGAAAAAATGTACATACCCCTCCGTTGTGTGAGATACTCTCTACATTGCGAGATTGAACAGGAGTAGAAAAAGGCTTTATATATATATATATATATATATATATATATATATATATATATATATATATATATATATATATATATATATATATATATATATATATATATATATATATATATATATATATGTGTGTGTGTGTGAGAGAGAGAGAAAAGGAATTGGTTTATGCTAAATTATTTATGGACACTCATCCAAGTGCCAAGTGTTAGCTAGCTAGATTAATAATGTTGCTTTAGTACATATGTTCTCCAACTTAATAAAGCCGGGCGGCCTGCTAGCTTGTTCAGCGTTTTGGGACGCTGAAAATTTACAGCGCCCTTGCAGTAAAACAAAACACCTGAAAAGGTTTTCTTTCCGACATGCTCTAGGACGTACTATATGCAGTTCATGTTTCCTAACCAAAGCAAGCAGCATGCACATGTATGTACACAGAACTAAAGGCATCTGTGTGTATGCAGTGCAGGCAGAGAGTAGGGGCCACCTGCAACCAATGGATAGAGAAAGTAATTAAATAAAAAGCCTGCACCTGTCAAATTACCACTGGACGGCGGGCCCATCGTCCAGCCAGCCGTCCAATCCCATCCATCCATCAATCGCGAGCGTCCATCCGTGTCTCTGTCAGTTTGTCATCACACAAACAAACACCTACCAGTATCTGGCCAATCTGCTGCTCTCTGCTTTCTACTGTAGCCAGTAGGGCTGTGCAGTTTTATACCGTACCGAAAAAACCGAACCGAATCGAACCGAACCGGACAACTCGGTTTGACCGATTTTCGGTATTCGGTTCGGTTTTTATATTTTAGGTTTTTTTGTGTTCGGTTTTTTCGGGAAAAACCAAATAAAAACCGAAAATACCGAAGGAACCGAATCTTGTATCCGGTCACCAGTTACCAAAAATTTCTTGCGGGTCGGCTGGACTGATCGACGGGGAGGAGTAATGCGGGCAGTTGAGGTGGGCCGCCCCTGCACACTTTCAATTTAGGCCTCAACCAGCTACCGATTTGTACCAGCCCCTTCTTCAAGTCTCATTGTATTGTTGACTTGTTGTTACTCAAAACATGTCGGAAGTAATGAATTGAAGGACATAGTAATTGATTACTCAACTCGCAACAAAGGTTTACTCCGGCCTTCATTTTTCATCCTCGATAAGCAGGTTTTGGTCCGCGTAATTTCTCACTTTCTCATCAGTACAGTGAATAGTTTATCCTGGGCTCCTGGCAGGCGCATTGTGACGGCTTGTATTATATATATTATCGTCTATTCGTCTCGCTAGTCACTATATCGTTTGCAATTTGCGTCAACTTTGGTAAATATGGTATTTACCGATACCGCACCGAAATAAATTGGGATTTACCGATACCGAACCGTATTTTCAAAAATACCGTATACTACCGAACTAATAATACCGTATTTACCGTATATACCGAACCGATTTTACCGAACTAACCGAATGCACAGTCCTAACTGTAGGTGTCGTTAGCTCAGCTTGCTTCTCGATCGTGGTAGCCTTTTTTTCAAGGTTAAAAGACCCATCATATTGGGCAGATTTCATTCGAGGCCATGAAATTTTACAAGTCTGCCGGTTGAGTTGTGGCATATTATAGAGGTTTAGTCTCTTTTATTTTCAACTTATCATTTATGGTTCCTTCAAAATAAATAAATGAGATGACTTGTTCATTGTTTTTTAAAAACGACTTGTTAGCTTATCGGCACTCGGTTCGATCGCACAAACACGTTAGTATCAAAAGCTACCGGCCATAGCTATAAGGCATTGGTCGCAGCCGAAAAACCCCACCTATTGACTGCTGGTACAGAACCCATTATGAGAATTCTAGCATAAATTTTGGGCTGTGGGTTATTTCTTAAATTTTTGAATTACGGTTGTTCGCAAGAGGCAGTACGTAGAGAAAAATAGTCGCATGTGATTTTTGCCGGTACAACTGAACTCAGTATACTTTTTACTACAATATTCCTGTTGATCCCGTCCTGAAAAAAATACACCGTTTGAAAGTTAGTTAATATAGTATAAGTTATAAGCCACAATCTAAGTGAAAAGAGGGTGGAACAATATAGAGAACACAATTGACGGCGATGTTGAAACTTGCACCTTGACCTGCAATCGGCTAGTTGAATGAACAACTAATTTCCAACAATTGTGGCTGGCTCCTAGATGAAGAGCCGAGAGCTTGAGCTCGTAAGTCGGAGAGGAGACGTGTTACGTTGTGGACCTTGGCTTTTAGGGCAAGGCCATGTGTAACTGACTGCCTTACGATCCAAATCGAAATAATCCTAGCCGTTGCCAGGCACACATGCGTACGTAGTTGCATATCGAGATTCGAGTGTGGAGACGACTGACACCCATGCAGCTAGCGCTAGAAAACAAATTAAGCATGCGGCAGAGCCCGAGGACGATCTCGTGGCCACCAGCAAAACCAAAAACACATGTAGACAGCGGCGCGGCCGGCCGCATCTTAGTTATATATCTTGACGAGCTAGCTATCGTGCATTGTTGCTGATTGAGAGGTTTGATTGGATGCCGCATCATCCCCATCCGAATCTGATCCTTGCCAAGCTAGCTACCACTGTTTGGTCACTCTGCATGCATGAAGAGAAAATGAAACGAAATGAAATCTAGTAACTGTACGAGCATCAATTGCTCTTGCAAGATCGAGGAAGCTAGCATGCGTTGATTAAGTCTTTTTCCCTACAGCAGACGAGGCGGTTTTGTTTGACACTTTGTATACCTGAGCGGAGTTAGCATGCATGGAAGGCCCCTTGGCTAGCTTAATAATGGACGATGAGCTAGCTGGCCGGAATTAATACACACTACTACTACTAGAAAACCGTATTACAGACGGTTCAAAAATATCATCACAAACGGTTTTCTGAACCGTCTGAATTTATGGGTCAGTGATAATCGAAGGTTATCCACAGACGGTTTGTAACTAAAAACCATCTGTGATAGCTGATAATCACAGACGGTAACCGTCTGTGATATTTTTTTCTACCCTTAAATCTATTTCTACTTATTGGCTAACCTCAGGAAATGCTAGCCATGCCCTCTGAAACAAGCAGATCAACATGTACCACTACTACAGAAACCCTAATAGTAGACGGCCAATCACAGACGGTTTGACAAAACCGTCTGTGAACAACACTAACACAGACGGTTTTAATTTGGACACCGTTTGTGTTGGCGACGTCGGGGAAAACGAGTATCACAGACGGTTCTTACCGATGAACCGCTCAGCGATATTTCGTATCACAGACGATGCGTATTAAAAACCGTCGTGATAATCCCGATTATCACGCAGGCGGTTTTTAATTAAAAATCGTCTGCGATAAGCTGGTTATCACAGACGGTTTTGAATGAAAACCCGTCTGTGATAATTCACATACGGTTTTTTTATTAAAAACCGTCTGTGATAAAGGCAGTAGGCATTTATTGCGATGCTCAGACCGCATCTGTCTTCATTTCGATCGAGATCTAGTGGTGCTTTACTCTTTCGCTCAGAGGCAAGATTGGCGATTTTGGGCGATTAATTTGGTGGGAGGAGGCGGATATTGAGCTTTGAAGATTTATACTTTCCTGGTTGCTCTAGATATGGTTAGTAATGAATTTTATTTTTTCTTTGCATGCATTACAATTTAGATCTAAGTAATTGGTGAGTGTTATTAATTGAAGATGGTTTCCAAAATTGTTGGTTATATAATAGCTGTTGTGTTTATAATATAAATTGAGGTAGTAAATTAAGTCTCAATATAATATATGTGGCCGGTATATATGTAGTAATAATTAGTTAATTTAATTTTTAATACTAAGTTGTTATATATGTACGTAATGTAGGATCGAAGCTGGATGTATGCCACGAGCCGTGTGAGTGAAGAGTACATTAATGGCGTGTCTGCTTTTACAAGAGCTATCGAGGAGGATATGTTGAATAAGGGGGTGGAATATATGTACTGTCCATGCACTGACTGCGAGAATTTAAAGATGTTTAAGAACCAGGGGCAAATTGAAGCGTACTTGATTCGGAGGGGTTTCAAAAAGGGTTATACGTGTTGGACCAGTCATGGCGAAGTCAATGATCAAATGCCGCCGGATGACATCGCCGATGAAGTGAATGATATGTCGCCGGATGACATTGCCGGTGAAGTGAATGACATACCGCCGGATGATGTCGATTGTGGTTCAGATTCGGATAGGTTGCATGATGATAATCTGGATCAGATGCTTCGCGATGTAGAAGAGGATTATGATAAGAGAGAGTATGTTAAATTCCGGGGCTTGATGGAGGACTCGGAGAAACCTTTGTTCACGTGCTGCAAGTACACGAGGTTGTCGGCCGTGCTTGAACTGTTGAAATTGAAGGCAAGCAACGGTTGGTCTGACAAGAGTTTCACAGTGCTGTTAGGTCTTTTAGCGGACATGCTTCCGGAGGGAAATGAGTTGCTTAAAACCACGTATAAAGACAAGAAGGTTCTTTGTCCGTTGGGAATGGAAGTAGAAAGAATACATGCATATCCGAACGACTGTATCCTCTACCGTAAAGAGTATGCAAATATGCATGTATGTCCGGTGTGCAACGCATCCCGATACAAACGTAACAATCAATCAGATGATGGGGAGGGAACAGAGGCGAAGAAAGGACCTCCTGCTAAGGTGGCATGATATTTTTCTATAATTCCCCGTTTGAAAAGGTTTTTGCAAATCCAAAGGAGGCAAAACTGCTGCATTGACACTCAGAGGAGCACAAGAAGGATGGAATGCTAAGGCACATTGCTGATTCCGCGCAGTGGAGAAACATCGATAGGAGTTTTGCAGACTTCGGTGCAGAACCAAGGAATATAAGGTTTGGACTGAGTACAGACGGAATGAATCCTTTCAGTAGCATGAGCAGCCGACATTGCACATGGCCCGTGACTCTCTGCATCTATAACCTTCCTCCTTGGTTGTGTATGAAGCGAAAGTATATTTTGCTGTCGATACTTATCCAAGGGCCAAAACAACCTGGGAATGATATTGATGTGTTCCTAGCACCGTTGGTGGAAGATCTAAAAATCTTGTGGAACGAAGGGGTACAGGTATGGGATGCATACAAACGAGAGAACTTCACTCTGCGCTCCTTATTGTTCTGCACCATAAATGATTATCCTGCCTTGGTAACCTATCGGGCCATAGTACAAAAGGTGCCAAAGCTTGTATTCACTGTTTAGATGGTACCGAGAGTGTGTGGCTGAGACACTCACGCAAAATCATCTACATGCGTCACCGCCGGTTTCTTCGGAGGGCTCACCCATACCGCAAGATGAAGAAACAATTTGACGGAGAGAAGGAAGACGGTTCAGCTCCAAGGCATTTAAGGGGACACGAGGTTTATGATATGGTTAAGGATTTAGATGTTGTCCTCGGAAAGGGACGTAAATTGAGGGCTCATGAGAAGAACACCTGGAAGAAGAGATCAATATTTTGGGACTTACCTTATTGGGAGTACCTAGATGTTCGACACTGCATCGACGTCATGCACGTAGAAAAGAATGTATGCGACCGTTTGATTGGTCTCTTACTGAATATTCGTGATAAAACAAAGGACGGCGTCAACGCACGGCTTGACTTGGCTGATATGGACATCAGGCCTGAGTTAAAACCGACACGCACTGATAATGGACGAACGTACCTTCCCCCTGCGTGTTACACTCTGTCCAAGGCTGAGAAAACAGAACTATGCCAGTGCTTGCATGGTGTCAAAGTTCCGTCTGGTTACTCCGGCAACGTGAAGAAACTTGTTTCGATGCAAGATTTAAAGTTAAATGACATGAAGTCTCATGATTGTCATGTGCTGATGACACAGATGCTCCCTATTGCAATTAGAAATATTTTGCCGATCAAAGCCCGAGAGACAATCATGAGGCTGTGTTATTTCTTTAACACAATTGCTCAGAAGGTCATCGATCCCGAAGGACTAGATGCTATGCAGGACGAGGTGATGATGACTCTATGTTACCTTGAAATGTATTTCCCTCCTTCGTTTTTCGATATCATGGTCCATCTCATTATTCACGTTGTGTGGGAGATAAAAATGTGCGGGCCCGTATTCCTACGTAGCATGTACCCATTTGAGAGGTTCATGGGAATTCTCAAGTCCTACGTACGGAATCGTTCTCGGCCGGAGGGCAGCATCGTCGAAGGTTATGCAAGCGAAGAGGTCACTGAGTTTTGTGTCGATTATATGACTCAGATTCAACCGATAGGTGTCCCTCAATCTCGTCATGAGGGGAGGCTGAAGGGTCTCGGAACTATCGGAAGGAAAGCAATCACTCCAGATATGGACATGTATACTCAAGCCCATTTCACAGTGTTGCAACACATGATTGAAGTGGCGCTTTATGTGGACCAACACAAGGATGTGCTTCGGCAACAGAATCCGGAGCGGCCGGATGTTTGGATTATGAGGCAGCACAACAGTCGGTTCAACCAATGGTTGAAGGAACAAATCGCTAGGAGCTCACCAAGTGAGACGCTGAATGGTTTGCAAAAGGGCCGACATTTACAGTTGTGACATGGCAAGGATATGACATAAATGGGTACACATTCTATCGCGATCTCGGGATGTAAAGAGCACTAACGAGCAGCGGTGTCCGCATAGATGCGTTCGATCGATGGGTCGAGAAACTCGTACTATGGCTTCATAGAAGAGATTTGGGAGCTCGACTATGTGGTTTTCAAGATCCCTTTATTTATTGCCGTTGGGTGCATCTCCCACAGTGAAGGTTGACAAGTGCGGTGTCATGAGTGTGGACCTTCAACGTGTCGGGTACAAAGACGAACCATTCGTACTCGCCAATCAAGTTGTTCAAGTTTTCTATGTAACCGACCCGGCAAATAAGAAACGACATGTAGTTCTTCATGGAAAAAGGAGAATTGTCGGAGTGGAGAATGTAGTGGACGAGGAGAAATACAATCAATTTGACGAGTTACCTCCTGTTGGAAATGGCATAAGGGTCGACGATGAACAACGTGACGAAACTAGTTACGTACGCATTGATCATGATGAAGGGCTAATTTTTAAAGGAAATAAGCAAGTACAATGAGAATGTGCGACATATATGTGAATTGGCATTTATGTATATGTGATGTATATATGTGATGTACATGTGAATTGGCATGCATTTATGTATAGAACAATGCTGCAGTGCGATGTATTTGAGAATGACAAAATGTATCAAGAAATACACTGTGTGAATGCAGCTGGTTGGTGTTGTATATGAATGCAGCTGTTTGGTGGTTGACATGAATGCAGTTGTGGTTATTGGTGTTGTCTTAATAACTACAGCCGCAAAGGCTTCTGTGATATCAATATCACAGACGGTTCTAAGTTTAGAACCGTCTGTGACAACCTCCCTATATATACCCTGTGGCTAGGGTTTTCCGTGTGTGCTGCAGTTATTCGATCTAGATCTAATTAAATCCCGAGCCCGTCGCCGCCGCCGCCTCCCGAGCCCGTCGCCGCCGCCGTCCCCGAGCCCGTCGCCGTCTACCTCCCCCAAGCCCCTCGTCGAGCCCGTCGCCGGCCGCCACCCCCAAGCCCCTCGTCGAGCTCGTCGCCGTCCGCCTCCCCCGAGCCCCTCGTTGAGCCTGTCGCCGTTCGCCTCCCCCGAGCCCCTCGTCGAGCCCGTCGCCGTCCGCCTCCCCGAGCCCGTCGCTGCCCGCCTCCCCAAGCCCCTCGTCGAGCCGCCGCCGTCCGCCTCCCAAGCCCTCGTCGAGCCCATCGCCGTCCGCCTCCCGAGCCCTCGTCGAGCCCCTTGCCGCCACCTCCCTCGATTACCGTCGCATTGTGAGCACTTTCGTGATGGGTGGGGTTTTGAGTATTGTGGCGGTTTCGTGATGGACTAGGGTTTTGAGCATTGTGAGCATTGTTTACTGCAGTAGCTTAATTAGTTTGCTATTTGGTACATATTACATTGGTACATTGTTTACTGTATGCTTAGTTTGCTATTTGGTACATATTACATTGGTACATTGTTTACTGCAGTAGCTTAATTAGTTTGCTATTTGGTACATATTACATTGGTACATTGTTTACTGCAGTAGCTTAATTAGTTTGCTATTTGGTACATTGTTTACTGCATGCTTAGTTTGCTATTTGGTACATATTACATTGGTACATTGTTTACTGCAGCAGCTTAATTAGTTTGCTATTTGGTACATATTACATTGGTACATTGTTTACTGTATGCTTAGTTTGCTATTTGGTACATATTACATTGGTATATTGTTTACTGCAGTTGTTTAGTTTACATTGGTACATATTACATTGCTTGTTGTGTTAGTATATAGTATAGGCACATAACCCCTCTCTCTGTCCACATCACCCCCTCCCTCTACTCCTCTCCTCTCTTCCTAATATTGAGCATCATGTTTCACTTTTCTTGCTTCCTCATCTTATCCTAATAGACCCACAAATTGAGCAACATGTCATCCGCGCATTCTTCAACACCATCGTCGGAGGCGTCTGCTCCAACATCAAGACGCCAAGGAAGAGGGCTATCGAAGAAGCCTGAGGGCCGATTGACCATCACAGCGGTGGATGCATCTGGGTCCCTCTCCTTCCTCACAAAGCAGTAAACGCATTCCGAAGCATGGTCGGAATAGTTGCACGAGAACGAATTGAGATCACATACAATTCGTGGAAGAACGTGCCTGACACTTGGAAACAGGAGCTGTGGACCTAAATTTTGGCATCGTTCGAGATCCCAGAAGAACACCAAGACGCCGTGCAACGACAAACCTACCTAGCGGCGCGCAAAGCATGGAAGAATTTCAAGAGCAAGCTTGTCAAGAAATACGTGGAGATGGACGAAACGCCTTTTCATAAATACCCATTCCTGGAGCCACAATGGGAAGAGTTCAAGGCGATGAAGACGTCCGAGGATTTCAAAAGTACAAGTACGACGCACAAGGCCCTCCAGGCAAAAAACACACACCCCCACAGACTAGGCACAGCTGGGTATACGGGTAAAATCCCGCAGTGGAGGAAGGAGGATGACCTGACAGCTTCACAGGACATCGCCCCGCCATTTTCCAATATCCTGGACGAGCGCGCTCGAAATTGGATTAGAGCAAGGTCATCTACAACGACATCGGGGGACGTCTCCTTTCGAAACCCTGCAGACCAGCAAGTGTCCCAAATACCGTAAGATATCGATCGAACTACGTAGATTGTAATTACTCCACAACTTCGTACGAATTCAAATGACATGTCGTGCTCTTGCAGGAAGAGCTGAGTTTTGAATCTACCCTGGGATCATTCCAGGGAACAAGTGGCCCTGGGAAACAAGGAGCACCTGGGTCGTACGAGAGGCCTTGGCCTTTACGTTCCTTGGAAACATGGTTTCCAAGGTGACTCTGGAATGTATCGGCGTAGGAAGAGAAACAAAGCCGAGCGTGACGAACAGCTACGAGAAGAGATCAAGGCATCTCTTAGAGAGGAGCTAATAGGTGAGCTGGCTGATGTAATCAGAGATGAGGTGCGGAAACAAACAGAAAGTCAGCAGGCCGCTACTGCTGCTCCTGTGCTAGCTAGCCCGCACAACCTTCCGAGTAGCTGCGCATCCAATCCGACGCAAACCCAAGCCAAATTTCTTGTGGACGACATCCTGGTAATAATTATTATCTCTCGAATGCTTGCTCCATTGATAGGCCTATTTGAGTAGCTAATTTTGTATCGTTATGTAGGAACCTCACAGCGCGAGCTCCAAGTGAGATATGGCTCCATTCCCTTGTACGCTGCTTGGGGCCAGGCATATTCGTCTGGTATTGGGACCATGGTGCACGGTCAAGCTTTAGCGCCAGGCTTCACAAAAGTTAATGTAGATGGTGTGCATGTCAATTTTGAGGTGGTCCCGCTACCGAAGCCCCCAACGACGAGATCGTGACTCTAGGGCGAGCCATTGGAACATTCATCCGATGGCCCAAAGCGACATCTCCACGGAGGCTTTTTCACGGTGGCGTGACGAGCAACATGCACGGTGCCATCTCCATTACAAGACCGATCGGTTCCACCACCGTGAATCGCACGGTGCCATCTCCATTACAAGACTAATCGGTTCCACCACCGTGAATCGCACCGGTGCTATCTCCACGGTGCTATTCTCGCGAGCAACTTGCACCTGCTACCTTCAAAGTCGACTGCCGTGAAGTCGACCTATAGCCGAGGCAGCAAGGCCAGCAAGGGCAAAGCAAAGAAGACCAATGATGATATACCGTACCTACCTTTTGCCCGCAAATTCGTGCTTGGCGAGCCGTTGCTCAAGCAAAAAGCCCTCCAACGCCTAGCATATAGTTGCATACAATTGCACACGTGGTATATGCAGCAGTCCAATAAGCTAGAGGGAGAACGGACCTCAAGTATCACTGTTAAATTCACGTCGGATGATTTACACCACAGTCTTCAAGAGTGTATGTTCGTGGTCGCCTTTGAGGATTTATTCGATCTGTTCACGCTCAACGCTCTCGATGTCTCAATCATTCGATGCTGGACGCTGTAAGTGTGTACAATCACAGTCTCCGTTCATGTCATACCGATAAATGTCATATCTAATTTGTTGCTTTCGTGTGTATATATAAAGACACATGCTGACTAAAGCTAGATTATCCAACTCATCGGCTGGTTTCTTGGACCCACACTTGGTCGCCAAGGATACCATCGACCAGGATACATCCCTCGTCAAGAGGTACATTGCAGCAGAACTGATGGGTTGCCTAAAAAAGGAATATGTACTTATGCCCTTCCATCAAAACTTTCATTGGATTTTAATAGTAATTGTACCAAAATGGAACAAGGTATATTACCTTGATTCCCTAAGTAGGAATAAAATGGACTTCACAGTTGTCAGCCAAGTAATCGATAGGCAAGTACATATTCTCCATACATACCTATATTGTACTCTTTCTTTCCTTCCGAATGACTAAGGTTAACTTTTTTGAATTACGTAGGGCATTCGCGATGTACATTGAAATGGGAGGTGTCTCGAAGCGTGGGGCCAAAGGCCTGCTGACACATGCTCGAAATTTTAAGGTATTCGCTATTTCAAATTAATTAATCCTATGCAACAGCCTCTTGAACTAACACATTCTATTTTTGCGGTGCCACCAAAGTTAAAGGGCAACACATGTGGATACTACGTTTGCCAACATATGGAGCTACTCCTCGATTCCTCGAGGATCACCAATTCCAAGGTTTGTCAATCTTCCTATAATTACTTCATACTTATCACGTTACATATATACGCACATTGATATTCCTATCGACAGGCTGCGGACATTCCGTCAACTTCATTGAAACAACCTAATCTTGGACGGATTCAAGCAGAGTTGGCGTACTTTTTGCTAACTCAAGTCATAAAGCCAGAAGGCCGGTTCCACTCTGCACCATAGATACATAATCAACGAACCTTTTTTAAATGCAAATGTAGTGTAGATCTTTTGTAATTGTGTATTTGTTAATGGATATTTTATTTCAATTCAATTAATTGATTTGCGAAATGGATGCTTTATGTTTGTGATCAAATGAAGTGCGTTGTCAATTGGATGTTTTATGTCTGTGAAATGAATTGAGATGTGAAATGTATCTGAAATGAAATGAGATGTGTGAATTGTATGTTTTATGTCTGTGATTATCTGCTTGTTTCAGAGGGCATGGCTAGCATTTCCTGAGGCTAGCCATTAAACAGAAATAGATTTAGATTTTGGAGGAAGGAATACCACAGACGGTTTTTAAATAAAAACCGTCTGTGATATGTATCACAGATGGTTTTTAATTAAAAATCGTCTGTGATAATCAGATATCACAGACGATTTTTACTTAAAAACCGTCTGTGATATGTGATAATCACAGACGGTTTTTAATGCAAAACCATCTGTAATATCGGATAATCACAGACGGTTTTAAAATCGTCTGTGATAACCTTGGATTATCACTGACCCATAAATTCAAACGGTTCAGAAAACTGTCTGTGATGACGTTTCTGAACCGTCTGTAATATGGTTTTCTGTAGTAGTGTACATGTATACATACAATTCACATCTCAATTCATTTCACAAACATAAAACATCCAATTCACATCTCAATTCATTTCACAAATATAAAACATCCAATTCACATCGCACTTCATTTCACAAACATACATATCCATAATCAACGAACTTGTTGGGCTGCACAAGCAATACTTGGATGGTGCATGATTGCCATCCAAGTATTGCTTGTGCAGCCTAACAAGTTTGTTGATTATGGATCTATTCCTTTCGCGAGACCTCGATTCTGGAGTGATAAGAGCAATAAAAAAAATCATTGTACATTGTGGAACTCTCCATCTGAGTTTATGACTTTAGCCACCAAAAAGTACGCGCACTCTCCTCGAATTTGTGAAAGGTCGAGTTGTTTTAATGCAGTTGACAGGATGGACACAGCCTGGAATGATCCCTGGGAAGATTCAACACTCAGCGCTTCCTGCAAGAGCATGACATGTCATTTCACTTCCTACGAAGTTGTGGAGTAATTACAAACTACGTAGTTCGATCGATATCTTACCAGGCGGTGGGACACTTCCTAGTCTGCATGGTTTCGAAAGGAGACGTCCCCCGATGTCGTTGTAGATGACCTTGCTCTAATCCAATTTCGAGCGCGGTCATCCGGGATATTGGCAAATGGCGGAGCGGTGTCCTGTAGGATTGCCTGTTCATCCTCCCTCCTCCACTGCTGGATTTTACCCGCATACCCAATTGTGCCAAGTCTGTAGGGGTGTGTGTTTTTTGCCTGGAGGGCTTTGTGCGCCGCACTTGCACTTTTGAAATCTTCGGTTGTCTTCATCGCCTTGAACTCTTCCCATTGTGGTTCTAGGAATGGGTATTTGTGAAAGGGTGTTTCATCCTTCTCCACATAGTTCTTGACAAGCGTGCTCTTGAAGTTCTTCCATGCTTTGCACGCCGCTAGCAAGGCTTGTCGTTGCACGACGTCTTGGTGTTCTTTTGGGATCTTGAACAATGCCAAAATTTCTGTTAGCAGCTCACGTTTCCAAGTCCTAGGTACGCTCTTCCACGAATCGAATGTGATCTCAATTCGTTCTCGTGCAACTATTCCGATCATTCTTCGGAATGCGCATACTGCTCGGTGAGGAAGGAGAGGGGTCCCAGATCCATCAACCTCTGTGATGGTAAATCGGCCTTCAGGCTTTTTCGATAGCCCTCTTCCTTGGCATTTTGATTTTGGAGGGGACACATCCGGCGATGATGTTGAAGAATGCGCAGATGACATGTTGGATATAAAGATGACTTCTTCAAGATATAAACAGGTGGAAATATTAAGCCATCTAAACAACATATACAAGGAATATATTCAAATTACATGCACTAAGCAACAGAAAAGAAGAATCCAGTGACATCTTCGATCTCTGTAGGACTGAGAATGGCGACTAGAGGGGGGATAGGAGCCAACACAATTAAAGTCTTTTTGCAAATCTTTTCCTCAAAAGAGAAGACCATAGTTCTTACACTCCAATAGCTATAAGGAGTTATGAAGAACAAAGACTAGCCACTCACAAACAAACCTGTGAGTGATGGACAAGCTACCCAAAGCCTGCTAAGAACTAGTGAGTGATGGACAAGTTCAACATAGATTGCAAAAGGACCATCCTAGAAGACCATAAGTTAAGAAAGTGCCTAAGAAAAGATACGTACTAGAGGTGTGCAATCTATCTATTCCATCCCAAACTCCCCCGTGCCTAACCAGACCCATACAATATGCAAAGAAGAGCAGGAGTACCAAGTAATTAGCAGGAATAAATCTCAGAGAATCATAACCTACAATGAGGCACATGAGCATGCAAAAGAATAGCATGATGATGAATATGTAAAGAACCAGACCCTTAGGGTTCGGGAGGCAGTGGCGCACCTTAGGGTTCGGGCGTTGAGGTGCAGGCGGTGGCGACAACGGCGTGGACGGAGGTCCAAGGAGGCAGCAGTGACGGCGTGGACGGAGGTTCGAGGAGGCGACGGTGGCGTGGACGGAGGCCTGAGGAGGCAGCAATGACGGCGTGGGCTCAGGTCGATGGCGACTGGGGACGGAGGTCCGAGGAGGCGGCGGCGATGGCATGGGAGATCTGAGAAGATTGGGAGAGCGACGAGATGGGCTAGATCTATAACTGCAGCATACACGCAAAACCCTAGCCTGAGGGTTTTTATAGGGAGGCTTATTACAAACGGTTCTAGTTTAGAATCGTCTGTGATAACTACATCATAGACGGTTCTAAACTAGAACTGTCTGTATTAAGCCCTTTCTTGCCACACACTGGAGTTATTACCTACACCAACCAATTATCAGTATTTCTTTACAACAGCGCAATGAATAACTCTACACCAACCAGCAGACATTGTAATAAGACCAATTATCAGTATTTCTCAAAATTCACCTATATATCACACATTTTCACATATACATAAATGCAAATTCACAAATACATCACACACATGCATTGTTGTATACATAAATGCTAATTCACATATACACCACACACATGCATTGTTGTATACATAAATGCTAATTCACATATACACCACATACATGCATTGTTGTATACATAAATGCCAATTCACATATACATCACATACATGCATTGTTATATACATAAATGCAAATGCCACATATATGTCGCACATTCTCATTCCACTTGCTTATTTCTTTTAAAAATTAGCCCTTCATGATGATCAATGCGTACATAACTAGTTTCGTTATGTTGTTCGTCGTCGACCCTTATGCCATTTCCAAAAGGAGGTAACTCGTCAAATTGATTGTATTCTTCCTCGTCTACTACATTCTCTACTCTGACAATTCTCCTTTTTCAATGAAGAACTACATGACATTTCTTATTTGCTGGGTTGGTTACATAGAAAACTTGAACAACTTGGTTGGCGAGTACGAATGGTTCGTCTTTGTACCCGACATGTTGGAGGTCCACGGTAGTGACACCGTACTTGTCAACCTTCACCTGTGGGAGATGCACCAACGGCAGCGAAATAAGGGGATCTTGAAAACCACATAGTCGAGCTCACAAATCTCTTCTATGAACCCATAGTATGAGTTTCTAACCCATCGGGTACTGAACGCATCTATGCGGACACCGCTGTTCTGATTAGTGCTCTTTACATCCTGAGACTGTGTATATAATGTGTACCCATTTATGTCATATCCTTACCATGTCACAACTGTAAATGTTGGCCCTTTTGCCAACCATGTCAGCATCTCACTTGGCGAGCTCCTAGCAATTTCCTCCTTCAACCATTGGTTGAACCGACTGTTGTGTTGCCTCATGATCCAAACATCTGGCCGCTCCGGATTCTGTTGCCGAAGCACATCCTTGTGCTGGTCGACATAAGGCACCACTTCAGTCATGTGTTGCAAGGCCGTGAAATGGGCTTGAGTATACACGTCCATATCTGGAGAGATTGTTTTCCTTCCGATAGTTCTGATACCTTTCAGCCTCCCCTCATGACGAGATTGAGGCACACCTATCGGTTGAATCTGAGCCATATAATCAACACAAAACTCAATGACCTCTTCGCTTGCATAACCTTCGACGATGCTGCCCTCCGGCCGAGATCGATTCTGTACGTAGAACTTGAGAATTTTCATGAACCTCTCAAATGGGTACATGCTATGTAGGAATACGGGCCCACATATTTTTATCTTCCACACAACGTGAACATTGAGATGGACCATGATATCGAAAAACAAAGGAGGGAAATACATTTCAAGATGACATAGAGTCATCACCACCTCGTCCTGTAGAGCATCTAGTCCTTCGGGATTGATGACCTTCTGAGCAATTGTGTTATAGAAATAACAGAGCCTCATGATTGTCTCTCGGACTTTGATCGGCAAAATAATGCTAATTGCAATATGGAGCATCTGTGTCATCAGCACATGACAAATCATGAGACTTCATGCCATTTAACTTCAAATCATCCATCGAAACAAGTTTCTTCACGTTGCCGGAGTAACCAGACAAAACTTTGACACCATGCAAGCACTGGCACAGTTCTATTTTCTCGGTCTTGGACAGAGTGTAACACATAGGGGGAAGGTACGTTCATTCATTATCTGTTTTTGTCGGTGCTAACTCAGGCCTGATGTCCATATCAGCCAAGTCAAGCCGTGCGTTGACGCCGTCCTTTGTTTTATCACGAATGTTCAGTAAGAGACCAATCAAGCTTTCACATACATTCTTTTCTACGTGCATGACGTCGATGCAGTGTCGAACATCTAGGTACTCCCAATAAGGTATGTCCCAAAATATTGATCTCTTCTTCCAGGTGTTCTTCTCATGAGCCCTTAATTTACGTCCCTTTCCGAGGACAACATCTAAATCATTAACCATATTATAAACCTCTTTTCCCCTTAAATGCCTTGGAGCTGAGCCGTCTTCCTTGTCTCTGTCAAATTGTTTCTTCATCTTGCGGTATGGGTGAGCCCTCCGAAGGAACCGGTGGTGACACATGTAGACGGTTTTGCATGAGTGTTTCAGCCACACACTCTCGGTACCATCTAACAGTAAGTACAAGCTTTGGCACCTTTTGTACTCTGGCCCGATAGGTTAGCAAGGGTATGATAATCATTTATGGTGCAGAACAATAAGGAGCGCAAAGTGAAGTTCTCTCGTTTGTATGCATCCCATACCTGTACCCCTTCGTTTCACAGTACTTTTAGATCTTCCACCAACGGTGATAGATACACATCAATATCATTCCCAGCTTGCTTTGGCCCTTGGATAAGTATCGACAGCAAAATATACTTTCGCTTCATACACAACCAAGGAGGAAGGTTATAGATACAGAGAGTCACGGGCCATGTGCTATGTCGGCTGCTCATGTACTGAAAGGATTCATTCCATTTGTACTTAGTCCAAACCTTATATTCCTTGGTTCTGCACCGAAGTCTGCAAAACTTCTATTGATATTTCTCCACTGGGCGGAATCAGCAAAGTGTCTTAGCATTCCATCCTTCTTGCCTCCCCCGAGTCCGAGTGCCAACGCAGCAGTTTTGCCTCCTTTGGATTTGCAAAAAACCTTTTCAAACAGGGAATTATAGGAAAATACTGTGCCACCTTAGCAGGAGGTCCTTTCTTCACCTCTGTTCCCTCGCCGTCATCTGATTGATTGTTACGTTTGTATCGGGATGCGTTGCACACCGGACATACATGCATGTTTGCATACTCTTTACGGAAAAGGATACAGTCGTTCGGACAAGCATGTATTCTTTCTACTTTCATTCCCAATGGACAAAAAACTTTCTTGGCTTTATACGTAGTTTTAGGCAACTCATTTCCCTCCGGAAGCATGTCCGCTAAAGACCTAGCAGTGCTGTGAAACTCTTGTCGGACCAACCATTGTTTGCCTTCAATTTCAACCGTTTAAGCATGGCCGACAACCTCGTGTACTTTGACCTGCAGCACATGAACAAAGGTTTCTCCGAGTCCTCCATCAAGCCCCGAAATTTAACATACTCTCTCTCATCATAGTTCTCTTCTACATCGCGAAGCATATGATCCAGATTGTCATCGTGCAACCTATCCGAATCCGAACAACAATCGACATCATCCAGCGACATGTCATTCACTTCACCAGCGATGTCATCCGGCGGCATATCATTCACTTCACCGGCGATGTCATCCGGCGGCATATAATCGTTGACTTCGCCATGACTGGTCCAACACGTATAACCCTTTTTGAAATCCCTCCGAATCAAGTGCGCTTCAATTTTCCCTCGGTTAACATCTTTAAATTCTCGCAGTCAGTGCATGAACAGTACATATATTCCACCCCCATATTCAACATATCCTCCTCGGCAGCTTTTGTAAAAGCAGACATGTCATTAATGTACTCTTCACTCACACGGTTCGCGGCATACATCTAGCTTCGGCCCTACGTTACGTATATATATAACAACTTAGTATTAAAAATTAAATTAATTAATTATTATTACATATATACCACATGCATTGAGGATTTGCTAGCTTAATTCATATTATAAACACGACAACAATTTCCCCAGCGATCACTGAAGGTATATAACCAACAATTTTGACAACTTTAGCCAACCACATGACGGGAACTGATTATGTATGGTAAAGTAGATGCAAACCATCTTCAGTATCACTCACCAAAACTTAGATCTAAATTGTAATGCAAAGAAAAATAAATTTAATTACTAACCATATCTAGAGCAACCAGGAACGTATGAATCTTCAAAGCTCAATCTCTGCCTCCTCCCACCAAATTAATTGGCTTGAAATCGCCTAGCTTGCCTCCTGAGCGAAAGAGTGCAGCACCGGCTAGATCTGGATTGAAATAAAAACAGATGCGGTTCTGAGCGGCGTTTCTGAGATTATCACAAACGGTTTTTAATACAAACCGTCTGTGATAATCAGCTTATCACAGATGGTTTTTACTAAAAAACTGTCTGTGATAATTCCAGATTATCATAGATAGTTTTTAATAAAAATCGTCTGTGATACTAAAATATCACAGACGGTTCATCGGTAAGAACCGTCTGTGATACTTGTTTTCTCCGACGCCATCAATACAGACATTGTCCAAATTAAAACCGTCTGTGTTAGTGTCAGTCACAGACGGTTTTGTCAAACCGTCTGTGATTTGGTGTCTAGTATTAGGCTTTTCTGTAGTAGTGACAGCTGCTATATATTGGCAGATCGATCGGTCGGATTATTTGAGCCAATTAGTTATTCGATCTGATAACGTTATGAGAGACCACATACTATGCCTAATATATATTTGCGATCAACAATTGGCATTTTGATTAAGTTGAATTTGAATTTTGAAGTAGTTTCAGAAAATTCAGATTTGTTGTCAGTGTTTCCAGTCAGATCGCTAAGACGGAGTAGTCAAACCAGCCGATAAATAGCAGTCTGACCAGGGGTCCAGTATAACTGGATTTTGGGAGTGGTCAGATCGAAGAAGCGGTATGACTAATTTCTAGTTGGCAGCTGTTCTTTTTCAGAGAATATGTTTTGGTGTTCGTCGCGTTCGGTTGGACCGGCCATGGTTAGCCGTTGGACCAGGAGAGTTGGTCGGTGTGACCGGCATTGAAAATGCGGTCATATTTAAAACCATTTCTGATGTGTCCAACCTATTTTATATTCTAACTTTAGGGTTTGCCCGCGCCCCTACTCAAAGGCTTAATATATCTCAACTCTCCCTGGAGCATGAGCCATCGCCTCCTTCCCGAGCACGCCACCTCCCCCAAGTCGGCTGCCTCCTCCCCGAGCATGCTGCCTCCTCCTCCTTCAAACCGACCGCCTCCTCCTCGAGCACGCCGTCTCCTCTTCGACGTGCCTCCTCCCTGAGCACGCCACCTCCTTGGTTACTACCGAAAGGTTCGGATAAGGCCGGTGAGCCGATTTAGATCTGAGGTATGCTCCTCATCCCCTCCTCATCCTGGTCTTCAGGTGGAAGGCTCGGGGGGCCCGTTCCTTGCGCCGCTTCATTCCTCATCTGTGAGTCTTGGCCTCTTTTACCTTTAAATCCAGATGGGAGAGCGGGGGATCCAGGCGAAACTCAAGAGCGCACCACATGAACCTTGCCCTTACTGCCTTCCGGTGCTTCCGGTGGCTTCGATTGCCATTGTCTAGTGAATTTTACTTTGTATTCTTGTATTACTATTGTGCATAAGTTTGATGTGTTAGTTTGAAATCAGTTTATTATCTCTGAAATTTGTGAATAATACTACCATTGGGAGGACTTTGCATGATAGATTGTGGGTATTGAGATTGCTCGATGAGGACAAATTGTCAAACTTGAGATCATTGTGACTATATAGAAGTATTCTACTAGTTCATTGCTTTGTCAATTGCTAGTTATATACATTTGTTCAGTGTTGCCGATTGCCGTCTTATTCTGAATATTGCTGAAATTCTATTGATACTGCAGTAGCATTTCTCAATTACCTGTTTCTGGTTAGAACTGTAATTATTTGTATCATTATATTGAGGTAATATAGATCGATAAACTAGCAGAATTTTGAAGGGATAGTCACTGTGATTATAGATCTATTGACATGAGTAGAGAAGGCCAAGATTTAACTCTTGAGCAACTCCTCCGCTGAGAGCAAAACAAAATATTAATTTTGTGCATTATGCAGATTATTTTTGCCCACTTTCTTGTAAATTTTAGTCTATAATCATGTTTAAATGACCTAAATACTTTATCTATGTTGAGAGATTATTGGTTTATCTATGTTCCTTACCCCCAAGGTGCCTTCATTACCAAGGTAAGAATACCACTTATTAATGCTTTCTACCAATATACATTACTACAAAAGAGGCTATACTAGATGGCTACATCACAGATGGTTCATAGAGAACTATCTGTGCAGTAATTATCATAGACAGTTTTACAAACATGACCGTGTACCATCTGTGATACGCAACTATGGCAGATGGTTCATACAAATAACCATTTGTTATCATTCCCAAACGGTTATTCATACAAACCGTTTGTGATAATGGCAGATATCACTGACGGTTCGTATTAATAACCATCTGTGAAAGTTCATAGACGGTCGTTAATACAAGCCATCTATGATCATTTTATATCACAAATGGTTTGTGGTTAGAACCGTCTGGGATATGCCACATTATTAAATAGCCAGCATGGTCTCGATAGATCTGTCTTCATTGCAATACATTGAAGGAGGCAGCCGGTTTTGGGGAGTTTGGTGAAAACATACCGCTTGTAGATATAGCTTGTAGATCGATTTGTTCTTCGTGATTAAAAGTTAGTATTTACTTCTAACAACTTATATGCCTTATAATAGAGAGAGATGATAGCTAGGTTTAGGGAGAGATGGTAGTTTGCTCTAAATTAAGAATAGGTCAGTACTATGGCCTAGTTTACTTCAATATATTCTTGCTTGATATATATTGTAACATCCCAAAATTGTTTATTTGCATTTTATGGGTTTTTCTGGATTTATCTAGATTTTATTTCAAAACCTAAAGTAAGAAAATTCACTTTAAGAATTTTTCTTAAGCCAAAAAGAACTTATATTTTTTACTTTTCCTAAGTTATCCTTGAATTATAGTATTTTTGAGAATTTTTTAGAATTTAAAAATCAATTTCAAAGCTTAAAAGTGTTTTTGTAAAAATTAAAAATTCCAAATTTAAGTTGGAAATATTTTTACTAAGTCTAAAATGTCTCCAGGAATTTTAATAATTTTTTCTGGAATTTTTAGACTCTATTTATAATTTTCTAAGTTTTTATAAAACTTTCTGTCATTTCTAAAAATTAAAAATGAATTATAAATCCAAAATAACCCCCATCCGACACATGTAAGGCCCAGATTCAATCCGCCCCACCGCTCGATCTAATATGAGCCGTCCCCTCGAACTTACCCCTTCGTTTTGAATCTAACAGCTCTGATCCTCTTGGCGACACGTGGCGCTTATCCGGCCGTCCGCCCTCCCCTTCTCCTCTCTCTCACCGACATGTGGGGCCCGCATGTCAGGCCCTTCTCCCACCTCCCCCTTCTTCTCCAACATGCCAGCCGCCATTAACGCCATCAACCGAGCTTTAAAAGCTTCGGTTTCTACTCGTTTACTTCAGGAGCAATTGCGCATTCACTCGCCGGCCACCCCCGCATTCACACTGCCAGTTTTTCTCCTCTTTCACCCCTGTTAAGCCGCCTTTACTCACATTTGCGCTGGCCTTAACTCCGGCAAGCTCGCGCTCAGCCGTTACCATCGCTGCCCCTATATAAACCCCCTGGAGCACTCTCTCCTCACCCCCGCGCCCCGTCCTCCCCTCCTCTTTCTCTCTCATGCGCTTGAGCTTCCTCAGTGCCGAATCCCCTTCTCGCCGCTCGACCGAGCTCTGGCGAGCAATTGCCGTTGCCTCGGTCCGTTCTGCGCCTCGTCGATGCCACTATCGTCCTCCCCGTGCCCCTGTAAACGACCTCTGCCCTTCCGCCGAGCGAAGCCACCACTGGAGACCCATCGCCGCCACCGTCCGAGCGCCGCCACCGCTAGAGCTCGTCGCCGGCCCATTTCCCCGCCCCTCGAACCCCGCACCAAGGTGAGCTCAACTCCCCATTCCTCTCTCTTGCCGTTGCACGTCTCCTACGGCCGGCACTGCCACGTCAATGCACACGCACGCATGGCAGTCGCGTGGCGCCACGTGTCCGCCTCGTCAGCGCACGGCTGCCACCTCCCTCCTCTGGGCCACGTCAGCCGTGGACTGAGTCCACGGTGGACCAAGCCGAACCGAGAACCCAGTCCACCATGAACCCGACCCCACTTGTCCGAGAAATAACACCTTTTTTAGTATAAAAATAATTCAGCTGGAAAAATAAAATTGATGCTGATGTCATAAATTGAATTTTCAATATAAAAATAATTCTAAAAATCAGTCTTTTCTTTTTCTTTAGTTTTAATCTTCCAGGAGCCCGTATTTCTTCATTTTAACTCCGATTTGACCCGTTCAAAATTTTAAATTCTTCTAAAATCCTAAACTATCTATTTCTGAACACTTTTTGAATTTTAAAAGTTTATTTGAATTTTGTTTGAATTTATTTTGGTTCTTCGCGTATAGATTTCGATGAATCCGGAGAGTTTGACTTCCACGATCCGCAGTAGGACTTTGAGCAAGGCAAGTTACATCTTTGATCATGTTGATCCTAGTAATTTAATTATTTATGTTGTTTTTAAAATTATTATGCATGCATACTTTTATTCAATCTTGTTTAAATTCAATTTAAATTCTAGTTATGCCCAATTCCTTGTGTATGGCCAAATTTGATATTGAACAATCATACCTTGTCACCATAGAAGAAAACCTAGTTAGTACATTAGTATTAACTAGAATTTTATAGAATTGCTTAGCCATGCTTAGAATGATTTAGGTGGGAAGAATTGTTTCATTCAAAATGATGATTTATAAAATCTATTCTTGACTTTGGTGAGTCAAGAAAGTCTATGGAATTTTGATAAAATCAAATTTATAAAACCTGGTTTAGACTTAGGCATTGGTATGGTTGTGGGTGCTTGCTGGCATGCATGTTGTTTGTTGACACAATGTCGACTACCAGGCACAAGGGCTATGTGGTTGGGCCTAAGTCAAGTTAAGGACCGGTCTGTGAACTACTATTACAAAGTCACACCGTATTACCACAAGTATGGTATGGGACAGACCTGGCTAAGTAATTTGTGAAGTTCCATTTTAGTTTTGCTATAGGCTGACTGTGAGCGTGGCGTAGGCCATGAGAAGTCTCACATGACACAAGAGGGGGCTCCAACATGTGGACTCATATAGTGGTGAAACCTTAGTGGTGGCATAACTAATTTGGTAATGGAATATTGTAACAGCGTTGTCATGAACTCTCAGCCGCACACCTAAGGCAGTGTGTTAATCGCGTGGCAAAACGAGAGGACATGTCTTTTGGGTAAAGTTGTACACCTCTGCAGAGTAACAAACTATCCTGGATAGCCGTGTCGACGGTCAAAAACATACTTAGTATGGTTTTTCATGGATTAGACTTTGTTTTTAATAAAATCTGGTTTTATGGAAACTTGTGAGATCTTTTCGAAAAAGATGGTCCCGGTGGGACGCCCGTGGTTAGGTTAGTGTTTGGTTGGAGCCTGCACTAACGATATTATTTTAGTTATCAAGTATTAGTTTTACATACTGTATTAAAATTCAGCTTTTGCACTTACTTTACAGTATTTACTTTCAATAGTCCTCCCTCCCTGGCATAGATAAAGACCTCGATAGTCCAGACCTCTCTGTCCTGGACCTGTGTCTGTTGCCTGCTAAAAATGGGCTGTTGGTCGTAGCGAAGGTACTGCAGAAGCTGGCATAGCAACCCAACGTACTCGCCCTCTGCCTCAGAGTGAGGTAGGTAGTCCCAGGAAGTAGATGAAGAGGATCCGGCCATCTACAATTTGGAAACAAAATGTTAGAGCAGGTGAAATATAAAGAGAGTGCATAAGAGTAAAGATCTAAGAATGGTAAGTATAGGAAGTAGTAAGCTATATTTTGTCAAAGTTTTCTTAGTTTTCAAAATTAGAACTCAAGCCTTAATGCACGACCAGTCTAATTAGGGTTTCTACAGTCATATGCTCTGATACTAGCTCTGTCGGACCCCCAAATTTAGCAAACCCAGAATCCTTTGTGATACCATTGCACTATTCCCTAGATCAGTAGATAGTGCTCACAAATACATTACTGAATCATCTCATACATGGTACAGACCATATTATTACAATACCAGAGTTCAGATGTTCCACATAGGGATAAGTTTTACAAAAGGGGCCATCAGGCCAAATGAGATCATTACACAAATATGAAAGCGATAGCGGAGGCAAAAGGAGGGGCTCATCTCTTCACAGGCAAGCAACTAGGACAACCTAGGAGCAATTAATTTTACCCAGAAGCTTGACTAATGTTAGCTTGGTCAGCTAAATTTAAAAGAGATGCTAGAGCACTAGGTCCTATTCTAATTGCCACCATCTTCACCAGCTTGTGGTTATACTGTTTTACACGAGGAGGTCATCACAAGATTAAGTCCTTAATTTGTCCAGGTGGTTCATACCACAAACCACAATTTCTCGTGCGACATCGGCACCATCCACTCTTAACACCCGCCCGGATAGGTTTAGCAATTTTTTAGGGTTGGAGAGGCATAAATTAAGTTATCACAAATATTCAGCCACTTACATGCTGTGAATGTCCGAAAGTAAGTTTCCATGTTTAAAGATTGATGATGAGAGCAGTTAGTGCCCTAGACTAGACAAAACTAGCATGATTTATATAAGACTCATTGCTATTCCAGTTATTAATAGTATCTATGGTGACAAGGTACATGGATTTTCAAGTTTCAAGGATGGCATAGATATATATTGCTAGATTTTCATATGGGTGGTAACTACCTTACAAGTAACATATATTTATACATGAAATATAGCATGCAATTTGGATAATTTAAATAAAGGTAATTTGCATGAAACATGGGAATGAAATGGTTAAAATGTTGACTCACCTGCATCAAAGGTTATGGGATCTTGCTGGTCCTGGGGTGTGTCGACTTGCGACTATGTTGCGTCCTCACATTCTACTCGGACGGAAATGCCGAATAGCAAATAACAGGCAATGAGAGCAAACAAATATCAAATAAAACTCAAAATTGAATCAAACTAGAACCAGCAGAATGCATTTGAAATTAGAAAATTTTAGAAACAAGTTTCACTAAATTCGAAGCTACAACGAGGAAGAACGAGCTCTCCAAATTTTTATTTTCAGGAAAATCCCAAAAAATAAAAGGAGGAGAGAGTTCTCTCTCTCTGACATGTGGGTCCTACTGGTTTAAATTTATTTTCAAAATAAATCTTAAATTCACAAATGCACAAAGTATGGCATGTGGGGCCCACAGGTATTTTAGAATTAGGTTTTAATCAGATTTTTAGCTGAGGTGGGGACCATGCGTTAGTCTAACGAATGATTTAAACGGCCTAGGGCCCATCGATCGTGGCTCATTAACATCTGCTAAGCATGGTCATTAACTACTAATGATAAAGCATAGCTTAATTAAGCGGGAACAGAGCCCTTCCTGGCCGAACGGCGATGAGGCCTACCGTTGGCGAGGAAGGCCATGAACGCATGAGGAAATTTCCAAAACAGAAAGCTTAGCTATGTGCGCACCTCTTGGCTGGTTGAATTGGACCATCACGAACCGAAGGGACACTGGCGGCGAACCAAGCGGTGGCGGAAATAGGGGATGGTCACGGTGGTGATTTTGGCAATAAGAAGCTAATTAAACAGAATGGGAGCTACTAGGGAACATCAGAAGCTCACCAGGGTGGGAAGAAGAGCTCAGGGAGGCCTGGAGCGGGCTAGCAATAGAGAGCTTGAATGGTGGATGTGGGTGGTCGGCGCTGGGAAGACGAGGTGGCAGAGATTAAAATTGACGGCGTGGACGACTTCACTGGACAGCAAGGATGCTCTGACCGTAAGGAAACAGGTGGTAGAGTTTGAGGTCAGCGACTAGTGAGGTGGCCGGAGTTGGAGAAGAACCGGCCATCAGCAAGTTGCAAAGGAGGAGCCAATTAGGCTTGTTGGGAGCAATCGGGGGGGGGGTAAAAGAAGCTTGAGGAAAGGGGCAATACCGCTTGTGGTACTCTGGGATGAGCTGGCGACGGTGGTGGCTGAAGAAGCTTTCGACGACGATGATTTGAGCCTGAGAGTTAGAGCAGGAGATGGGTGAGGAGTATTCGACTATTGGCCAAAAATTTTATAGCTAAGGAAGTGAGTTAGGAGCATTGGGTGAGTTAAGGCACGTGGTAGTGGCTTCCTTGTAGCGCACCCGAGTGGGTGGAGAGGGCGAGGTTGAGGCTAGCACTGAACTAGGGTGGAGAGGAGGTGAAATGCACCATGCGCACTCACGACTCACTGAGGAGTCAATGCATGAGGGGAAGAGGCGGGGCTGACTAGGCATTTGCCATTTGCGTATGGTGGTGAGGCCACAGAGCGAGGCTATGTGTGAGGGCAACGCAAGGCCAGGCGGGAGGAGTAATGTGAGCTCAGCATAGGCAATTCAAGGTGGTGAGGCATCAATGCCACAGACAGCGCGCGCTGGCCCGAAGGTGACCGCAAAATTGGGGGCGGCTTCAGTGGGTGGTCGAGGCAGAGAGCAAAGGGGCGACGCTCGAAGGAGCTAAGGCGTGGTGCGAGTGTCTAGGCCTGGCGAAGGAGTATGGGGAAATGATGGAGCTGCCACAGGGATGGTTCGGTGCCTAAAAAGGAGGGAAAACTGGGGCAACAGGGGGCGCTCGGTGGCACAGAGCAGAGCAGGGGAGGAGCGAAGAAGGGGAAGGGGCCTGGGCTGGCTATGCTAGCCGAAAGGCCCAAGAAGCTAGGAAAAAGAAAAAGGCCGAGTGGCCTACTGGGCCAAAAAGGAAAAGGGGGCTGGCCCATTCAGGAATACAAGAAAGAAAAGAAAAGAAAAAAAATGAAATTCTTTTGGCGGGAGAGAGGAAATTAAGCAAGGCAAAAGAAACTATGAACTGAAATTTAAACCCAGGCTTTTGAACTTTAAACATCAACTCTAGCAAATAACATTGAATTACAACACAAAGTAACAAACCCAAAATTGGGATGTTACATGATCTTACCTTCAACATATGTTATTTCTTTGATTTGTGCTAAGATGCTCACCATCTTCCACTTTGTTTACATGCTAAACTATGATGGCTTCTCTAGTCTCATAAGTCAATACGTCAACTTCATCGGAGTCGCTATTATCATATTTTGCTTCTTCTTCTTGCTTACTTTCAAAATGCATCTCTCCCGCATCGTTAATGATCATAGTATATTTGCTAGGACATTCTCTCATCTCATGACTGTTTCCTTCACTTTTAAAGCAAGTAATATTGCTACTAATATAATTAGAAGCAGTACTCTCAACTTTAGATGTGGTTGGTCTTACCTTACTTACCTCATTAGATTGGAACATGGGTGCTGATTTTTGTGATGCCCATGGTTTGGACGAATTTTCAGCACCTCCACTTGTTGATTTGACATGGTAATTGAGGTATACTTTGATATAGATGCATAGAAATGGCCACCTTGTGATTTCCTTTGCAATTATTGCTCACAACGCAAAGCTTGATGCATTAGCTCTTGGAGATTGGTGTATGGATGCTTATCAACACAATATTGAATTTCAGTATCAAGACCCTCCAAAAAAAAGTGTGCCATTGTAGCCTCTTTGGGTTCATGCATAATTGCACAAATCAAAAGCATATACATCTCTTTTCAATATTTATCAATAGAGAGCTTACCTTGCCTATGGCGTTGAAGCTTTGTATGATTGTGTGTACATAATATGGCGGCACAATTCGCTCTCTCATGATGTCTTTCATGGCATTCTAAGTATTTGGTCTTCTACATTCCGTATTCAATTGATCCCACCAAATTAGAGTATATCTAGTGAATTCAATGGGTGCAGCACATACTTTCTTCTCGTTGGTGAAGTTTTGCCTATCACAGATTTGATCAACTCTAATCACCCATTCAAGATACTCAGTATCGGTTCTAATATTGAAGGTAGGGATTTATATTTTAAGCTTACCTAAACCATCCTCCTCATGTACACGTTGTCCATTGCCATTGTCGTTGGCAAATGCTCCAAAGTTTGCTCCTCTTCGCATATGGACAGCACCATAATTTTGATAATTGAATCTACATCGATGACCATAGTTACTGTAGTTCCCATTAAAAGCTCCATCGAGCATCAAATCAAAATTATTGTCCTAAAAATTATTAAACAATGGATTACATCTTACCTCAAGACATCGTTGTGGTGAACGAATAGTTGCATCTTGTGTGGGAACAGCAGCAGCCACACGGTTCGGTTGCTGTACAGCTGGTTGAATGCCTAGGTTTGCTTCCAAATGCCGTAGTGAAGCGATCATGGCATCGAATCACACATGAATAGATTGTTCAAGCTGTGTGAAATGAGCATTCATGTTCTCTTCCAAAGCATCAATGCGATTAGTCATTACATTGCATCTTATTGTAAAGTGTTGATTTGTTGCTTGGAATTGAGCACGAATATTTGGAGGAAGATTAGCACCCTAGTGTAAGTCATCCATCTCCCCTTTGTTGTTATCACTATGATGTGAAGCTCCTAACATTATTAGTGGAAACAAAAGAAAAATAGCAGGCAAATAATTGAACTTATGTGTATATTTGCTCGCAACTTACTCTTACCTTACAATGTTCTCACAACTTCCCCTTACCTTACAAAGTTCTTACTTCTTCTTGAAGATGGAAGTGCACAAACATGGTGGTGCACAAACACGACGGATTGTTTGTGTAATTACAGTAAGGGATATATGAAACAATTGCAATATTAAAATCAATATAGTAACACAAGTAGATATGTGGAGCCTGGTTGGCTAAAAAAAGGAATGCAATCTGCATTCTAGGTTACTGCCAAATTAAATAATAATCTAAGCTAGAATCAATTGCTTAGTTGATGATCACAAGATTTAAGTGAAGAACTAAGCAACGCAAATGCAAAGATAAATGTGACTTAACATAAATAAGGAATGAGCTAGTAGATAGCAATATGAGAATTAGATTGAACTAACTCATTTTACATCAAGTAAAAGGACAGACGCTAGTCAATTATACAATGTGATATTTAAGGCACAAGATTGCTTACAAGATACAATTTGCACAATATAAAATTCATAAAATTTGGGTGTAAAGCCTTCTTCTTTTTTCATGGCCATCGCACTTCTTTTCACCTTTCTTTTCTTGCATCCTGCTAGCTTTTCTCCTTATATTTATGCAGTCTTTTCTTTACTTTTGCTATGTGACCAAAACAACTTGTTCTTGTTAATTTAGCACACCCAAACACAAGAACTCAAGGATTGTGCAAAATTCATAATAGAGTAGCCCAAGAAGCAATATCAAAAGCTAGTCCCAAAGTTTCAAAGGATATAAATGGAGATCAACAAGATTGAATTCCGTGAATGGATATATATATATATATATATATATATATATATATATATATATATATATATATATATATATATATATATATATATATATATATATATATATATATATAGGAAAATTACGTAAGCAACATGGTGCCTAGGCACCCACATCCGATACACGTGTATTATTGATATTTTTTTTGAGTTTGGGTATGAAAATGTTTTATACCCTTGATATATTTATGGTAAGTAAGTTTTGAACTCAGTTCAAACTAGTTTGAACTACTTTTGAGTTCAATGCGACTACAGTGAGTATATACCATAAAAATAGTTCAAACTAATTAAACTGAAGTTGAATTTAATTTTTTTTCGGAGTTTGACATCTCAAATATACTTTTTTATGGGTATATGAAGATACCCACATCAAACGTTGCGAATCTCAAAGCAAATCAACGGGTATTGATATTGGTGCCTAGGCACCATGGTGCATGAAACACTCGTCCTATATATATAATCAAGGCACAAGGCATAACAAATTTAAGCAAGAATAAGGAATAGACAACTAGTAAAGATTACTAGACAACTACTTCAAAAGATAGCCAGGATAAGGATTTATAGCCTCAAACTTGACTTCTGTCTAACATTCCACACAGATTTGAATCTGTGACGCACTCAGAATTAGAATTGGATTCGAATTTTGAATCCACTGGTGCTAAAACCTATTGGGTCAAAAGCTGTCATAGCCAAGCTATTTTCAAAATTAGTGAAAAATAAAAATTAATTTAATTTAAAATAAAGACATTTGTTATTTGGTTGCCTGAATGTTGAGCCCTTTTAAGCTTTTAAAAAGGGTCCTTTTGAAAAGTAATATAGGTAAAAATAAATTATTAAATAAAGGATATTTTGTTTTTTTATAAAAATCCTAATTCAAATTAATTATTTGAAAGTATTTGCTTTTATTTGGTTTTTCTAGATTTTTAAATTCAATTTCAAAATTAAAAAGTACTTTATGTAAAAATATAAAGACCAAATTTAAGTTGGAAATAATTTTCCTAAGTCCAAAATATCTTTTGGAATTTTTGTGAAATTTTCTAAAATTTTTGGGCTTTATTTTCTATTTTCTGTGCTTTTCTTGAATTTGTTGGCATTTCTATTTTAAAAAGAGATTTGAAAACCCAAAAACAATTCCCGAGAGGTGCCCAGCACGCTTAACATCAAAAATTCCCATGAGAACTGTTGCCACATTTCCTTCTTCTTTCTGTCAGTTGAATCATTTATATTTAGCTTGTTATTCTCTCCTTTCCTATTCATATCTTGTCGCGGCCGAACCAAAACTGCTACCATTATTCCCAGCAATAACTTTGGCAATCAGTTTTAGTTGTTTCATAGTTCCTCTTTACCTATAAATTGAGGCATAGATGCCTCACACCATTCCTCACCATGTCTTCTCTCGGTTTAGGTCGAAATCCTCCAGAGCTCCCTCAACCGACCATTCTTCCCCAACTCTAGTGAAGCATTCGGTGAGCTCTTCTGCCCTCTCTCATACTCTATTGGTCCTCAAATTTTCTAGAGATTCCCCACGCTGTTTTCTAAAACATCTTTTAGCTATTTTGCTTAACGCCCATCGGAGCACCACCGTCCATACTTTCTTCCTCAACTTCAATGAGAACTCGATTGGGCCTATTCTCTTCCTCCATTAGGTATTTCCAAAAATCCATCTACCCACATGATCCTCTCCTTATTCCCCACATTTCTATTGAAGCGGATTTTTGATTTCTTCATGAATCGCCAGTAGCCACCGCCAACGGCCACTGTTCGCCATGCTGCCACTTCTCACATGTTCCTAGGTTCTCTGGTAACCCATTTTGCTGGTTGGCTCCACCTCCCATTCCCCCTCTTTCCAGCGCCACCACCTGAAGGATCTAGACCTATCATTATGAGTTATTAACATGTTTTGCTAATTAATGACAATTGAAATATGGAACTAATATTTTCATTGAGATGAATGGATAGGATGTGTCCCACGATGATGGATGACTTGAGAAGTTTCATGTGGGTGATTGTTCTCAAGTCCAAGAAAAGATGTCATGTGTTGAAGAATAAACTCAAGGACCCAAACTTCCAGTTGCAAGGCAAAGCTATAACTAGCTAGGGATAATTTTACTGGTTTTGTTGTTTGGTCGGAAGACCAGATTACTAGTATAGGATACCGTACTATTAGGAGGGGTCGCAACTAGTGGCATGATGCTAATATTTTCGAATGTGTTTTGAAAATGGTTGTAGCTAATGCATAAGTTTCCTGTGACATTTGACTTGAAGCATGCAAATGCATTTTGTAAATTATTGGAGTCCATGTTTTCCCCTCCTTGTGGTATGATGCTAGAGTTTTTTAGTTGCACATTAAAATAGTTGAGGCTCATACCAACCCTGAGTGCCCAATATTCAACTTGCAATCTTGTTATAAAAATTGCTCAAAGAAAATTGATGTATTGTGCTTTCTCTGGAAAACCGGTCTGATCAACATAAGAATTGCAGTCAGACCAGCCTAGAGGTCTAGCCGGGCATACACAGTCACATTGTTGTGGCGGTCAAATCGGCTCAAAAACCTGTGTGGTCGAAGACTAGAGTGGTCGAAAACCAAAGTGGTCGAAAACCAGAGTGGTTGAAAAACAATATGGTCGAAAACCAATGTTTTTGAAAAGTAATGTGGTCTAAAACCAATGTTGTCGAAGACTAGTGCGATCAAACAAGACCAGAGTGGTCGAACCGGTCTGACTGGCCCACAAGTGGTGATCTGAGCGGACTTCAGTCTAATCGGCTTACAAGGGCTGTCTAACCGGCCCTCGGTATGACTGCTTGTGTAGAAGTATGTTTTTTTTCCAAAGATGTGCTTTCTCAAAATATGGACTCCAACCAGCGGTCTAACCAGGGTTTTTGCTGTCAGACTGAACTTGATAGTCATACCGGTCCTTGTGTGGGAGGTCCGACCAGTGGCCCGAGTAATGGATAGTTGCAATACCCCAAATATGATTCAAGAGAGAATAGATTAATCGGGGATAAAGACCAGATAGAAAAGAGTTTAATAGGGTTTTTAGACGGGGGATTTCTGCAAAAACCCCAGCAACCTGGGCTTGGGCCTTGGCCCAGGTGTTGGCCGGCCATAAGGGGTGGGGAGGCGCCCCTCCCCCAAACCCTAGCCGCCTTCCCCAACCTCCCTTTTCCTTTTTTCCTTGCTGGCCGCACCCCCTCTTCCCCCACACAGCCGCCACCAATAGAACTGCTGCCACGGCAAGGTTTGTGGCTGCCACGGCGAGGTTAGTGGCTGCCGCGGCAGAGTTTGTGCTGCCGTGGCAGAGAAAACAGGGAAGAAAGGAGGAAGAGGGAAGGGAAGAAGAAGGAGAAGAGGCAGGGGGAGAGAGCGATTGCGTGGTGTTCATCATAATCTGCATCGGTTCGTCAAGGGTAATGCCCGTTGTTCCCCAATTAGATGCATTTTTTTACTAGTTGTTACAATGTCGGTATTCTGGACTGCTAGGACAGATTTCGCTGGACGGCAGTTTTGGGGTAGTTTCGTGGGAAATCAGATCTGGACTTCTCCTAGAGAGTTGTAGAAGACGTGTTTATCTTTCCATGAAGTGCTAGAACGCGTCGATCGGACCTTTGTACTAGAAGTTATGATTTTTCGTGTAAGACTGTTCTAGAGATCGGGAGATTTTCTGTCAGGTTTCGGTAGATTGGTTTGGGAGATTAGAAAACAGGAGAATCAGAGGATATCCATATTATGAAAGTTGTAGATAATTTCCGTATATTTCCAGAAAGGTCACGAAATCATGAATCGGACACTCGTGCTGAAAGTTATGATAGTTTTAGTGCACAGTCCAGAGGACGCGATAGGAAACTGCTGTTTTTTTAGAAAACTGGATGGTGTGGATAGAAGATGGCCGAATCAGGGAGGCTCACCAGCTAGGTTTAGTTAGATAATTTAATTATCTTTCCAGAAAGTCTGAGAACTCCCTATTTAGACTTCTGTACCAATAGATATGAATTTTTTAAGTTGACTGTCCGTAGAGGGGGACAGGATGGCCGAAAGGATTTGGGGTTTTGAATCAAGCTAAACATGTTGGGTTAGTTTGGGGGTGTTTTTATTTAATCTAAAGACTCGCTACTGTTGTCTTAGCAATCATTATAATTATTATTCAGGAGGAGGACGGATCCCAGGGGCCGCACCTTCTGCTCATCCCCCGTTTTCTCGTGGTTAAGGCAAGTATAATGATGGTTTAAACTTTATAGTGTGGAATGTTGATGATTGTTGGTTTGTAGATGTTTGATCTATATTATGGGTATATGTGATCTTGATTATGTTAATGATATGTTGATATTGTTTATGGTCGATTGCAATTGAAAGTGTTCAGGAGAATTTCTGATGCATAGATGTTGTGAATGCAAGTTTTATTTGTTGAGACATTCACGTTTGTGCATCATGTTGATTTATTGAAGTCTTGGTCACGAGATGACCAAGCGTCGAGGTCCCCGTCATATTGATGACATGACGGGCTAAAGGTCCCCATACTTGTGGAGTATGGGCAATTGGTCCCTGTACCAGATGGTACATGCATGGGTGTGCATTGACGGATGCACACTCCGCATTACCGGTAAAATGCGAAAGAGAAGAGATAAAGAGATTTTTGATCATATTGCATAGCATGGTTTATTTATATGATTGATGGACGAACTTGTGAAATGATGTTCACCTTTATGCTTGTTACTACTTATTATATTTGCTGAGTCGTTGAACTCACTCTTGTTGTTGTTGTTGTGGTTGCTGTTTGTTTTAGGTATCTACATGAGATCGGCATGCATGGGGATAAAGAAGGATTAGTTTTGTTGCACTTGCACGGTCTATTCACCATGGAAGAAAGAAAGAACATTAAACACTATTTGCTGAATAATTCAAGTGGTATTTGATTAATTTCTATCAGGTTCAAAATGTAATAAAAGATTAGAACTCTTTTACATTGATTCCATTCTTTATCTAAGTAGTATTGTTATGAGTGCGATGATGAACACAATCCAATTTTGCTTATAAATGAATATATTGCTTACTGTTATTCATATCGTTTGATTATGCTTGTTGGAACCTCTGATTTACTCAATAAACAAAGGAGGTTCTGCCAAAATTTTGTAAGATGAATATTAGTTTTTCCTTATTATGTTATTAGTGTGGTAGCATTCCAGGTCATTGATTGGCTAGGGTGTTACAGTTGGTATCAGAGCGGGCGTTAGGTCCGTGGTTAATGGAATATTAATTTTGACACACTAAGCACTGTAGGTGGGAATGAGGTTTGCATTGCATCTACGTTTCCATCTGTTAGCACAGTTGAATGTGTGCTTAATGTTTGACTTTGTACTTGTTATGAGATGATCTTTTGTGCTTATGATTCAATTATATGATTGTTATGCATGGTGATAGTTGATGTCGAGAGATAGAGACCGTGGTGCGGCCATGGTCATGGCCAGCTTATATCACTATTCATGGTATTGAAAATGTGAAGGATTTTTCCTTGGACAACTTAGTTTCAGAGGTTAGGAATGAGTTATTTAGAAATGTTTCTCTCTTCCTTGAGTTGGACTTGGTTAACTCTTATCCTGTGGTGGTGGATGAATTTATCTTGGGTTCTCCTAACTGTTGATCTATTGTTGTTTCTTGTGAACATCGGTTATCAGCAAGATTGATCGTTTCATGGGAGTTATGTCATTCTTATTGGAAAAATATTACTCATTTATTCGCTTGGTATTTCGGATACTGTAAGTTTTCCGTTGCAACTGCTTTAACATGTGAAAACTTTGGCTTTATGTCATTCCTTTGGATTATTCTAAGTGTTGAAATTTAGTGCCTCTCTTTTCAGAAGAAAGGTGTTAAAATCCTTTTGTGATGTCTTGTTATGGTTAAGTCAGATATTGTAATCAAATAAATTGGGTATGAGTATCCAGTTGGGGGTCATTGATGTGGAGCATAATTAATTTAAACTAGTATCCTTGGAAGTGAAACCGAATAAGTTGATGTTGTCTTCTTGTAGTTCTTGATGAACTATGTTTATGAATAGGGCTATTCCTAATGGAATCAATAGTGTTACTAAGAGACATGGAACTTTGATGAACTGGTTGATCAATAAGAGAGACAAATTTAGTAAACTTTTGGGATAAATTGGATCAATGGGTCTCAATGGATTAATCTAACCGTTTAGGATAGTTAAATTCATAAGGTGTTGGATTACTGTATTAGTGGATATTAATCTTGGAGTTATCTTTGTAGATACTTAGTGTTCGTATGTAATTGCTAAGTGCAACTATTGTGTAATGAAGTTTAGTGTTGCATATCAATAAGAGAGCAATGGATGGGGTTTAATATGTGATCTATATTTACATGATGGTGGGATTGTCAGATGATATTATGTCTTTGATAAAGGAGTTTTGGTATAATCATTTAAATTGTGTAGTAGATCTCCTCTAATTTAAAGTGGTTGTCGTAGTGAGGTTGTAAGGTTTTGAAATACTTTCAATTTGAGGATGGGATGATAAAGTAGTATGGAACTATTTGATGAGATTTTGGATGGCTTTATAATGGAAGGGTAAACGATAACGATTTTGTTAAGAGTGTATTATTCTTGATGTTAGTAAGATTGTTGCAATCTTATTGGGGAAAAAACATTTTGAAATAAGTTATTGTGTTCTTTTGGAAAGGTTTATGATGCGCTGGTAGGCTATGATGATTCATGCTAAGAATATATAATGATGAGGTTAGTAAAACTGAGTATGAGATGATGAGGGTGGTGTTGATTCTTTTAGAAGTAAAGGAATTTGTTCGTCTCCTGTGATGTCAGTTAAATGAAATGTTTGGAGTGTTGCATTCATGATCCTATGGGAGTTCATGAATTATTGTGGTATCTGAAATTAGTTTGCGTAGAGTGAAGTGTTGGAAGGTTCTATCGATTCTTAAGTGATTCATGTGATTTGAGCCTAAAGGATTGTTTGCTTGAAGTTGGTAAAGTGATGTTTCCATTAAAGAAAAGTATGTCCTTTGTTAAATTGAAGGGTGTAGTAGAGGTATTCGCAGTTGGATTCAAGTTTTGTACCTTGCAGCTTATTGAAGCATGCTTAACCTTGTTGGTTTGCCACAAAGGAATCCCTCAAGTTTCCAAAAGCAGTGCTTTATTTATTTATTTTCGGCTGAAGTTTGATACTCTCTTCTTGTGGGACTTGTGCACTGAACTGTGGTCTCGTCTTCTATTTTCCAAGATCTTGGCTATTTGATTTTTTTCCTTGGTCTCGTGTCTACGGTGAGTGGTAAATGTTTTTCTATGTGCTAAAAATTGTTTCTATCTATATCTTCTTCTGAGGAAGGATTAACCAATCCGTGTTGCAAAGCCTTTTAGGTTGTATAATGACAACGTGATAATGGTGGTCAAGTGGATGATTTTGGTGAGATTGTAGGTGTTAAGTTGTTTGAGAGTCATTGAGTGATAAATTGAATTCTTGGAATAATTCTCGGTGAGAATTTGATTTAACTAGAATGCTTGCCTTTGGAGCTAACTGATTTCATGGTCGCAATTAGTAGAACCTATAGTAGATTGTGGTTCAAGAATGTTTCGATCATTTTGATGGAACATTAGAATTATCAAAAGTATGAGAATCTTGATCAATCTTATTAGAGTATCATGATTGGGCACTTTGCAAGGTTTAGTAGGAGGATTATGGTGGTGTAGTTAATGAGATTATAATTGTGAAGAAGTCTAACCGTTATGGGAATCAATGGGATAGTAGGGATTGTTGAATTATTATCATGCATGACTTGGCTTGATGAGTAACCCTCCAGGAGTTAGAATCTTCCTAAAGATAATTAGGTTGAGAATATGTTTTTATGAGGTTGTTAATGATTGAGTATGTACGATTATGGGAATTTTAGTCACCGAATTCGAGAGTCTTCGTATCAATTATATCGAAGTACATATATAGGAGCCCTGAAGATGGAAAATTTTGGTTTGGTGTTTTATGCTAGAACCTTGGAGGTAATGATGTTGTGTGGGAATATTGGAACAAGAGGATTCTAAATAGTGTGATGTTCCTTGATAGTATCCTTTGGGTGTAGTGAATGAGTGTGTGTGCTGAGAATTTCAAGTTGATTATCCTTAAAGAATTGTGGTGAAGTAATTGTGGGTGAAAATAATGATGAGGTGCATTGGAAATTATTCATTAAAGTAACCTGTTGATAGCGGAGTTGACTAGAGTATGTTATTGAGAGAACAGTAGAGTCCCTCTACAAGGGTGTGGTGGATGCACTCGGTTTGAGCATAGAGTTGATGTTGCCAATTTAAGAGAAATGAGTTAGTGTGGTGTGCGATAATTTGAAATCTTGCGAATCAAGAGAAAGTTATTCCTAGAAGGAAAAAAATAGTTTCTCGGGTAGTAAAATGCTCTTTGATTCTTGTTTGAGCTATGTGATGATAGCAAAAGTCTTTTGTGGTTTGAGTTGGCTTTATGTTGGCATGTGTGGTTTTTTCCGGTTTAGGAAAAATAATGGACGGGTTTGATATTTGAGTGTTTCTCCTTTGACTTATGTGTTGTTTATTTGCAAACTACCTACTTAGAATGTGGAAATGTTCTCGTGTTGAATCCTCGTTTTTTTTTCTCTTTTGATTTGACCCTTCTGATGGGGAGTTGGTGATGTGTGTTTGCGATGTGAATCCTTTATTTTCAGTTGGATTCTATTTGTAAAAGAGCTTGCTTAAAATGAGTTCTATTGTGCGTCCTTGGTTAAAAGAGGTGCTCCGTGTTAAGGTGTAGAGATTGATTGAGAGTTGGAACAAGAGTTATGCAGTTGTGCAGCGTCAAGAGTTGGAGTTTGCTGTTGGTGACCTTGTGCTTCTTAGGTGTCACCGACGGGGCATCGTTGTTTCAGTACCACCGGGAAGCTTAGTCCGAGGTACGTCGGGTTTTCACGATCTGGCTCGAATCGAGAAGTTGGCATAAAGCTTGGATCTTCCAGAGTCTATGTGCAGAGTGCATAACGTGTTTCACGTGTCTATGTTGAGAAGTACCTACGAGATCCGGAGCTTCATATTTCACTAGAACCGTTAATACTTGAACAGGATCTGTCCTTTGAGTCCAAGCCGGTCAGACTCGGAAAGATCATAAAGCATTAAGGAATAAAACTTTAAAGTATGTCAAGGTGCTTTGGTCATAGCAGATAGAGAGAGAGGCCACTTGGGAATTGGAGTCTCGCATTGGTGAGCAATATCCAGAATTATTCACATCAGGTGTGTGTTAATATGATTAAGAATTAGCTGTGATTATACCTTGGCGTAAGCGTGGATAGAATTCGGGGTCGAATTCCTTTTAAGGGGGGTAGAATGTAATACCCCAAATATGATTCGAGAGAGAATAGATTAATTGGGGAGAAAGACCAGATAGAAAAGAGTTTAACAGGGTTTTTAGGCGGGGATTTCTTCAAAACCCCAACAACTGGGCTTGGGCCTTGGCCAGTGTTGGCCGCCATAAGGGGTGGGAGGCGCCTCCCCAAACCCTAGCCGCCTTCCCCAACCTCCCTTTTCCTTTTTTCCTTGCTGGCCGCACCCCCTCTTCCCCCACACAGCCGCCACCAATAGAACTGCTGCCACGGCAAGGTTTGTGGCTGCCACGGCGAGGTTAGTGGCTGCCGCGACAGAGTTTGTGGTGCCGTGGCAGAGAAAACAGGGAAGAAAGGAGGAAGAGGGAAGGGAAGAAGAAGGAGAAGAGGCAGGGGGAGAGAGCGATTGCGTGGTGTTCATCGTAATCTGCATCGGTTCATCAAGGGTAATGCCCGTTGTTCCCCAATTAGATGCATTTTTTACTAGTTGTTACAATGTCGGTATTCTGGACTGCTAGGACAGATTTCGCTGGACGGCAGTTTTGGGGTAGTTTCGTGGGAAATCAGATCTGGACTTCTCCTAGAGAGTTGTAGAAGACGTGTTTATCTTTCCATGAAGTGCTAGAACGCGTCGATCGGACCTTTGTACTAGAAGTTATGATTTTTCGTGTAAGACTGTTCTAGAGATCGGCAGATTTTCTGTCAGGTTTCGGTAGATTGGTTTGGGAGATTAGAAAACAGGAGAATCAGAGGATATCCATATTATGAAAGTTGTAGATAATTTCCGTATATTTCCAGAAAGGTCACGAAATCATGAATCGGACACTCGTGCTGAAAGTTATGATAGTTTTAGTGCACAGTCCAGAGGACGCGATAGGAAACTGCTGTTTTTTTAGAAAACTGGATGGTGTGGATAGAAGATGGCCGAATCAGGGAGGCTCACCAGCTAGGTTTAGTTAGATAATTTAATTATCTTTCCAGAAAGTCTGAGAACTCCCTATTTAGACTTCTGTACCAATAGATATGAATTTTTTAAGTTGACTGTCCGTAGAGGGGGACAGGATGGCCGAAAGGATTTGGGGTTTTGAATCAAGCTAAACATGTTGGGTTAGTTTGGGGGTGTTTTTATTTAATCTAAAGACTCGCTACTGTTGTCTTAGCAATCATTATAATTATTATTCAGGAGGAGGACGGATCCCAGGGGCCGCACCTTCTGCTCATCCCCCGTTTTCTCGTGGTTAAGGCAAGTATAATGATGGTTTAAACTTTATAGTGTGGAATGTTGATGATTGTTGGTTTGTAGATGTTCGATCTATATTATGGGTATATGTGATCTTGATTATGTTAATGATATGTTGATATTGTTTATGGTCGATTGCAATTGAAAGTGTTCAGGAGAATTTCTGATGCATAGATGTTGTGAATGCAAGTTTTATTTGTTGAGACATTCACGTTTGTGCATCATGCTGATTTATTGAAGTCTTGGTCACGAGATGACCAAGCGCCGAGGTCCCCGTCATGTTGATGACATGACGGGCTAAAGGTCCCCATACTTGTGGAGTATGGGCAATTGGTCCCTGTACCAGATGGTACATGCATGGGTGTGCATTGACGGATGCACACTCCGCATTACCGGTAAAATGCGAAAGAGAAGAGATAAAGAGATTTTTGATCATATTGCATAGCATGGTTTATTTATATGATTGATGGACGAACTTGTGAAATGATGTTCACCTTTATGCTTGTTACTACTTATTATATTTCTTTGAGTCGTTGAACTCACTCTTGTTGTTGTTGTTGTGGTTCTTTGTTTGTTTTAGGTATCTACATGAGATCGGCATGCATAGGGATAAAGAAGGATTAGTTTTGTTGCACTTGCACGGTCTATTCACCATGGAAGAAAGAAAGAACATTAAACACTATTTGCTGAATAATTCAAGTGGTATTTGATTAATTTCTATCAGGTTCAAAATGTAATAAAAGATTAGAACTCTTTTACATTGATTCCATTCTTTATCTAAGTAGTATTATTATGAGTGCGATGATGAACACAATCCAATTTTGCTTATAAATGAATATATTGCTTACTGTTATTCATATCGTTTGATTATGCTTGTTGGAACCTCTGATTTACTCAATAAACAAAGGAGGTTCTGCCGAAATTTTGTAAGATGAATATTAGTTTTTCCTTATTATGTTATTAGTTTGGTAGCATTCTAGGTCATTGATTGGCTAGGGTGTTACAATAGTTTTATTGCCGTTCGGAAGAGTGCGGTTGTACCAACCATGTGTTGGTGGTAGTACCGGGCATCGAACTATTTGTAGCGAACTTTTTGCTCCAACAGCTATTTTTCTTGTGTGGGGTATATATACCTCCTTGTGGCCTGTTGGAAGGTGTTGTTGGTTCCATTCTTTCGTCCATTGAGCTAAGAGCAAACTCTCTCACTCATTTGTGCATGTGTTGCACATAGTGTGAAGAGGCATAACCTTCCTCGTGTGTTGCCCTTGGTGATGGACTTCATGTTCTTGAGCTGTGATTATTAATTTGTTCAAGCGAAGGTCTCTGCCTTGTTACTTTTGGAGTTTGCCAACTCCTAGATGACTTCAGAGGAATGGTGGTCCAGTGATATTCTCAAGAAGCTTGTAAGAAGGCCTGACGCATTATGATTGGTGTAGTGCTTGCCATCGCCTAGAGAATATTGAAAACCGCCTATTCACCCCCCTCTAGTTAGCCTCCTCTATCTTATCCCACCTCCACCATGCACCTCCTATGCCTCCTCTGTTGTATGAAGAAAGCTTCATTTCATGCCTCCTCTGTTGTATGAAGAAAGCCGTTGAAACTCTGAATCAGCGATTCAAATGCAAAATTCATCTAAATCCATAATATATCTCCCAGTATATATTTTATAATTCTTAGATTTTATTTGAATTTAGTTTGTTTTGTCTTTTCACATATAGACTGTGACTTCCCCAAAGACTACAACTTCACCGGTGATTCTCACCAATCCTCGAGGCAAGTTACAAACCTTGACTATGTTGATCCTAGTTTCAAATTAAAATTGTTTCAAATTATGCTGCATGCTTAATTCTATTCACTATATTTTAGTTCCAGTATTAATTTAGTTAGTGCCTATTTGTTTTGACACCTTTGGTACTGCAATTCCTTATTCCTTGTCTCTCTAGAATAAAACTATTGTTAGTATGCAAGTATTAGGTAGAACATTTCATAGAAAATACTTAGACATGCATAGATATATCTTTAGGTTTAGGATACCTTTTTTCATAAAATGATGAGTTTTAAAATGCATTCTTGACTTTGGTGAGTCAAGAAGGTCTATGAAATAATTGATAAAGTAGAAATAAAACTTGGTTTAGTATCAGATCGAGGTTCTTAGATTACCTCACACTTCTGGGCTAGTCTTCATAAAGCTCTTGGCACCCATCTGGATTTCAGTACCGCCTACCACCCCTAGATAGATGGTCAAACAGAGAGAGTAAATCAAATATTGGAAGACATGCTTCGAGCCTGTGCCCTAGATTTCTCTAAGGATTGGGATAAATGCCTGCCGTATGCTGAATTTGCTTACAACAATAGTTACCAAGCCAGCCTACAGATGTCCCCGTTTGAAGCGTTATATGGAAGAAAATGCCGGACCCCTTTACATTGGTCAGAAGTAGGAGAAGGCTATATCTTCGGACCTGATACTTTGAAGCAGGCTGAAGAAAAAGTTCGCCTGATTAGAGACCAATTGCTAGCAGCCCAGTCAAGACAAAAGAGTTATGCAGACAAGAGGCCAAGGCCGTTAAGTTTTGAGATTGGAGACTATGTCTACTTGAAGGTGTCACCCTTGCGAGGAGTTAAGTGGTTTAAAGTCAAAGGCAAACTCACCCTGCATTATGTTAGGCCATTTCCGATTTGTGGCCAAGAAAGGAGAAGTTGCTTATCAGCTAGAGTTGCCCACGAATCTAGCCGATGTACATAATGTCTTCCACGTGTCTCAACTTAAGAAGTGTATACGAATACCAGAAGATAAAACTTTGTTGGAGGTGATCGAGCTTGAAAATGACCTGACCTACAAAGAGCGCCCCGTTAAGATTTTGGACATAGTAGAAAAGAAGACAAGGAATCAAACCATTCACTTATGCAGAGTACAATAGAGTCATCATACCAAGAAGGAAGCCACTTGGGAATGTGAAGATCAGCAGAGAAAAGACTATCCCTATTTGTTCATCAATTAGGCTGAATCTCGAGGTCGAGATTCTTTTTAAGGGAGGTAGGCTTCTAACATCCCAAAAATTAGAATTTGGAAACGTGTAACCCATGAAATATTTGGAATATAAATTCTCGAAAATTGGGTTTTTATGGTGGTTCTTTAAATTTTGGTTGAGGTTCCAATAATTGAAGAAATTTATGGAAAATAAAACAAATAGAAAGACAAGGAAATATGAAAATAACAAAAATTTATGTTTTAAAAATCGAATATGAAAAGATGATCCATTAAAAGGGAGAGGTGTAAATTGAACCTAAAAATTCAAAATGCACTATGGACTTAATAATAATAAAAATAATACTACTAATAATAATAATATAAAAGAAGGGGGTGAATGAATAAAAAATATATATAAATACATGCACCATGCTAAATAAATACAAAAATGAGTTGAGCAATAAAGAAGTAAAACAAGTGAGTAAAGGAGTAAACGAACAAATGAATAAAAATATGAAAACTGATAAATATGTATACATATATACATGAGTGTATATGCATATGTAAATAAATAAATAAAAAAGAAGAGAAGATTTTGGCTGGCCAAGCCAGCCCGGCCCATCTCTAATCCTTTGGCAAAGCCGAAGCTTTGCCTCGTTGCTCCGTCGTCGACCGCCTGATCGCCACGCCCCTGCAGACTCCGCCGGCCGCTGTCGCCCATAGCTCCACCGCCCCACCCATAGCTTCACTGTGCTGTCGCATCACCTCGACCGACGCACCAGTGAAACCGCTGTCGCCCACAGCTCCGCCGCCCCACCCACAATATCTGCGCCACCGCCCATAGCACCCCACCCTGTCGCGTTTGCCCAACATGCACGACGCAAAGCCTGCAGCTCCTGCACTATGCTGTCACACTCGAATCTGCCGTAATCCCGTCACAGGCGCTGCGGCACCGCCGCCGCCTAACATCGACGAGACTGGACGACCGCCCATCTATTGTCGACCTCTTTCCGCCGCCTATAAAATCGTATGGCCCTCCAGTAGCACTGCACCATTCTCCTCCGTCTTCCACACCCCAGTATCAGATTTCCGCACCTCGCAGCTCGCCGGCGAACTCTTTCTTGCCCAACGCCAGTCGCCGGGCAAGCCACCAATTGGATCTGAGCCAGACTTCTCCCCAGCCCCTCTTTGCCGGCACCGTGCACCCCCTCTGCTCGCCACCACTGCATGTCGCCAAACCGCCACCGCCTTCCCCGAGCTTCTCTGACCCCCGAGGTTGCTTCCTGAGGTCATCGAGACACTCCCCTAACCTGCAAATGAATTCAAACCCAGTGTAGCTCGCGCCCACTTCTCCCCAGTTTTGCCGCCGCCCTCGGTCGCCGTCGGCCGCCGCCACCGCCAAATTGGCCTGTGGGACCGAGACCAGGCGTGCACGCGGGCATGAGCATCCCATTTTTGGAATGCTCATGGCCGGCCGCCGCTTCCTCCGCTGACGGCGAGCTCACCGTTCCTCGGCTGGACGAAGAAGAGCACTGTTGCGACGGTTAGCACATAATGAAACGGTAATAACGGTTAAAATGGATCATTAATGCTAAATGTGATTAGTTAATGGAAATTATTCACTGACATGTGGGCCATCCTATTTAAAATTAAATAATACCAGCCCCACCTGTTGTAGACATAGAAGAAAGGAAATAAAACAAAAGAAAAACTAAAATCTCTGCTGTGGGTCCCATCTGTTAGATTTTTAATTATTTTTCAGATTTATTTAAACTGAGAAATTTAAAAGGGCACAACTTATTCATCTTAACTCCAAATTGAGTAAAACACATTTCTAAATTCATCTAAATTCAACCTCTATCCAATGGAACTGAAACCATAGTTTTTGAAGTTCATTTGAATTTCTGGTGAGAATTTGTTTGGTTTGCTAATTTTTATCCAAATTTCGCGCAACGGAAAATAGCGTATGAGGCCTAGGAAGAAGAAGCCGATGCAACCCTCGATAACCAAGACCAAATCCACTGTGATCAAGGCGAGTCAATACTTTGATCATGTTGAACCTACATTTCTGCAAATTAATTCCATTTTGAATTATCAAATTGCATGATGTTATTTTATGCACAAATTTATGTTCGATTTTAAGCTGCTAGTTATATACCCATTAATGATCTTGTTAGTATTATTGCTCACATTTGGAACCCTTGAATATTTGAGCCTTGTCACCTTAGCGAAACTAAAATATTAGAACTTTCGAAAACAAGTCTACAGCTAATCGCCATGCTTAGTAATGCTTAGAATTCGGGGGCACCTAAAGGCCCCAAGCAACAATTTTTATCATGAGGAAATGATTTTGGGGGTCATGATGGAATTAATGGGTGTACCTTGACATGATTATTTTATGCTTTTGAAAACCCCAATTATGCTTAAATATCTGAGCGGATGGTATGGGGTCTGGTATGTGGTGCAATGGAAGCACAGTTTATGGGATGTGGTAGAACTGCCCAGGTAATCATAAGGACCGAATCTTGTCATAATATCCTATGCAAAATAGTACAACCATAAGTCTACAAAATGCAACCTGGATAAGTAAAACTATCAAAACCTCGGACTCATCTCATTGGTAGTGGAAAGGTGGGGAATGATGCAAGGGCAAGGGGAGGCCTAAAGGGACACCGAGAGGAGGGTGACGTAACCAGTTGTGCTAGCATTGTAGAGAGTGGAGTACAAATGCGCTAGTATCCGTGATTACATCCCGTGCAACGTATGGGACCCGCCGCAAGTGGGAGCAGCCTATAGGGTGAGATGACAAAAGGGACTAGATACTTTGAAAAGTTAGTGTGATTGTCTACTCAACCACATGACCAAGGAATCATGTGGGGCAGCGAGCAGATTATCTCTTGTGGGTAAAGTGTGCAAACTCTGCAGAGTCAAAACTATTCGAATAGCCAAGCAAACGGTCAAGGGCGAACATAGGAACCTAACTAGATATAGTTCTATTTTAAAATGCTTTATGGGTGGGTTCGGAAAAGTGGAGGGTAGTGGAAAGCCCTGGTTTGAGTTGCCCTGAGTGTCGTCCTAGTGATAAGGTAAGTGAATATAATGCTGAAAAGTTAGTATATGGTGCGGATGCCATGTAACGGTGGATAGAATATGTATCGCTAATAATATAGTTTTCTCTCACACATTATGTTTTGAGTTCAAACTGCCAGGTTTTAGGAAATTTCTAAGTAATATACTTCAAAGCAATTTGTGGCAAATAAAATAACCCGAGCCTTTCCTTGATAAGCCATGCATGTTATCTATTGCATGCTGTGTGTTGGCTCTTTGAGCACGGTGGATTTGTACTCACACTCGCATTACCAAAATCAGAAACAGGAACCCAGGACCACTACGCTTATGAAGATGCCCTACCACAGATGGAGGAAATAACGAAGGAAATTAGGGCGGCTTCTATGTTTTTGGGTCCTAGACAAGTAGGCTTGATGGAGATTGTATGCACATATATTACCTAGGATTAGTTAGTATATGTTGCACACATTACCCCTCAATCACTTACCTGTGGATGATGGTCATACTTTTGCTTTGCTTCTGCTATTATCTTTGTGATGCAGACATTTGGCCTGTTAGGCCATTTTGTAAACTGTCACCCGACACGGTGTATTTCAAACCTGGTTATGTAATATTATGGTTTATTATGTTTTATGCGATGTATGGAATGATGCAATAATGTACCTGTGAGCACTATCTACTGATCCAAGGAATAGTGCAGTGTTTCATAGGGGATTCTGAATTGAAAAATCTGGATCCAGCACACACTCTCACTGATTACCATGAGGGCTCTACAACTATTAAAGAAGTGTGTCATAGCTAATTCAAGAAAAATATTAGAAGTTTGAGATAAGACCTAGAGAGTCTTTGGATGAGTTCTTTGCTTACTTTCACAAGATTCTTAGTCACTTGCGTGCTCTTGGCGTGGTCTATCCCAACTCTGAAAATGAATGTCAAGTCCTTGGAGCCTTAAACATGTCAATTTGAGAGATAAATGTCACTTACATCAATGACACTGCTGTCACAAGTGAGCTCACCTTGGAATTCTTTACTCAAGGCTGAAGATTCATGAGATCAACTTGCTCTCTCGCAAGAATAAGTCAAAGTCGATGGCTCTTATGACTGATCTTGCTAAGAGTTCTTCTCCTGGTCCTGTTGAATCTGCTCCTTCTGGATTCTCTTTGTCTGCCTTGTACGCTATGAGTGATAATCAGCTTGAGTAGATTCCTGGGAATGACCTAGCCTCCTATCCACTAAGTTCACTAGAGCCTTAAACATAGTGAGGACGAGAAAGAGAGGAGGAGGTTCTATCTAGTGCTTCCAGTGTGGTGATCTCAACCATATTAGAATGAGTTGTTAGTCACTAGAGATAACCTTACTAAAATGAAAGCTATTCTTCTTATTGGTTCCTTAGTGTATTCATCTCATGCTAAACAACTCAAACATGCTAATGATCACATTGCTCAACTGAATTCTAGCAACTCTTCTGTGTGCTTAGGAGCTAGGGATGATGAGGACATCCTTGGCTATGTTGTTCCTTGTAATTCATCAAGCACCTCAGAACAATATGAGCTTGATAAAAGAGTTAGAGCTTTGGAAAAGAAGCTTAGCACTAAGGTGAATTTATTCCTAACTGCTTAATATGGTTATTCATAAGGATGGAATACTACCTCACGATATCACTATGTACATTCTCAGGTTTGACAAATGGAAGACTTTGGAACGAGAGGGGGGAGAGGGAGGCTGGGTCTAAAGCAATAGAAAAGTACAAGGAGGGTAGCAATATTTGTTGCCATGTCCATGAAGAACAAGAAGCTCAAAACCCATACAAATGGAAAGGAGAAAGCCAAGCAGCCCATGCGGCTGATCAAGGATGAAAGAAAGCCCATACTGTGGGAGAGCAAAAGGGGAGAGGTCCACGAAGTTAAAGCCCAAGTTTTAGATGAGGTTTCCAAACCAAATTCAAAGTTTCCTCAAGCCCAACTGAAATCAAACTCGGAAACAACTCAGAACTCAATTCGGATTTAGCTCGGGATGGCCCAACAAACCTATAATAAAAGGGTCATAACTTTAACAAACGGAGTCTAATTTGGGTGTTCTTGGGCTTATTTGAAAGCTTATTCCAAGGTCCATCAATGGGTAAGGTCCTAGCTTCATAAACTCTTTGGTCAAGCTGCAATATCCAAAACAATGTTACAATAGAAAAAATTAGTATTTCTTTTTTGTATGAGTTTGAGGTACTCGGTTTGGCAACCTTGTGAATGTCCCAGGGGCTATATAAGCATTGCATTCGTAGCCTTTTGGGTTAAGTTTTGTTTAGATCAGTTTAGTCCCTTGTGTGCAAACTCCTCATTGTCTCTTGTGTCGATTAGACCAACAGATCCTCAACTATCCTTATGTAACTTATATATCTAGCAATTTTAATATTGCTCTTTACTTGAATTCTTGCTTGTTCTTCAATTGTTTGTAGTAATTGATCTTTGTGATCAGATCAACCGTCATTCTTGGCATGGTTGATAACGATAAGAGTATGGTTTAGCGATTGTTGGACAGCTTGATCATGTTTTGGTCAGGTAGTCTCATTGTCAATATCATTCTCTACCAATCAAATTATAATCCACTGGAAGATTGGGACCAATCCCACATCAGGGGACATGAGTGCTATTGCATTATTTTACTCTAAGTGTGCTTTGCTAGATTTAAAGCTTAATAGTGACATGGGCAAAAATTCCAAATTAACCGACGAAAGGCTTCACTCTAGAACTCTCTCATGCTAAAATTGTCCTAAGTTAACTGCTAAAATTAATGCATTAACTAGAGCTCTAAATGTCTTCGCTAAAGAGTTAGTGGGTTGATGTCAGGCACCCAGATAGTAACATCCGGATTCCTCTGTGATTACTGCACTATTCCCTGGATCAGTAGATAGTGCTCACAGTTACAGTAATGAATATCAAAATACATATCTTGCGGAAGCGTAAAATTTAATATTAGACTTACTCATGGGCCGATTAGGCCGAAATCATTAAATTGCAGCAGCGAAAGAACGAAGCACACAGGTGGGACCTTCAGGACATGCCCACAGGCAGCCAACTGGAGGTTCGCGACCTAGCTCTTGACATCTTCATCTTCTCTGCCAGCTTGTCCAATCTTGTTGCTACGGTGCAGTGACTTGATTCCTGATTCTGAATTTTGTCGCAAAAGCGAGCGTGAGCACTCCGACCCCGTGCTCCGCGAGCCAATACACAGAATGCAAATAAATAATATGCATAGCTTAATCAAGGAGAGGCTCGGGCTATTTTATTTTGCGTAGAGTGATTTTGAATACAATTAATTAAAAAGCCCTGTGACTTAGCAATTTTGGAACAAATCATAATGTACAAGGAAATGCATTATTAATATCGATTCAGATTCCATCCACCGTTACATGGCATCTGCACCATATAGCAATTTCTTCAGCGTTATAGCCGCTTAAATTACCACTGGGACGACACCCAGGACAACTCCAAACTAGGGCCTTTCACTACCCTCCACTTTTCCATCCCACCCACAAAACATTTTGAAATAGAACTATATCTGGTTAAGTTCCCATGTCCGCCCTTGACCGTGGGCACGGCTATTCGAATAGTTTTGACTCTGCAGAGTTTGTACACTTTCACCACAAGAGACAATCAACTCATTGCTCCACACGATTCCTTAGAAGTGTGGTTGAGCAGACCATCACAGTGACTTTTCAAAGTATCTAGTCCCTTTTCTCATCTCACTTTATGGGCTTCTCCCACTTGCGGTGGGTCCCATCTATGCGGGATGTTCCCCACACCACTAACGCAGCGGGCTCCTCCCCGCAACGTTAGGACAGTGGGCAAACTTCACCCTCCACGGTGTCCCTTCAGCCCCCTTGCCATAGCTTAACACTTCTATCCTCTACCGGTGAGATGAGTGCAGGGTTTGATAAGTCTACTTAGCCAAGTTGTACTTTCTGGACTTGTGGTTGTCTTGTTTTACATAGGAGGTCATGACAAGATTCAGTCCTTATTGGTATCTGGGCGGTTCTACCACAAACCACACTCTCGTGCACCGCTGCACCATACCCCCGAACCATCCGCCCAGATAAATAAGCAAGTTAGGGATTTTGGGAGTGTAAAATAATCATATCAAATGTACCAGTCATTACCACCATGACTGCCCAACCAATTTTTCTCAAGTTAAAAGTGATGCTTGGGCGCTCTCGCGCCCATGATTATCTAAGCAATACTAAGCATGGCATATATTTAGGGACTTATTTTCGAAAGGTTACTATTATAATTTTGCTATGGCGACAAGGTTCACACATTCAAATATTTCAAAGGAGGTGTAATATTATTCAAGCACACAATGGGCATATAACTAAGATATTAAGTTAAACATGGATTTGCATATAAAATAACAGCATGCAATTTGATAATTTAAACAGAAATAATTTGCGGAAATGTATGTTCAACATGATCAAAGTATTGACTCGCCTGGCGCAGTTTACCGCGGTCTTGGGCTCACACGATGCCTTCTCTTCAGTTTTCGGCGCTTATCTTCAACTTGAGCTTGATCTCGCTTGATCCGTTGAATCTTCACGGCTTCCAACTTCTAATTACGCAACTAGCGACTGAATCCAAATGAAAGCACATAACTCAAAAGATCCAAATAAATCCGAATAAACTCATCTTTTGCTTTATTATAAGTTAATAGGTGATTTGGGTGATTTGAGGCAAGGCCGGTGGTAGAAAACGATGCCTCGATCTTTTACCAGCAGTTCCTTTATTTATTTTTATATTTATCAAGGAAGTTCCATGAGTTAGGATGAATGTATGAGTAGGTATCATTTTGTCGAGCGCTACTTTCCTTGGCATCTTGGCTTACCGGATAAATTTTAGAGTCTAGTGCATATCATTTTATGTGATGTTAATTACCCATGTTAGTGGTTACATGTTCAATTTAGAATATTTAAGTTTGTGAGATTATTTTGAATCTTGACGACCTAGGGCTATTATATTAAAATATGTCATTAGGGTTTTATCAACGGGGCATGATGAATATTGGGCATGGATTTCAATTGTGACTAAGGGTAATCCTTAGTTTAGAGCCCTAATTTCATGTCTAGACGTAATGTTCAAACCTTTAACTTTATTTGGAAATTCTTTTCAATTATGATTTTTATTTAATTTGAATACCTAACCGAAGAAATTTGTCTTTATTAATGCCTTTAATTAGTATTTAGGCTTTGGGTTATTTATTCAAACAGTATTACTTATTCGTATATAACAACTAATCCGCATGTAAACATTAAGCAGTATGGTTTTATGACCTAATTAAAGTTATTAGCTTTTCTATGTTATTCCTAGTTATGCCTAGTATCACCGACATCCTATTACATATATATATATGTACATATATATTTTGTGCCTATATATTAGTACGCCCTTTTAATTCGGAGTTGCTATGGAAATTGCTAATATTGATATCTTATGCCTTTACTTACCACTAGACACAATTCAATCCTTTTTTTTTTGATTGACCGAACCTACTGCTCATGATTATCTCTTGTTATTGTTGCTAATTTAAAGCTACCGGTTAAACTTTTATGTCCGACAGTATGTTAATGGTAGTGTCTTTATCATTAATAGAGTCTATATTAAGTACAAAGTTTTGCTAATATTATATATCATCCCCATTTTACTAACTATTTTAGTATATTTATATATATTTTGGGAAGCCTTCTAATTTAGATGGACACCCTATCCAGATCTTTATTAATGTTTTGGTTTAATGCGTACATAAATTTCTGGTAATCTCACACTAATAATCACAGCTCCTTGATTTATTTCTTACATAATTCTCTAATTTAGTTTGAGTATTATAGTTGACAAAGAATCCTCATTATTGCTAGGGAACATGATTAACATTTATGTTTTAACTATGTGGTTATGATTTGCTCTTTAGAAGGTTTTCATTTGCTAACTCTTTATTCCATGAAAGCATAGCCTAACAAGGTTTTACTCAATTTCTTAATATGCCCTTGATTAATAGTTAAGCTTTAAAACAAATATTCAACGCACATTAGTTGCTAACATATGTTGTTTGGTCTATGATTAATCATTTACTAAGCTCATCTTTATCTGATAAATTTTAGTATTATTTGTGGATTAGTCCCATATTGCTCTTGATTTTCCTTTCTTTGCAGTCGGCTAGCAAAATATCAAAACTTAATCTACTAACGATGGCGGGTGGGTGATCGAACCAGGTCGGTGCATTGAGAGAAGCCTTGCTATCATGTTACTGCTTAGGAAGGAGTGGTGTTGCGAGATGAACCCGTGCGAAGAAGCCCAAAACAGAGAAGGTAGGAGGCGGGTACGGACGGCGGTGTCGGCGGCGAGGGGCGGCCGGAGAGGAGCGGGCGGTGAGCAAAACGGACTCCCGGTGCCGAGATGGACCCAATGGCAGTGTCAGCGGAGACCGGGGAGCTCCAAGGCGGACCGGCGGCGTGTGGGGGCGGCAGCTTGGGGAGGGCTTCGGCGCCGGTGAGGTACGGTGGCGGGGAGGCTTCGGCGTGATGGGGAGAAGCTTCACGGTGTTCTGGAGAAGCTCTAGCCTGAATGAATCGGCTCGCGAGGCTCCAAACGGTGGATTGCCGGACGGCCGGAGTTTAGGGAAGGAAATGAGCTCGCCGGCGATTGGGGTGCTCGGGCCCGATTGTTTCTTTGTGGGAGAGATTGAAGTGTGGGAGGTCCATGGAGGCTTGGCGGCTCTTAAAGGTGGAGGCGAGGCGGCCTCGGGACTTCGCCCGTGCGATTGCGCGTCGAGCAGCAGCGAAGCGGCGGGCGGGGTGGAGATCCTGCGCAAAGGATATGGCATGATGGCCCTGAGCAGCACGGGGGTGGCGAAGGGAGCTGGCACTGCGCACGCGTGATGCGACCGAGCAGGGAGGGGGGCGAAAAAAAGAGGCAGTGGCAGAGCTCGGTGGCGCGGGCAAGAAAAAGAGGCGGCGGCAGGGTACCTCGGCCTGGAGCGGTCAGGATGGCGGTGCCCGCTGGTCCAGCCAGTGCTCGCTGGTCCGAGCGTGGGGTCGTCGCGCGGGCCGGGCTGCGGGCGAGCGGCGAACGAGTGCGGGAGCTTCGGCCCGGGGAAAAAGAGAGTGGGGAGGAAGAAAAACAGTGAGAGAGGGGAGCCGGGCTGGCTGGGGCAGGGGATGAACGGGAAAAGGGGTTGGGGCTGGCTCGAAGGAAACAGGGAGGTTGGGCCGGTTCGGCCGGCAAAGCATCACCCCTCCTTTTTTTTTATTTGTATGTATTGCATGTGTGTACATATATACAGATTTACATACATGTATATATATGTTTTATTTATTTCTAATTTTTGTACTTGTGCATATATATTTATTTTATTTACACATATACTCTAGTATATATTATATACTTTTATTCATTTGCACATTCATATGGTATACATATTTGCATATAGCTTCTATAGTTACTTTTGTTTTATTTTTATACTATTATTTTCAAGATGAAACTTTTATATTTTGTTTACTCAGTTTTCCTCTTGGATCATCTCTCAAATTCATATTTAAAAATTTCGAGTTTCAATTTATTTGCATCTTCTCCTTGTTACATTTCTAATTTTTGCTTCTCAGTCTTTCTTCAATTCTTGGAAATCTCAATCGAATTTTTAGAAAAATACATAAACTCCAGACGCTAATAAAATATATTGCAAAAATAATTCAGAAGCCTCATATTTTTAGATTTTAAAATTTTGGGATGTTACAAACCTACCCCCCTTAAATGAATCTCGACCCCGAGATTCCGGCAGAGTAGAAAGAGGCAGGTGAGGCTAGCCATAGGTGCCAGGGTTTAGCTTGGCTTGACGGCCTTGCAAATCTCCTCGGTCTGGTTCAATTAGATCTTAATACGAAATCATTACACTTCCAAGGTAGTCATACTTCATTTCGATACTTCCAAAAGTACTTATACATCATAGCAGTCCTCCGACATTCTTGTCTATTTCTTGCTACCCCCCTTAAATAAAGGACAACTGACATTAGTTATCTTCCTTAGCTTTGGGCATGACAAGCCCTATGGCGGCTTGGAGACTCGTCCGTTGTATCTCAGCTGCTTTGGTCAGCAACAGGTTCATGGAGCAATCCTTGGGGCAGTGGTCTTGTCCTTCACAGAGAAAACAGGTGATCTTTCTTGTTGGACATTCTCCAGCCGGGTGATCTCCTTCACAGTTGGGACAGCTTGCAGTACACTGAGTTTTCTCATGTCCTTTTTCTCCACAATGCCTACATGCTATTAGGTTCGTGAGGCAGTCGTCCGGGTAGTGATATTTCTTGCAAAATGAACAATAAGGAACTGGGCAATTGTAGCTGTAATGACCGGTTTGCCCACAAGTGAAACAGGCTCCTTGTCCAACTTGTCGTAAAGGAGGGCAGTATTGTGCGACATGTCCTGCTCTGCCACACTCACTGCATATATTATTCGGTGTAGCTTCCTGGCCTAGTATTAAAGCCCTTGCAACTTGTTCTTCTTCGTCGGAGTTGAGGCTGATGGTGATGGCATCCATTATTCGCTTGTCTTTCCTCTTGATGGGGCATTTCCTCAGGTAATGTCCCGGGTCGCCACATTTGAAACACTTGCTTTGCTTCTTCTGAGGGCCTTTACTAGAGCGAGGTCCGGCATCCTTGCCATAGGAACAAGTGTCATTCTTCTGGGATTCATTTAGCGCAGGACTACTATTATCTTCATGATGATGGCTTCCCTTTGACTTTTCTTGTAGAGCGAAGTCATGTGATGGCTGGTACACATGGTTGGGACTATTACGAGCATCAATTATTATTCTTCCTCTCTTGCTTCTGACTGTGGCAGTGGTATTACTCCTATCCATTGGGCCTGATAGGATTTTTCCAGAAAAGATGAGAGGGAACAGCATGAGGTGAGTATTAAATCGTAAAGATAAAGTATTCTAAACCCATTCAAAAATTTTTAAAACAAGAGGTTCCCGTGACTGCAAAATAGAATGCCCGAGGGCAAGAAGGCAGTGCATAGGGCCCAATGAGAATCTGGCGACAGTACATCGTCTACTCGAGAAAGCACACATAAGACGGCACCCGTTTAGAACGCGACCACCTTATCTTCATGACCATTTTCAACGTTCTTAACCTTAAATTTCAGAGTAGGGTGTGAGAAGGGAAACAAAATTTTTCCTTTTGAAATTAATAAAAGAAAGAGGAAGTATTTGGAGGTGGTTTGCTTGATATCAGTGCTCATTCTTATATTATATATTTTTTTGTTCTGTAATACAAAACCTTATAATACCCTTTTTTGTAAAAGTATGCTAATCTCTTCCAATGTTCAAATCAATGAATTGACTCACTCCCATACGACTTTTATACATAAGGCTTAGAATCCACGGCCTTAATAGTTTAACCTCCACTTTCACAAAGTGCACCTAGACTATCCTCTTTTTATTATTATTATTATTTAGTCACGGTATTATTGCTGCCTAAAACTCCAGTCAGCAAGTGTCATCATTTATTTGTTCCACCAACCATACTCTTTTGCATTGTGTCATTCACCATTTCATTAATCCAGCCATGGTTATCTAATTCTCGCCTAACTCTGTACTTCCAACATAAATTTGTGAATTAAATCTCGTATTTCACTATGTATGTATAATCCCAATCTTGGATTCATTATTGGTAAACTTCTCATCTTTACAGTCTATTGAAAATCCAATACCCTTACTCTGAACCTACCAATCAAATAATTTTTATTGCATCTCCCAAATTTTTGTCCAATCGGGATCACCAAATTCTTATATGAATCTGAATGTCCACCACATCTTTATAAATCCAATCTCAGGTTCGTCAATTGCCAATTTAATCAGCTTTCCAATCCAACGAAGATCTAGTATTCATTATTTAGATCCACCGATAACTTTCATATTGTGACATCCTAATAATCTAGTCTGGTGTCATTGATTCAAATCCATAGTTTGCTTCTCCAATGGTCAAGCTAAATCTTTACTACCTATCTACTCTTCATTTCTGATTTCTAATGATTATCCAACATTATTACTTTTAAATCCACCAGTATCATTTGTATTAGGACTTCTTAGTAATCCAAGATTGTATTCAAAATCATAATTACTCTTCCAGTAACCAACCTAGATCTTTACTGACAACCTCCGAATTATTTCATTATTATAAACATCCTCCAGGAATAATGTTATTAATCCAGCCTGTACTCCGATAGTTGTTATCATATCCCTCAAAACTCCATTAATTTATCAAGCAATCAATCATATCCTATTATTCCCTTATTGTAGACATCTCCTAAGAATTTGACAATTTATCAGTGTCGCAATCCCTTATTTAGCTTCACACTTTTTATTTCCCCCAGAAACCACTTAATTCATTTATCTAGGCAATCTATTCACTTAAGCTCCACCAGTTCATTGATCCCAAATTCACACGATCATTTCCTCCAAGGATAAAACAATTAAGTTTCAATGGCAAGCATCTTGATTCTTATCCTAAAGTGTGTTTTCATAGAAAATTTACAAGAGGAGTCTTGGATTTTCTTCATTTTGAATTGGGATAAGAGAGCTCCAGTAAATGGCTTGGGCAGCATGTAGATGAGGGGAAATCATCTAAGAGAGATGAGAATGAGCAATATAGCTTATATTTGTGAAAATAGATATTGTGGAAATAAGTCTAGTCATGGACTAACGGCCAGGCTAACTAGGGCACGACTGCGATCGATATGCTCGATACCATCATTGTCGAGCACCCGGATAGTAACATCCGGATTCCTCTGTGATTCTTGCACTATTCCTGGATCGTAGATAGTGCTCACGATTACTGATAATGAATATCAAAATACATATCATGCGGAAGCGTAAAATTTAATATTAGACTTACTCATGGGCGATTAGGCGAAATCATTAAATTGCAGCAATGAAAGAACGAAGCACACAGTGGGACCTTCAGACATGCCCACAGCGACCAAGCGGAGGTTCGCGACCTAGCTCTTGACATCTTCATCTTCTCGCCAGCTTGTCCAATCTTGTTGCTACGGTGCGGTGACTTGATTCTGATTCTGAATTTTGTCGCAAAGCGGCGTGAGCACTCCGACCCGTGCTCGCGAGCCAATACCTGAATGCAAATAAATAATATGCATAGCTTAACCAAGGAGAGGCTCGGGCTATTTTATTTTACGTAGAGTGATTTTGAATACAATTAATTAAAAGCCCCGTGACTTAGCAATTTTGGAACAAATCATAATGTACAAGGAAATGCATTATTAATATCGATTCAGATTCCATCCACCGTTACATGGCATCTGCACCATATAGCAATTTCTTCAGCGTTATAGCCGCTTAAATTACCACTGGGACGACACCCAGGACAACTCCAAACTAGGGCCTTTCACTGCCCTCCACTTTTCCATCCCACCCACAAAACATTTTGAAATAGAACTATATCTGGTTAAGTTCCCATGTCCGCCCTTGACCGAGGGCACGGCTATTCGAATAGTTTTGACTCTGCAGAGTTTGTACACTTTCACCACAAGAGACAATCAACTCATTGCTCCACATGATTCCTTAGAAGTGTGGTTGAGCAGACCATCACAGTGACTTTTCAAAGTATCTAGTCCCTTTTCTCATCTCACTTTATGGGCTTCTCCCACTTGCGGTGGGTCCCATCTATGCGCGGGATGTTCCCACACCACTAACGCAGCCGGGCTCCCCTCCCATAGCGTTAGGACAGCTGGGCAAACTTCACCCTCCACTGGTGTCCCTTCAGGCCCCCTTGCCATAGCTTAACACTTCTATCCTCTACCGGTGAGATGAGTCTGGGGTTTCGATAAGTCTACTTAGCCAAGTTGTACTTTACAGACTTGTGGTTGTACTGTTTTACATAGGAGGTCATGACAAGATTCAGTCCTTATTGGTATCTGGGCGGTTCTACCACAAACCACACTCTCGTGCACCGCTGCACCATACCCCCGAACCATCCGCCCAGATAAATAAGCAAGTTAGGGATTTTGGGAGTGTAAAATAATCATATCAAATGTACCAGTCATTACCACCATGACTGCCCAACCAATTTTTCTCAAGTTAAAAGTGATGCTTGGGCGCTCTCGCGCCCATGATTATCTAAGCAATACTAAGCATGGCATATATTTAGGGACTTATTTTCGAAAGGTTACTATTATAATTTTGCTATGGCGACAAGGTTCACACATTCAAATATTTCAAAGGAGGTGTAATATTATTCAAGCACACAATGGGCATATAACTAAGATATTAAGTTAAACATGGATTTGCATATAAAATAACAGCATGCAATTTGATAATTTAAACAGAAATAATTTGCGGAAATGTATATTCAACATGATCAAAGTATTGACTACTTTGCGCAGATTTCATGCGGTCTTGGGCTCACACGATGCCTTCTCTTCAGTTTTGGCGCTTATCTTCAACTTGAGCTTGATCTCGCTGATCCGTTGAATCTTCACGGCTTCCAACTTCTAATTACGCAACTAGCGACTGAATCCAAATGAAAGCACATAACTCAAAAGATCCAAATAAATCCGAATAAACTCATCTTTTGCTTTATTATAAGTTAATAGGTGATTTGGGTGATTTGAGGCAAGGCCGGTGGTAGAAAACGATGCCTCGATCTTTTACCAGCAGTTCCTTTATTTATTTTTATATTTATCAAGGAAGTTCCATGAGTTAGGATGAATGTATGAGTAGGTATCATTTTGTCGAGCGCTACTTTCCTTGGCATCTTGGCTTCTAGGATAAATTTTAGAGTCTAGTGCATATCATTTTATGTGATGTTAATTACCCATGTTAGTGGTTACATGTTCAATTTAGAATATTTAAGTTTGTGAGATTATTTTGAATCTTGACGACCTAGGGCTATTATATTAAAATATGTCATTAGGGTTTTATCAACGGGCATGATGAATATTGGGCATGGATTTCAATTGTGACTAAGGGTAATCCTTAGTTTAGAGCCCTAATTTCATGTCTAGACGTAATGTTCAAACCTTTAACTTTATTTGGAAATTCTTTTCAATTATGATTTTTATTTAATTTGAATACCTAACCGAAGAAATTTGTCTTTATTAATGCCTTTAATTAGTATTTAGGCTTTGGGTTATTTATTCAAACAGTATTACTTATTCGTATATAACAACTAATCCGCATGTAAACATTAAGCAGTATGGTTTTATGACCTAATTAAAGTTATTAGCTTTTCTATGTTATTCCTAGTTATGCCTAGTATCACCGACATCATATTACATATATATATATGTACATATATATTTTGTGCCTATATATTAGTACGCCCTTTTAATTCGGAGTTGCTATGGAAATTGCTAATATTGATATCTTATGCCTTTACTTACCACTAGACACAATTCAATCCTTTTTTTGATTGACCGAACCTCATCGCTCATGATTATCTCTTGTTATTGTTGCTAATTTAAAGCTACCGGTTAAACTTTTATGTCCGACAGTATGTTAATGGTAGTGTCTTTATCATTAATAGAGTCTATATTAAGTACAAAGTTTTGCTAATATTATATATCATCCCCATTTTACTAACTATTTTAGTATATTTATATATATTTTGGGAAGCCTTCTAATTTAGATGGACACCCTATCCAGATGCTGTTAATGTTTTGGTTTAATGCGTACATAAATTTCTGGTAATCTCACACTAATAATCACAGCTCCCTTGATTTATTTCTTACATAATTCTCTAATTTAGTTTGAGTATTATAGTTGACAAAGAATCCTCATTATTGCTAGGGAACATGATTAACATTTATGTTTTAACTATGTGGTTATGATTTGCTCTTTAGAAGGTTTTCATTTGCTAACTCTTTATTCCATGAAAGCATAGCCTAACAAGGTTTTACTCAATTTCTTAATATGCCCTTGATTAATAGTTAAGCTTTAAAACAAATATTCAACGCACATTAGTTGCTAACATATGTTGTTTGGTCTATGATTAATCATTTACTAAGCTCATCTTTATCCTGATAAATTTTAGTATTATTTGTGGATTAGTCCCATATTGCTCTTGATTTTCCTTTACTGCAGTCGGCTAGCAAAATATCAAAAACTTAATCTACTAACAGTGGCGGGCTGGGTGATCGAACCCGGGTCAGTGCATTGAGAGAGAGCACTGCTATCATGTTACCTGCTTAGGAAGGAGTGGTGTTGCAGATGAACCCGTGCAGAAGAAGCCCAAAACAGAGAAGGTAGGAGGCGGGTACGGACGGCGGTGTCGGCGGCGAGGGGCGGCCGGAGAGGAGCGGGCGGTGAGCAAAACGGACTCCCGGTGCCGAGATGGACCCAATGGCAGTGTCAGCGGAGACCGGGGAGCTCCGAGGCGGACCGGCGGCGTGTGGGGGCGGCAGCTTGGGGAGGGCTTCGGCGCCGGTGAGGTACGGTGGCGGGGAGGCTTCGGCGTGATGGGGAGTAGCTTCACGGTGTTCTGGAGAAGCTCTAGCCTGAATGAATCGGCTCGGCGAGGCTCCAAACGGTGGATTGCCGAACGGCCGGAGTTTAGGGAAGGAAATGAGCTCGCCGGCGATTGGGGTGCTCGGGCCCGATTGTTTGCTGTGGGAGAGAGATTGAAGTGTGGGGAGGTCCATGGAGGCTTCGGCGGCTCTTAAAGGTGGAGGACTGAGCTGGCCTCGGGACTTCGCCCGTGCGGTTGCGTCGACGAGCAGCAGAGCAGGCGGCGGGGCAGGGTGGAGATCCTGCGCAAAGGATATGGCATGATGGCCCTGAGCAGCACGGGGGTGGCGAAGGGAGCTGGCACTGCGCACGCGTGATGCGACCGAGCAGGGAGGGGGGCGAGAAAAAGAGAGGCAGCGGCAGAGCTCGGTGGCGCGGGCAAGAAAAAGAGGCGGCGGCAGGGTACCTCGGCCTGGAGCGGTCAGGATGGCGGTGCCCGCTGGTCCGAGCTAGGTGCTCGCTGGTCCGAGCGTGGGGTCGTCGCGCGGGCCGGGCTGCGGGCGAGCGGCGAACGAGTGCGGGAGCTTCGGCCCGGGGAAAAAGAGAGTGGGGAGGAAGAAAAACAGTGAGAGAGGGGAGCCGGGCTGGCTGGGGCAGGGGATGAACGGGAAAAGGGGTTGGGGCTGGCTCGAAGGAAACAGGGAGGTTGGGCCGGTTCGGCCGGCAAAGCATCACCCCTCCTCTTTTTTTTTATTTGTATGTATTGCATGTGTGTACATATATACAGATTTACATACATGTATATATATGTTTTATTTATTTCTAATTTTTGTACTTGTGCATATATATTTATTTTATTTACACATATACTCTAGTATATATTATATACTTTTATTCATTTGCACATTCATATGGTATACATATTTGCATATAGCTTCTATAGTTACTTTTGTTTTCTTTTTATACTATTATTTTCAAGATGAAACTTTTATATTTTGTTTACTTAGTTTTCCTCTTGGATCATCTCTCAAATTCATATTTAAAAATTTCGAGTTTCAATTTATTTGCATCTTCTCCTTGTTACATTTCTAATTTTTGCTTCTCAGTCTTTCTTCAATTCTTGGAAATCTCAATCGAATTTTTAGAAAAATACATAAACTCCAGACGCTAATAAAATATATTGCAAAAATAATTCAGAAGCCTCATATTTTTAGATTTTAAAATTTTGGGATGTTACTGTTGAGCCTTATAAACACTTTGAGAAACGTGCATGAGTGTGTAAAATCCATGTTAGTAGGGTTGATGGATTCTCCTAGTAAGCTTAATGGGTTGGACCCATTAGAGTTGTGCTGGTTATTTAGAGGGGAGGAGAGGAGGTGGTGATATCCAAGAATTCTAGAGTTTAGTTTTGATCTATCACTTTGTTTCCTTCCATTGTTGTGAGAGAGAGAACTTGATAGAGGAAAGGGTGGTTCTTTGGCTGCCTCTTGTAAACATCAATGAGTATGTAAACCTCATCCTCTACTAAAATAGATCAAAGATTTTTCTAATCATGTTCTTGTTTGTGTTCTTACTTGGTTTCTCTTGTCTTGAGCTAGATTTGTGATTTTAGTTCGTGGGAGTCCTAGCCCAATATCTTGCTTGAATTACCTTAGTAGAATATGTGAGAATAGATCTAGAAGACTTCATGTCTTAGATACTCACGAGCAAGAAGTAATTTGAAATTTAGAGTTTTTGGTGTTCTTATGATCTAGATTCAATTTTGTCCAATTTGGTTATTTGAGCCCAAGAATCTTGTGATTCTTGATTGGTTTAGATTTCAATTACCTTAAACAAGTCTCACCCAAAACATAGATGTGTTGGATGAGAATTGAGTTTTTGTCCCGAGAGGTTTTTAGGTCAGGCAACAAGAGACCGGTTGGACTAGACTTAGACTTGCGGTTAGACCAGTCTGCTAGAGTGACCGGTCTCAAGCTAGTGGTTAGACCGGCCGTTTAATGGCGGTCAGACCGGCTCAGTAAAAGAGGCTGTTGATTTTATTGGTTCTTGTTTCTAGTTTTGTTTTGCCTCGTGGTGTTGGTATTATAAACTTGGTGACTTTCATAATCACTCGAGTGATGATTTTAAATAACTTAAAAGAAAAAAGTTTTATAAATCATACACTCTCTTTAATTATCAGCACCAGCCTAACAACTACGTAGAAGTTGCATTATGTATCTTCCCAGGTTAGTTGGGGAGCTTTCAAGCATTTGCATGCATGTTTGAGCTAGCAAGCAACCTGCAGGGGCCGGCATGGAGCCAGGCTGCAAAGCAGCACAGGTTGCTGTGTTAATGGTCGCATGCATGCATGCAGCGCATATATAGCAATCGAGCAGATTCAGCATGCACCATGCAGGGCGTATGTGGTGTTGGCTGCCGTCTGTCCCTCCCGGTCGGCCAGGCGCGCGGCCACACATCTGAACTAGACGGCCACCTAGGGCCACCCTACCCCAGTACGTGCTCCACCCCACCCAGTTTAGTTTGCATGCACAGCGTCGATCGAGTAGAGGTTGAGCGCATCTGCTGTTTTTTGGCTGTGGTTTATAGTTTGTGACTGTGACTTATAATTTTTTGTTCTAATGTAAGTGTTTATGTTAATGAATCGAATATCGATAAACTGATAAGTTGTTTCAAAAATACTTAAGGATAGCAGCAAAGAAGTTGTTCTATTTTATTTGTTCGAAGGAAATCAAGCCGTAAACCAAAAATAAAGATCCATTTTCCCAGGCTCCTTAACCACCTGCAGAAAATAACGATGCTAGAGATCGACACGTAAAATTAATCTCGATCGTCGGACCGGAGTACTAGCTAGCTGCCTGAAGCTAGGCAGACGGCTAGCTAGCTCGCAGCTGAAGGATGTTAGCACTCCACCTTCGTGCATCTATTCTCTGGCTCTGGCCGCTTAATTGAATTGAAACGACCAACCAGTGTGTCCTGTCCTGGTCCGGCCGGCAGCGCGCGTACCAAGGGTGCCTGGTGACTGATGGATGATGGCTCTGGCTCTGGCTCTCGCTCGCTAGCTCCCTCAGCCTCCGCTCCTAGCTGGCTCCAATTATTTGGCCGAGTGGAGTCGCTACGCATCCATGGCAAGCTTATGTGAAGTGATTTTGCCCTTTGTTTCACTGCTGGAGAGGAACTGATTAGATTTGATTTAATCGTCGTCTTTGGAGCAAAATTGGTACTTGCTGTAAAAGGCCCTGTGGCTGGAATTGGATTGCGTTTGCGTCTAAGCGATGTGTAGTGAGATGTGCTACAACATTCTAGCTACGTACGATCCTATATTTTTCTTGAAACGGATACGCTCGGCAGGATCCTATGCGCCGCTAGCCAGCGTACTCGTAGCAGCATCCGCTTCCGCCTGTTAAAAGGCGTAAACCAGGGAAGCAGTTCAAACGCGTCCTCCTTTCTATTTGGGCCAGCTAGAGCTAGGCATATTTATGGTGGCCCTAAAGAATATAAATCAAGGCCCAACTAACCTTAAGTAATCTCAGCGGCCTTTTCTCGGCCACTTGATGGGCTATCTAGTGGGTCAAGTTTTCTCTCTCCAAACATTAGTGGGCCAAATTGTCTTTAAAGTATTATTCAAAGTAAAATGAAAAAGAGAGATGTTTATATACTTTTCTCAATAGTGATTTACACAAGTTTTAAAATATGATGAATGATGGATAGATACTACTTATCTTTCTATGTAATTTGAGATTAGTGTTACTCTTGCTAGAAATAAAAGCATAGAATCACTGTTCAAAAAAAGATGTTATTCAAATGGGTCACATGCATGTCCGCTAACGTTCAGAGGGGAAAAGGAATTTTTTTCTCTTTCTTTTTAGTGCGCGCAACCACACATGCAAGTTTGATTAATCAAAAGAGCGCGCGACCACACATGCAACTTTGATTAATCGGCCATCGCTTACTGTTCAACAGACCCAACCTGCTTGCCTCTTTTCTTCACAGGCATAAATACTTTACAGTTTTCTATTTGGAGAACTGTGTGTGTTGGGGTGAAAAAAAAATAGCTCGAGGCTTGTGACCCGGCTCGAGCTCGTAAAATTTCGAGCCGAATCGAGCCTCTTTCGTAGCTTGCAAAAAAAAATTGAGCTGAGCTCAAGCCGCTCGAGCGTATTTTGGCTCGTGTCTATAGTCCTCTCCTCCCGCAATCTTGCGTGTCTCCCGACGCCTGTGAATCCCCATCTCCACCGTGCCGCTCCTGTCCCATCCCGTCCCACCACTCCTGCCCTGTCCACTGTGCCGCTCCTGCCCCATCCACCGTGTCGCACCCGCCGTATTCACCGTGCTGCTCCCGCCGCCCATTGCGCTACCGTGTGCTCCCTTCCCCCCACCGCCGCCGTGTGCTCCCCTGGGCTCGTGCTCCCCCCTTGCCCCCCCCCACCATGCGCTCCCATCCGCTTCAGCACCACCACCACCTCTAAGGATCCCCAGACCGTGGCTCACATCCTAGATCCCCTTTCTGCACGCCGTTGAACGAGTAGTTAACGGTGTGGTTCGCGCACCTCCGCCCGGGCTTCACGATGATGAGCTGGACCCCAACCTTCTCGCTCGAGCGGGCGCGCTCCACCTAAACTTCCACCATGCCCCTGCCTCCTCCTTTGGCCACCACCTTGCTGCCACCGAGTCCTAGATCCCCTTTCTGCACGCCGTTGAACGAGTAGTTAACGGTGTGGTTCGCGCACCTCCGCCCGGGCTTCACGATGATGACCTGGCCACAGCCATCTCCTCCGAGCTGGACCCCAACCTTGCCCTTGCGCTCTTCCGCTGGGCCGCGCTCCACCTAAACTTCCACCATGCCCCTGCCTCCTCCTTTGGCCACCACCTTGCTGCCACCGAGAACCTCGTACAACACGTGCTCGCAAGGGCCTGTGGGCTGTGGCCCTGACCTCCCGCTCCTCAACACCTGCCTCCGCTTCTGCTGCTCCCGCGGTCACCTCTTTCCCCTCACCTTTGACGTATTGAACAAGATGCACTCCCTCTCAGCCTCCGCCGCCTACCGCCCTGATGTCAAGACCTACACGCTCCTCACTACCATCATACACCGCGTCCACCGATGTCACTTGGTTGAAAAGCTTCCTACGGCCTGCAAACCTGTTCGAGCCAACTCGAGCCAGGAAACAAGCCAAGCTGAGCTAGGTTTCTAGCTTGTTTCCTGAATGAGCCGAGCTATACCATCTGGCAAGCTCGCCGAGCACAGCTCAAGCCGATTCATTTCACTCGTTTCACACCTATGTGTCTATATATATATATATATATATATATATATATATATATATATATATATATATATATATATATATATATATATATATATATATATATATATATATATATATATATATATATATATATATATATATATATATATATATATATATATATATATATATATGAAAATAGTTCTATCTTGCTAGAGTGCGTACTCACACTTCTAATATACCCCTTTAATGGTATTGTTATACCTATATATATATATACACACACACGGGTGTGCTAACGAGCGCCTGTGTGTTCCGTGTGCACCAGTTTTGCACTGAAAAGTAACTACCTATTGTGAGAAAAGTTATTATCAAATACATGGAGAGTTACTACCCAGTGTGTACTATGAGTGTTTCACAGTACCTTCATTTTGGAATTTTTTGGATATCGAGTTTAACTAGTTTACTAACTAGTTTAAACAAATTTGAGCTACAGTTGTCTTTTTATGATAATTTGATTGTAGGTATATGCTGATTTTATATAAAAATCAGCAAAATGTGTGATCTAAATTCATTCAAAATCTTTGAATTCGAGTATATTTTTTTCAAAGGTGTGTGTTTCATTTAAATTGTTATAGATTGGTATATACCCTACCGATTCAAATAACACTTTGATCCATTTTCGCACGGTGGTATTGCCTGCGTAGCGTGATGAGTGGGCAGTTTTGCCACATAGGATAACACACTAGCTAAGTTAGGTCAATGACATATAGGCCCACAAAGGCTTCTTCCCCACTGAGCTCTCAGTCGTGCTTCTATGGCCATCGCCCCATGTACTTCCCACTCTCTCTGTGTTCGATTTGTGATAGAAGGCCTTGTGAGCCCCACCTATTATTCACCTAAACTTAAACATCATATCATTCTACATGATAAAATTGCTCACTCATCACGCCACACGGGGAGTACCACCATCCAAAAAGGGTCATGGTGTTATTTGAACTAGATTACAAAGTTTTGGATCTCAAATGTCCATTTTCATATTTTGGGATGCTGGACGTATTTTCGAGCAAAAATCAAGGTGTTATATGGACATTTTCAATATATACACACATGCGTACGTACGTACGTATGTACGTATGTATGTATGTACGTATGTATGTATGTACGTATGTATGTATGTATGTATGTATGTATGTATGTATGTATGTATGTATGTATGTATGTATGTATGTATGTATGTATGTATGTATGTATGTATGTATGTATGTATACACACGTACATATATGCACATATACAACATATACATATACACATATATAGATATATATACACACACATATGTATATACTAGTTGTGTGCCCGTGCGTTGCAATGGAAAATCAAATACTATACACATTTTTCTTTCATTTACATGAGAATTTATTGTAGAAAAATTTCAGGCCAACATTGATGATAAATCAGATAGCATATCTCTAATGTTGTTAATTTAATCATCGGCAAACTCAGTAATAATGTGACACTACAGAAAATCATGGTGAGATGTGCAATCGATTTAAAAAGAAAATAGTGTTACTTATGCATTTATCATTTCGAAGACAATCATTTGATATTTCTTTTTTTCATAACAAACTTATACAATCATTTGCAGTATTGTCAGCTACCTTTTCTTGTATAGTAATTGCCTATTTCATCAATGTCAAAAATAGATGGTTCCCTAAACTGCCCTTTACCATTGGTTTCTAACACTTCTGATTTTGTGCTCATGTCCCTCACAACGGAACCCCCTGGCAATGTTCAGCCAACATCAGGCATAGCGTATACACGCCAAGCACTGTGTTTCGATCACCCATGACCAGAGCATATCTTAAATCTTCTCCCACGTTGTGCTCAGTAAAGGCCTTCACTAACTTCCCTGCAATCTTGTTGCATTTGGTAATGACCATGAGACCACTGGTATCACAGATCTAGCCAGTTGGCAAGGTGAAGGTTAGGCTTAGTTGCTAGATCCCCTGCAGGCTATCTAAAGATTTGCCTTTAGTTACAAATAGCAAAGCAATAATAATAGGAACTCAAAAGAAATTCTTGAGCATTGACCTTAAATTCTAAAGATGTAGATGACAAAATATACAAAGGCAAGATTCTGATATTATATCAAGCTATTAAAATGTCGAATATTTGCTTGCAAACAAAAGACAGACACATTCGAAATTTTGTTTTCTCATGTCCTAGCCTGGCATCAGTTGCTATTTCCAAACTGAAAGTGTAGCACTGTGTCAATATGATTCAATTTACATAACTTAGAGAGGAAGAGGATGTAGAGAGGGGTGGGGGGAGGACTGACGAGACAGATGGTGAAGATGTAGTGTTCAAATCGATCGACTGAGATTCAAGGAAGAATGAACCTACTACCACCAACTCAAACTTTTAAGGAGTAGAAATATTATACTGCAGTTATATATTGTTGCTCAAAAGAAATATATTTGTTTATGCTTGACTATATAACCTACATCTAATATAACATACGACTAAATGTATGACCAGAATAACCTGAATAGCTCAATTAACCAAACACCTAAATCTAAAATCTTTTTCATAGAGCCCATCTTTGGCATAACCACACAAACAACATGGATCAGGAACAGGTCTAACGCACCAAAACAAGACAACTAATTGATAAGGGCAAAGAAACTCACGTCATAGTTACAACTTGAAGGACATCCTCCTTCCAAGATAAAATACACTAAGTACCAGCTATCTTTCAAGAATAGCATATAATGGAAAAATTACAAACGGACAAAAGAGGTCATATTAATGGTAAAGCTTGAAGAAGCAAGAGAATAGTGTTGACAGGAATCCATACAATATTTTCAACCTCACAAGTAAATTACAGTCCTAGTAAATTCAAACTTATGTGCAATTTCATTCTAAACAATATTGCCCTATTAACACCAAATGCTTTTCTGCACCACCACTTTGGTTAACTTTGACTTTGACTATGTTATAGGATAAGATAAGACTAATATTAAATCATTGCCAAGAGAATTGATGGGATAAGTGCTGAGATTAGTATCATACAAACTCCAGCTTCTAAAATTCTCGCTTGACATTTGAACACTAACATAATTAATTAAGTCACAGTTCAACTTTCAAGGTGACGATGTGCTCACAAAAAAATCAGAATTAAGAAAACAAATCAAGGACAAAAGCTTACCACACAATGGACTAAAAGTATGTAGAGTAAATGTGCAACACAAAAATATAAGATAAGATAAATATAATACCTTGTCAGCCCAGCAAGCTTCACATGGAAATCACCAAATTCAGCCAATGAAGGCGGAGATTCAGTACTACCAGGTTTCGAAGGCATAAATGCTAGCAGGTCTTTCTTACCAAATTGATGAAAACACTCCAAACCAGACTCAGTTTCACCTATAAAAGATTTATGATTTATAAATGATCCATGATTTTTGGCAAGCATATGATAAACTTTAGGATATACTTTTGGAATTCAATGAAATAACAACCTTGCAGGTACTAAAAAATTCCCTCTTGACCTTATCATCTCAATAATAGCCATAAGCATATGTCCATTTCAACACTCGCCTGCATTCTATAAGCTGTCATACAGTGAAGCAGTGCATGCATAAGATGTAGGATGATTTGTAAAGTACGAAGCCCATTTAGACCATGACATAAAAAAGATAATTGTACATATACAATGAAAGTACATATTTTCATTGTCATGCACATTTCCATCTTTGAAGCTGTAGCGAAAGCACTAAACTTGCTCCTCCTGCAATTTTAACTATACAGTGGGTGGACTTTCTTATTTGTGCCTTGGTGGCATGATGCTGACTACACTAAAAAATATTTTTAACTTGGAATGGTATGAATCAGCACAATTAACATACCCAACCAACAATTTAACACTAAAAATCTTTTTAACTTGGAATTGTATGAATCAGCACAATTAACATACCCATCAAATTTGGAGATCAAACCAACAATTTAACATGATGGGATACCTCAGTGTCTTTCTCATTCCTCAAATATGCCCGATCAATGTGCAATGGTCTCATAGTATGGTTGATCAGGGGGTAGATGTGACAAATGAAAGTGGTAAAAATGCAAGTAGCCAAAGAACTCCACACTGCTGCAAGTGTCATGATACGGATTATGGGGCTGCAGGATTTGGCATTATTGCTAGAATAACAAAAAAATGTCTTAATTGAAGCAAACATTCGGTCATTTAATCCATATAAGAATCAGATTTTACAAATATGTAGCAGAGAAAATTAAAATGAGATGGGTAATCGAATGGTGAAGTATATGCATGTACCGGATTTGGGTGAATGGTTCTGAAACTCCGCCGGGGAGGCAGCGGAACCGCCCGGGCAACACCACGCTGCCACAGCGCCCATGACGTCCGTGAGTAGTAGCACTGCGACCTCGCCATCGCCGCCGCCGTGGAAGCCATCTCGGCACCTTTGATGGCGAAGACACAGCCGATGCCGGCATGTTGCGCCAGCCTCACCTTGCCGAAGTGGTCCTCCCCTAGCGTCCGCCCAATCTCGTACTTCCCCATCTGCATTCGGCGCCCGTAACTGAAGCTAGAGGAGATAGGGCAGTTAGATCGAGAGAGGGGAGGGAGGGCACAAGACGGATGAGGGCGGAGCGGAGGAGGCGGCGGCAGCGCGGAGTGGGTATGAGGAGGCGAGGGCGAAGCGAAGGAGCGGGGGAGGAGGAGGCGAGGGTGGAGCAGAGGAGCAGGGGGAGGAGGGGGAGGCGGCAGCGCGGGGTGGGGAGGAGGAGGAGAGGGCGGAGTGGAGGCGGCGGCAGTGCGGGGTGGGGAGGAGGAGGTGGCGGCGGAGCGGAGGAGCGGCGGAGAAGGAGGCCAGAGCGGAGCGAAGATGCAGTCGAGGGGAGGGCAGGGCGGTGTCGGCGGAGGAGGCGAGCGCGGGGTGGGGAGGGGAGGTGTCGGCGGAGCGGGGGAGCGGGAGGCGGTGGCAGCGCGGGGTGGGGAGGAGGAGGCGTTGGTGGAGCGGAGGAGCGGGAGGCAGCGACAGCGCAGGGGCGGAGGAATCGGTGGGGAGGAGCGCGGTTCGGGATGGAGGAGCAACGGCGCCGATTGGATTGGAACGATATGAGGGAGTGGAGTGTCGGCGTGGAGAACGGGTGAGGAACGTGGGAGAGAATCGGTGGGGAGGAGGCCCACACGTCGGCGCAGAGCGTTGTGAGGAGACGCAGAGTATGTGAGGAGGGATTGGAGAGAACGGACGGACTGCCACCAACTCCAATTTTTAAGTAGTAGAGATATACATATATAGAGACAAGGGAGAGAGTTGACTTAGTAGCCAGTAAATTAGAATAGTTTTCAAGGCCAAATGAAGTTAATTAATGTTATGTGTGTGTGTGAAGTCTTTTTTCTACTTTCGGTTGTATTTACTCCCTATGTCGTATCTTATAAAGTAGGGAGTATCTAACATAACAGAGGGTATGCACGTATAGTATATGAGTATATATGACCATCTAAGTGGTACGTATACTTTTTAAGGTGGGATATAGAGTTTTTTTTAACATACTCCTTTTTATGTACGAATATGAAGGTATTAGCAAAATATGCCTAAAACCATATGCTCCCTCGTAATTTTTTCATATGGCTGGCATTGGAGTATCTTAGAATTAGTATATGACTATATCTAAGGTGATAAATGAGTATGTTAAGTTTGTTTAGGTGGTATATCATAAGTGGGAGTAACTACACCCAGGAGTAGAATGCATTTTTCCTATATATATTCTGTAGCTGAGCATAGAATAAGTTATTCTACACTCCAGCCACTTCACCCCCGCCCCTAACCGAGTCCGTCCCCCATCGAGCGCATCGAGCATGCGTGACCCGCCTGTCCCCATCCTTCCACGCCATACACCCATCCATCCTGGTCAATCCCAACATATACGGGCCACAAACCCATGACGCTGACGTCACATGGCTAGTATGTGCCACTATAAGTGTGGTAGGACACTCTAATGATGCGTCTAGTAAATTTGTGAGTACAGTGAAAGCATTTTCAATTAGCAAAAAATTGGAATGTATTTGGACGTTAATATGGTATCCATTTTTACTGCTACCATCACACAACGGTTCTAGGAAAAACCATATCCATTTATTTAGGATAGATGTGGTAGTAAAGTCTAATATCACATCCAATAAATTCGTGAGTATGGTAAAAGCAGCTTCATCTAACAATAATTGTTATGTATCTGGGCATAAATGTGGCATCCATTGTGCGAATGACGGGGGTAAGGAGTGACAGTAAACCTTAACTACGCACCCAGTAAATTAGTGAGGATCATTGAAAGCAGCTTCACCTGATCATAAATTAGTTTGTATCTGGACGTAAAAGTGATACCCCATTTTACTACCAAATGAAGCAAAAAGATGATTTCCAGTGTGTTGTCTATTTTTTTAATTTCTTTAGAAACCGCTAGTGGGGGGAAGTTGCCATATTTATAGGTTCTGGCCACACCATTTTGGGTTTCTCCGCTCCTAACTTTACATTATTTTCTATCTCCAGCGATAGCCACCGCCCCCCATCATCCCTGATGGATGCAGTAATAGTGGCGATCTTCGTCTCCCTCCCCCCATGCTGTACATACCATCAATTCCATGTTGAGCCACTATGCGCCACAGTGGACAGGGGGTGGTGGTGTGGATCATGTCGTAGAAATGCTAGTTGTTTTATAGGGAAAGTGTGATTTTACGGGCTGGCTACACAGGGTGCACGGGATAATGTGCAGGTGGAGCGTGGTCAAGTCACGTAGTTTCATCTTGGCCATAACATTGGAATGAATCTAGACAAAAATGTGGTATCCTTTTAACTTCTGCAATCACATGGCTAGCATATGCTGTATCTACGTGTAGCAGTAAACTGTAACAACACGCTAGTAAAATCATCGTCAAGATAGTTTAAGCAATTTCATATGCTTGTAAAGTTTAATTTATCTGATCATAATTGTGGTTTCGATTTTACTGCCATCATCACATGGCCAGCATGTGACTGTCGGACCCCAGAGTAACAACTCCCAGATTCTCTGTGTAAATCATACTAGTCTAGGATTAGGTAGTGCATACAATGGAGAACAAAGATAAATATCAACGATAATGACATTTATTCATTAAATAAATATGGGCATGGTGGCCAAAGTTTACATCCATAGCCCATATGCCAAATTTAAATATAGCAGCAGAAGAAAAGGCGAAGTGGAAGAAGCCCAAGAAGCTTGCCCATAGGCAAACGACAGTAAGACGCAGTCTACTCATCCTGGTCCTCACCGTAGTTGAAATCGTCTTCCTCTATGTGGAGATAGCAAGGTGAGTACAAACTTGTACTCTGCAAGTCAAACAGGAGAGTGCAATATAATAATAAAGGCAACAAAGGAAGACAAATAGGGTTATTTATGCGTAAAACAACACTTAAAGAAATACAATAAATAAATTAAAATTGCTAAATTTAATACAACAATTAAAAATAGTATTGTAAATGAAATTAATACTGTTAGTGCAGGTCCATCCCCCCACACTAACCTAACCACAGGCATCCCACTTGGACCATCTTTTCCAAAAGATCTCATATGGATTCCATAAAAACCATTTTAAAAATAAAGTCTAATCCATGAAAAATCTTTACTCAGCTTGCCCATGATCGTGGGCATGGCTATCCAAAATAGTTTATACACTCTACAAATGTTGTACAATTTATCTACAAGATATGATTAACTCATGATGTCGGCCATTACATGCTTTTGTATGCGTGCGACTAAGTAATCATAACAAGGTCTTTTCAAAGCAAAGCTTTCAACCTATCCAAGCCAACACTAAGATTTACCCCAGTAAGGAATTCATCAGACCAGGATACCCTCTTGAGCTAAGTGACACTTTACATGGCCTACGCCACACTCACTTTCAACCTACAGCGAGTCTCAGGTTGGGACCCATAAATTAGTCAGCCAGGACTTCCCATACTGGCCTTATAGAAGTACAAAAAGGGCTTTATAGCAGTAGCTCATAGACTGGACCTTAATTAGGCTCAAACCACATACCCCTTGTGCTTGACGATCATCATTGTGTCACCAAACAACAACGCATGTCAACACCCCCATCTAACCATTAGCTTAAGTCCAAACCAAATTTTATATTTTGTTTCGAAATAATTCATAGACTTTCTTAACTCACTGAAGTCAAGAATACATTTTAGAAACTCACCATTTTATGTGAAAAAGGTTCCCCAAACCAAAAGTTATATCTATACAGGTCTAAGCACTACTACAGAAAACCGTATTACAAACGGTTCAGAAACATCATCATAGACGGTTTTCTGAACCGTTTGAATTTATGGGTCAGTGATAATCGAAGGTTATCACAGATGATTTTCGAACCGTCTGTGGTGTAAATATCACAAACGGTTTGTAAGTAAAAAATGTCTGTGATAGGTAATAATACAGATGGTTTTAACTAAAAACCGTATGTGATTATCAGCTATCACAGACGGTTTTAGTGAAAAACCGTCTGTGATATTGATATATCACGTACGGTTTTTAATTACAAGCCGTCTGTGATTATCGCCTATCACATACAGTTTTTACTTACAAACCATCTGTGATTATCAGCTATCACAGACGGTTTTTAGTTACAAACCGTCTATGATATTCTTTTCTACCCCTAAATCTATTTCGGTTTATTGGCTAGCCTCAGGAAATGCTAGCCATGCCCTTTGAAAGAAGCAGATTAACATGTACATGTATACATACATTCACATCTCAATTCACTTCACAAACATAAAACATCCAATTCACATCTCAATTCATTTCACAAACATAAAACATCCAATTCACATCGCACTTCATTTTACAAACATAAAAAATCCATTTCGCAAATCAATTAATTGAAATGAAATAAAATATCCATTAACAAATACACAATTACAAAAGTTCTACATTGCATTTGCACTTAGATGGTAACATTGCATTTTTTTTATTGCTCTATCACTCCAGAATCGAGGTCTCGCGAAAGGAACAGATCCATAATCAACGAACTTATCAAGCTGCACAAGCAATACTTGGATGATGGATGATTGCCATCCAAGTATTGCTTGTGCAACTTGACAAGTTCGTTGATTATGGATCTGTTTCTTTCGCGAGACCTCGATTCTGGAGTGATTATAGCAATAAAAAATCATTGTACGTTGTGGAACTCTCCATCTGAGTTTATGACTTTAGCCACCAAAAAGTAAACGCACTCTCCTCGAATTTATGAAAGGTCGGGCTGTTTCAATGCAGTTGACGGGATAGACGTAGCCTGTTGATAGGAATATCAATGTGCTAACTATAGTTTTATTCTAGGGTGACAAAGTATTCAGGGCTCCATGTCAAAAGAGGTAATAACAAATAAGCGTTAACTAAATTTAAAACTGAATTGAAATACATTAAATAAAAATATGCATGTAGAATAATTTAAAACAACATAATTTTATTTGCAAATTAGGATCAACATGATCAAGATGTGTGACTTGCCTTGCTCTACGAATTGGTGTGAATCATCGTCGAAGAATTCTTCCGAATTGTCATAGTCTACACCTGAAAATACCCAAGCAAACTCAAGTAAAATTTAAATAAATTCAAATAAACTCCAAATACTAAAACGGAGGGTAGAAATGGATAGATTGGAATTTTTTATGAATTTAGAAATTTGAATGGCTTAATCGGAGCTAGGACAAAGGAGAATGAGCTCCCAGAAGTTTGAATTCTAAAGAAAAATAAAAACTAGGGTTTATAGAATTATTTTTCTATTGGAAAAGAATTTATGACGTCATAAATTCTTTGTCAAATTTATTCTCTAAAAGAAAACTCAATTTTTATGACGTCATGACTGGCTCGGTGATTGACACGTGGACCATGGTCTATGGACCGGGTCCATGGGCGGGATTTTGGGGTGAGGTGGCATGGGGTAGGCCGACGAGGCGGAAAAGGGCTGAGATGGCCAGGACGTGGTGCTACATGGCACCCACGCCAGCTCAAGGTGTTGATGTGGCCCAGCATGCGGCGATGACAGCTCGGGGGGGCAGCAGTTGCTGGCGTTCCAGCGACCACCGGTGGGTGGTAGGGCGCACATTTGGAAGAGTACATGGTGAATGCACGGATGTGCATGGAAGTTACCAATGGGTCAGAGAAGGGTCGGTGATGGCGGAAGGCGGTGGTGCATAGTTCCGGTGGGAATGGCGTTCCACCGATGAGTGAGGGTGGTGGAGGGGCTGACGGGGTGCGGTGGAGCTCCCTCGGGCGATGGAAGGGGGCCTCGGGGCACAGGGCGGCCGGAATTCCTTGCCCTAGTGCTACCGGCGCACGGGAGAGGAAGGCCGCGGCGCGGGGAGGCCTTGGGCATTAGTGGAGAAGAGAGGGGTTGGGGCGATGTGGGGTGAGTGGTGGTAGTGCCAAGGGGCTCCTTATATAGGGCTGAGGCGGGGGAGGCGCGATGGGATTTCTCCCCGGATTTGGTGGTCGACGAAAAGGAAAGAACCGGCATGGAAGGAAAGGAGGGCGCGAAATCAAGGGGATTTGATCCCGTGACGCGTGTGCTTTCCAAAACCGAGTAAAGGCATAGAAGGAAGGTGGCGGCAGCAAGGATTCATCGGCCGACGCTAAAACAGGAAAGAGAAAGGGGAGAAGAAGGAAGGTGGAAGATGATAGGTGGGGCACACATGTAAGTGAGGGGAGAGAAAGGGAAGGGGATTTGGGGCCAGCGCGGGGGTGGGGAGAGGAGAGAGGGGATTTAAAATTTAAGTTTTATTTTTTATTTACAGAAAGCCCGAGAAATCCATTAAATGGAAATAAAATATCAAATAAAGTTCAGAAAAAATTAGGACAATTCACAGAGGTTCCTGAAAACATTTTGGACATAGAAAAATTATTTACAACTCAAGTTGGTATTTAATTTTTTATAATAAAAATACTTTTCAATTTTAAAATTAGATTTTGAACTCCAAAAAACACAGAAAATTGAAATAAAAGCCAAATAAGCCCAAGTAATTAATTTGAATAAGAATTTTCATAAAAATTCAAAATATCCTTTATTTAATAGTATTTTTTATGTTTTTACCAAAAATTACTTCTCAAAAGAAAGGCCTTTTTAAAGTAGAAAATCAGGACAAATAAAGTTTTAGAAAATTCAGGCAACCAAGACTCTAATGATTATTTTAAATCAATTTAATTTATTTTTACTAACAATTTTGAAATAAATAGCTGAGCTGTTACAGTGACACTTCTAGGTGTGGTTGTAAAAGTGGTTTCATTTTACTATAAATTGGTATGTATGAGACCATCAATTGGTTTATTTTTATTGTTGCCGTTAGACAGGTGACGATGGAGATGCGGTGGTGGCAAAACTACACTACACAGATGACGGTGATGGATTACTATTGATTGGTGGGCTACCCTGCCCTTTACCATCGATTTTTACTGATCGGTTGGTGGCCTTATGCCATTTTACAGCTGATTCCGCACGGTGCAGTGGAAGAACCGGGGGGTGCACAGGGGCGGCGTGATGGAAGACAGGGGCTAGGGGTGTGTGATTTTACTAGCAGTTGCACTAGGTCAGGGGTGGTGGAAGATGGGTTGCAAGGGGTGGCGAGGCGGAAGATAGGGTTTGACCTTAATTTGAGGTATAATAACTATTCTAGTCGACCGCTCGAGTAGAGCTACAGCCAACTTTTCAAATTTGGGTTGACATTTTTTTAACAAACTAAAGGGATCCCCCAATTTCATTAAGGAAACCACACGGTCTTTACAGCTACAGGCACTGCTATAGATAGTCCAATCACAAACGGTTCAGAACCGTCATCACAGACGGTTCCTGAACTGTCTGAGTTTATGTGTCAGTGATAATAGGTGGTTATCACAGACGGCTCCCAAGCCGTCTGTGATAACTTACATTACAGACGGTTTTTATAAAAAACCATCTGTGATAGTCGACTATCACAGACGGTTATTCATAAAAACTGTCTGTGATAGTCGACTATCACAGACGATTATTCATAAAAACCGTTTGTGATACTCGACGATTACAGACGGTTTTTTTATAAAAATCATCTGTGATATGGTTCAAATCAGATACGGTTCGGTGTTCCAAACCGTCTATGATATACACAACATCACAGTCGGTTAAAAACAAGGACCGTCTGTGATAGTCGACTATCACAGACGGTTTTTGTTACTAACCGTCTGTGATATGCTTCATATCACAGACGGTTCGAAACACCGAACCGTCTGTGATATACACAATATCACAGACGGTTAATAACAAAGGCCGTTTGTGATATCGTTCATATCATAGACGGCTCAGTGTATGAAACTATCTAAGATATAGATATCACAGACAGTTTTCAACATTGAACCGTCTGTGATAGCTATTGCAACAGCAATTTTATTTGCCATTTTTCAGCTAGCATCAGGATATGCTTGCCATGCCCTCTGAAAACAAGCTACATCACGTATATAGCATGGATGAATGAAACAAACGGCCAGCAGATCACATATATATATAGAATGAAAATCGTTACACAGATCTGACAAATGAATTAAATTGAATGAATTGTTTGATTAAGCACAGTTGAGTGATTTGTACAATTGAATCCAATGTTTCAACATTTAATTATCACCATTACATGGGTGGAACTCTCTGGTCTTATTTATGACCTCTGGTAGCAAGAATTCGGGGAGGTGTCCAAGAATTTCGACGAGTTTGTCGAGATCATATGCACGTTCGTCGAAGTCCACCCGCTGTCGCTAGGAGCAATGTTAAGTCATTAATTAGCATGTGTGTATATATATATATACATATATATAAGAAGAAAATAATAATTATTGGAAGGTTCACAAACCTCTGGATCATTCATATTGGTGTCCATGATTTCCTTTATATGGTGGCAATCGTAGAATCCACATACGTTGCCCTGTAGCTACTGGTGGCATTGCAAAACTAGAATTACATACATAGGTATTTTCAATTCTAGAGGCATTATAACAAAGTGTGATATAGGATTGTTGTGTTGTAGCGGATACTGGAAATCGCGTGTTGTGTCGCAGCGTGCCACTGGATTTGTTGTATCGCCCTCCTAGGGCAACATAAGCGGTAAACGACTTACGTGATTCAAAAAAGTTAGCCTCAGTCATTGCAAACGAAGGAAAGATTACAATAGAGTTATGTATGGAGAAAATGAGTTTATCTGTTAATTACTTCTTGCACACGACTGAAGTCGTGGTTGCTTCTAAGTAGGGAATCAAGGTATATTACCTTGCTCCACTTCGGTACAATCACAATCAAAATCCAGTGAGACCTAGTCATGTGTGTCGCCATAGTGATTAATCCTAAGTTCATGCTGCTATAAAGTACAAATGAAACTTATGTGGCAACTAGTGAAGCACTTACCCTTGGTTGAAGGGTACCATGACGTACTCCTTGTCGCTGTGAGCAATCAATCCCCTCGTTATGTAATCTTGCACGAAGAATGTATTTTCATTGATAGATTGCTCAAAGACCAAGTGTGAGTCGAGGAAACCCACCGGTTGTCACGATCGCCGAACTTGTTGGATCATGCATCTATACATAAGGAAAGAGTAATGACATTTATCGGTATAACCTTGCCGATCAAGCAGAATCGGCCAATTCTGAGGAAGCTTATCATGACATCCTCTTTGAGATTATGGGCCATGCTAATGATTTGCCCAGGCTTGAGGAGAAAGTGGAGAGGGCAAGGACAATCTTCACGGCATTCGAGAACACAGCGGCTGATCCTCCAACTCCAGAAGTCGAAGAAGAAGCATATGAAGCCCAGAAGATTAAAATCTGGGAATCTCTTTTTTTAGACTTTTGTAATAAATTTGACTCTCGTCTCAGTATAGCTTCTGTCACTACTTCACAAAACCGTATTACAGATGGTTCAGAAATGTCATCACAGACGGTTTTGTGAGCTGTTTGAATTTATAGGTCAGTAATGATACGAGTTCATCACAGACGGCTTTCGAACCATTTGTGGTGTAAATATCACAGACGGTTTTAACTAAAAACCATCTGTGATATCTAGCACAGACGGTTTTTAGTGAAAAATCATCTGTGCTATCCTCTTCTACCCTAAATCTATTTCTGTTTTTTGGCTAGCCTAGGAAATGCTAGCCATGCTCTCTGAAACAAGTAGATCAACATGTACATGTATACATCCAATTCACATCTCAATTCATTTCACAAACATAAAACATCCATTAAGAAAATCAATTAATTGAAATGAAAACAAGCAAATATAGTATAAAACACAGTACACATTTTATTTTTATTAAGATTAGAGCCTACCATTACAATATCCCAAAACAACAAACAGGTTGCCCATCTAGCTAACACAACAAGAACAGAGAAAAGCAAAGATCCTCTATGCCTAGGCCTTCTCGCCCCTGATGCAGCGCATGAGCTGGATGTCTTTGACGCCCACCATCATCGGCGTTGATTGAGCGTTGCCTTGTGCATCGTCTGCTTCATGGGGCTATTATGGTATGAGTCAGGAGGAGGAGGAGGAGGAGAACAACAAGGAGGAGAACAGAAAGGAGGCTGCGTTCTGGTGATTATTTATAGGGAGAGAGTGTGAAATTGTTTGGCACGGGGATGGAGAGGCGGAGCTATGATCCGTGGGGTGAGGATTGGTGGATTTCTCTTGGCTAGGATTGGGTTGAGGAGGATCGATGGGCCCAGCTGTAACATCCTAAATTTTGAATGTTCAAAAATTGGGGAGAATTAAAATTTTTTATTTGCATCGTATTGGCATTTGTAATCTTTGCCAAAATCTTATTTGGATTTTCTTCAGATTTGTGCTAAGTAAATAATAACTGGAAATAGATAATAATTAAGGTTGAGAAAATGAAAAAAAGGATATTAGAATATACCCCTCCATAATTAATCCAAAGATCCCTTCTTTTAATTCAATTAAGAAAACCAAAAATTTCAGGTTGAAGAATCAAAAATTTATATGTGCAATTTATAGCAAGATTGAAATCCAAGGGCAACAATTAAATAAAGTGGGAAATAGAGAAATATTAGATTTTGTGTCGAGATATATGAACCAAGATTTGAATTGAAATTTACAAAAGCATCTTAAGCATGAAATAAAAATTGAATTAAAAATCCAAACTCTAAAATGGTGCTTAATCCTTTCCTCATTATCTTTTTCCCTCCTTTTCTATTGCATGTGGACCCGGCCACCACCCATCCCGCCTCTCTCCTCTTTCTCCCCCCATCTCCCTCTGTCATTTGGGCCCGGCCCCTGCGCCCGCATTCCTTTTTTTCTTCTCCTGCTTCTCCCTCCTACTCCCTGCTTCTTCTCTTGGCTACGCTGACGCCGCGTCTCCCTCCTGTCCTTCCCTGCTTGCTCCTGTTTCCTCCGTCACCGCGCCTGCGCCGCATCACGTCGCCTGCGCCCACGCCGCTGCCCATACCCTACGCTCGGTCCCTTTCCTCCTTTCTTTCTTCCCTAACTTCCCTCCTCTGTCCTGCTTCCGCGCCGCTCATGTCATTCCCATCCCGCTCCTCCCTGTTTCCGCGTCAACGGGCTCACCAGCCTACTGTGTGCATGTCATCCAAGTCACCTCCGCCCGCATCTATCCCGCGTCACCATGCCGGCGGCCGCACGTCGCTCCACTGCGTGCGCATGTCGCCCACGTCCCCTCCGTCGCCAGACCGGCCACACCGTCGCCCATGCCGCGCCAACCTAATCCTGCCGCCTATAAAACCCAGCCGAGACACCCAATAGCACTGCCCTGCTCCGCTGACCCTCCTCCCCAAAGGAATCGGGTTTCCCGTGCCCCTAACGCCGCCAACGGCCCTTCTCCCCCAACTCCGGCCCGCAAGGAATTGGCCTCTCGGAGCCACCTCAAGCCGATTCCTCGGAGCCAAAGCTTCCTCGGAGCCAGAGCTTCCTCGGAGCGTCGCCTAGCTTCTCCCACTTTCGGCCGTGCCTATCCCCACCTCCACGCCGCCGGCACCACGCGCCACCGCCGCCCGATACCGCCTCACGCTGCCGGCTCACCTCAGCTTCTCTCTGGTAGTGCCGAGCCACTCCCTGAGATCGCCTCACCTCCCTCTTGCTTGCATCCGATGCAATTGAACTTCCGCATACCATAGGCCGCCGGTGACCACTGTCTTCCCCAACTCCGGTGACCGATCTCCCGGCGATTCATCGAGCCTCAACCCAATTCTCGGCGCCTGGAGCTTCCCCAACAACAGCTGAGACTATCCCCGGCGCCACCTCACCTTTTCTTTCCCCCTGGCGAGCCGGCCGCAGTGACCTCCATTGCGCCACCGTGCGTGCTCACCGCCGGCCCGCCACGGCACCTCCTGGCCGTCGCCGCCACCTCCAAAGGCTTCCTCTCCCCCACGGGAAACCATTTTGGCCGTCACCACCGACACCCCAACCGCCACTCGCCGGCGACGCCGTCGGCCAAGCTCCGCCCGTGCCGGTTGGGCAGTCATGGTGGTAATGACTGGTGTATGTTGGATATGGTTATTTATACTCCCAAAAATCTCAAATTGCTTATTTGTCTGGGCGGATGGTTTGGGGTATGGTGCAGGTGTGCACGAGAGTGTGGTTTGTGGTAGAACCGCCCAGATACCCTAAGGACTGAATCTTGTCATGACCTCCTGTGTTAAACAAGTGCAACCACAAATCTGTAAAGTACAACTTGGCCTAGTAAATTTACCGGACCCCGAAAGTCATCATCATCGGTGGAGGAGAAGTGATGGTGCAAGTAGCGATTCTGGGTGACGGCTTGAATGGGACACTCTTTGTGAGTGAAGTTCTTCTGCGGCGTGCTAGCAGTACGGGGAGTCAGCTGCTAGGCGCATAGGAGGGGAACATCCCGCACAACATATGGGACCCACCGCAAGTGGGAGTGGCCCATAGGGTGAGATGATGGACGGGACGAGGTACTTTGAATGGTTACTATGATGGTTGGCTCAACCGCATGACTAAAGAATCGTGTGGGGCAACGAGTAAACTGTCTCTTGTGGGTAAAGTGTGCAAACTCTGCAGAGTCAAAACTATTCGAATAGCCGTGCCCACGGTCAAGGGCGGACATGGGAACTTAACCAGATATAGTTCTATTTCAAAAACTTTGTGGATGGGAATGGAAAAGTGGAGGGCAGCGGAAAGCCCTGATTTGAGTTGTCCTGGGTGTCGTCCCAGTGGTAAGTTAAGCGGCTATAACGCTGAAAGATGTTATACGGTGTGATGCCATATGTATGGAAAAATTATGGTGATATTAGGCATATGGTGTGATGCCATATGTATGGAAAATCATGTTAATATTCCTTGAACATTATGTTTTGTTCCAAAGCTGCTAGGTCTCAGGAAATTTTATGTATTGTATTTCAAATAGTGGCATTTCTATTCTTACAAAATAAAATATGGGTGGAATAAACAGGGTCGTGAGTAAAGGAGATGGATGTTTGTAGTATGCACATAAAGGTATTGGTGGATTCAGGTCGATCATGAATAGGAAATGATAGTGTGGGTTCTGGGAGAAATAAGTTAGTGGGGTCCAGTTGAATAGATAGGCTAGATAAATGATCTAATTGAATTTTCGGGAATTTGGAGGAATAATACAAGTATTGGATTATAATTCTTGATTAGTGATATTCTTGGTGGATATATAATGGTGAATCGTAGAGTTGATCGATGACATTCTTGGTGGATATATAATATTGAATCGTAGGTTTGATCAATGATATCCTTGGTGAAGTTGAATCAATAATAAAAAGGATTGGATTGTTAGAAAATCTTGATGGGAATGTTCGGTGGATTAATTAGATGATGTCACCCGCTGTTTGGAGATTAGACAGCAACCAATACAGAAAGAATATGATCGGTGGATTGAATAGAGGATGACACATGTTGTTTGGAGTTTAGAGAGCACTCAATAAAGGAAGTGTAATTTCGGTGGATTAAGTCAATTATGGCAATCGCTGTTGGGAGTCTTAGACAGCAGTTAATAAAGAGCGTGAGTCTTTGGTGGATTAAGTCAATGATGTCATTTGCGGTGAGGAGTCTTTAGGTCACAAAAACAACAATATGATATAATAATAGAAATGCTACTAAACCTGTTTTATGGCAAATAAAACAACTCGAGCCTCTCCTTTGTTAAGCCATGCATACTATTTATTTGCATTATGTGTATTGGCTCGCGGAGCATGGGGTTGGAGTGCTCACACTCGCTTTTGCGACAAAATTCAGCATCAGGAATCAAATCACCTCGCCTCAGCAACAAGATTGGACAAGTGGCGAGAGAAGATGAAGAGGTCAAGGGCTAGGTCGCGAACCTCCGGTTGGTCGCTGTGGCATGTCCCGAGGGTTCACTGTGTGCCGTTTCGCTCTCGCATTTTGTTGATTTCGGCCCAATCGGCCTGTGAGTAAGTTTACTATTATATTTACGCTTCAGCATGATATGTACTTGATATTTAGAACTGTAATTTGTGAGCACTATCTACTGATCCAGGGAATAGTGCGGTGGAATCGCAGAGGATTCCGGATGGTATAATCTGGGGTCCTGACACCAGCGGTCAGGTTATCATAGACGGTTGGTAACTAGAACCGTCTGTGATGGATGAATATCACAGACGGTTCTATATGCCAACCGTCTGTGAATTAGAGTACAAAATTTTATATATTGATGCAATATAAACTAGTCTGAAAAAATAAAATAACAAAGTTTTATATGGCTTATATATACTCATTTGAAAGGTTTCGATGAGATCTACAACTTTTCAGTTAAAGCAAAATCCAAATTCCGAAAGGAAGACCAAGAAAAAGGGCAAAAACAGAAACCAAAAACTTGCAATGCAGGTTTAGGTCCAAAGATGACCAATTTTTGGGGTGTTGGAGGGTGACTAGTGCAAGCAGGTTGTTTTTTGGATTGGGTTCATCGTTAGCTTTCCAACAAGTACAAGAACATCGAAAACGGACACCGTATGCAAAAGTTATGCCTGTTTTACTGAAGGTGTCTCAAAATTGAATCCTACTCGGACCCAAGAGAGAAATTATGAAATTTTGGGGAATTGCAAGGCGGAAAACATATCACAGACGGGTTTTAATACGAACCGTCTGTGATAACTTGATTATCACAGACGATTTTTAATAAAAAAACCGTCTGTGTAAGAACCGTCTGTGATGTCTGCCATCATCACAGACGATTCTTATCTAGAACCGTCTGTGATACTTCACAGATAGTTTTTATTAAAAAAAACCGTCTGTGATAATGAAGTTATCACATACGGTTTTATTTAGAACCGTCTGTGAAAATACCACAGACGGTTATTTGTATGAACCGTCTGTGATACTTGCAGCACAGACGGTTCCTAGGAACCTACTGTAATATAAGCGTCTAGTTTAGTCTCTTTTGTAGTAGTGTGTAGTTCATATAACAAAGGTCTGTGTTGTCTGGATTACCACAGATGGTTTGTATTAAGAACCGTCTGTGAAAGTTCACAGACGATTATTAACACGAACCGTCTGTGTTGTCTAGATTATCACAGATGATTCGTGTTAAGAACCGTCTGTGAAAGTTCATAGACGGTTTTTAACACGAACCGTCTGTGATGTCTCAATTATCACAAACAGTTCGTATTAATAACCGTCTGTGAAAATATCACAGACGATTGCTAGTATAAACTGTATGTGATAGTTTAAGCACAGACGTTCCGTATGAACCGTCTGTGATGTACCCGTCCAGTATAGCCTCTTTTGTAGTAGTGAGGAGCACGACGGAAAATAAAAAGGTAGGTGATATCCTGGGCAGACTCCCAAATTAAGGATATCGAAGTCTAATACATCCAACTAAGCACAAAAAGGAATTACAAAGCACTGTAATCCAAATTATCATCAGAGGTTTCACTCTTCACAGAGCTGCGCCTAGCCTGGCTCAATTTCAGCCATCTCTCTGTGAGATGATTTGAACAAGGAACATAGTTCACGTTGAAAGAAACCTGAATTATCCCCCAGACATACATATTTAGCTAGAGGACATTCGAAGAAAAGATTATCTGTGCACGGATGTTTTCATCCATGGAGCAAATTAAATCTACATTTCTTTTCTCTTTAATTTCCAACCTCTCTTTACCAGATTTTCTTTGGTTAAAATACTTCTTCTAAGTATATATTTACCACAGAAAAAACTTTATCTTTGATGGAAGTTTGAGCTTCCACAAGAATTTACTTTGGGTTGATACGCATGCATGCGTGATGCATGTGAACCAATATTCATGATACTGACAGCATGCAAGGCTTCCAGTACTGCTGGAAGGCATGCATGCGCGAGTATATCATCGATCTCCTCTCTTGAAGCATCGGTCGATCGAGAGAGCGTGCATGCACATTCGATCGTATATGCTGTATATATGCATGTACGTACGTGTCCGACGTCTGACATGTGATATGAGCAAACAGATTAAAACCTATGCATTTGATTGCCACCCAATCTACGCAAGGGTGGTCCTATATGTAGCGATCAATGCATGCGTTGACCCTTGTCTCTTTGTTAGCTAGATCTGTACATACGTACAACAGCACGCGCGTACACCCCGTATCGTATATACTAGCTAGCTAGTGTAAGCTCAATGGGTCCAATAATAAACCAAATTCGGGTTGATAATCGATCTAGAAACCAAATTAAGAGAAAGATAGAGACCATATGAGAAGGTTCAAGAATATTTGTGATGAACTATGTCAATGTGTGTTGAGTTTGAAATTCAAATTTTTGAAAGATCTGGATTTTCAATTTGTGGTTTCAACCTGGTAGGCAGATTGGCTCTGTGTAGTGGTCTGACCAACCACTTAGTGGTGGTCCGACCGGCTAATTTCTAGCTTTTAGTTGAAAGTTCTAAAATTTGGAAATTTGATCATAGATTGGTTAAATTGGTCCTATGTTAGTGTGCTCATATTGCATAAAGCATATTTGAGCTAACATGAGTCAAGTTATGAGAAAGTTCTGCTTGGAAATGATTTCTTGGTCTGTGGATATGCAGAAAAACTTAGAGTCAACTATGGTCAATACCGAGGGTTGAGACTACGCACATGGAATAGTCAAGATCCAAAATGGTTAAGGATGCTGGGTAAGATGGTCGAGCTCAAGCGTGGCATAAGGAAGAAAAGAAATATTGAAGGAAAATTTCGGACGGCAGGTTGCACCAAGTGACTTAGTTAGTCCAAGTGACCCATGATCCGATCGAAACCGGAGAGGAAGAGGCTTGCCGATGTGTGGTAAGCTATTGGTACACCTACATGTGGCAAGCATAGTAATTGCTTGCAAGGAAAAGACAAGACTGAGTCAATACGAGGGTATTTTAATAGTTGACCAAATGCCAAAAACTTTGTTAGGTCAAAATCACGGTGTTTGAGAAAGTAGTTTAGGTCAAGAAGATGCTAAGAAGACCAAGTGGATTAAAGATTAATGACTTAGTGGGTTCAGGTTCATGTAATTTGAAAAGCGTGCATAAGTTAAGTATGAGTGCAAAACCAGTGTTGTGTGGGGTTAAAGGGTTTCCTCCAAATAAGCTAGTGGATAGTATCTATTAAGATTAGATGTGGGCTAGTTGCTCCATCTATCTAATAGGTTGGGGATGGAGGCTTGCTAGCTAACCACCCCATTAATTTCATTCTTGAGTTCTAGAGTTAGGGTTTGAGAGAGAAGAGTAAGTGATGTGGGGTGCTTTCTTGTCCTCCTTATGGAGTTGCTTTGAAATATTCATCCTCATGTAGCAATATAATTAATTTTGTTTATCTCATGTGAGAAGGTTCAAGAGTATTTGTGATGAGCTGTGTCAATGTGTGTTGAGTTTGAAATTCAAATTTTTGAAAGATGTGGATTTTCAATTTGTGGTTTCAACCTGGTAGGCATATCGGCTCTGTGTAGCGGTCTGACCAGCCACTTAGTGGCCGCCGACCGGCTAATTTCTAGATTTCAGTTGAAAGTTCTAAAATTTGGAAATTTGATCATGGATTGGTTAAATTGGTCCTATGTTAGTGTATTTATATTGCATAAAGCATGTTTGAGCTAACGTGAGTCAAGTTGTGAGAAAGTTCTGCTTGGAAATGATTTTTTGGTGTGTGGATATGCAGAAAAACTTAGAGTCAACTATGGTCAATACCGAGGGTTGAGACTACGCACATGGAATAGTCAAGATCCAAAACGGTCAAGGATGCTGGGTAAGATGGTCGAGCTCAAGCGTGGCATAAGGAAGACAAGAAATATCGAAGGAAAATTTCAGACGGCAAGTTGCACCAAGTAACTTAGTTAGTCCAAGTGACCTGTGATCCGATCGGAACCAGAGAGGAAGAGGCTTGCCAATGTGCGGTAAGCTATTGGTACACCTACATGTGGCAAGCATAGTAATTGCTTGCAAGAAAAAGACAAGACTGAGTCAATATGAGGGCATTTTAGTAGTTGACCAAATGCCAAAAACTTCGTTAGGTCAAAATCACGGCGTTTGAGAAAGTAGTTTAGGTCAAAAAGATGCTAAGAGCATCAAGTTGATTAAAGGTTAATGACTTATTGGGTTCAAGTTCATGTAATTTGAAAATCATGCATGAGTTAAGTATGAGTGCAAAACCAGTGTTGTGTGGGGTTAAAGGGTTTCCTCCAAATATGCTAGTAGATAATATCTATTAAGGTTAGATGTGTGCTAGTTGCTCCATCTATCTAATAAGTTGGGGATGGAGGCTTGCTAGCTAAACACCACACTAATTTCATTCTTGAGTTCTAGAGTTAGGGTTTAAGAGAGAAGAGTAAGTGATGTGGTGAGTCGCTTTGAAATCTTCATCCTCATCTAGCAATATAATTAATTTTGTTTATCTCTCATGAAGTGTTCTTGTCTTGATTAATTTGCTCTTATTCTTATTGGTTCTTTGTCTCTCCTCTTTCCTTGTTGATCTTATTGTGTGCCTAGAATGTGTAAGGGATGAAGATGACTTATGTAGATCAAATCCCATCTATCTAGGCACTGTTGTTTGTAATATTTCGAAGTTGTTTGGCTCTTCCTTTATTTGAAGCTTTTCTTAAGGAATCTTGATCCAAGGGGCTCAAGCGTGGCATAAGGAAGACAAGAAATATTGAAGGAAAATTTCAGACGGCAGGTTGCACCAAGTAACTTAGTTAGTCCAAGTGACCTGTGATCCGATCGGAACCAAAGAGGAAGAGGCTTGCCGATGTGCGGTAAGCTATTGGTACACCTACATGTGGCAAGCATAGTAATTGCTTGCTAGAAAAAGACAAGACTAAGTCAATATGAGGGTATTTTGGTTGTTAACCAAATGCCAAAAACTTCGTTGGGTCAAAATCACGGCATTTGAGAAAGTAGTTTAGGTCAAGAAGATGCTAAGAAGACCAAGTGGATTAAAAGTTAATGGCTTAGTGGGTTCAGGTTCATGTAATTTGAAAAGCGTGCATGAGTTAAGTATGAGTGCAAAATCAGTGGTGTGTGGGGTTAAAGGGTTTCCTCCAAATATGCTAGTGGATAGTATCTATTAAGGTTAGATATGGGCTAGTTGCTCCATCTATCTAATAGGTTGGGGATGTAGGCTTGCTAGCTAACCACCCCACTAATTTCATTCTTGAGTTCTAGAGTTAGGGTTTGATAGAGAAGAGTGAGTGATGTGGTGTGATGTCTTGTGCTCCTTATGGAGTCGCTTTGAAATCTTCATCCTCATGTAGAAATATAATTAATTTTGTTTATCTCTCATGAAGTGTTCTTGTCTTGGTTGATTTGCTCTTATTTTTATTGATTCTTTGTCTCTCCTCTTTCCTTGTTGATCTTGTTGTGTGTCTAGAATGTGTAAGGGATGAAAATAACTTATGTATAGATAAAACCCCATCTGTCTAGGCACTATTGTTTGTAATATTTTGAAGTTGTTTGGCTCTTCCTTTATTTGAAGCTTTTCTTGAGGAATCTTGATCCAAGGATCTGTGGCTTCGATTCTTTAGATGGTCTTGTTTGCTGTGATATCTAGGAACTCATCTAGAGCTATTTTGGATGTTCTTTAATCCATGAGCATGTTGATTCTCAAGTTTTTGTGATTTTCGTAGCTCTCTAGCAACTAGAGTGAAAGATATATGGATGCCTGGGTGAAGATTTGGAGAAGGTATCATTCACCCCCTCTGTTACTATTGTCAATCCTACAAGTGGTACAAGAGCTTGGTTAACTCTTATTATAAATCTTAATCGGTCTTAGATCCATGGTTTTAGACAAGTGTTTCACTAAGTCAATAGTCTTCGATGGGTTTGACTTTCCCTATTGGAAAGTTTGGATGGTAGCCTATATCCAAGCCTAAGGGCAACCAATTTAGGAGAAAATAAAGAGATCTTGTGCCGTGCCTACCGATGACCAAATCACTCTACTAAATCTTATAGATATGGAGACAAACAACAAGGCACATAACTACCTGATTCAGGGGCTTGGTAGATCTTAGTTTGGTTGAGTATCTCACTTGACATATACTCATGAGATCTGGAAGACCCTCACTGTCTACCATGAGGGCTCTTCTGCCATCAAGGAAGTGAGACAAAATTGATTCAAGAAAGAGTACTCCAAGTTTGAGCAAAATCCTGGTGAATATTTGAATGAGTTGTTTTCTATAGGCTCACCAAGATTCTCGACAACCTGCGTACGGTTGGCTCGAGTTACTCTGAGTTTGAGAATGCACGCCAAGTGTTTGGTGCCCTGGATGTGAAAGTTTAGGGGATAAAGATTATATCCATCAATGACACTGTCATGAGTGAGCTTATCATGAATAATCTCTACTCAAGGTTGAACACATCTGAGATTGACTTTATCTCTCATCTCTCCAAGACAAAGTTAATGGCTCTTATAGTCGACCCCACTCAGAGCAATTCTTTTAGTCTTTTAGACTTTGGGTCTTTTGGGTTTTCCTTGTCTGCCTCGCATGCCCTAAGTGATGAGTAGTTGGAAAGACTCTCAGAGGATGACTTAGCATTCATATCTACCAAATCACAAAAGCCTATCATAATGTAAGGAACCATAAGAGGAGTTGCCCTTTCACCTGTTTTGAGTGTCGTTAGTAGAACCACATTCAAACCAAGTGCCCTAGGCTCAAGGGCAAGGAGGAGAACTTCCGAGGCGTCCTCAAGCTCATAATTCAAAACTAAAGAAGGCTAACTACCACAAGTTTGCCAACTAGGTTTTTGCCGCTCTCAAGACCATCAACATGAGTGATGTGGACTCGAGGATGGAGGACGATAAGGATGACTCCTGAAGCAAGAAGAAGGCTTATGACTTCACAAGCATATTCTTGATGTCCAACAAGGACATCACCAATGGCACTATTGACGACAACACTCCTTACAGTAATCCTGATGAGGTGTGTCCCTTGACCGAGGATATGAATTGTGCTCTTGTTCTAGCTGAAAGAGAACTTAAGAAAAAAAGGCTAAGAAAAGGAAGAATTAGGATTTCATGATTCATAATTTGAACTTAGAAATTGTTTGGCTAACATTCATGATTCCTAATGATAAAAACTGTGATTCCTGCCTTGCTTTACTCTCTGAGTTGGATAAGCCAAGGATTACTTATTCTTTTATTGTTAGCCAACTCATAGATGCTAAGGATAAACTAGTAACACTCAAATCTAGTAATGATCATGTTAGCATATGTGTCGTTGCTTTCGGCGCTATTGCTTCATCTTGCTCCAAATGTACCTTGCTTGAACTGAAACTTAAAAGTGCCACTAAAACCTTACATCAATTCAATCACGAATATTCATCTTCTCATTGTGAGTTTAGAGGCGAAAATAAAAAGAAATGATTAAATTGCTTCATCATTCTAAAACAAAATCATGTAAAAATTGTCCTAAGCTCACTAATGAAATTGAGGTTCTTAACAAAACATTTGCAGATAAAAATAGAAAACTCCTATCCATACCTACATCTAAGAAATCCATTAGTTCTATTACTTGTGTATTTTGTGCTAAGTTGGAAATGATTTACATGAGATGAAGATATGGTGGTGTCCGATCTTCACGACGTAGGATCTCACTTCAAGGGTAAATATGTGCCTAATCAGAATCCTATGGATTCTAATGAACAGAAGCACATGATTGTCTGTCTCGATTATAGACACATGATTGTCTGTCTCGATTATAGACTCCCATGTACCAGAATTCAACTAGCAGCACACTCTGGATCTTCGTCTTCTCACCACACTAAGATAGACGATGTTGTTGGTCTGTGAGGAATAACAAGAATACTAGTAACTGGTAATTTGATGGAACGCTACCTAGTTGGCTTTCCAACTCCCATGGTAGCGCACGGCATAAACTAAAGAATAAGAAATTGGTTTGACTCAAAATTAGCATTCGAGGGTTATAGGGGATGATGGCCAAGGCTTTATACTCTCGTACAAGCTTAGCCGGACTCACAGAAGGAAAACAAATCGAATGCGATTCTAATTTCTAATTTAAACTGAAAGCAATAAGAAGCGATTGGCTGATTGCCTTAATTTGTGCGCCCATGAGGTGGGCCCCACATGGTGGTTGGCCAATGAGGGTGGCACGCAACTCTCTTGACAACAGCCCAACTTCCCTTGAGGCTCAAGTATTCGTTTTTAGTCCGCTTGAAGCTTCGGCATCGCCATCACCTCAAAACTGAATCAAAACGAATACTTATGCCCAAAACAACCTTAATATGTTTTATTATAGATATAACCAACCCATGACACATGGAGCTTGGCCAAAAACTCAAATGGACTCAGAAGTGAAGACTGGACACAATCGAGCTTCCGAGGCGTAGCCTTCTACAACTTAAATTCAGAGCTTGAAAACTTAATTCCATTATCTTGGTGGCTTTTCCCACTAATATAAGTGAAGTGTCATTGTCTCCTCCTTTTGGACCTTCTCTTGGTGCGCCAGCCTCCCTCACCACCCACTTAGTAGCACCAAGTTCTTACTCACCTAATAACCTGGAAATACACAAAATGGAAGCATTAGGTAGCAAGCTATCCTTAGTAGTGAAATCAAAGGAACTTAGGATCAGATTCACCTGTTTAGTTAGTTCCCTTGGTCTAGTTGGAGTGATTGGTCCCTTGTACAATTGTTGCAGAGCTTCAACCGTAGGACCAACACTAGTCTTGCCATTGTCATTGTTGCTTGAATCTGATGATGGAAGTGATGATGGTGCAGATGAAGCCTTAATGATAGTGATGTCCTCATCAGATGCATGAAGCTCTAGAGTCAAATTTAAAAAGCAGCTAGGTAGAATTAAAGATGTATCTTATGAGGCATTGAAAGTAGAGGTAGCCATCCACAAAGATAGATATGCTAGGGCAATAAAAAACATTGAGTGTACCGTATGTGCCAACCTACCCAAAGAAAATGACTACCTCAAGAAGACCCTTGAAAAATCTTGTAGCAGAAAGAAAAATCTCATGATTCTTAACAATTCTAAGGTGAGTATGAAAAATAGAGGTCTATGGTTCAACTACTTAGAACATTACAGAAACCACCCACCTAAGGTAGTGAGAGTTGTGGAGAGTGGCAAGTTTGAGGTCAAACCACCTAACCCTTCAAAGATTATGTTTAAGTCAGCTGAATTTGCCTAAACCCCTTCTAGCAAGTTAGGTGCTTCTTCTTCAGTGGATTTGACCCCTCAAGAGGTCAAGTACCAATACACCTGCTATAAGAAGGATGGCCACCATGTTGAGTTTTGCTTTCGTAGGGTCAAGTTTGAGAGGAGTGAGCAAGTGCATGCTTTGATATCCATTAGAGCAATTCCTTCATCTATAAGTGTCCCTAGAGTCAGACCATCAGTCTCGAGTGCTCCTACATTTTGGCTTATATTTGTAGATGACTTCTTTGACTCCTTTGGTAGAGCTCCGCAAAAATGTGGGTTAGGTTTTTGTGGGGGTAGACCACTAGTAGCTTCTAGACAGGGAATACTGGTCTTTGGTGGGGCGATTCGAAGAGGTTTAGGTGATTCTTCTGTACATCCTCATGATTTTCATAATAACCGATATACTACTTCTTATACTATTGTTCCTATTCATCATGTGGCTCAGTATTGGGTACCTAAGTCTTTCATTTCTAACCCTAGTACTGAGGCACCAAACCAATGTCTTCAATTTTTGCCATGTAAGTCCATTGAGTGAGGAAGGAGGACATGTGTCTTGTTGACTTCAAGTGTTCTTGACACATGACTAAAGATTCTCATTGATTCTTCTCCCTCAATCATGCATATGATGATGAGTCGATCACGTTTAAGGATGCTTCTACTAGGACTGTGATGGCTGAGGGCTCTATGTGTGTCAACATGTCCATATTTAAGGAAGTCACTTTGGTAAGTAAGCTAATGTATAATTTGCTTTCTGTTTCTCATCTTTTGGATGAGGGTCTAGAAGTGAGATTCAAGAGAGAGGAGTGTAGAGTTCTAGATTTCTCTAGTGAGTTTGTGTTTGGGATCTCTAGGTTGAAGAAGATCTTTAGTGCTGATTTCATTGTCTCTGCTAGCTCTAGTCTTAGGTGTCTTGTGGCTTCTCATTCTCATGATCTAGTATGTGGCTTGTAGGCTTGGTCATATAAGCTTGGATCACTTGACTAGAGTCAATATCATGGATCTTATTAGTGGTTGCCTCTGCTTAAGAGTTACAAGTACCTAACTTGCTCACCCTGTAGACATAGTAAGATAGTTATTGCTTCTCATCCACCTCTTATCATGGTTATGACCGATACACCTAGATAGCTCTTACACATAGACACCATTGATCCTTCTAGAGTTCAATCTGCAAGAGGGAAGCGGTATGTTCGTGTCATTGTAAATGACTTCTCTAGTTATTATTCGGTATATTTTCTTACTTCCAAGAATGAGGCATTTGGTTGCTTTAGGGAGTTGGTCATTAGATTAGTTGTTGATCTCTCAGGAGCTTTGAGAGTCATTAGGAGTGATAATGGCATTGAATTCAAGAATTTATTTGCCACTTTCTATGCTGAGCGAGGTCTAGAGCACCAATTCTCTTATTCTAGAGTTCCATGGCAAAATAGATTTGCAGAGGGAAGAAAAGGACTCTAGTAGAGATAGCTAGGACTATGTTGCATGAGCATAGCACTCTTAGAAAGTATTGGGCTGAGGAAATTTCCACTGCTTGTTGTGTATCTAACAAGGTGATGTTGTGATCATTCTTAGGCATGACTTCTTATGAGTTAAGGTTCGATTGTAGGCTTAGCGTATCTCATTTTAAGATCTTTGGTTACAAGTGCTTCATTCTAAAACATAGCAACTTAAATAAATTTGAATAAAGATCCTCATATGCATATTTCTTAGATATCTTGCTCATACTCATGGCTATTGTGTCTTAAGTTTGGATACTAACAAAATCTTAGAGACTTGTGAAGTCAATTTTGATGAGGCTAGTCCTAGTACTCAAATGCTAACAATACGGCTCATGCTCTTAGTGCTCTTGACGTCACTGGTCAATTTGTGATGAACAATTGGCACATTTGTTGAGTTGAATTTGGGTTTTGCAAAAAGAACTTCAAATTTCAGTGCTCCTAGCAGTGGGGCAGCATGACTGATCTATACGGCCAGTCAGACTGCTATGCATGGGTGGTCTGGCCGCCTTACAAGGCCGATCATACCAGCCGGGTTGAACTCGGGTGAATTGGGTAGGCCAGTTTGACTGGCATGGGCTATGCGAACAACCGCCCCATATACTTTTTGTGGATTTTTGGGATTCCTGGACCAAACTAATGTGAAGGTTGGTTTTGGGGATAAGTTTGCACTAGGTTTCATTGAAAATGAAGTTGTGAGGCAAAACTAGATAGAGTTTTTCCAAAAATTTCTAGAGAGGGCCTGTTTAAGGGGCTTAGCTGAGAGAAAGGAGCAGTCTAACTGGCTACACTATGGCAGTCAAACCAGTGTGGTCTAACCAGCACGATGATGGCAGTCAGACCGGCTAGGAAGTGAAATTTTGAAAATTGGGCGATTTTTGTGATTATTTATCTTGGGTTGATCTTGGTTCTTTGGTTATGGTATTGCATTGCATGATGCATTGGTTTGGCTAATGTGAGTTAAGTGTATGGAACTTGTCCTAGAAATGGTTGCTTGTTCTTTGGATGTGCAGGTGACTTGGAGGACAGAGTGGCCGATGGCAATGGAATGGGACTAGACGAGGGAGCTGAGGTCCAAAGTAGTCATGTAAGTCTGGGTGAGGCTATGTGGCTCAAGCGAGAGCACAAAGAAAGAGAAGGATCATGATGAGGCGAGTTGGTGCATGTTGTACACCTAGTGACGAAGCTGATGCATGTAGAGATAGTTCGGGAGAGACTGAAAGTGTGAAGATATGATGGCAAGTCATTGGGCACTACGGGCGACATGTCAAATCATGCAGAGATGCTTTGAGGTAAAGGCCAATATGGAGTTAAGGGAAGGTGCCCAGAAGCTTCATCAGGGGTATTTTGGTAGTTAGCCAAATACCAGAGTTGGTGGCTTGATCAAAACCATGGCACAAGGAGGAACAAAGGAGAAGCGGTTTAGGTCAAGGAGAGCTGAAATTGTAAGTAGTTCAATCCCTAAGGTGTTAGCGGGTTAAGTCTTATAGGTTCTTTGAAAAGCATGTGCGAGTATGTAAAACATGTGTTAATTAGGGTTGATGGGTTTCCCCGGTTTCCTTAATGGGTTGGACCTATTAGGGTTGTGAGTGTTGGTTATTTAGAGAGGAGGTGGCTAGATCAAGGATTCTAGGGTTAGGTTCATCTTCCAGAGGGTAAGAATGGTGTGGTGACTGCACTTTGTAATCATCCATGCGCATTCAAACAACTTTCTCTAATTTGAATCAATCAAAGTTTAGTCTCAATCATGTTCTTGTCCATTTTCTTACTTGGTTTTTTTTGTTCTTGAGCTTGATTGGTGATTCTATGATCGTGGTGGTTGCTAGCTTTATCCCTTGGTTGATTTGCCTTGCTAGGACATATGAGAATAGATCTAAAATTCCTCATGACTTAGATCCTCATGAGCAATAAGTCATTTGGGATTTAGGGTTTTTGGTGTTCTTATGACCTAGATTCGATTCTGTTTAATTTATTGGATTGAGCCCAAGAACCTTATGTTCCTGATGGCTTGAACAAGTCTCATGCAAAATTTAGAAATATTGGATAAAATTTGGTAAAGTTCTTGAGATGTATGCTTTAGTCCCAAGATGTTTTCAAACAGGGAATAGGAGACTAGTCAGACTTACCCTACTCCAGTAGTTAGACTGATCAATGATCAGACTGGTCTCATATCAATGGTTAGATCAACTAACTATGGTAAGACCAGTCATTGACATGCGGTTTGACTAGCCAGGTTGAAGGTTGTTGATTTTTCTTGGCACAGGTTTCTTGCTTTATCATGTCAAGTCTAAGTGGTATAATCTAAACTTGGTGATTGTCATAGTCACTAAGTAAAGAATTGAATACTGAATGGGAGAAAGTTTTAGGAATCATTCACCCCGTCTGATTGCCGACACCAGTCCTACAATTTGGGAAATGAAAGTCACATCCATCAACGACAAAGCAGACTTAGCAACTATGACTATTAATAAGTTGTATTCATGACATAAGACTCATGAGATGAGTATCATTGCCAAGAAGTCTAAGGCTCCGCAGATGTTGGCTCTTATGGCTAATCGTGCCAGGTGTGGTTCTTCTTGTGAGAATACTTCTTCTGGTTTTTCTTTGTGCTTTTTTTAAGCCATGAGTAATGAGTAACTTGAGAGCCTTCCTATAGATGATCTAGCACTCGTCACTAGTAAATTCATTCGTGCCTACCACTAAGAAAGAGTGTGTAGGAGAGGTGGTCCAACCATTTGCTTTTAGTGTGGTGAGATGGGTCATGTTTGTGCTAGTTGTTCTAAGCTTTTGACCACGAGTAGAGATGATCATGGCAAGAAGGACTACAAGAAGAAGCCTCATTGATTCACCAAGCATGATGCCACACTCAAGAGGGCTGCTATGGCATTGATCTCATCCTTTGCTTATCAAGGTCTTAGTGATGTTGATCCTTAAATGATGATGAGGAGAAGATGGAGTGGAAGAAGGAAAAGAAGAAGGCCGTTGACTTTACCAGCATGTGTTTCATGGCTACGAGCAAGGATGAGCATGACAACAAGCATGACGAGGATGATGTCTATATCAAGCATGATGATATAGACCCTTATGATGCACATAAGCTTAGATATGATAGAGTAATTGTCGGACCCCGGAGCAACGACTCTGGATTCTCTGTGTAAATCGCACTAGTCCAGGATCAGCTCGTGTGCATAGTGGTAACAGGGATATATATCAAGCATGATGACAAACTTTTATTAAATGAAGAGTACAGTCTTATGGATAAAGTTTACATCATCAATGCTCATTGGCAAAATAATAAAGGAAATAACAACGGAAATAAGTAAATAAAATAGTGAAGCCCAAAGAGCTTGCCCACAAGCAGACAATAGTAAGATGTGGGCCTACTCGTCCTGGTCCTCACCGTAGTCGAACCAGTCCTCCTCTAAGTAGAGATAGCAAGGGTGAGTACAAAGTTGTACTCCACAAGTTACACGAAAAATACAATAATAATGCAAGGCTAACAAGTGAAAGCATATATGGTTATTTGATCGTAAAGCAGAACTTTAAAAAATACAGTAAATAGATAGAAAATTAATAAATTTAATATAGTAAAAAAACAGTAATTTAAGCAAAACAATATCATTAGCGCAGGCACCGACCTGACACCAACCTAACCACGGGCATCCCACCCGGACCATCTTTCTCCAAAAGGATTACACATTTCCATCCAAAACCATTTTATAAAAAACAAAGTCTAATATATGAAAAACTTTACTCAACATGCCTGTGACCATGGGCATGGCTATCCAAGATAGTTTATACACTCTGCAAAAGTGATACAACTTCACCCACAAGATATAATTAACTAATATTGTCGGACACTACATGCTTCTATAGGTGTACGACTGAGTAATCATAACAAATCCTTTATAAAGCAAAGCTGTCTACTTGGCCACACCTCCACTAAGTTTTCACCCCAATAAGAAATCCACCAAATTGGGGCCCCTGTTGTGCCATGTGAGACTTCCCATAGCCTACACCACACTCACATTCAAACCAATCTTGTGGGAGTATGAAAGGGTTTTGTAGCAGTAGCTCATAGACCGATCCTTAGCACCCATGTTAAGCCACTGAACAACAATGTATGCTAGCATGCACCAACCACCTAACCATTTGCCTAAGTATAAACCAAGTTTTATATTTTATTTTGAAAAATTCCATAGACTTTCTTGACTCAATGAAGTCAAGAATATAATTTAAAAACACATCATTTTATGTGAAAAGTTATCGCAAACCTAACATTATATCAAAGCAGGTCTAAGCATTTGCTACAAAAATATTCTAGCTGATACTAGTGTAACTATGATTGATATAGTCAAGGTTTGTAACTTACCTTGCTCCACTTATTAGTGTGAATCGTTGTAGAAAAATTCCCTAGATTCATCATAGTCTACACATCAAAATAACCCAAAAATTCAAAAAATTCAAATAAACCCCAAAAATCTAAAATCATGGTAGATTTCGATGAATCATGATTTTAGATGAATTTATAAATTTGAATGGGTTCAATCGGAGTTAGGATGAAGGATAACGAGCTGCTAGAAGTTTAAATTCTAAAGAATATGAATACATGGCATTTTTGAAATTATTTTTCTAAGAAAAGGGAATTATGATGTCAGCATTGAGTTTTTATTTTTGGTCTAATTAATTTTCTAAAGAAAAATGGATTTATGATGTTAGGCTGACGTCAGCCCTATTTTGAATTTTGGCACAGGGGTTGACACATGGGCTTGGTCTTTGTGGCCCGAGTCCACAAACCATTTTCTAGCTAGTGGCACACGGGGTGGTGTGGCACCCGCATGGCCTTCGGGTGCTGACGCGGTGCACATGTGGCTGGCATGTGGCAGCCACGTCGGCTCGATTGTTAATGTGGCTCGTCGGCCTGTGGTGGCGCGCGGTTCCCGATGGCCACCAGTGGTGGAGGCCACGGCAAGGGCCAACATTGAGAGAAAATAAGAGAGGGGAGCGAGGGGAGGTGTTTTCACCTTTGCACGGTGGCTGAGGGTAGCTGAGGGTTGCCGGGGATAGGAGGGAGGTGGCGGTGGTGCACGGCTCTAGGGGGCTGCGTTCCGGTGGCTCTTGAGCTTGATGGAGGGGTGGAGGAGCTAGAAGGGACCTCGGCGAAGCTTGCTCGGCCATCAGTGAAGCTCGACGATGGCTCGAGGAGCAGCAATCACTCATCAGAGGGGTGGTCGGCACTCGGGGAGAGGAAGCACGGTGCGGAGGTGTTGTGAGGCTTAGGGGAAGAAGCTGAGGATGAGGAGGGGTGGTGCGAAGTGAGGTGATGCTGTGTGGGGGGTTTATAGGAGGGTGCTGTTGCAACGGCGAGCTAATCGCTCACCCGAAATCTCGGAGGCTAGCAGCGGGCGCGAAGGAGATAAGGGAGAGGGTGGGCGCAAGAAGGGATGAGGTGGGCGTGAGGAAGAAGGGAGGTGGGTGCGGGGCATGTGGATGGAGGAAGGGTCAGAGGCGACTATGCATGGGAAGACCGATGGCAGTTGCTGGCACCAGTGAGGAGAAAGAAGAGGGAGGCTACGGGAAGTGGAAGAAGGTTATGGGGCCTACGCATCGGTGAGAGAGAGTGAAGGGAGAGAGGGAGAGAGGAGGGGGCAGGGAATGGTGATGAGTGGCGGCTGGGGGAAATCTGGACCGACCACATGTCAGCCCAGAAGGGGAGAGGGGTTTATTGAATTGTTTTTATTTTTCAGAACTCTCAAAAAAAATGAAGGCTTAGAAAATAGCAAAAAACTCCAAATAAATCCCAAGAAATTCTCAAAAATTCTAGAATTCACACGAAACTCAAGAAAAATAAAATTAACTTGATTTGACAACAACTAAACACAAGTTTTCACATATCTTTTTCTAGGCTAAAATAAAAAGGCAAAAAATAAAATCTAGAAAAATCCAATTAAATTAAATTTTTTGGGAAGTCACAAACTTGCCCACCATAAGAAAATCTCAACCTCAAGATTTGGACATGCTAGCAACAGAGGTTAGGATGGTTGGCCTTCATATTGTCCTCTCATTCCCATGTGGCTTTATCCACTAAATGATTGCTCCATTGCACCTTGCAGAAACGGATGGTCTTTCTTCTGGTCTGACGTTCTGCTGTCTCAAGTATCTTGATTGGTTGCTCCCTATGAAGATAAAGGGTCTCGAGTGCTACCGCTCTGTAGGTATACTTGAAGACACTTCTTTAATTGGGGTACATGGAAGACGTCGTGTACTCCAATCATGGTTGGTGGCATCTTCAATTGGTACACGACTCTCCTCTACAGCTCAAGATCTTGAATGGTCCCACAAACCTCAATGCAAGTTTTTCCTTAGTTGAAAAGTCTTGACTTCTCTAAGTGCAGATATTTTGAGGTTAACAAAGTCACCCACTTTGAAGGTTGAGTCTCGGCGATGATTGTCATAATAGATCTTTTGTTAGGACTAGGCTCTTAATCTTTTTAACTTTCTCTCTAGGCTATCTTTAGTCTGTCCTTGATCTTTCTGACTTTCTCTCTAGAGTCTTCAAGCAAATTAGGTTTAGGGTCTTGAGATTCTTCTGGTCGATCCCAAAACAGTGGTGTTCTACACTTCCTTCCATAAAGTGCTTCAAGGGGTGCCATCTGGAGACCAGCTTGGTAGCTGTTGTTCTAAGAGAACTCAGCATATGATATAGCACGAACCTAACTATCTCCAAAATCCAGAGCACAAGCTCTTAACATGTCCTCTAGCACTTTGTTGACTCGCTGAGTCTAACCATCGGTCTGAGGGTGATAAGTAGTGCTGAAGTTGAGCTTGCTTCTAAACTCTTCATAGCTTCTACTAGAACTGGGAGGTAAACTAGCTTCCTTGATCTGACACGATCTTCTTAGAGACTCCATGAAGGCATACAATCCTTGATATGTATAGCTCTACTAACCTATCTCTAGAATAGGTAGTCTTGACTCGTATGAAGTGAGCTACCTTAGTCAAACAGTCTATTACTACCCATGTGGAATCATAACTAGACTGAGTCCTAGCAATCTAGTGATGAAGTTCATACCAATTTCTTCCCACTTCTAATAGGGTATAGGCAAAGGTTTTAAAAGTCTAGCAGGTCCATGATGTTCTGCCTTCACCTTTTGACAAGTGTTGCAGACATCGATATACTCAACAATTTCTCTCTTCGTGCTGACCCACCAATACCTTTCACTAAGGTCCTGGTACATCTTGGTACTACCTGGGTGAATAGAGTATAGAGGGTCATGGGCCTCTCACGAAATTATATCCTTGATTTCTTTGTTATTGGGAACATAGATATAATTCTCAAACCAAATGGTTCCATGCTCATCCTCACTAAAACCGGTGGCTTTTCCTCTTCGCATGTTCTTCTTTATTTCTTCCATATCTTCATCCACCTTCTGAGCTTCTTTTATCTGATCAGGCAAAGTGGGCTGAATTTCCAGAGTTGAAAGAGTACTCTAGCCCACTAGATTTAGGCTAAGATAGGCAACTCCCTCCTGAAGTTGTGTCTAAACCTCTTCTACTAAAATGTAGTTTGCGTAGGTCTTTCTGCTCAATGTATCTGCTACAACATTAGCCTTGTCTAGATGATAATGGATCCCAAGGTTATAATTCTTGATCAGCTCTAACCATCTTTGCTGTCTTAGGTTGAGCATTATTTGGGTGAAGAGATACTTCAAAATCTTATGGTCCATGTAAACTTTATAACGTTTACCAATAAGATAGTGTAGGAGGTGGTGGTGGTGCACGGCTCCGAGGGACGCATTCTAGTGGCGCTTGAGCTCAATGGAGGGGTGGAGGAGCAAGAGGGGACCTCGATGAAGCTTGCTCGGTCATCAGCAAAGCTCAGCAATGGCTCGAGGAGCGGCAATTGCTCACCGAAGGGGTGGCTGGCACTCGGGGACAGGAAGCATGGTGTAGAGGCGTTGTGAGGCTCGAGGAAGAAGCTGAGGATGGGGATAGGTGGTGCGAAGTGAGGTGATGTTGTGCGAGGGGTTTATATGGGGGTGGTGACACAACGGCGAGCTAATCGCTCACCAGAAATCACAGAGGCTGGCAGCGGGGCGCAGAGGAGATAAGGGAGAGGGTTTGTGCGAGAAGGGAGGAGGTGGGTGCGAGGAAGAAGGGAGGTAGGTGCGAGGAATTAAAGACGAGAGGTGGGTGCGGGGCATGCAGAAAAAGGAAGAGGCGGAGGCAACCATGCACGGGAAGATCAGCGGTTGTTGCGAGCGCCGGTGAGGAGAAAGAAGGGGGAGGTGAAGAAGGCGGTGGGGCCTAGGCATCAGTGTGAGAGAGAACGGATGGAGAGAGAGATGAGGGGGCAGGGAATGGTGATGCGTGGTGACGGGGCAAGGATCTGGGCCAGCCACGTGTCAGCCCAGAAGGAGGAGGGATTTAATAAATCATTTTTTATTTTTAGAACTCTCAAAAAATAAATAAAGACTTATAAAATAGCAAAAACTCCAAATACATCCCAAAAAGTTCTAAAAACCACAAGGAACTCAAAAAAAAATAAAATCAACTTGAATTGACCACAAATAAACGCAAGGTATCATAGATATTTTTCTAGGCTACAATATAAAGGAAGAAAAGAAAATCTAAAAAAATCCAATTAAATTAGATTAAAATTTTTGGGATGTCACAGTAGTGTCTCATCACTTGAAGCAAGTTGAGGGCCTGAAACATGTCATGAGAAGAAATAGCAAGCTAAAATCTAAAAATGAGATCTTGAACAGTGAAATTGATAGGCTTAGATCTCTTATTCATGATGATGATAATTGTAGCTCTTGCATTGCTTTGTATGCTAAAATTTGAAAAATTGCGATCTTTTGGGTCATCCTTGCTTAAACAACTAGGAAATGTTATAGCTAAAATTATTGACATCAAGTCTAGTTCTACTTGCTTAGAAGTGTGACCCTTCTAGAGCTAGTACTTGGTCATGCTTTAATAGTGTTGATTTGGAAAAAAACTTGCCATGCAAACTAAAAAATTATTCTAATGCCAAGAAACTTCGTTGTGATCGCACTAGAGTCTTGAGGATCTTTCATGTTCAGCCTCGTCTAGCTAGTGTCTCTAGAATTGTCCCTAGACCTCGCTTTACAGATGGGTTCTTTGATTCCTTTGGTGGTGATAGAGAGCGGTTTTAGGTTTCAGTGGAGTGGGTTTAGGTCTATAGTTGCCCCTAGACATGATTTCGGTTGTTTTGGTCCACAGTGAGGACTTGAGATGGGTTTTGGTAGCTCTAGGACATGTCTTGATGCATATTATTCTAACTTATGCTTTGGAGCTTTTCCTGGTAGTCGTGTGTCTCAACATTGGATATGTAGATCATATTTCACTAACCTTAGCACCGAGGCATAGGCTTCTTCTATCTCTTTGATGTAGGCTTTTCATGTGTGAAGGAGATCATGTGGATCCTTTCAGTATCTTTGGATCTCCTATCTTATTTTGGGCATCCAAAGATGGCCTTCACTTCTCAGGATATATCTTGCTCCAGTTATGACTACATCAAATACATCTCACCTCTAAGCGGTGTGACGTGGGTTTAATGCTTAAGCTTTGTCAATTCCCTGCTTCCATACTCAGTATTGCATAACATTTGGGAGAGTGAGGGTTTTAGGTCAGTTTAGGGTGTTTTAAGTCACATTTTCTGGTTTGTGTCTTTCTTGGGCACTTTTCTTCTCTACTAGGTTCTCTAGGGTCTCTTACCATGTGTAGGTTGAGCTTGCTTCTTCTTTCACTAGCGTCTAGTAGTAGGGATAGCTAGTGTGGTCAATTCGCTCCTCAGCAGTGTGTTTTACTTGGGTTGGAGACCATATGGAGTCAAAGTTTCTTGTTCTTGCAAGTGGTTTCTCTTGCTTTTAACTCTTGCTTTTTTTGCAAGTGGTTCTTGTAGTTAGGGGGATTATTTTGTTGCTTCATTTTTCATCATGCATATGTGGCATTGTATTGTAAGATATGCATTTAGTTATGAGCTTTAACTATTACTCAATTGTGATGTAATCCTAATTTGATATGACTCATTGCCATGTTATATCTACTTAGCTAGTTTTGCCGTGCTTTTGTATATATGATTAAATCTTTGTCATGCTAGCTTAACTTACAAACAAGTGGTATCAATTATTGCTATTAGTATCTTTTAAGTTTGCAAGGATTCCTACGAGCTTAAGCATAATTGGTTAAAATTGAACTTCTAGCGCTTCGATTGATTCAATTTGAGCTTTTTGATTCCTTTTAGCTTTCTTGACATGGCTTAGCTCATATTTGGATACATTTAGGTAAACTTGTCAATTTTTGAAGCCTTGCTATTGTGCTCTCTTTCCTATATTGGTTATATGTGCCGCATCATGATCTAGATAGCTTTGTATGTATTTTATGACTTCAAGTGGTATCATTTTAATTTGAACATCACTTTGAACTATTATGCATTTTTATTCATACATACATGCTCTTTCTTTTACTCATTTGTACTCTTCGTGTAGTATGCATCATTTAAGAGGAAGAATTAGAAAGAGGGAGTTTTAGTAAGCTTGTATAGCCACTCGACCTTTGATGACTATTTTGCCAAAATTGAGAGAATGATTAAGACAAAATTTAGTTTTAGTTAAAAAAAAAGGGGGGAAATATTGAGAATACTCTTCAAAGGGGAAGAATGAACTAAAAATATGAAAATGAGCTTTGTGAGGTTGAAAAAGCGCAAAATGAGCTAGTGAGTGAGAAAATGCATTTTGAGTCATTATTGAGATCTTGAGTTGAAGGGAATCTCATTTGCATTGCATTTTTTTTTTTGCACTTTTGGTTCTCTTTCTTACTATGAAAATGGTCATGTTGAACAATTGCTTTTTTATTTAGACCATGAGCAAAATTATACTATTTGAGGAGCTTGTGGTGTGGTTGAAGCTTTTATTGAAAACTTGCTCTTTCTTGGTGTTAGCACCATTCCACATCTTGCCGCATTGATCATGTTAATTTCTTTCTCTTGAAATGAACCATTTGTGACTCTTGCAACTTGTGTACTTTTATTGTCCAAATTCAAACTTAAGTTCTTATCTTTTGGGGTGTTTGTCAAATTACTCATCAAGGGGAAGATTATGAGACCATATGAAGGACACCCTGTGATACCATGTAGAGGTCACCTCATGATTGTGATGAGTATTTGATTGTGCTTGTGTTTCAGTGTCAGTTTGGGTTTGATTTTGTGTCGGTTGCTCTCTGATTCTATTGTCTAGAAGACAGCGATCAGACCGGCCTGTAAAGGCGGCCTAATTGTTGACCAGTTTGACCACCCCTACAGAGTAGTTTGACCATCTTGATTGTCATGGTTAGACTAGCCCCTATTATCGAGAAGATTAGGTTGATTTGCTTGCTGTCTAACCAGCCGATGGTTGGCGGTTAGACTAGCCTCTGGTGATTTTCAGTGAGCTGTTGGTTTCGGCCGTGTGAGTCATGGAGGGAGTCTATGCATGCGAGAGTGAGTGTTTTGGTGTGTTCTCTTGTCATTCTTATAGAGTGGCTGTGAAATCTTCATCCTCAAGTAACAATATAATCAACTTTGTTTCCCTCTCATGAAGTGTTCTTATCTTGGTTGATTTACTCTTGTTCTTATTGGTTCTTTGCCTCTTCTATCCCCTTATTGATCTTGTTGTGTGCCAAAGATGTGTAAGTCATAAAGATGGCTCATGTAGATCAAATCTCATATATCTAGACACTGTTATTTAAAAGATTTCGAAGCTGCCCGGTTCTTACTTGATTTGGAGTTTTTCTTGAGGAATCTTGATTCGAGGGTTTTGGCTTCGATTTTTGGGTGGGCTTACCTGATGTGACATGTGGGAATTCATTTAGAGCCACATTGGATGTTTTTAACCCACAAGCAAGTTGGTTCTTATGTTTTTGAGATTTATCTAGTTTTAGTGCAACCTTTCATGTTTTGAGGAAAGGTTAAAACTTTAGCCAAGATCTATGCAATCCTTAGATGGAATAAGTTCATAAGACCTATAGCATGGTGTATGTAAAGTTTGACTTCATTTGATCATGGATTTTCACCACAAGTGGTTTTGACTCGGACTGATTTTCTATTTTGGGAACAGGGGAATAGTCAGACCGCTTGTAGGCCTGGTCAGACCGTCCACCAGACAGACCCCACCTCTAGCAGCAGTCAGACCGGTTAAGTGCTGAATTTGTGGATCATCGCTGTTTTCGGTCGTTGTTTGAATTTAGGTTGTCAAATCTCATCTTCGTAGCTCTTTATGAACTAGAGTGAAAGATTTCTGAATGTTTAGGGAAAGATTTTGAGAATGTGTCATTCACCTTGTCAGTCCTACATAAAGATATCTGTATTCGACTTCGATCACATGCAATGAAAACTGATTCTCTATCAAATCTGAACCAAGTCAAGATCTTTATTTATTTCCCATCTCAAAAGAGGATATTTTTTTTACCGCTGATTGACTTTGGTTTTGAACTCAAGCCCGTCAGGACCTATAGCTAGCATGCGTGGATCCAGCCTGCCGGAGCTAGCACACGCAACAGTGTAACATAATTAATTTGTCAATGTGCTGCTCGCTTGCCATATCACATGATCGATCTGAATTAAGCCAACACCGCAAGTAGTGATGGTCCAAGCTAGGTCCAATCCATGCATGAACATTGAGAGAGAGAGAGAGAGAGAGAGAGAGAGAGAGAGAAGAGCTGCCGATCGATGCAAGTTGGAGCTGACTCCCTGTTGCTGATTTGCTCGATCGATCATGCATGAATCGATCGGTCAGCTATAGCCTTTTCATTTATGAAACCGGCCAGCCTGCAGGATCCGAAGGCATGGCTGACCCACGAGTCGGTATCACAGGTGTTGCATGGTGAAAAGAAGATACCACCGCGCTCCGCTAGTTAGCTCCGATCCAGTCCAGTGCACAGGACAGAAACCACGCACACTACTAGCAGCGCAGCTACTCACGTTGCAGTATAGAGCTAGTACTACTAGCAGCAGATGCCCTGTGCTGCAGGTCAACCCCTTGTCGCATCTCATGGCTCCCAGCTCGACCCCTAATTAATTTCCTTTGGTCCTTTGCTCAAACCCGGCCACCCTCCTCTCGATCCCGGCCCACTCAAGCAAAGGTCAACTCATAATGCCAACAAATCGTAAATTAATCCGGCATGTCAAATCTACATGCATGCTTCGTTATTATTGCATGTACGGTGAAATCCACTCAAGATTTTTTTTTTAAAAAAAAAGAAACATGCAAAAACTTTGCGTGTCTTTGCATTGAATTGTAAAGGAAAAAAGGAAAAGAAGAGAAGTCGGTGGGAGATAAAGGAAAGGAAAGGAAAATTTCACGCAGCAAAGAAAACCGGATTCGATCGGAATGGTGTTCCATGAATTTCTTGATTCTGGGTGGCATTATCCTAATTAATTGGACTGTTTTAGAGCGGTGTATATCAACATTTTTTAAAGATGAATATATAAAATTTTGATTTGCCTTTTTTTCTTCTTCCTTTATTATTTTAATTCGATATATCCCCTCCCTTCGCATGATGGATGGGTTTGGTGACAAAATCATATAATTAGAAAAGATCATACATGTATATAATAATTAATCAATTGATCGATTAATGTTGAACGTATATCATTCATGCTTACATGCATGGACATCCATCCAGCTAGCTATGTCTGGGTCTCGTGGACTAATCAAATTGCCAAGAAGGTCAAACTCCAAATGCAATTAAGAAGCCAAGGCAGATCTGTATCCTTTCATGGGCGTGTGGAGCAGTTTTTGGTTGGATTTGGTAGGACATAGGATTCACAAGAATACTATCCAATTCACCCATCCAGCAGCTAGCTTACCTTGCAGTTTCCACAGAAATGAAAATTCGAGGTAGGCATGTGGATCACCAAAATAAGCTCCCCTTATTTTAGCACTACTTACTCTTAATGTTTATTTCCCCATTAATTCTACGCATATCTCCACTCCTTAAAAATTTGAGTTGGTGGTCATTGGTGTGTTCTCCCTCCTCTCTTCTCAGTCGTCCGATCTAACACACAGGAATCTTAACCATCTATATCCCCTCTCTCTCGTGCTAACTATCGCTCCTCTCCGCTTCTACCTTCGGTTATTCTATTCTCTTATTCTCTCCAGATCTCTCTCCCATGTTCTCACCCTCGCAGACCTGTCACCTCATCTCCCCTTTCCCTCCTCGCCGCCCATCGGGCATCTTCCCACCGCCACCACCCCATCTCCCCTCTCCCTCCTCCCTTCGACCACCGGGCTAGACTAGTGGGAACCGTGAGGCAGCACAACACTCAGTGACAGTGGCTGGTGGATCCGAGAGAAGGGCGCTCGGTGATGGTGGCCGGTGGATCCGAGAGATGAACGCTCGTAGACAGTGGCCGTTAGATCTAATGGCCGCCCCCTACTCCCTCCTCACCCCGCCCCCTGCAGCGCTGCATTGCCATGGTTCTCCTCCCTCTGCCACACCCACCCCTACTGCTGCCATTGCTCGATGTCGCGTGGTAGCAGCAGCTTCCTCTTCCAGCACCTACCCACGTGGCTCTCCCCCTACTGCTGCCGCCCAGCGGTTGCACGCCCAGTGAGCTTCTCGGGGCCGTGGTCGAAGTCAGGGGCGGTCGAAGGGGGTCATGGTCGAAGGGGGCTGTGGTTGATATTGAAGGGTCGTGGTCAAAGTCGGGGCCGAGCAGGTCGGGTGGGCCACGCAGGCTGGTGCCAACAGTCAGGCGACAGGGCACGGTCGAAGGGGAAAGTGGTCGACGTTGAAGGGATGTAGTCATCGAAGGGTCGTGGTCGAAGGGGATAGTGGTTGAAGGGGGCAGTGGTCGAAGTCGAAGTCGTGGTCGAAACGGAAAGTGGTTGATGTCGAATGGTCATGGTCAAAGGGGATAGTGGTCGAAGGAGGTAGTGGTCCAAGTCGAAGATCTGTGGTTCAAGTCGAAGATCCATGGTCGAAGTCGGAGATCCATTGTCAAAGTCAAAGCCGTGGTCAAAGGGGGCCATGGTCAAATAGGGAAGTGGTCGACATCGAAGGGTTATGGTCATCGAAGGGCCGTGGTCGAAGGGGACAGTGGTCAAAGGAGGTAGTGGTCCAAGTTGTAGATCCATGGTCCAAGTCGAAGATCCATGGTTGTAGTCAGAGATCCATGGTCAAAGTCGAAGCTGTGGTCGAAGGGGGCCATGTTCGAAGGAGGAAGTGGTCGACGTCGAAGGGTCATGTCGTTGAAGGGCCGTGGTCGAAGGGGATAGTGTTCGAAGAGGGCCGTGGTCGAAGGGGGCAGATTCGTGGTCGAAGGGGGCAGTGGTTAAAGGGGGCAGTAGTCAAAGTCGAAGGAGGTAGTGGTCAAAGTCGAAGGGGGCCATGGTCGAAGTCAGGGCCATGGTCGAAATCGATGCCTTGATCGAAGAGGCTGTGGTTGAAGGGGAAAGTGATCGATGTCGAAGGATCGTGGTCGAAGGGGACAATCGTTGAAGGGGGTTGTGGTCGACGTCGAAAGGGGTAGTGGTCAAAGTTGAAGTGGGCAGTAGTCGAAGTTGGGGCCATAATCGAAGGGGGCCAAGATCGAAGTCAACGCCAAGGTCGAAGGGGGCCATGGTCGAAGGGGCCGAGGTCGAGTTGAAGATCCGTGGTCGAAGGGGGCTATGGTCGACGTCAAAAGGTCGTGGTCGAAGTCAGAGTCGAGCAGGTTGGGCAGGCCGAGCAGGTTGGTGCCGACAGTCATGCCACAGGGTACGGTCGAAGACGAAAGTGGTCAATGTCGAAGGGCCATGGTCGAAGGGGATAGTGGTCGAAGGGGGTAGTGGTCGAAGTTGAAGCTGTGGTCAAAGGGGACCGTGGTCGAAGGGGGTAGTTGTTGACGTCGAAGGGTTGTGGTCGAAGCCATGGTTGAAGGGGTAGTGGTCGAAGTCGAAGTGGGTAGTAGTTGAAGTCGGTGCTGTAGTCGAAGGGGACAGTTGTCGAAGTCATAGCCATGGTCGAAGGGGGAAGTGGTCGATGTCAAAGGACCCTGGTCCAAGGGGATAGTGGTCAAAGGGGGCGGTGGTCGAAGTCAAAAACCTGTGGTCGAAGTTAAAGCGGTGGTCGAAGGAGGCTGTGGTCAAAGGGGAAGTGGTCGACATTGAAGGGCCATGGTTGAAGGGGACAGTGGTTGAAGGGAGCAATGGTCAAAGTCGAAGGGGGTAATGGTCGAAGTCGAAGACAGCAGTGGTCAAGGTCGAAGGGGACAGTGGTCGAAGTCGAGGCCGTGGTCAAAGTCAACGCCGTGGTCAAAGTCAACGCCGTGGTAGAAGTCAAGGTTGTGGTTGAAGGGGGCCGAGGTCGAAGTTGAAGATCCATGGTCGAAGTCAATGCCGTGGTCAAAGGGGGTCGTGGTCAACGTTGAAGGGCCGTAGTCGAAGTCAGGGCTGAGCCGGTCGGTCGGGCCGAGCAGCCTGGTGCTGGTAGTCGGGCGATAAGGCACAAGTGCACAAGAGGCCTACCAACATATGACCACCAGCGATGGCCGACCACTCCTGACCTACAATCACGCATGATGGTTGATGGTTTTCGAGTTAGGACCAAGAGATGTGATCGACGGCTTCTGATTTACGACCACAAGCATTGGTCGATGTGTTACAACTTACGACCACAAGGTGTCCACGATGGCTTCTGACTTACGATTACGAGTGCTGGTCGATGTGTTCCAACTTATGACCACGAGGTGTCCACGATGGCTTCCAACTTACGACCACGAGCGCTAGTCGATGTGTTCTAACTTACAACCATGAGGTGTCCACGATGGCTTCCGACTTACGACCACGAGCACTAGTCGATGTGTTCCGGCTTACGACCACAAGGTGTCCATGATGGCTTCCGATTTATGACCACGAACGATGATCATCGGCTTCCGACGTAGGACCGCGAGCTATTGTTGAAGGCTCCCAACTTTGGACCACGTCGATCGTCGACCGCTGCCAACTTACGACCACCAGCGATAGTCGACTGCTCCCGACCTACGATCACGTGCGATGGTCAACGGCTTTCGACTTACTACGACGAAGTGTGCACGAGGGCTCCCGACCTACAACCATGAGGTGTGATCGATGTCTTCCGACTTATGACCACATGGTGTGATCGACGACTTCTGACTTACTTGAGAGATTTCAAAACTTTTAGAACATGTTTGTATGCATATTCTAAAATTTTTGCCACCCGTGAGTTTCAGAACATGTAGCATGATAAATTTTAAAAATCCATAGCAACGCACGGGCATTTAGCTAGTGACATTAACAAATATATGCATTTAGCTTTTATGAAAGATCAAGCTGCATATCAATTTAGGGACAGGGTTGAATATTCAAGCTGCCTTAAAAGAGATTACAACCCATAAGTGTCATGTAGCCAAATCCAGATAGCTAGGTGGGGGTGTGCTACCTAATTGGCATATATGCAAATTGGGTTGATATATACATGTGTTTGGCCGAGTGATTAAAGAGGGGGCTTTGTCCTCATGCCTCCATTTATTCATATAGCTAGACAACTTGCAGGTCTCTCTTTAGGAGAGAAAAGGATATGATTAGGTATAAGAGCCTTGGCAATCCCATTTTTGACTCCGTAGCCCCACGTCCACACCCAGACCCGCTTTTAGATTCGTGCTTGCACATATACCCCATGTATTTGTTATGTATTTTGGCTTTTTATAAATTCTCTTCATTTCTCTCCTCTATCTATCTATCTCTCTTGGTCTCTCTCCGGTGATTCCCCAGCGATGAGCTCCGCCAGATCCGGTGGAGGCATAGCGCGGCGTCCCAAGATTCGACGGCACGTGAGCTCAAGTGGCGAGGAGCTGCAGTCGGATCTGACAATGGTGTGATGTGGCACCCCCTCAGATCTGGTGACATGGAGAGGTTTTAGGCGATAGTTGTAGGGTGGGAAGCGGCCAGATTTAGTGGCATCACAGTGCTCGCATAGCGATGGCCTCGTCGAAAACCTCGAGGTTTCCAGGGGTTTTTAGTGGCCTTACTGGAAACCTCGAGGTTTTCGGCGATGGTGGCTTGGGCAGGGTTTCCGATGAGGCCTCTGGTGGCCCGGTAAGGTGGTGAGGTTTCCATCAAGTCGATGGCAAGGTCTCTAGGGGCCAGCGGCAAGGTACTCGATGAAGTACGATTTGATATTTATTCATAGGGAGTGTCTATACAACATTCGACTGTTTTTTAGGACAAAAATAGTCAGATTTTGAGCCGTTAGATGGAGATCCAACGCCCTAGATCATTTTTTTTGGAGGGGGTCATTTTTTTTGGAGGGGGGCTTGTATGGGTGGATCCGTTGGATGGAGATCTAACGTCCCAAATCAGTCTGACTGTTTTTGTCCTCAAAAACAGTCGAATGTTGTATAGGAATACTCTTATTCATATTGCTAAATGTGAGAACAGATCTTAAAGCGTTGTGGACGGTGGATCCCGTAGGGGCAGAAAATCCGTTTACATAGGTAGCCGCCATATATACTACTAGAACTCACACATAAGTGGAGCTAGCTGATAAGCTTCTAGGACTAGCCAGCTTGGAATCAAGGAGGGGCATGGAGGAGCTGGACGAGAGCAAGTATTGGCACGACGACTTCGGGGAGGAGCTCATGAGGTCGGTGGATGCGGATTCCAAGGACGGGGAGGTGGAGGAGGAGGCGGAGGGGCCTCGCCGGCGGGAGTCCATGGTGAACAAGCTCATCTCCACGGTCTACTCCGGTCCCACCATCAGCGACATAGAGGGCGCGCTTTTCTTGACCAGCGGCAAACAGCAGCTCGTCGACGGCCGCAAGTGCTACAACTCTAGTCCAGTGTATGTGTGTGTGTATATATGCTGTGAGAAATTATGAATTATTTTTATGGTAGCCAAGTAATTAACCGTTGTTTAATCAGAACCTTAATTTTCCTTACGTGGATTAGTACTTGCTTCTGCTGAACCTTAATTTTCCTTACGCGTATTAGTGATTGCTTCTGCTGTCATATCATTCAGTGTTTTCTCTCCGGAGAAGGTGTTGAGCAAGATGGAGAACAAATACACGCTCCAGATGAAAACTCGTGGGAATGGGCTTGCCGACGACGGATACAAATGGAGGAAGTACGGGCAGAAATCCATCAAGAATAGCCCCAACCCAAGGTACACATGCACATACACAGTCCTTAATTCCCGGCTTCGATCTCTTAACCAATCGATCTCCTCATGTGTTTCAGTGTAGTAGCCATGCATGATGACAATTGTTCTTAGCTAGATAATTAATCTTCACGCACGTAATCTATAGTTACCATCACCATGCATGGTGTAGCTTGACACATGACCGGCAACAACATTACATCTGCTATTCGCTTTCGCGAAGATGAATCACATGCGCGCTCGCCCGCGTTATTTTTCGTCTAGCTAGAAATGAATCGTCGATCACATCCCAGAGCATCATGCGGTTCAAATACTCCGATCTAGTGAACCAAATAAAGGGAGAGCTAGCTAGCTGTGCACTGGCCTAGCTTTCCCAACCAAAAATTCCCAGGACAAGAGCATCGATCACCTGTGCTTACAGATTTGCAAAGGTAGGTAGTGCAGAGTTAATAGCTAGGATCGATTAACTAAAACTACAGCCAGAGGGTAGCTTGAAGCTCTTGTATGCGGCGTTCTAATTGGCGACCAAACTGATTCTTCGATTGGACGTTCTGACGAAGACGAACATATATGCGTGCAGGAGCTACTACCGGTGCACGAACCCTCGGTGCAACGCGAAGAAGCAGGTGGAGCGCGCGACGGACGACCCGGAGGCGCTCGTCGTCACCTACGAGGGCCTCCACCTCCACTACACCTACTCCCATTTCCTGCACCAGGGCTCACCCGTCAGCCTCCCCAAGAAGCCCAAGCTGCACCCGCACAGCCCGACCTCGCTGCTGGACGGCGCATCCTCCATGGCCCAAGAGAGCCCACTCGCCGACGGCACTGCCACGATGATGGCCGCCGTTGGCACCCAGACCCAGGTGCCTGCAGCCGGAGACCACAGTAACGGTGTTGTCGATGGCTTGTTGTTCGAGCACGCGCTGGTGCCTTGTTCGCCGTCGTATCTTGATGAAGCAGCAGCAGCTGGTAATTTACTACACGGCGGCTTTGCTGATCACGAGGAGCAGGTCATGATGAGCTCCGCCGGCGGGCTTCTCGAGGACGTGGTGCCGCTGCTGGTCCGGCGGCCGTGCAACTCGGCGGCCACCACCTCGTCGCTCAACTCGCCGCCGCCGGTGTTGTCGCCGTCGCCCTCCACGTCCTCCGTCTCCTGGACGCCGACGTCGCCCTACATCGATATGGCCGTACTCTCCAGTATCTTCTAGCTACATAGCTAGGACGCTGGGCGTCTCCAACAACTGGCTATTTAGTTAGCTAGATCTGATGTGGCAAGGAAAAAGTAGGAGAGAGAGTAGTCACTAGCGACGAGCAAATAGCTGATCTATTTCACGTAGTCTAAGAACATGAGAGAGGAGCATGTGGGTCCAACAGTATAAAATAGTCTTTGCTTTTGTCTCTCACCTTCACGTCAGCTGACTATATAGCTAGTACTAGCTATTACCATTGCGGACGCCCTTAGGAGGTTGGTTACCTATAATCACTTAAGGCATGCATCAAGTGTGTACCTAGCTAGTAGCCAATAATAGTTGTCGGTTCCAGAAAGACGAGATTTATGCGTGAGTATAGTATAATATAGTATAAATCGATCGACCAGGGGGTGTGTTTCATGGTTGTGCTTTGGGTACGTGTCGTGTGGCGTGGTGTTTGCAATGTACGTACGTCGTTGCCATGGTGCGACACGAGTGCTACCTTGTACGAGGGAGAAAAATTAAACGTGGTTCGTGAGTACGTGGTGTCTTTTTGAAGGTGTGACTAATGCGCTATCGTTCCTTCGTGTGCATACATACATACATACATACATATGACAGGAACACCGTGGTGTCCAGACTCCATGATTGAAACCTTCCATCCATGATTAAGATTTTCTATCCATGATTGAAACTTTTCATCTATGATTAAGACTTTCCATCCTGATATATTATATATCATTGCATTTACACGTATTTAAAAGCAATCAAAAGGAACGAAGGTTTGGTGCCCAGATACTATGGTCGAATCTGACTTGCACGCCTCGAATTGAGAAAGATAAAAGACTCCTAACTTACTTAATCTATCTTTTAGGGACCACCTACGGATTTTTTTCACCAAAAAAACCACCTCACCCACTCCTCTCTCTCCCCCTCAGATCGATCCCCACACCCACGGCCGAATCCGTGCCTCCCTCTCCCTCTCACCACCCTCCCATGGCTCCCTCGCCGGCCTCCTGCGGTGCCCTCCCCAGTCCTCAGTGCCGCCAACCCGGCCTCCATCCGCGGTTGCAGCACCACCACCAACGCACCGCCACCGCCTGTTCCTGGCTGCCACTGGACCCGGCTAGGGTTTGGGCCGCTGACGCCGCCTTCCTCCCTGGTCACCGGCGCCTCCAACCCGGCCTCCATCTGCGGTCCCCGGCCAACCCGGCCCCCACCCTCCATCTGCCAACCCGGCCCCCAGCACCGCCCCCTTCTTCACATGAGCCGCGACGAGGTGGCGCCCCCTCCTTTCCCATACCAGCGACGCTTCAAGTAATAACACTAATCTACAAGGTTAGTGTGTGTATAAAATTTGAGATGATCAGTCCAAAACATTGGTGCAAAGCATATACAAGGCATCCTGAAATCCAAATTTAGAGAAAAAAAAGTTGCACAAAAGTAAGGCATTGTTTGCTATCCTGAAATCCTGAAACACGCTTCAGGTAATAACAACACTATTTGCTATCCTGAAATCCAAATTCAGAAAAAATTGCTCAAAAGTAAGACACCTAGAACAACGGATATAATACATGAATGATGCATTTTGTCCACGAGATTGCATAGAGAAACAGACCAATTCATCCTCGACAATCTCGTGGTCCTTCTAAATCTGATCAAGCTCCTCTGTAGCCTTGCCATACTGCAACCATATAATCCAGAGGAATTGCGCACAAATAAGGCCACTAGAACACCACATAAATACATGCAAACCCCGATCAACAAAATCTTGAACAACTTTGCACCATTTGCTCTCTGCCTCTTCTTGTCCAAATTGGTTGCATACACCTTCCTGTATTGGCTACCATTCTACATCAGCCATACAAGTAAGCCTTCTTATTCATTCTTCAAATCTATTTGGAATTGTTTTCATTTGATGCTTTAGTAGCAATTGGAATAGTTTGTTTTTGTTATAACTAAAGCTGCCCTCCAATAATGCATTTCTAATAGGCCTCTGCTTATTTCATCTATTGGCAGCAAGTGCCTCTTCGATGCAATGGCTGGCAGCTTATCAATAATCTTTGATGTTGGGGGTGTGTTGGGAGGTGTCCTTGCTGGTCACATCTCCGATCGGTTAAATGCACGAGCAATCACAGCTGTGAGCTTCATGTATTGTGCTATACCTGCCCTCTTCTTGTACCGCACATACGGAGGCATGTCAATAATGTGGAACATTTGCCTCATGTTCATTACTGGCATGTTTGTTTGGAATCTAAGTACAATGTAGTCGCCTTCAAGAAATGGTATGCACTATGGATTCCATTTTCATAGTTCTAGAGGATGCTTGGCAAGAAGTTGCACTTAGCTGCTTCCCACCACCTTCTTGATCACCTTTGGTGAGAGGCTGAAATAAGCAAGGGAGATGAGGCTGCCGAGTGATTTGCTCCATGCAACTCCAGGAAGTTAGCAGAAGGTAGAAAAGTGTGTGTTCAGATTTTTTTTAGGTTTACAAGATGGTGAAAACACCTCAAAAGTTTCTGAGCCCAAATATAGTTTCTCTTTAGGTGACTTGTAAATATGTTAGGTAATATGGTTGGGACTGCGTTGATTGTATTACTAGATATTTAAGCTCGTATGTGATTGTTGTTTCGTTTAGGGTAGATAAAGAGAACCTCCCTCTGTACAAGATGATACCTGAGTCATCTGCTGGCCATGTTGGCCTCCTTTTTTACATGTAAATATACTCTATTGAGAAGAATGAGCAAATTTTGAATTGAGGTTTCAGGAAAGTGTAGTTTCAAGAAAAACTGGTGTACATCTGTTATCAGTTTTGTCGAAAGATAATTAGTAGTTTACCACACTGTTTCAATTGGAAAAAAGCTGTAGATTGACAATTGGAAAAAGGCTGCAGATTGACAGTTCAGCATACATGTAAACATGTACAGATTGATAATTTCACATTGACAAGGTAAACTGTGAATAAAAGCAATTAATGCATTTTCCAAGTTACAGCCTCAGCAAAGCACACAACTCACCCAATGAGATTTATAACAAAAGAAACTTAAACTAGCTCAACATTTCACACACATGCACTCCTAATTGACGAAACAGAAAGAACTTCGTGACATTTGATTTGAATACTCAAAAGGGTTCCCAAACATAACTTGCATGAATGGAGTCCAGTCCCCTTAGATGTGGCCAAAGGATATGAACTGAAAGAATTATGACTTCCTCATAAAGCTCAGGAAGATCCTGATCAAAGCAACAACTATGACAATTACATAACTGAGATAACAAAAGGTTGTAAGATAATTTTACATTACATGTAACTATACAACAGTCGTTGACATGATGGAATGGAACACTTTAACATCTCTTAAGACTTCAAATTAAGTTTAATTACACACAATGTAGCAATGATCTTGACTAAGATAACAAAAGGGAAACTAATCAAAAGTCCTGGCGCTAATCCACTCAAGCTGCGCCGAGCGCACCAGAGTCAGATGCTGTCGCGTCCTCTGTGCATCGGGGATGGTTCCTCCGATAGTACTGTAGCCCGACCATAAAAAAACTGAGTTGGAACTATTCTTTTGGGGCTCAACAATCCCATGTATAATCAGTTTATTCCATGTATAATCAGTTTGAAAGATGATGTTTTGATAGCTGTACCAATTCAACAGCCATGTCTCAGGAACATTATTTCAGGTCCCGTGCTAGATCCTCATCCTTGTACGTGCGAGAAGCCATGGGATGATTTGTCTACTTCCATTACATCATATACACCCGGTGAGCTGTTTCTTACCCCTTTAAGCACATTCTTGATTCATTGCTCAATTTAAGCTTGGGGGAGGACTTGTATGTGTATGGATGATGTTCTAGCATGTTTGTATTATATTTGTGAGCATTTGATCTTATTGTCGTGTAGTTGATGATATATGGTCATTTGTATGCTTCATATTATGCTTATGTGATGACATATGGCCTTTACTATTTGCTCTCATGTTATGCTTGATTGTACATCTTGGCCATGTGAGCCCATGCTTTGATTAATCAAGAAAGGTCATGTCGAAATTTTCTTAATTGAGCTATATTGTCACTAGTTCCTTGTATGTCTTAAGTCATTTGGCATCATATTAAAGCTTGAGTAGTGTTTATTATCCTTGATGTGCTTAGAAACCTTGTGATTCTATAACATTTGATTCATTGCGAGTTACACATGTGTTTTGACCATTTGCGGATTGAATTGGTTCTAGTCATCGCCTCTTGAATGATTATATCTTAGTTTCATGCTTTGGCATATGTTATTTTAGATATTGATACTTTACTTGAATGGACAATTTGTGAAAGGGGTAGTCCTATCTTGAGTCAATAACTTGGTTGATTTATCTAGATATCCATGTCTTGGGACACGTGTTACTTAGCATTAATGAAAACCGGTTAAAGATGCTTAATCGTAAAAAAAAAGAAGAAAGAAAAAATGTTTTGCAATGTGTGAGTGTGTGAAATAAGTGACTATGTCACATTGGTTTGAAAATGTGTTGAATCAGTAGCAATGTTTTGCCCAAGTGAGTGTGAGTGTGAATAAGTGGCAAGTTAGCCCAAGGGTTGGAATAAGTGGCACAAGTGCCCATTGTGTTTTAAATTTGCTAAAAATCAACAAAAATTAGGTATCATGGCTCAAGTGTGGGCTTTTTCATAAATATCATGCAAGTATTAAGTCTCTTTGTCTCAAATAGCATATGCCTTAGCATGACCCTTTGATATGCTCATTCTTGATGTTATACCTAGTTTCGATGCTTTACAATTTTGGTTGGATACATGTCATCACTTAGTGCATTTCAACACTTGTGTGTAACTTGATTTGGTCAAATGTTGTAGTTATCATTTGAGATCTTTGCTTGATTCGTTCTCATCTTGGATGGTCCTCAAAACTCAAGCTAGACAATCTCATTTTATATTGCTATATGCTTCTTGGCTTATGGCGTGCATTTAGCTAGTCTTTTACCATCATTACTTGTTGTCCGGGTTCGATAAATATCATGCCATTTACTTGAGGACAAGTAAACGTTTAAAGCTTGGGGGTATGACATGCGTCATATTTACATATATTTACTTGTCATTTTACCCTCATTTTTTCGCATTTTAGGACCATTTATCATCATTTACACGCTTTTCTATAATTAATTGCTCAATTTGGATCATTTTACATTTTTCTATATTTTTCTGCAGGTCGGCGCGATCAAGGCGCATGAACGACAAATCTGGACTTTCGGGACTGCTCCATACAAATGTGCGCATTGTCACGGACGCGTAGGATCTTTTCGCGAAGAAATTGGACTTCCGGAGGACCAGAACAGAAGCAATGAGATGGGGGAAGGACTTGATTGCAATTCCTGAAAACCTGGAGGGCTAACTCGCAAAAATGCCGAAATTCCCCACTCCTAAACCCTAGCCACCGCCCAGATCCAACTTGAGCCGGCATTTGCTTCTTCCTAAAACCCCACTTTGCTCTCTCCCCCTTTTCTCTTCCTTACCGGCGCCAACGAGGGCCGCGCCAGACTCGCCGGCGGCCAACCGCTCCTCCGCACCACCGTCTCTTCCCCACCTCAACGCCTCCCCTTCCGCGCCGCCTTCTCCGGTGCGCCCAGCCTCTCTCCTCCACTTCTCCACCTTCTCCATCAACTCCGGCCGCTCCTTCCTACCTCCTCCCGTCCCCTCCCCTTTCTTCTCCACCGCCGCGACTCCACCTCCGCGCCTCCTCCCGTGCGCCGCCACCTTGCTCTCCCTCTGCGTTGCCTCACCTCGCCGCTCTTCACCGGCTACCTCCACCGCGCCACCGACTTCTTCCTCTATCGCCTCCCTTCTCCTTCCATCTCTCTCCGCCACCGCATCCTCCTTCTCCACCCTCAGCCACCAGCCCCGCCTCTCCTCTCCATCACTCCCTATCCTCCCTTGGCACCACCGCCCGCTTCTCCATCCTCCTCTGCACCTCCTGCAGCTCGCTGTGCCCCCCAGCGCCACCTCTCCCCGCCGGTACTCCACAGCGCCGCCGCCTCCTCCATTAGCGTCGTCTACCACTTCCCTCCTTTGCTCTCCCACCGGCGAGCGCATCCATCCAGATCCACCTCCCTTCTCCACCCGCGCCGCCTCCACATCTCCCTACCGCACCTCCCTTCCCCGCCTTCTCCGCCGCCTTCCCCTTCTACGCCGACCACTCCACCGCAGCTTCCTGCTCCCTTCCCGGTCCCCGTCTCACCTCTCCTCTCCCTTTGCCCCACTTTGCTTTTCCTCCCTTTTTCTTCTGCTCCAGCGCCGGTTCGCCGTCGATACTCTCAGCCAGCACCGACACCGACGCCATCAACACCTTCCTCGACTCCATCTTCTTCCTCTGCAACGAACGCCACCCCTACAGATCCACATTGCCGGCGGCTACGCCGACCACTCCACCGCGCCTTCCCTTCTACTGCGCCATCATCCACCGCGCCAACTTCGACGGCGACCACTTCCTCTACATCCCCGGCCTACATCCTCTGCTACTCCTCCGGTTCCTCGGCAAGCTTCAACACCGACACCTTCCTCTGCTCTGCTTCCCCTAATGCTCTGCTGCTCGGTTTAGTATAATCTCTTCCTTTGCCTAATTGCTTTTCTTAATCAATGCTCAAGTTAATTAATTGTGTATGCACTATGATTGTGAGATGAGAACTGTGATTGTGCATGTGCTCACTGATCTGTGCTTGTTATTTTGAGATTATGCTATGTGGATGTGATGATGAATTGTGGATGTTGATCTATTGATCTATGTATGTGTAGTACTCTGTTAATTTGAGCACTGATTAAACTGCTGGTTTATGCACTGTGATTGTGGATGTGAAATGTTATGTTGATTTATGGATCATGATGATATGCACTACAAGGTTTTTACCCTAATCCAACCACTTGTATTCGCAACGCTACAAATTTAGTCGCAATAGGAGGCTCTATTGCAACATGGACTATAATTGGTTGCGATACGTGGCACTTAGTGCATCTAAATTATTGGGTTGTGTTAGTCCTAACCTTCGTTACGACAGGTAGGTGTTATGGCCTCGATTAAACTATGGTTGCAATTACATTTAAATATTGCAACAAATGAAGCTGCGTTGTGTTAATAATAAATTTGTTGGTGGCCTAAACTACTTCTACGCATGGGCCAAAGGCTTCGAACGCATGGGCCAAAGTCAAAGGTTTCTTACACCGAGCGACCACCAGCCACATCGCCGGCATTGCTAAAAAAACGCATCGCCGCAAATTCCTGGAGCCCGGTTCTTCCTGTCCTGCTCCTCTCACCCCCTTTCTTCTCCACCCACGGCGCCGGCGAGACCGGGCCATACCTCGCCGGCGGCCACATATCCGCCTTCTCTCGCCGCTCCCCGCCGTTCCTCCACTGCCCCTTCTCAACTCTACCCAGCCTCTTCTCTCCATCCACTCCATCTCTTCCCTCGGCACCACCGCATCCAGTCGCCGCCTTGATCTCCCTCCGCATCCGGTCGCCATACTGCCGCCGCACCACCTCTCCTAAGCCACCTTCTCCACCTCTCTCAGCCTGCCTGTTCCTCTCCACCACCCGATCCGCCTCTCCGGCCACCGCAGCCTTCTCTTCCCGGCTCTCCTCTCCACCCGTGCGCCGCCACCTCTCCTCCTTCTTCTCCACATCCACCATCGCCTCCCGTGCGCCGTCGACCTCCATCAGCGCCGCCCTTCATCACCTCCGGCCTCCGACCGCGTCGATCCCCTCCGCAGCACGGACACCGGCGGCAGCATCATCTCCACCGAGCCCAGCTTCTTCTACCAGATCGGCGCATCACCTCTCCACCGACGGCGTCTACAGATCCACGGCCGCCACCGACACCCTCATCTGCTCCTGAAGACCGATTTGTCCTCGGTTCTACCCCTGATTTGCATATGGCATAATCTGGTGACAGGTACAGAATGTCAATCTGGTCTCTCATTGCTTGCTCTGGAAAGAACCTTCTTGCGTTCGAACCAAATGGATCTGTCTCATGGATTGTTCCCCTCGGATACAACTGTAAAGAAGATCATAATTCCAGTTACCGAAAGTGAAAAGGTAATCGAGTTGTGTGAAATTCTTCATGATTTCACAAATACACAGTGAGATGCATCAGTCAAATATTTTCCCTTTTTTTCCAGTTCATTTTGGTTTCAAGAGTCCAGGTCTTCAGGAGTTTGATTTCCTACTTTTGTAGTTGCAACTCTACACTTTATGATGATTCTTAGTTTTATTCTGCAAAGCGCCTGTTTGTATGTATCGATTGCATTGCTTTGACATTATGCCTTATCAGAGAATGAGTTGTATCAGTTGTGCAGATATATCTGGTGGCAGAAGATAAGGTCATAAAGATAACTCCACAAAACATACACACTGTTGACCCAGCATCAGAAGTATTTTTCAGTTACAATTCAACGCCAGGGAGATCCGAGGATATCATCGGTCTATCGATCAGCGGCAGTTATTCATCTCTTTTTCTTACCATAAGGAACCGTGGCCTTTTCTCTTTCTCATTGCGCACTGGGCTGCAATGGAGTGTCGGGCCTGTGCTTGATCGCTTTGGTTACCGTCTAGGCTGCAAGAGAAATATATCAAGCTGCTATTTCAATTCAGTTCCAGCTGTTGATCAGTGTGAGGGGACTCTTTATGTAAGGCTTCATTTCACTGCATATAGTTGTTTTCCAATTTCCATGGTTTGGTCTTCTCACATTTTTATCCTACCTTCTTAATTCGTGATGATGCAATCCATACGACTAAACAGATATCAAATACTGAGGCCAGCTCTATTCTTTGTACATTCATAGCAGTCAGTACAGATGGATCCAAGACTTGAGCTCAATCGACAAAGTGATGACAATTGCACCAGGAAATAATGGGCGCCTGTACATTGTCCTTCCAATAAAGTCAATTGTGATTGGGCTTGGTGTGTTGACAGGAAACATTTCATGGCTGCAGAATGTTGGTCCCCAATCAGCCAATGAGCCAATAGGATCCATCTTGGTGAGTCCGTGAGTGCTAATTTAGTTTGCTTGTTTTGTAGATATTTTTTTATTTGCTTCTGAATTTCCCAATTTCTAAATGCTGAATCGATTAGGATGGTGTATTATATCTAGTGAAATTATGACTGTACATGTTGATTTGTATTAGACAAAATGCACACCCCCCTATAATTTGTTGTGAGCTCCCCCACTGTTTTGTGTACGAATATTCCTACTTCATGTAATCATTTCGTCAAATTGCTTTGTCATGATGATGTTGTGATTTACTAGTCCTCCATAGGTTTCTGGCACCGATAAAGATAACAATTATCATGTGCTTCGGAGCTATTATCGAGTTACTAGTATAGTCCTGACAGTGTGACTGTGCAAGCTGCTTGTATTTGTATCCTATGACCATTTTTTATGTCTGCTTTACCTGGAACTTTAACCTTACTGTACCGATTTAATGCAGGTGTCAAGCGGAAGCAGGCAGGGCAATCGGATAATATAGCTGGTGTTGTTGGGAAGGTTGGGTCCGTGGTGAAGAGTCGGTGGGCTGTTTTCCAAGAGGCAAGGCAGCAGCATGTCGATTGAAGATAGGAGCTGGATGCGCATGGCAAAGTATCTTGTTGAATGGCAAAAGGATTTAGGACTTCATTGAGAATACCTTTGGAGGCAGATCTAAAGAAGAAAGCGCTCCATGTCCATGTGCTCGTTGCGTTGCATGTCCTCTGAGAAATCAAAAAGATGTTGAAGTCATTTGGTACTTAGAGGTTCGATGAAAGTTTCATCCAAGGAGAAGGTAATACTCAAGATTTCGTTGCATGTCCTCGGAGGATAACCTGCTGAAGGAGAATACGATGATGGCGAAGCAGGTGATGCGCTGCTAGCAAAGAACTGATTTTGCACTAATCCGCGGAGCTATACATGGCGAACTCACGGGAAGTGGAGATGAAGAGCCAAATGAGAGTGCAAAGAAGTTCTTTAAGTTATTAACCGAGGCACAAAAGGCGTATCCAGGCTGCAAGGAGGCTACAAAGGTTTCTTTCATTATCACGATCTTTCGGATGAAGTGCATGCATGGTTTTAGTAACAATGGAATACGATCGATCCTTGATCATTCGCGTTGTTCCACCACAGTATCGGACACCTTGGATAAAGTGTGTAAGGTTGTTCGAGATCTTGGACTCGACTACCAAAAGATTCATGCATGTGTGAGCAGTGTGTATTATTTCGTGGGGATTATCTTGACTTGGATACATGTCCAACTTTGTGAGTCGATCTAGGTGGAAAGGGACCGACTCTTACGAAGATCTTTGAGTCCTCTAGCACTTGTGGCGGACAAAGCGTTTTCCACGTAAGATCTTGCGGTATTTCCCACTTACTCCTCGGCTGCAAAGATTGTTTATGAGGAGTCGACATCAAAACTTATGCGTTGGCATAAGGAAGGATTGGTGCGTGATGGGAAAATCGTCACCTGCGGACTCGTTGGCATGGAAGCATTTGGATGCCACGGAGGAGGAATTTGCATCGACCCTCGCAATGTAAGGCTTGGACTTGCATCGATGGCTTCAATCCGTTTGGGATGTTGAATGTTGCATACACTACTTGGCTGTCATCATAATCCCTTATAACTTGCCTCCTTGGTTGTGTTTAAAACAATTGTATTGGATGATGTCAATGCTGATACAGGGCCCAAATCTCTGGAATGAACATCGATGTCTATTTGCAGCCAGCGATCGATGAGCTAAAGGATCTTTGGGAAAAGGGTGTTCTCACATGGGATGCAAAGGTTAGGAAAAATTTTACCTTACGTGCGGTTCTACTATGGACCATAAACGATTTCCTGCATATGCCATCTTTATGCAGTTGGAGTACTAAAGGCAAGTTTGCATGTCCTTCTTGTCATAAGTATCTGAGAATACTTATGGTTGAAATTTGGTGCAAGCATTGCTACAGGTCATCGTCGCTTTACGCCACAGAACCATAGATGGCGCGAGGAATAAAAGTAGCTTCAACAACAAGGTAGAAACAAGGAGGCTCGGTGCCACTTCTTGGTGAAGAGGTTACTGCAGTGATATGTGATTTTGAGCAACCAAAATTTGGGCAAGGCACAAGGAAGAGGAAGCGTGAAGAAGAAACTAGGTGGCACAATTGGAGGAAGAAGAGTGTATTCTTCCAACTACCGTCTTGGGAAAAATTGCTTATTAGGCATAATTTGGATGTCATGCACATTGAGAAGAACATTAGTGAGAGCATATTGGGGACATTGCTGGACATTGATGGTAAATGTAAGGATGGTGAGAAGGCTCGGCTTGACTTGCAAAATCTTGGGATTAGGAAGGATCAACATCTGTGGTGGAGAATGGCAAGTATACTTTGCCATCGGCGTTGTACTGACTTAGGCAAGGATGAGAAGGAAATGTTATGCAAATTCCTACAAGGAGTGAGGATGCTGATGGTTTTGCAGCAAATATAAAGAGATGCGTGGGCGTCAAGGGATGTAAGGTTTACGGGTGAAGACTCATGACTATCATGTTATATTACGAAACTATTACCACTAGTAGTACGCGACATATTGCCTCAAGATGTTGCTATCCCATTGATTCACTAAGTAATTTTTCAGTTCATTATGTTCAAAGGCGGTGGAAAGTGACCTTGAAAACCGACCTCTTCGATTGGAGAGACTTTATGTCGGCTAGAGATGTTATTCCCACCAGTATTTTTGATATTATGATGCATTTGCAGTTCATTTAGTGAGAGGCTAGAATTGGAGGACTGTGTGTTATAGATGGATGTATCGATCGAGAGGTATCTACGTCGCTGAAAGGATATGTGAGGAACAAAGCACAACTGAAGGTTCTATAGCGAGAGGATATATATTGAGAGTGCATGACATTTTGTTCTCGGTTCCTAGAATACATCGTCTGGTGAACCGCCCAGGCGTCATGAAAGCGGTGCGATGAATGAACCACCGTGCGGGCTTAGCGTATTTCAGACCATTGACTACTGATAAGAAAGGTTGCAAAGTTGAGTCTATTCCTAGTTTAGAGTTGAAGCGGATGCGGCACTACATAATAACAAAGCGTGATGAGGTTGTTCCATGGATTGAGTAAGTTGAAATTACAAGCGGTGTGTGTTTAATGTTCCTCATGATTAATGTTTTCTAATTGAGTACCTTTGTTTTGATCATATGTAGTTTGCATAAGGAGGAACTCAAAAGATTACTACACACGGCGTTGAGAGGCGTCACGAGGAGCAATTTGTTGGTTGGTTTGAGCGTAAGGTGAGTAACGTTGTCAGCTGCATGCTTATAGAAAATAGCTCTTGTCTTTATTTATTTTCTGTTTTCAAATCGATTGCAGATGAGCGAACTTTATGCGAAGGGGATTAGTGATACACTATATGCCCTTTCTCGAGACGAGATCACGGGTTCGTGTTTTTAATAGGTCCGTCATCAACGGTTTCTTTTTAGAACGGCTTACGTAGAGAGTGCCTTGAATACACAAAATTCGGGGTTGCGGTTAAGAGTGCTGATAGTTACGCAAGTATGGAGTGGTATGGTGTCATTAAAAGATATTGACACTTGATTTCCTGGTCAAAAAGAAGTCGTACTATTTGGTGTGATTGGTGCAGACGTACTGCTCTAGTAAGAACAAGAGCGAGAGGGTACCGTAGGGATCAATATGGGATTATAGATGTCGATACAACTCGTTTCGATATCTAAATGATCCTTACATCCTGGGGACTCAAGGTGAGCGGGTTTTTATGTGAAAGGTGCAAAGAAATCGAGTGGAGCAACATGTTGTAAGAATGAAGCCTAGAAATTTGTTTTCCATGCACGAACCACTAGACACTGAAAATGAGGACAGCTTGATATTGACTCACTGGAGGTGGGAGTGGAAGCCGTGAATATTTCAAGCCGAATGAAGATTTGTTAGCTTGGAGGAGGACCGACTGGAAGGGGTGGCGGAGATGCGATCGTCATTGAAAATGCGCTACGATTGCACGAACCATGTGATGAAGACTTTGTTGATGAAGATGATGATCTGATGACACCTCGTTGATGATGGACATGTAGCACTGTCAACTCTTTAGGCACCAGTCTTGATGATGAATTCTTTGTATAAATATGAATTTAGGAAGCACCACGTTGTTTTGTAATAGGCTTTAATTTATATGCAGGACAAATAGCTATGTGTGCCGAACAAATTTTATTTTGGATTGAAATGGCTTCCACCCTTGTGCTTGGTAGCTGTGTATATCTTCTTGCTTGTTACGCTTCTTTTGCTGCTTTGCTTGTCTTTAATCTTCTTGCTTAATATGCAACCTGGTGGTATGTGCTAATTAGTTCTAACTATTTATAATAGCTACTGATTAGCTTACCTACAATTTTCCTGTATCTGTCAACCCCAGCACAAAGCTTTCATAGAGCATACCTACCTTAACATTAAGCAGCTTACGTGCAACATATTGTTCATCTCAAACAGAAGGTATGATACAATTTTGGATAATGATCACTATGATAATGATCAAAGGAAATAGAGTCTGAATATTCACATTTTGCAATCTCCATCTTTTGCTTGTCAGTTTTTTACTGCAGTTGAATTTGTAAATTATATAATATCTGAATTTTAAATTCTCAAAATTCTATCTGAGTTGAATTATACTCGATTCTGAGCATCGGCTCTATTGATCCAGTAAGATTCAGCGAGTAGTCCATTGCATTATAGAGCTTTACTCAATATCTTGTGCATCGGTTCATAATTTGATCGATTTCACTTACGTTGGTAACTTTATGTAGGAAATCAAGTTGCACAGAGCGTGCTGGAAAAGTTGAGGCTGCGGTGAGCAACATTACCTATGTTTCCTTTCACGACACTTGTCACCGTACCATTGATTTGAAACTTCTAATGCATTCATTTGGGAAGCTAGTTAATTGCATTCTTTGTGATTATCTAATGTGAAATTACCTATCAGTGACCCCAACCCGATGTTACGCAATTTGAAATGTACTATCGTCTAAAACAATTGGTGTTGGTGGCCATGTATAAAAAATGTCAACGATTAGTTGCATCGAATCTTGGCATGCTCTTTGAGTGAAAATAGTTTTAATTAATGAGAGAAAAGTACATATCTTAAGTGTTTCTAGCTATTTGTTCCGCTTCTTTGGATATTCTTTCTGTACTTGAGAGGATATTGTCTTTGAAGCAATGGAATTGTGTTATCGGACCACGAGGCGCTTATATGTTGCACGATTTTCAACCTTTTGGTGAATGATATAGCGGCGATCAAGGCTCGGAAATGAGCTCCACTCGGCCATTGCTTCCATTTATAATGATGGTTTGCTTTAGTCCACGCATGGCGGCGAGCAACCATTCGATCATTGTAACTATGGATTTAGCTTAGATTAATGTCTAGATTGTAGATCCTATCTGTTTAAAATGTTTGCGGTCTAGGCCTTGTATCATTGTTAACATTCTTGATTAGATTGTGGACAAGTACAACTTCTGTTCGTGTATAGAGTTAGAGGATTTCTGCGAGCAATGATGGGAAGGCGATGGGCGTGGTCTTTGTGCATCATGCAATTCTGTGTTTTCTTCTTCCTTGCTGCAATCTTTGCTCTTCTTATTTGTCGGGCGATTCCATGAAGCTACTGACCTATATTTACTCTTGGGCTGTTAGTGTTATATAAGTTGCTGCCCTCTAGAAGTGATCGCTTCCACCATCCTTGTTGGAAGGGATGCAGACGATCAATAGCTTTGTAGATGGTCCGACGGATTATGAAGTTTTTCACAACTTTGACTGGATTGGAATCAGTATCAATCTGAAGAAAAAGCTGTCAAGGTCAATGCACACTTGTTTCATTACATCACTGAGCTTCTCAATGTACCACTCTCATTCTTTTATGCAGTTTTGTAGGTTAACTCCCATTTCTCTTCTAGCTGTATTTATTTTGTTGTAAATGACAAGTACTTACTGTTTAGATTATGAAGTGTCTATCTAAAATTCCATGGGAAGAAAATACTTAACATTATCCTACACGATCTGTTCTTCTTGAGGCTTTTGTGATTTGCCACCATCAATGCAAAAGCCCTGTTGCAGCAGATATATCAATGCATGCGGATTTGTTCTTCTCACCTTCTTTGTGTTATGAGTTTCCGATTGTAAAGCGAAGTCGTGTAGGAGAGAACTATTTGTATCTTTGAGTCGATGTTATGCGACTTAACCACTGGTGGTGATCGGCTGGTTAAACCGTCCAATCTCTTAACGGATGCGTGCGCTTTAGTACCACCTCGCTAACTCAAGCGAGACTAGCACAACAAAGATTTGAGTCCTGCTGCGCAATTGAATTTCCACGATTCGGCATTACCTTGAGCGATCAAGACGCTACTCGGCCAACTTGGCTCAATCTTGACTGAGCTGTTGGCCCAAAGCTGGCTTTGTTTTTTTTACAAACTATTGTTTTTTTACAATCTCATTATTAATCTATCTCATTATTAATCTATAAAAATTATTTGCCCAATCGTTTTATGTAATTTTTTGCAAAATAATTATTTAAGTTAACATTATTTGCCCATTATTTTTTATGTAATTTTTTGCAAAATAATTATTTATGTCAAAAACATTTGCCCAAACTATGTATCTCAAACTTAGTTCATCATCTCCTACTGAGTTGCCATGTCATCTCTGCCTGAGTGCCACATCATGTCCTACTTGTCGGTTCTTCATGACCCACTACCTTGTTATGCCCCCAACATCTTGCACTAGCTAGGTAGGACCCACGTCTACTATCCGTAGCTGGGTTGGTCCTCATGTCCTGTTGAGTTGCCATGTCTTCTCCGCCTGAGTGCCATGTCATATCCCACTTATCATTTCTTCATGACCCGTTATATATATTGTTATGCCCCAACATCTAGCACTACCTAGGTAGGACCCACGTCTTTTACTGTAGTTGGGTTGGTCATCATGCTCTACTGAGTTGCCACGTCTCACTTTGTTTGCCATGTCATGTCTTACTTGTCGGTAGGGGTGGAAAACGGTAACGGATAATTCGTTTTATCCGATATTCGTATCCGAGACAACACGAAAATAGTAAGCAAAAATCCGTATTCGAAAATATTCGTATTCGTATTCGAGAATATTCGTATCCGTATTTGAGAGTATTCGTATTCGCATTCGTATTCGAGAATATTCGTATCCGTATATATTCGAGACTATTCGATTCATATTTGATCCATTTCTAGAACCCATGAAAAATCCGTACAACTTTTGGGATTTAAAATTTGAATTTAGGCGGTTTAAAACCGGTAACCGGTCAAAAATCGGCAAAACTGCTAGGAATCCGTTTTATCCGATATTCGTATCCGAGAAAATCCGTATTCGAAAATATCTGTATTCGTATTCGATAATATCCGTATCCATATTTGAGAATATTCGAATTCGTATTCATTTTAAAAATATGGATTCGTATTTGTATTTCAGACTATTCGACCGTATCATGTCCATCTGAGTGCCACATCATCTCCCATTAGTCGGTTCTTCATGTAACGCCTGAGACCAACTAATATCATAATTTCATTATGTAAATTTTTGACTGAATTTCATTTTGATTGAACCAACTACTTTTTGATTTAGTAAAATCCTTCATCAAATTAAATGCGCCTTCATAGTCTTTCCACATACATTTTCCTCCAAACAGATTCCCACAAAACCAAAGGCGCGAAAAAATTTACAACTACAAAAGGCCACGAAAAATCCCGCCACAACACGGTAGATTAGCTGTAATCAGCGCCCCCACGCACGCGTCCACGTTTCCGTAATTGCGATCTATTCCAAAACCGTGAGGGGAGAGGAGGATCGCCGTTTTGCCCTAGTTCAGTGCGATGGCATCGTCGCGCCGGACACCGGACGGGCATCCCTCCATGGGCGTCGCCTCGGAGATCTCAACGGGAGAGCTGTGACGGCGCCTTCATCAAGAGGGCGCCACCGTGCGCTTCACAACGCGATGGCGCGAAGAACTCGAGAAACGACTGCCAGATCAATGGAGCGGCGGCGTCATCCTCATATTCAAGCCGTCGTCGAGGAACAAGATGAAGACGAACACGCCGGGTCACTAAGGTTTCGCGGCGGTATATATGCGACGATGTTATAGTACTTTACGGTATGCAATATATGCTAGGGTTTATGACTAGGCCTCGCCGCACTTCACCTCGGCCGTGTCCTCCTGCCTTGCCGCGCTTCACACCGGCCGTCTTGCCTGGTCGCATGGCTGCGCCTCTCGTCGTCCATGTCCATGCGTGTGCTACTGCTATACTCGGCGTGGCCGACCGGCATCTGAGCTCTTGCGAGCACTGCATGTAGATAGGTCTCCTTGTTTATTACTGCAAAGCCTGTTAGAATACAAATGTAATCTTGAGCATAATGTTTAGATTCTGCTATTTGAGTTTTTTCTCTAGTCAAGTCTACGCAGGAATAAAGCCGGAATGGCCGAACTCTAGTTAGTAGTAGCAGACTTCAGCTTAGTGGCCCATTAGCCGTTTTCTGTTTTCAGTTGCGTCCGAGTCTAAAGGAGATTCAGCAGGAGATCCTGCAATTCCGGATGACCAATCTTTGCATGTAACCATCAGTTAGTTATGAATAAAAGACTGAACAAAAACACCCCAAATTAGCTGGTGGTACAGGGCAATTCGCCTAAAATCATTTTGCCTGTGTTTCATCTATTGGTCCCCTGTTGTCGGACTTTCGTCGAAGTGCATTCACTCTTGAATCTTCCACCGTGAGCGAGTGAGTTCAGAGAGCATTCAGTGGCGTTTGCCGATAGCCAAATCGACAAAGCCTAACGGGAGGTGGCGATTAGTTTATAGTCAATGGATGAACCTAGGTGCGGAGAATATTTCAGCAATATACTCAATATACTCCTAGGTCTAGAGAATATTTTAGCAATTTGTTTCATATATATAGTCAATGGATGAACTCGAGTGCGGAGACCCAAACATACTATACTCGATTATCTGCGGTATGACCAGTACTTGGTAGGAAAATTCAGGATTGTTTTGGATATTTTTTAGTTTTGTTACTTGCTTCTTATTTCCGAACCTCATGCACTACATGTATATTGATTGATTTGTAACTACATGTATATGGATGAACTGCTTTATTGATTTGTAACTACATGTATATACACGCAATGCACCAAAGACTGGAGAGGTTTGGACAATATATTTCAATGCAAGGAAGGATCGAGAAACGAATTTGTCGATGTACATTTAGATAAAGTGATGTCACATATTTTAACTTGGCATCTTTTAAAGAACAGCTTGAGTGCGGACCTAGGGACTTCATGTACTACAAGATGCGTTGTGGCGGGATGTAGCAAAACTTGAAGCCATGGGTTATATACGAGATGCGAATCTGATTACTACGTATGAATGAGGTGAGAGGAAATCAGGTTGGTGCTTGTCGAAGGAGCAGGAACATGAGGTAGATGTCGCCATAACATCGATTAGCGACCAAGGAGAAGGGAAACAATGATGACTCAAATGCGCTTGAAGACATTGATGCCTACAAGTTGTGGCTAACAAAGCTGCAATCCAAGGATCCGGACACCAGTAAGATTGTTCGATGATTCACTCATGCAAATTGTTATAACAAAGTTTGCTCGATAAGTGGTATTGTATAATCATCATCACTCGCAGATTTAAGGGATGCCTTGAGGATGAAACAATCGAAACATACAAGGAATGGCTAAGGCATACGGGCGTCGTCAACACATGCGTAATTAAATATCTTTACTCATTTAAACATGTTTCTTATTACGCAAACAATAAAATAATTATTAACATGTGTTGGTTGCATTCTTTTGTAGTATCATTATTGGAAGAAAATACAAATGATGATGACATAAGCTGAAGGGAGGAAAATGATAGGCCAAGTCATGCTAGGAAACCAAAAATCTAGGAGATGGTATGTCTGCTCCTTCCATTTTATATTTTATACTAAAAACTCTTTTCTTGATCATGGATGTTCCATTATTTCTTAATGTTCAAATAGGAGAAAAATCCAAAACACGTGGAAGAGGATGTCTCAAAGGTTTGTGATAACCAACAAGAGAATTAGGAATCGGACTCGAAATTAAAAATCAAATTTAATCCTAATTGGGTGGCCCCATTGGTGAGAACCGTCGATCGTTCGTGGATGAGGTGGTAACGTTTACCGGAAAAGGCTCCACTTATAGGAGTGAAAACGTGGAAGGGTGTGCATCCAAAAGTCAAAATGTCAATAGCGGATGACATCTTGGTATGACACTATCTTTTTGTCCATATGTCTTGTTGTCACTAGCTAAAATTTTGTATTCTATTTGTCTTTGCATTGGAGCAACTTAAGCGGGACTTACAGAATGTTGAAGAACCTAAAGAAAAGATATGGGCCATTGCCAAGGAGAGGTACAAAGGATGGCGTGCTGCATTTAGTGCTACATCTGGGGCTTACATGCTTGATTTGAAAGAATGAAACATAAGCTGAAGATTTAGACAATGTTGAGTGGTACTACTTGATCCGATACTTTGGAAGTGAGAGCTTCGAGGTTTGTAAAATGGTTAAATATCCTTTTCTTTTACAAATGATCAAATCAGTGTTTTAATCACATCATTTGTAAACCATTTCTGAAGAAGAGCACCAAGAACAACAAAAGCGTAAGAAGCAAAAGACACGACATCTCATGGGATCCAAACCATTTTCCCAAGTAAGCTATGATCAGGTAATGACAAGCTTTCTCGACCTAGTTATTTTTACAACATCAATACCTCATACTACATGTGTTGCCATCTCGAGAGACCAGACAAGCGGTAAGGAGCCTGCTGATTTGGATCTTTGGATGGTTACTCACACCAAGGGCGGGCAATGGTCAAACCGGATACACTGGAAGTATATGTGAGTGCTAAATATATATATTGTTCGACTTTATAATTGGTTCATGCTTCATAAAATTTTGGAACACTTCTAATTTTAATCCTTCTAATGTGTTAATTATGTTTCGCTTAGGAAAATGCTCGTCAAAATTGTTGAGGCAGAATTATCGAAAGATAAACAATGTCTTACGGTTGAAGAAGAAAATGCACTTTTCAGAAATACTACAAAGAAACCATAGGAACCAAAATGTACAGATGTCATGGTCATGGATATATGGCGAAATATCCAACATGAGCGGCTCTATTGAATGAGAGAGAAGAGAATTTATCCAGTAGCTCATTGCTGACCCTCAAAGACCGAGAGGAGGTTGAAGATTTAAAACAAAAACTTGCAAATGAAGTTCTTTGCAAGGGAAAGAGATAAGGAAGAAAGTATCAGACAAATGCAGAAACTTAGAGAAGAGCTTCGTTTGCAAGTTGCACTACTCTGAGTAGTAAATATATTATATGCTTGTCTTTTGTCGATTTTCCCCTAATGTTGCTTGCCTTTTATATGGAGCAAGGCTAACCTGTAACACCACTGTTCAAAGCCTCCAAATAGCGCAGCTGTGGGCATGAATGACATCACACCACCACGTATAGAAGATGAAGCACAAGAGCTAATAAAATGCAGCATGTCGACATACGAAATGCATTTGTACACATGTGTATAATGCAGTGTTGTTATTTTGTTTGTTGGCGATTCAACCAAAGCAAGCGTGATGACCACAAAGAAAAGAAGTTGATCCACCTACTCGCACCATGGCTACAGCTAATACTCTGTAACAAGAAATCTTTTCCCAACAGACAACAATGACCAACCAGTGATTCAAATTCTTAGCGAAGCAGATAAGGCTGCTGCAAAAACTCGTAATCAAAAGAAAATGCTACGGTATGAATGCCTATATGTGAATTTTGTTTGTTCATTTCAATCAAATTATGTGCGCATATTGCAAGCGGTGGGTGAGTCATATATGCTATGTTGTAAGCATTACTATTGACTTGATTTCATTGCGAATTATGTTCTGCTGTACATTGCCTACTATACATTGACTCTGTACATTGCGAATTTCATTGCCTCTGTACATTGACTAATTATGTTCTTGCTTATAAAATGCAGGAAAGCATGGTGAGCCAAAATAATTAAAGTACTATGGAATATGCGTGCGTGCGTGTGCTGATGGAACATCATGAGATGAATATGTGAAGCAATACTTCGAGTGAATGAAGAACAATTTCTTTTTTTATTGCAAACATAGTTCAAGACTTGTAGTTTGAGAGGATATTTTTGTTATTGCAAACATATTTATTACAGCTCGAGACATAATTTTCCAGTTATTGAAGGATTGATTTCATATATGTGTGTTGATGATTGAATTTTTTCTTTAATTCTATTGTATCTATGTTGCAACAATAAATTAATATACAAATATCGAACGAAATAGGCGTACACGACGAAAATCTCCTCGTCGCAATAAACTGAAATGCATCAATTGTTGTTTGTCGCAATAAACAATATTGCAACGTAGGTTGTGCAATGCCATAAGACTTAGTAACCACAACCAATGTGTCATTGCAATACCACTTACTTGCAACCAACAAATTTACGTGGCAACATAAGTTATTGCAATGAAACATTGTGCATCGCAATTACGGATATAACCACCAAATGATTTTCGTTGTAGAACTTTTTATTGCAATGGAACATAGTCCGTGGCAATTAGTTCTATTCCCACGTAGCAATGGCGTTGCAATATTGGCTCGTTCTTGCAACACCATGTTTGGTGGCAATATAGTCTATTGCCACAACGTGTGTCGTGGCAACAATTACTAATGCAACGATGCTATTGGTTGCAATATCTCCTATTGCGACCATATCGTGCGTGGCATTTGCTTTTTGTGCTCGTTGCGAAAGTCAAAGTATCGCAACACATCAAAATTGAGTTGCAATAACCTATTGCAACATATTTAAATGCCACGACTCACAACGAAACCAACTTCGAAGCATTTGTTACATATTGCGACCAAAATGCCCATATTGCAACCATTCTTAGGAGTGGCTTTAGGTTAAAATCCTTGTAGTGATGGGCATTGGTTCTGATCATGTGAGTTGAGATCTGAGTTAGATTGTCTATGTTGGCATTAGGTTAGTTTGTGCTTATGGTCAGTGTGTGTGTGTGTGTGTGTGTGTGCTTCCTGTGAATTCGATGTCATGTGCTTGTCCTACAGTTAGGGTTAGCATGTGTGTTTGTTTGAGTTGCGCGATTTAGCTAGGCCGGCGACCGTTTACCCTTTCCATGCTGTCTCGACTCCCTCTTTGCTTCTAGTCCTCTCTTGTGCTTCTTGACCTCCCTCTTTGCTTCTTTCAGCGGTCGTTAGGTAGTTAAGTTGTGCGTGCGTTCGTCGTAGTCATAGTTGTTAGTTGTGTTGTCCTACCGTCGTCGTTTATTTAGCTGTCGACCGCTTTCTCCCTCATTCTCTCTCGACTCCCTCCGTGCTTCTAGACTCCCCTAGTGCTTCTTGACTTCCTCATTCTGACTCGCGGTCGGTAGTTAGTTAGGTCGGTCGGTAGTCGTGTTGTTCATTCGTGTAGTCGTTAGTGTCGTTCGTGCGTCATTCGTGTAGTCAGTCGTCGAGTAGTTCGTTCGGTCGTACGACGTCCATTCGTACGATCGTTCGTCCCATCGCCCTTTGTTCGTTTGATTAGTCGTACCTCGTTTTGTCTATGCGGGTTAGAGTTTGTTCAGTAGTTTAGTTTTCTCCCCCATTTCGTTTGACCTAGCTTTAGCTGAGCATCAGTAGCCTCAGTCTAGTCCCTGTGGAGAACACGACACTCGCCGCTATTTCAGTGGCAACCCGTGCACTTGCGGGTGTGCTATTTTGGCACGATCACCTGCCAATAATTATTTCATGATTATCAATATATATGCTTATGACTTTACTACTCCTAGCGATAGGGCATCGAAATCGACTCAAGTGCATTCGATCTTTACAAACTCTTCAATGTTCGAGGACAACTCTCTGAATTCTTAATGGTAGAGGTCATTCACCCGGAGGGAGTTCAACTCTGGCAATCTAGATGATTGATGTTCAAACATTTGATTCAATTGTAATTTATTCAATTGTGATTAATCAAATAGTTTATTCAATTATACTTCATTCAATTGTTTAATTGTCAGACTCGGATTTTTCAATCCGAATCTACTGTGTTTTACTGCACTAATCCCTGGATCAGTAGTTAGTGCACACAGGTACATTGCTGAATCATGCCATACATCGCATAGATAACAATATTGCAAGTTTAAGATATGCCACATCGGGCGACAGTTTACAAAAGGGCCGACTAGGCCAAATGTGTTCATTACATTCAAGCAGCGGAAATAGAAGCAAAAGTAAGACCACATCCACAGGCAAGCGACTGGAAAGGTAATGTGTGCAATATATATCACCGGGGCTCCGACAATATACGTGCACACAAAGCCAAGGTCAACTTGTCTATGGCTAGAAAGTGTAGCCTACGCTCTAATTCCCTTCATTTGATCTTCCTTCCATGATAGGGGTATCCTCGTGGGCGTAATGATCCTGCGTCCCTGTCTCTGTGTTGGGTAATGCGAGTGTGAGCACAAATCCACCGTGCTCAGCGAGCCAACACACAGTATGCATTATATAGTATGCAAGGCTTAACAAGGAAGGCTCGGGTTTATTTTATTTTGCGTAGAGTGCTTTTGAATACAATTACTTAAAAATCTCTATGACCTAGCAGTTTTCCAAACCATGACTTAAATTTCATGAAATACGACCAACTTATTATTGGTACAGATGTCATCCACCGTTACATGGCATCTGCTCCATATAACATCTTTCAGCGTTATAGCCGCTTAACTTACCACTGGGACGACACCCAGGACAATTCAAACTAGGGCTTTCTGTTGTCCTTCACATTTCCATTCCCATTCTCCAAATATTTTTAAATAGAACTATATGTAGTTAAGTTCCCATGTCCGCCCTTGACCGTGGGCACGGCTATTCGAATAGTTTTAGCCTCTGCAGAGTTTGCACACTTTACCCACAAGAGATAAATCTACTCGTTGCCCCACATGATTCCTTAGCCATGCGGTTGAGTAGACTATCACAGGACCTTTACAATGCATTTTTCCTAGCAGGGTTACGTCCGCTAAGGTTTCCACTTCCTTCGGGGTACGACCACCCTTCCAGAAGCCCCCTCTTGCGCTGTCACATCGGAGGATGTGGCCACCCTCTACCCGCCCGTGGTCACACCGGCGCAACCTTTACTAAGTCGATGCAAATTAGTTAGCCCTGCCTACACTTTGCCAGCTTGTGGTTGTACTTGTTGTACATTGGGAGGTCATCACAAGATTCGGTCCTTAGGGCTATCTGGGCGGTTCTACCACTATCCCCTTTGTGCTTCCACTGCACCACACTCTCACACCCTCGAACCATCCGCCCAGATAATTAAGCAACTTGAGGTTTTTGGGAGCATAAAATATCCATAACCAAATATACCAGTCATTTCAACCATGACTGCCCAAACCAATTTCTCATGATTCAAAGTGATGCTTTGGGGCATTTTGGTGCCCCCGGTTATCTAAGCAACACTATGCATGGCGTATAATTATGGACTTATTTTTGAAAGGATACCATTATAATTTTACTAGGGTGACAAGGTTCAGATATTCAAATGTTTCCAAAGGAGGTATAATACTAGCAAGTCAATTAATGGGTATATAACTAGAATCTTCAAACAAACATATATTTGCATATGAAATAACAGCATGCAATTTGATAATTCAAACAAAAGTAGATTTGCAGAAATTGTAGGTTCAACATGATCAAAGTATTGACTCGCCTTGGTTACAGAGATCGAGGTCTTGATTTTCTTGAGCTTCTAGGGTGACTGCCTCGGCCTCTTCCTCTTGAGCCTCGTACGCTATTTTATCGTGTGCGACATTCAAGTAAAAAAGAAAAGCAACAAATCACTCAAAATATCACCAGAAATTCAAATGAACTCTACAAATCATGATTTTAGTTCCATTGAGTAGATCTTGAATTTAGGTGAATTTAGAAATTTGTCTCACTCAATTTGGAGTTAAATTGAATAAGTTATGTTCATTTGAAGTTCTCAGTCCACTGAAATTCCAGAAAATAAAAATTATCTGACAGGTGGGTCCCACTGGGTATTTTTAATTCTTTCACATTATTTTTATTTTCAGGTACTGTATCTATGATAGGTGGGGACCCACTTATTTTTATTTTATTTTTAATCCAGGGTGCCACTGACATGTGGGCCCCTCATCAATAAATTGCTCGAGTGCAGTGCATTGCATTGACAGTGGGGCCCACTGTCACCGGGAAAATTAGAGAAAACTCAACCCGGCACTGCGGAGCCGGTGGCTTGAACGCGAGCGGCCGGGGAGTCTTTGGGGGGAGGAAGAGAAGCGAGCGCTGCTAGCCAAGTGAGCCCAAGGGTGTTGCTTACCCTATAAGGGGAATAAATTCCCTTATACCGTTGCTTCCAGCCTAATGGCTGAAAAATTTTAACTACACTTGCAGCCGAGGGGAATCGAACCCAAGTCTCGGGGGTGAACGCGCACGCATCTAGCCAACTCACTCGCGGGTGTTACCTGACTGGTGAGGCGCAGACAACCAATTGAAGAATTGGTGCGGGCGTTAGAGCAGAGGAACTTGGGGGCGGCTCGGCCGGCGGCGGTGTCGTTGGCGGAGGGTGACCGGAGGGGGTCGAGCGACAGCTAAAATGGATTTCCCGCGAGCCGGTGCAGCTGGTGGAGGCGTCGGTGGGGTCCGAGAAGCGCAGTGGCGGGCCGGCGGCGAGCGGTGGCGACGGTTCGGGGGAGGTCCTCGATGGCGGTGTAGGGCCTTCGGGAGCGCGGAGGAGACCCGGGGTGGGTTTGCGACGATCCGAGGAGAGCGTAGGTGGCCGCAATTGAATTTTTACGACGAAAATCGGCGGGGAGAGGGGTTGCCGGAGTTGGGGGAGAAGATGGGGTCGCCGGTGATTGAATGGACAGGGGCTCAATTGGCTGCTGTGGGAGTGAGAGTGAGGCGTGGGGAACCTAATGGGGTCATCGGCGCCTCTTATAGCTGGCCGAGCAGAGCTGGCAACGGGCATCTGCCCGGGCGGTCATGTCAGGGAGCGGCGGAGGCAGAGATGGCGCGGGATCTCGGGGATTTGATGCGTCATCGTAATGAAGGCTCTGCATCGCGCGCTCGACGATGCGGAGGGAAACCCGGATGCGGTGCAGAGGCGGCAGGCGGTGGCGGGATCTCCGCGAGCACGTGCCAACTCGGGGCGGCGTGCGCGATGGGTGATGGCATGGGCAGGGGACCGGCGGTACGAAGGAGTCCTGTGGTCCGTGCACGCGAGGAGGGAGAGAGGCGGGCCGGGTTGCGGGGGCGAGCGCGAGGGGATTGCGGCTCGGAGAGAGGGGGAGCGGAATCGGGGAGGAAGAAGCACAGTGCGTCCACATGGGTCCACGGGCCAGGGAGAAGAGAGCGCGCGGGTGAGGCGGGGCCACGCGCCAGAGAGAAGAAGGCGCGGGCGGATTGGGCCATTTGGCGGGGAGGGCGCGCAGGGGTTGGGCTGGGCCGACTGGTCTGGTCTGATCCCCCCTTTTCTTCCTTTTTTTATCCATTTTCCTTTTGTTTTGAGGTATGCATTTGAGTGGGTATATATATATAATTCCAGCTGCTCTTGTTCTCTTTCTTGCTCCCCTAAACTTCTATACTGATTTCACATGTACCAATTTCTATTAAGTATAGCTATATATATTTCTATGAATATTGACATTTTTTAATTGCTTGCTTTTGTGTTATTTAAACTATTATTTTCAAGATGAGATTTTTATATTTAAACCCATTTCCTTCCTTATCTTTTATGGATCATCTTTTTAGATTCTTTCTTTAGATTTTAGATTTTTCTTTTAATTAACCATATTTGTTTCTTTGATCCTTTCAATCTTTTAGAAACTTTACCAATTTTTCGGAAAAATATTTTAAACTCCAAATTCAAATGGAATACATTGCAAAATAGTCCAAAAACTTCACATAATTCAACTTTAAATTTTTCAGGATGTTACATTAATTCATCTGTGAGATCTATGTGATGATTGTCATATGCTATAAGATCTGCAATTATCATACTGCTTGCTTATTTTTAGATGGCATTGATAGCATTTTTGAGGCTAGTCAAAAAATAGAAAATAATTTAGTTATTCAAAAATCTATCACAGATGGTTTATAACACCAAACCATCTATGATATATGACATATCATAGATGGTTTTTGGTATTAGCCATCTGTGATATGTAAGATATCATAGACATCTATGTTTAAGAATTGTCTGTGATATATGACATATCACATACGGTTTTTTGTATTAGCCATCAATGATATGTTAGATATCATAGACAGCTATGTTTAAGAATTGTCTGTGATATCGGACATATCATAGACGGTTTTTTTGAATCATCTGTGTTATAACTTATTATAGACGATTTGAGAGTCCTCTGTGATAACTACCTATTATCACAAACACAATAAATCAGACAGTTCAGAAACCATCTATGATGAGAGTTTAGAACCGTCTGTGATAACCCTTTATGTCGTAGTGTAATCATTATAAGAGTATACTTAAAAGAATAAAGAGGTATAATAATATCATTTAAGCAGTATATAACAAGTATAGGAGTACGTACCCATAAGAGAATAGAATTATTTTCATATGTATGTATGTATGTATGTATGTATGTATGTATGTATGTATGTATGTATGTATGTATGTATGTATGTATGTATGTATGTATGTATGTATGTATGTATGTATGTATGTATGTATGTATGTATGTATGTATGTATGTATGTATGTATGTATGTATGTATGAATGAATGAATGAAATCTTTTTCGTATTTCTAGAAGTACATACTCTCACTTTCAATATACCATTTAAGCGAACGTATTATACTTATTTATCACTTTTGGTATACTTAAATACTAATTCTAAGATACTCCAATGCGATTTGGTTGAAAAAATTCATCGGGGTCCTTTATTTTTACTATATAATATTTTTCATATATATAAAAGGAGTATATACACACAAATTATGATATAAAAGTGGATTTTAATGAAATTTTTCATAGAACTCACTTTAGATTATCATAAAATTATTATTAGAGTATACTCAAAAGGATAAAGACGTTAAAGACGTATAACAATATCATTTAAATGGTATACAAGAAGTAAGAATATGTACTCCCAGGAGTATGAATTCATTTTCCATATACACAAACACTAATCACTAGCTACGTGTAGAATAAGCACGTGGTCCTAACTAACCCAATCAGCTAATTGCTCCACCATCCTGCCCCATGCTCAGTTACTAGAGTTTGTTAATTATGGTAAAGTTATTATCGTATGCACATTAAGTTATCATCTGTAATACATGAAGTTCCTTACAGTTATCATTTGTGATTCATAAAGTTACCGCCGTGTGTGAGTGAAGTTATTGCCAATATGCATGCATTGAGAGGAGAGAGAACCATGCGTGTCAATAGCAAATAACTTGTACAAGAAAGTTATTGCCATGTGTGAGTGAAGTTACTGCCAAATACATATAGAGTTACTGTCGTTTGTAACACTATAAAACTGTCAGTAACTCTACATGTATTTAACAATAAACTTCACTTATGCACGATAATAACTTTATATGATATGATTTTCGCAGCGTCAAAACATATTCAATATGCATCTTGTTTTGTTAAGCTCGTAATATCAAATACAATGGTGAAAATGGATTGTCAAAGAGTTATTGCATTTTTTAGCTTATAAATAAGATAAAAAATCACAGGTCAAGTGCATTTATTCTCTTCTCTCTCATGCTGCATGCATGAATGCAAGTCAAGTTACCGTCTCTTGAATATAAAGTTATGATCGATAATTTATGAAGTTACTTACAGTTCTCACGTAATAACTTCACATTGCAATGCTACGGAAAGTTGCTATATCCAGAACGTAAAGTTATCACCGGTAATTCATCAAGTTACTTACATTTGTAAAATAATCTCCAGAACAAAAAGTTATCACCGATTTATGCACCAACCGCACCAGGAATCCAGCCAGCGACCCGTGCGTAGTGTTCACGCATGCGCTGATTAGCGCAACCATGTGTGTGTGTATATTAGTTTATTGGGTGTCGATCCTCTTGTTGAGACCTGAGAGATGATTCATACATATTGTTGAATTATTCTTCGATGAATAGATATATCGTTCAGCATCATCTGACTTGAATATTTACAGATAATTTAATATCCTTGAAAGAAAAAGGATCCAGTGTACTAGCAGTGTGCCACAAAAAAGTTGCAGGTAGTTTTCTGGGCCTTGTTGGTGATTTTATTAGTTGGAACGGATGGGTCCCGGAAGCTTAAAGAAGCCCAGTGTAGGCGCACCAACTGGCGTAATAATCTAAGGGGACGATCTAAGAGGACGTGGCATGGGCCCGCATGGCATAGGCAGCTACAACGGCTACTTGGGCAGCTCCGCTCGAAGGCCAAAGGGAATTTAAGACGACCAAGCGAAGTGACCGTTGCAGCTTCTCCCTCCCATCGGCTCCCGTCTGAGCCGTCTCCCTTCCCTCGTCGCCTCACGCAGCGGCACGCCGGAGAGCGAGCGAAGGCGACGGTGGGGACAGCGACCGCCAACAAAGACAACAGCAAGAGGGATTTCTTTCGAGGAATGGCGACGGACGCGTCCGCCAAGCCGCCGGCGCCGCGGCTCAACGTGCCGCCGGCCATGGCGGGCGCCCTCCGCCTCGACCCCGTTGCCTCCCCCTCCCGCCTCCTCGAGATCCCCAAGACGCCCTCCCCCTCCAAGACCACCTACAGCGACCGCTTCATCCCCTGCCGCTCCTCCTCCCGCCTCCACAACTTCGCCCTCCTCGACCGCCCATCCCCCTCCAAGGACGCCGCCGCCGCCACCCCGGACACACCCTACTCCCGCCTCCTCCGCGCAGAGCTCTTCGGCCCGGACTCCCCAGCCCCCGCGGCCGCAGGCGCTCCCTCCTCCCCCAACACCAACCTCTTCCGCTTCAGGACCGACCGCTCCGCGCCCTCCTCGCCCTTCGCCGCCACGGGCCAGCAGGACTGCACCGCAGGATCCGGAGAGGCTTCAACGCCGCGCAAGCCTCCCAGGAAGGTCCCCAAGACCCCGCACAAGGTAGCAATTCTTTGCCTCTTCTTGCTCGGGCAATTCCACAAACACCTCGTGGGCGCGGTAGAATCTTAAGACTACTAGTCTTGCGTGCGCGTGCTCGCAGGTGCTGGACGCGCCGTCGCTGCAGGACGACTTCTACCTGAACCTCGTCGACTGGTCGTCGCAGAACATGCTCGCCGTCGGCCTCGGGACTTGCGTCTACCTGTGGTCGGCTTCCAATAGCAAGGTGGAGAGGAATAGATTGCTGCTATTTCTTGAATGCAGTGAGAGCTATGCGTATATATGATGTTAATGGTGCGCCGCAATTAACATGCAGGTGACCAAGTTGTGCGATCTGGGGCCGAGGGACAGTATCTGCGCCGTGCAGTGGACGCGTGAAGGCTCCTATCTTGCCATTGGCACCAGCCTTGGAGATGTCCAGGTTTGCCCTCTCAACATGCTAGTTCATTACTTGTGTGATCGGTTCAAAAATATGGACTTTGTGTCGTCAACTCTGCGGATATGATCAATGCAATTAAGAATCCTGTGCCCAATCGAAATGTAGTTCAAGTATCTAGAACTCTGGACTGATGCAGCTTGTTCGGTTCACAACTTCGCATAATATACTAATGCGGAACTGAAACACAGGGTGGCGTAGTGCTAAAAATTATGACACTTCATTTGCTTCAAGTATTGGTATATTACGAAACAGAATTGTTTCTTAACGTGTGACATCTAAGCTTACAGTTTGCAATTTCAAACTATTTTCTACTTGAATTAGCTTAGAGTTTTAGTAAACACCGTGGACTTGGGTCTTTGGTATCGAGAACATGACATATAAGTATTCCCCAACAGATTTGGGATAGCTCTCGCTGTAAACGGATTAGGAACATGGGAGGTCACCAAACACGGGCTGGAGTATTGGCGTGGAGCTCGTGCATCTTGTCCTCCGGTAGCAGGGACAAGAACATATTGCAGCATGATATCCGTGTCCCCAGTGACTACATCAGCAAGTTTTCTGGTCACAGATCAGAGGTGAGACTCCCAAGACATACCACCCTGGAAAATAAATCACTCACAATGCAAATTAAAAGCATCCTGTGTAACACTTGGATCTCAGAACTGAACATGAAGTGAAAAATTGTCAGGTCTGTGGGCTAAAATGGTCGCATGACGACCGTGAGCTTGCATCTGGTGGAAATGACAACCAGCTACTTGTATGGAACCAACGTTCGCAACAGCCGGTGTTGAGACTGACAGAACATACAGCTGCGATTAAAGCAATAGCCTGGTCACCGCATCAGCAAGGCCTCCTGGCATCAGGAGGTGGAACAGCCGATAGGTGTATCAGGTTATGGAACACGGCTAATGGAAACATGCTGAATTCAATTGACACAGGCAGCCAGGTAAGTCATACTTCTGAACAAAACACTAGCCTTTAGGTCGTGTTGTCTCTAAATATATACTGCTCTCCTCATCAACTGCTTTCTATTTCAGGTTTGCAATCTCGCCTGGTGTAAAAATGTGAATGAAATTGTGAGCACCCATGGGTATTCCCAAAACCAAATTATGGTGTGGAAGTATCCATCTATGTCAAAGGTAAGCTTTACATAATTGTGGATCTCTCTACTTTACATCTCATGATATGACAGTAAGACAATTGTACATTATAAAATCACGTTGTGCTGATAAGGCCCTGCACAGGGTTCGGAAAACCGGCGGTTACCGGGGTAACCGGATTTCCCGGTGGGTACCGGGAAATAAAAAACCGGCTGGGTTTTTTCGAAGTGCATTTATATTTGTGAGTCTTTTGTGATTGCATAATGCATCTTCTAGGTTGGTTTAAACCCTTTTTGTATTAAATTACCTATTGTATGAGCTAAATATGCTTCGAAACATTCTAAATTCAACCTTTTCTTGTATTTCCCGGTTTTTTTAGCGGTTTCTCTGGTTTTTTGGGGCGGTAACCGGCCGGTTTTTCCGGTAACCGGTTTCAAATTCAATTTTTAAAACTTAAATTTTGACCAGGTTTTCTCCGGTTTTTCCGGTTACCGGCCGGGAACCGGTACCGGCCCCCCGCCGGGATTTAGGCCGGTACCGGGTTTTGGAACCTTGGCCCTGCAAGGACTTAATTCCGCAAGTTATGGTTTCCTTGGTTTGCTTCTGAAAAATCTCATTTTCTTTCTGTGGGCTGAGACATTGAATTAAGGATTGCTTAAAACTCCAAATATATGTAAATCTAAGCAACCAAATCCATCTGCTATGGCACCGTCTATAATGGGCATGTAATGCTTAAAAACAACATTATTGATTAAATATTCTGCAAGGGGCTGTCCCATTTGCATTTGCCAATTTGGGGGTTAGGAGTAGATGAGTTCCTTTGAACTTTTAATATCTGTACAGATTTTTGCGGAAGCAATGTTTGATATCATTAGGTTTGAGAAAGGTTTCTACTAGTACAGTACCACTAACCATTGGTTACCATCGAATATTTTTGAAAAACAGGTCGCAACTCTTACCGGACATACATTGCGTGTGCTTTACCTTGCAATGTCACCTGATGGACAGGTAACTCCTGTTCCAAATTACACATCATTCCATCCAGAAGTATGTTCTTGGGAGTAGGGGATGTAATGTGGGTTTCTCATTTGCAGACAATAGTGACAGGAGCCGGCGATGAAACCCTCAGATTTTGGAACATTTTCCCTTCAGTGAAGACGCAGGTAGGCCTTAAGCTCCAGAAGCATTCAGTGTGGCACATCTTTGAATTCTTTGTACCGCTTCTAACTTTTACTGTCATATGGTTTACACTCAGGCTCCTGTCCGTGATATTGGGCTCTGGTCTTTTTCAAGAAGCCACATCCGGTGATGCTCAGAGGAACAAAAGAAGATACATACATATGTTTGTGTGGAACATATTTTCGCTACTTGTGCAGTTGTTGAGTGATTTGTAAATTGTAAGGCCTAATTATTCATTCTTTGTTTGTGTGTGTGTGAGAGAGAGAGAGAGAGAGTCAAAATTAACTTAACGAATTCTTTGCAGTAGAAACTCATAAGTCGGCTAGTTTATTTGATTGGACATGACATTACAGAGAAACCAGGGCCATGTACTTTAACATAAACTTGTGCTTGTATTCTCACCAGCTTGTGGCTTTTCAGACTTCAAAATGATTGGGCATTACAGAGTAGGATAGAATTTGATGAGGACGTCGCGTGTGTGCATGCTGACCTTCCTTTGAGCCGGCATAAAGGAGGACTAGACCAGTGTGGACGGTGCCATAATACAGACTTGGTCCAAACTTAAAAGTTGTTCAATATTGAATTCTTGGCCAAGAAGACGACCTTCTGGTCTGGATGAGCTTATTTTCTTCCACCGCAACTTTTCTTTTTCTTTTATGAAACTGCAGTATGAAACTATTTCATACAAAATTCGGTTCTTAGCATGCAGTGAAGCACCATAGGGTGCACATGAATAGAACAGAATAGTTGTTGTACACGTTTTGGCAAACGCAGAGTGGCTGATGATGACACTTACAGTAACAGGCTAACAGCGTTGCATTTGGTTAAATCATGCAGGTAGATGCTGAAAGTTAAAGCGCGTACTACTGTGTTTAGGAAGCAGACTAGATAATTTTCAAGCAAGCAGGAAATTTCTGTGTCATAATTGATCAGTAGCTCATAATCTAAACTATTTACATTGAGAAGAACTAATCCTCATAGCAAGAGAGAGACCTCTAATATTTATGCATAAGATGTTTATTTCTGAGCATTCATATTTTCTATTTTGTTTTGTCCTTTTGGATATGAACTAATTCATAGTTCTGGTGGTGTGGAGGAAGAAATGAGGTGATTACGACCTGACTCCTTCCTAACAATTGAATGGCCAAGCAGGTGGCCTTTTGGGCACTGATCTGTTGAGTGATTTGGACAGATTACTGCACACGGCAATCAACTAGAAAACATTGACTTTTCCCGATCTAATTGGAAGGAATATCACCTCCATGGAGACCGTAACATCTTCTAATTTGACTCTTCACAGTTTCCGAACATTGGGTTTGGTGAGTACATTATCATTATTTGGATGGGTGATCAAATAGAAATATCTGCAGAGCCCAAAAATAAGTCTTAAAGCCATTGACATGTATGCATCGGATCAATCCTCAATCGCGTTGAACATAAATACTGAGAAATCACTTGGGAATGTTGAGGAATCGACGCTGGAGACCAGTCCGAGCGATTTCTCTGCTTAGAACAAGAACGAATCAATCATAGAATTACAGAATAATAGATTGAACACAGAGAGGTAGAGAGAACTCCTGGTCTTTCTTTATTGCTTTAGATTGCATCGGGGTACATAATGAGGGGGGTCTAGGTCCCTATTTATAGCCTACGGTGGGGTGCCTAATTAGATCAGAACTCTTGGATAGAGTCCAGGTTTCCTAACACTCCCCCTTGGGCACTCACCCAACATGCTCATGCCTCGTCAAAACTCCATAAAAACCCAGTGGGAAAAATTTGGAGAAAGAGTACATGATACATGTGATCTTTGCGATGCACAATTGCCTCATTAAAAACCTTGGTCGAGAAACTTCATGGAAAACTCGTCAAGAGAAAAAGAGTACAATCCACCCAAATTCATTTGGTCTGCAAGACTTTATTTTTGGGTACTTAATCTTTATGATCAAGATTTATTAGCGGGCTTGTGAGAATTCTCCCCCTGAATTCTGCACTTCTTTAAGTCTCATCATTCCAATTCCACGCACGCACCTTTCAAAGTTAGATGCGGGGAGTGACTTAGTGAATAAATCTGCGAGATTTTCACATGACTTAGTATGCAGTACTTTAATCTCGTCCATCTTTTGCAATTCATGTGCATAGAAGAACTTGGGGTTGATATGCTTTGTGAGATGACTCTTCACATAGCTCGTTTGCACTTGTGCAACGCAAGCGGCATTATCTTCATAGATAATTGTGGGGTTCTGCACAATGTTCATCCCACATGACTGCTGGATGTGGTGAACCATTCGACGGAGCCAAGCGCACTCTCGTGCGGCTTCATACAGTGCTATAATTTCTGAGTGGTTCATCAAGTAGCTACGAGCTTTGCTTAGACGATTTGCATGAAATTGCGGTTCCACCACACAGAATACATAGCATGTTTGTGACTTAGCGGTATGCGGTCGACAGATACCCGGCATCTGCATAGCCAATCAAGTTCAGATCTTGATTCTTTCAGAAACAATCCGAGGTCCTTGCTACCTTGGAGGTATCGGAAAATATCCTTTGTGCCCTGCCAATGCCTTTTGGTGGGCTCAGAGATGCACCTTGCTAACGAGTTCACGGCAAATGCAATGTCCGGTCTAGTGCAGTTTGCTAAATACATGAGTGCTCCCACTGCACTCAAGTATGGGAATTCCGGTCCCAGGACTTCCTCCCCCTCTTCCCTTGGTCGGAAAGGATCTTTTTCTTGCTGTAAAGACCTACCGATCATCGGTACTTTCGAGGGAAATGCCTTCTCGAAGCCAAACTTTTTGAGCACCTTCTGGGTGTAGGTCGACTGATGTACCAAGACTCCTTCAGGGGCATGCTCAAGCTGCAAGCATAAGCAAAACTTGGTCTTGCCCAAATCTTTCATTTCAAATTCTGACTCCAAGTAGGAGCTTGCTTCTTTTATGTCTTCTACTGTCCGATGATATTCAGATCATCTACATACAGAGATTATACAGAATCCATCCAGGATCGCCGTATAAATACACAAGGACAGTCTTCATTGTTCGTGTAGCCTTTCTTGCAGAGAAAGTCGCTCAGCGATTATACCACATTCTTCAGTTGTTTCATCCATACGGTGACTTTCGAGTTTCACATACATATATCTATTATTTGTCTTGGTTTGGGAGAGGAATTCCTTGGGGACTTTCATGTAAATCTCGAATCAAGTTATCAGTAAGGTATGCAGATCACAACATCCATCAATTTCATTTCTAAATTCAAGTTCACCGCCATTGAGATCAAGTATCTAAAGGTAATTCCACTCATGGTCGGGAGTAGGTTTCTTCATAATCAACTCCGGGACGTTGAGTGAAACCTTGGGCTACCAGCCTTGCTTTGTATCTCACTACTTCATTTCTTTCATTTTTCTTTCGAACAAATACCCACTTGTGCCCAACGGGGTGTATGTGGGGAGGTGTGCGGCATACGGGCCCAAACACCTCTCTTTTATTCAGAGATAGCAATTCAGTCGCTATTGCCTTCTTCCAATCTTCCCAATCTGATCTTTTCTTACATTCAGCGAGCGATGCATGCTCGGGATCAAGATCGATGATGGTGGCAATTTTCTTTGCGAAGTAGATATCGATATTAGCTGTTGTCCTATTCAGGGACTCTCCCGTGTGCACATAATTTATAGTCTTCATGAGTTGCTTCTTCTGGAGCGATTGCTTCTTCTGGAGCTTCACCTTGCGCAGCGCTTCTTTCAATTGCGGTGGCAAGTTCCTTTAGTTTTTTTCGGCTCCGATGTGTGCGCACACATCCATGCCAATGGGGATATTCAGATCCGGTATGCCCTTTTCTGAAGGTGTCATACTTGTGCCAGGTCTCAACTAGCTCCCCTTCTCATTCTGGGGGACTTCAATGATCGGCTGTGATAAATCCCTCTTATCCTTCTTCACCAGGCGTCCCCGGTTACTAAGGATTCGAGGAACCGGAGTTCTCGTCCTCTTTTTTATTTTTCTGAGGCCTCTGGACGAGATTAGGGATACCTTCTGTTTTCTTTGGTATTTCAACCCTCTCGGTGCGGTGCGTGCAGCACATGCGACTTAGTCACGCTCTTCAAATCACTAAAGTGATCAGGCAGTTGATTTGCTAATGCTTGCAAATCTATTGTCTTCTAGACTTCTCTTGTCTTCGGACTTCTATTGTCTTTTCGACTTCTCTATTTGCTTCACTAATGCGCGGGTCATCTGCATGAATTCCCAGCTTGCCACATAATTTCTGACATTCTTCATCAAGGGTTGATTTCTCCCCTAATGTTGGGAAATCTTGGTCTTGACCATTGCGCTAGTTGCATAGGTGAATGGATGTTGTAGGTAGAAGGTCTAAGGTTGATGAGATTATTGCATGCAGGATGCGTGTCCCCAACATGTAGCCGCTAGATTTCAATTATACAAAAGGGTCGGGCAATAAATTTCATTCTTTTAATTAAAATCTCTGCGGACCATTACGGTATGGACATGCGATGCGAATGCTCAATCGCAATTCCCATTGCCATGCAATGATCATCAAATGCCTTTGAAGTAAATTCTCGGCGTTGTCCATTACGATGGACTTGATGTGATAATCGAAACACATTTCGATGTGAATGATCTGCGAGATCAATTTTGCAAAGGCGTGGTTTCTTGTGGACAACAAACCCACATACGACTACTTCAAGAAGCGTCAATGAGCACCATGAAATACTTTAAATGACCCTAAGATGGGCTAAATGGGACGCAAATGTCTCCTGGATGCGTTCCAGAATGCGAGGACTTCATCCTTCACTTTCGAGTGGAGGGTCTAGTTATTAGTTTCCGGTGGCACATGCGGGGCACACAAAATCTTCATGATTCGGAAATTCTTCACATTAATATTATGCCCATGCGAGTTATTTATTATGTTTCTCATCATCGTAAGACCTGGTGGCCGATCGCCATGCCGAGCGAGAAGAGTTGAGCTTCTAAACACCGTCTTGAGCGATTATGCGCTGCAGCGCTTTAATGTTGGTATAATATAGCCCGATGAAGGAAGTTTTCTAATATTCTTTTGCCATTCTCTTCGCGCTTCATAATGAGTAGGTATTCCTTACCGTACTCTTCTTTAGTCTCAACGTGGAAACCATTTGCGCGGATATTCTTAAAACTTAGGAGAGTTTTAGTCGATTTTGGGTACAATAAGGCTTCTTCAATGACCCAAGTTGTGCCCATTATGGCTCTTCCGGAACCAATTATACATGAATCGCTTCCGGCGATTATCATAAGGCTGTCAGTGCTCTTACGAACCGACTGAAAGCACTTAATCTCTCTTAAGATGATATGCGTTGTGCCGCTGCTGGCTAAGCACACTTCCTTCATAGGGCGCTACACGTGTTCTAATATAGGGTATTTATTAACATGTATGAGAAGCAATCAACACATAAATAAAATACTCCAATATCAGAACATATCATGCCATCATAGACTGAATAAATGAATGAATTGTTCCAAAAATCATCCAACCATCACGAGAAAACAACAATTCTTAAGTACCATCCATGCAAATTCTAACATATTCTTCCACACAAAATAAATGACAATTAAAGTCGAAATGCATTCAGTGCACCAGACTTCTTCTGCTTTTTCTCGGGGTGACTTTCTCTTCAAGAGAAATCATGACGGTGGCTGCTTCTAGGTCGAGAGGGGTGCTGCTGTCATAATGGTCTCAAACACCATCAAGCAGGCAGCTGCTCAGAATGCTCCCCCTCAACCGATGCAGAGTGGGCTTCATGTGCCCTTTGCCATCCTGTTTTGGCTTGCTAGCCTTATTCTCACGTGGAGCATCTGATTTGCCTTTTTGGGCTACGGCTTTACCCTTCCTCCCCCTTCTTCATCAAGTGCTTTCGCACCTTGTGGCTCCCAGCGTTGGCTTCATGGCCAGTGGAGCTCCTAGATGGCTGAGTGACGTAGTTCTTTGCGGAGAACTTTGTCACGAGCCTCGCAACTTGCATTATATCAATCAATTTGGCGTATTCCTCGTAGCCATCTTGACGATAATTGCGAGCGGATTATCCGCATTGGGGTGGAAGGATTTTCTCAATTTTCTGTATTGGGGTACAAATCCTGTGCAAGGCAGAATTGTTTTCTCTGACCGTCTTAAAGTCGGCAAACCTTAGTCTGATCCACTCCTACTCTTCTCGAGGAAGAATGGTGTACTTTAGCCTCTCAAACTCGCTTCTTGAGTGCGGTCTAGAGTGCTAGCGCGCTCTTCTCGCCATGTACTCATTCTTGAGAGTGAGGCGTATGGTGCTGAGAAAATGAAGTGCTGATCATTCTCTTTAGGCATGGGTTGGCGTCATTCATCCGCTAATCCCAATAGTCACGCTGAGCTTCACGGCTCCAAGCACAATCTCGACATCGGATGCCTACGTCGATAGTTTTGGCCATCTTTGGGCGGCTCCTCGAACTTCCGATTCATTATGCTAGTCATCTAAATGTGTATAAGTCTCATCTGTGGTAGACATGCACGGAATAATTCACTGCAGGTAAATAAATGGTACAAAAGGTTCTCGCAATGTTTCAGAATTTTCTATGCATTTTCTATAATTTTACTTCTATTTTCAGTGATTAAAAGCAATTTTTAGCAATTACAATTAACCAAAAACAGTAAATAAATACAGAAAATACAGAGAATAATAATGGCATAAATAAATAAGCTTCAAATGCTAAAAACAATGCAAAATTCAGATTCCCGAGGCCCTTTTATGCTAAAATATGAAATTTCAGCAAATTCTGCACTTTCTGGGGGTTTTTACGCAAATTTTCAGTTCAGAGAAAAATTCGCGCAATTTTCTGATTTACCGAGGGGTTTCCTGCAAAATTCTGGACCCACTTCGTAAATTTGAGGGCTTATACGTAATTTTCGGAATTACGATACCTTTTATGCAAAATTCAGGACTCAAATGAGATATTAAGGGCCTATCGGTGATTTTTGTGGTTTTCGGGGTCTTTTCGCAAAATGGCCAGCGCCCCCTGGGCCGGACCTTTCCCATTTGGCCCACCCTTTCCGGCCCTTCCTTCTCAGCCCACTGGCCAACCGGGCCACTAATTCATCTGGCCCAATAGTCCACCGGCCCATCTTCAAAGCGGCAGGGGTAGGGTTTCCCCTACCCCTGTTCACACTGCGGCGGCGGCTCGATTAACCGAGTTGGGCACGGGGCGCGGGTGAGGGCGGCTGCCGGCGACGCGGCAGCTTGGTTGGCGCGGAGGGCGCGGCGGCTCGCGGCGCAAGGCCCAGCCGGCGCGGTGCGCGGACTCAAGCGGCGGCGGTGTGGCGCGATCGCGCGTCTTTGCGCGATCACACAGGAGAGAGGGCGCAGTCCGCGGCCGCGGAAGCGGCCGGTCGCCCGGCGACTTCACCGAGGCGCGGCGAGTAGCGGCTTCTGAGCCGTCGTGGCGGCCGGCGGTGGCGATGGTCCACGGCGTGGCGGCGATAGCGCAGCGCCTTGCGGGCGCGCCGTTCAAGGCGTGGCGGCGGTGCCATGCGGCGGCGTCGTCGCGGGACACGGCGGAGCGCCGGCCGGCGGCGTAGCGGGGACGGCGGTGCGGTGCGGCGGCAGCGGCGTGGGCAAGGCCGCGGCGTAGCACGGCGGCGATCCGAGCGCGACCGGCGCGGGGCGGCGCGGCGGGTCGGTTCGGCCATCGCCGAAGCGTGATGAGCGCGGCCGGGACGACGCGGCGGAAGCGAGTGGGGCAGTGCAGCCGAGGCGCGGCCGGTGCGGAGGCCGAGCGGCCGAGGTGGCTACGCCGCTCGGGTGGTTCAAGCGCGCGCCGGTGTTTCACGTCGCGTAAGGCGGGCGCGGCAAGTCCAGGCCGGCGAGAATCCAATGCGGCGCTTCGCATGCGGGCGGTGGCGCATGGAAGCCGAGGTGCGGCGCGCGCGGTCTCGGGCCAGCACCTCCTCGGGTGGCTTACGCGGTGGGCTGAGACCGCCGCGGATCGGCCGCCGCCGGGCGCGCGAAGCGCGCGCGCGCGCGGCGCGGCATGAGCGACGGCGGACCGGGATCCATGGCGGCACGGCGGCTGCGCGCATGCTGGCGCGGCGGCCTCACCCGATTCCTTTTTTTTCTTTTTGTGCAATGCTTATGCAGAAAACCGAACAAGACAGATGCATAAATTTGATGCAGTGATCATACAGGATCAAGCAAAAACATGCAAAATTTCGTTTCTACTTTTATGATGCAATCAACATCTACCCCGTTTCGTAATCCACCGATCGACATTGTGCGGCGATTTGGATCTACTCGCGGTAGATTTAGGGCGGATTTGCATCTAATCTGATGCAATCAACATCTACCCCGTTTCACAATTTACCGATCGACATTGTGCCGCGACTTCAAGTGCGCTCGCGGTAAATTAGGCGGATTTGCACCGTAGAATTTCAATCTAGAACGCGGAAAGAAAATACTGATTCAAAGCGATCTAGAAAATCAATGCGTAGCTTCGATGATTACCTCGTTCACCGGAGCGAAGTCGTCTTGATAACGTGTTGAGGAACCGGCGGAGACCGATCCGGCGATTCCTCCGCTTAGAATAAGAACGAATCAATCACGAATTGCTGAATAATAGATTGAACACGAGAGGTAGAGAACTCCCGGTCTTTCTTTATTGCTTTAGATTGCATCGGGGTACATAATGAGGGGGGTCTAGGTCCCTATTTATAGCCTACGGTGGGGTGCCCAATTAGATCAGGACTCTTGGATAGAGTCCAGGTTTCCTAACAGGGAAAAGCTATTATGGGCTCTTTTAGAGTACCTTCGAATCGACACGAGTCGTATAATATTTTTATGTAATAGATTAGTTAGGTTTAAGTTATACTTTCACTGATATACTATTGGTAAAATTCTGTGAGGGATAAAATTATAACTATCCAACTGAGTTTAAAATACATATATATAGTATATAGGTGAACTAGTGATAGGCTCAATAAAAAACCCATAATGTCCTCACGAAAAAAGTACAGAGAAAATCAATAGCTAAATTCCACACAACCCCAAACTCTTTCTCCTCGTTTGGTTGTGTCGTTCACTTCTCCCCCCAGCGACGCGCTTACCCCCCATTCCCTGCTCCTTCCCTAATCTCCATTCTTCTCCACGATTTCCTGCCAATATCTTCCCTCCGCCGCGGAAACTAATCTTGTACGTGCTGGTATAACAGGATCCGGATTTTTTTTTCTTTTTGGGCCAAAAATCTCTTCTTTTAGATGACGATTAGAATGCCAAAGATGTCGCGAGTTCATTCGGGATCCTAGCGTAGACTATCACATCGAGCAGAACAGGTCAAATCTTGTAGCTCTCTATGTGCATACGCTGGGTCTGTAACGCCAAATATTATATCTAGTAAATCACATCCCTGTTGGTGAGGTTGGGTTCTATTCGTCTTGTTTGATTGGGGAGTAAGCTTTGAGCGTGAGGGTTTGTTCTTGCATTAGTTGCAGATCGAAATGGAGTACGAGGGCAAGTACAGGAAGGATCAGAGGCTCAAGTGCGACTGCCTCCTGTTCGGTGTGTGACCGCTTAGTTGACTAATTTCTTCTTGCTGTTGCCTTCGTTTTGCTCCAAAGAAATACTAGCAAGTTTGGGACCATCTGGAGTCTTGACATGCAAAAATCTTCTCTTTTTAGACCTTGATGACACGCTGTATCCCGTGACCTCCGGCATTGGAGCCGACGTCAAGAAGAACATCCAAGGTACACAGCTGCACAATATATTACCATCTACCTCCCGTTTGCTGGAAGAGATGACCTGTTATGTGCTGATGAGTTCATGTTGTTGTTTGGCTGTTTCAGATTATATGGTGGAGAAGCTTGGTGTCGAGGAGACCATAAGCTTGGAGCTATGCATCCTCCTCTACAAGCAGTACGGAACCACCATGGCCGGTTTGAGGGTGTGTACGACTAAATCCCAAATAAAGTCCATGTCTTTTGTATATGCTCCATGACGCTTTCTAGTCTTAATTCTGTCTGTTTCTTATGATCCTATGATGTAGGCTGTTGGGTACCAATTTGATTATGATGATTACCACAGGTACTGGCTTCTCTCCAAAGTTGGTGTCTGTTGTTTTTGCCAGTAATTTGGGAAAAGGAATGCCAGATTCTTAATGGATTTATTTGTATTGTAGCTTTGTTCATGGAAGGTTGGCTTATGAGAAAATCAAGCCTGACCCTGTACTTAGGAACATTCTCCTGAGCTTACAGATCCGCAAAGTTGTATGTATCGCAAACTCAAATTTATGTACCAGACACAAGTATTTGATTGTAATTATAATTTTGTAACTGTGTGACTAGGTGTTCACAAATGGTGATAAAATCCATGCCTCAAGGGCCCTAAAGAGGCTTGGAATTGAAGACTGCTTCGAAGGAGTTGTGTGCTTTGAGACATTAAATCCAACATCTCCTGCTCCTGTACCAGCCGATGAGGTTGAAATCTTTGATATAATGAAGCATCTGTCTCATCCAGAGCCTGGGGTTGAACTACCAAAATCACCAATCCTGTGCAAGCCATCAATAGATGCCATGATGCATGCCCTCAAAGTTGCCTCCATCAATCCACAGACAACTGTAAGAACCTAAGTACTCCTTTATCATGCTCACAAATTGATGAGTGCCTCAAATGGTGTGCTAACAGATTGTCTTGCTTGAAAAATCTGTCAGACATTGTTTGATGACAGCATCAGGAACATCCAAGCTGCAAAGCAAATCGGAATGCATACTGTCCTGGTAAATCTCCCCTTCTGGTTGATAGTGCACAAGTTTTATGCATAGCAAGTAGATAACATTCAGGTAAGCAACTAACACGCAATGCAAATGTGGCTAATCAATGTTCCAGGTTGGAACTTCTGAAAGAACAAAAGGTGCTGACCATGCCTTGGAAACCCTCCACAACATAAAGGAAGCATTGCCTGAGCTATGGGAGGAAGCTGAGAAGGATGAGGATGTGAGGAACTCAAGCAAAGTCGGAATCGAGACATCTGTGATTGCGTAAAATTTTTCATGAATGTAACCCTTTTTTCTGTGGAGAACAGCATGAGATGAGTGGACTGTTTCGGAGCCCATCTCTGCACTATCTGTAGCCTGAAAAAGTATTTCTACTAATTAGAACGAGAAATCGTGTTGTAATCCTCCTTCGAGTGGAATGAATGATACGACCGATGTTACTTCAGTAAGAAATAAATGTTCTCCATGCCAGTGTAATACATTTCTGGATGAATTTGGCTGTAGCTTTTCCTTAAAACATGTGGCAAGCAGCCCAGCACTGTAAGATTTTTCAGGGTTGGTGGTATGAGTATGACCCGAAGCAGCCTCGAGAGACCAAGCATTTCATCAGAGTTGGGACATGTGATTTCTTTGAACCAGGAGAATGCTCAATGTTGTTTACTTAAACTACCAGAATCCAGATGGTTTGGACACGAGGATGCTTATATCTCTTGGAAGTTTCGTACCACTAACTGGATGTTTGGGCTGCATGCAACCACACGGCAATGGCTCTGCTACTCCTAGTTCATGCTTATGAATGAGCTGATGTCCATGAACGCCTGAACCTCACAATTGGTTGTGTGCACCCGTATATGTATATGCTTAGAGAACTCAGCCATAGTGCCATCAAAACAAGAAAGAGTTGTATCCATAACGTGAGCTTCATTCATGTTTCGATCATACATCATCATTGTGGAACGGCTACTGTACCTGATCTTTCTCTCTACCACAAAGAAGAAACAAGTCGCATACATATTATTACAACATGTAGCCCCCACAACTGTGCATAGTACTTCATTAGACATGTAGCCCCACAACTGTGTATTCCTCCCACACCTACACCAGCCACGAAGGAAGCAGAGACGATCGGAGCACATAAGGCATGTTTGATTGGAGGCTGGAAAAAGTTATCTGGACCAGGCATGCATTCCAGGCGTTCGATTTTGGATGCCTGGACCAGAATGTGTTGCCTGGCAGGCATTTGCCTGCGAGGTCTCCAACCAAACAGGCCCTAAATACTGAGATCTTCCGTGCAAGATAAGATATGATCATCTTGACAAAGTGGAGTAAATGCAGAGCAAACACACCCGCCGAATTTGCACTTGAGTTCTTCAAATTAATACAGGCCCCCAACTCTAAGCTTACCCCTTCACCGCCGCGGCACATGATCAAATTGGTAGCAACAGACACGAATATCTGAATATGCATGTATGGGGAAAGAGAGAGAGGAGAGGAGAGGAGAGGAGAGGAGGGGAGCTATGGCCTATGGCGGTGTGATTTTGTGGGTGGGTTGTAATACCCGTGGGAAATAAAATGAAAAGGAAAGTGAAGAATAAAAGGAATCAGGATTTTTATTGAAGAACTACTGTGCAAACCAGCCACTGTCCCAAATATCCGTATGTAGTCCACATAGCCACTGTAAGAGGACAGCACGCCCTCAAGGAGACATGAGCCAGAAAATCAGCCGAATAACCAGCCTATACGAGCGGGGGTTTCCGCGCAGGAGAGGGCGGCCACGTCGCCCGAACGCGCTGTGCGGCCGGCGCGTGGCCGCCGAATTTTCGTACGGCCGGGGGTGATTTCTCTGTACTTTTCAAAAATTACGTAAAGGTCCTTTTTCCTCACGAAAAGGTCCCTACCAGTTTTTTACCCTCCACTTTGCAGGATAGCGCCCCACGTTTTCCTAAATTACGTACGGGTCCTCGTTTATTTACGTACAGGTCCGTTTATTTACGTACAGACCCTCAATTTTTTACGAAAAAAACCTTTAACTTTTTCGAAAATACACATGTGCCCTCGATTTTTTTTATAAAACTCCTCACGAATTGTCGCCTCTTTTACTTCGGTACACACGGTGACTGGCGTGGCGTGGCGCTGCGCCTACGAGGCTAGTAGAAGAGAAGAGAGGAGAAGAAAGTCTGACCACAGCACACCCAAGAAGGCACCAGAAAAGACAGCCAGCACAGAGGGGTGATAAGGCCAAAGCCAGCCAAGTAAAAGAAACAAAGTCCCATTTGGTCACCAACGCTTTTTTGGTCACCAACATTGCCAGCCAATACCTCAGCTAAAGCCCATCCCCTTCATCTTCACCTCCATTCGCCCATAGCATGGCAAAGAGAAACCAAAGTAAGCTGACTAGAGCAAGAAGTCGGAAAGGAGTCAGGACGCAAGATGTAACATCCCAAATTTTTGCTAAAATAAAACAAATAATTAATAAATAAATAAAAATTAATTAAAATAAAATTTAAATTAAAATAAGTATTTTTCTGCCTAAGTTTTAAATTTGGATTTGCCCTGAATTTCTGTTTTTGAAAAAGCTGGATTTGAAAACATTTTCATGAAAACCTAAAAATATTATTAAATAATATGATATTTTGATTTTGTATAAAAATTCTATGTCAAATTAATTATTTGGTTTTATTTTGGCCTTTATTTGGTTTCCTAGTTTTTCTGGAGTTTAAAAATGTATTTTTGAAATTAAAAAGTATTTTAAAGTATGAAAATTAAATACCAATATTAGTTGAAAATATTTTTATTAAGTCCAAAAAGTGTCCAGGAGGTTCTATAAATTTTTCTGGAATTTTTGGAGTTAATTTAGTATTTTTCTGAGGCTTAATGGAATTTCTGTGCTTTTCTGAAAACCCAAAAACCATAAAATAAAATTAAATTCTCTCCCCTCCCCCTCCGGCCGCCACGTGGACGGCCAGTTGCCGCCCACGTCGTCACCGCCATCCCACCTTCACCACCTCCCCGCTTGCCACGCGTACGGGCCCGATGCCCGCCACGCTGCGCCCCGTCCGCGTTGCGCCCGTTCCCACCGCCCGATCCGTCCCCTCTCCCCCGCGTGGCGCCATCCTGGCCGCCTGCGCCCCCTCTCTCGCTGCGCACCCAGGCCCGCCTGTCACGGCCTTCGTCTCCCCTAGCTCCTCCTTCCTCCCGCGCCGCCGCCAGCCGTTGCGCCTACCTCCGCCCTACTCGGCGCCTCCCCCCACTCCCCGAGCTCGCCGCCCCGACCCATCGTGCGCCGCACGACCCGCGCCCACACACCAACCTCCTCCCCGCCTTCTCCGCGCCCCATCTCCCCGATTCGACCGCAACCGCCGCGCCCACTCCGCGCGCGCCGGTGAGAAATTCACGACGTCTCTCCCCTCCCTGGCCCCTATAAATGCCGCCTCGAGCTTCCCCATTCCTCACTCCGCCTCCCGCCGCCCTCGGTTTCCCCTCTCCGCCGCCCTAGTGCCCCGGCACCGTGTGCCTTGCCGCCGCCGCCGCTAAAGTTGCTCCGGCGAGCAATTGCGCCTGGTCCGACCGCTCTCGCGCCCGGCTGACTTCTCCCCGAGCCTCCTCACGCCGTCCCCGACCTCGGCCACCCCTCGACCGCCCCTCCTCGCCACCGGAGCGCCGTCGCCGCGTGAGACCCGAGCCACCGTCGCTCTTTCCTCGCCGCCGGCCCAATCCTGGCCTTCCCCGGTAAGCCCCGAGCCACCCCCGTGACGCCCTCGCGTTCCTCTCGCCTCCGCCTCGCGCGATCGCCGCCACCGAGCTCGCCGCCATCGCTGCCGTCTGCGCGCCGGCCAGACGCTCGGCGCCCATGTGGCAGCCAAGTGACGCCACGTCCCCCGCCACCTCAGCGTCGTCCGCCCCCGTCAGTGCCACGCAGGCACACCCCGCCACCCATGCCACCTTGACCATCTCCTCCCTCCGTGGACCTGGTCCATGGACCAGGGCCCACATGTCAATGGGGTTTACCCCTGGGCTGACGCCTGCTGACGCAGTAAATCCCCTTTTTTCAGTAGAAAAATAATTCTGGCCGAAAAGAATTTCCTTGCTGACGCAATGCTGAGGTCATATATTCTTTTCCTTCAGGAAAATAATTCCGAAAATCCTGATTTTCCATTTTCTCTCTTTTCAAACTTCCCGGAGCCCGTTCTCCTTCGTTCTAACTCCGATTTAGCCCATTCAAATTTCTAAATTCATCAAAAATTCCCATGTATCCATTTCTAGCCTCAATTAAAATATTTGAAGTCAATTTGAATTTAATTTGAATTTATTTGAATTTGGTGGGTTATTTTCACGTGTAGACTTCGACGATTCGGGAGATTTCTTCGACGAAAATTCAAACCAATTTGAAGAGCAAGGCAAGTCACACTCCTTGATCATGTTGATCCCAGTTTTCAAATAAAATTATGTTGTTTTAAACTATATTGCATGCATATTTATATTCAACGTATTTCAATTCAGTTTTAAATTTAGTTATTGCCTACTTGTTAATCCCTTCATTGAATTTGAATTCCTCAATACCTTGTCACCCTAGAATCAAACTCTAGTTAATACATTAGTGTTGGCTAGAGAGTTTAATCAAATGCTTAGCCCTGCATAGTCATATAATTTTATTTTGGGATATCTTTCACATAAAATGACGAATCTTTTCACATAAAATGATATGTACTCTTGACTTTAGTGAGTCAAGGAGGTTTATAAAATTATTTTGAAAGCAAAATATAAAACTGGTTTAGACTTAGGCAATTGGTTAGAGTGGTGGGTGCAGGCATGCCCTGTTGGTTGGAGCCGCAGTGGTTGATTGTCGTGCACGGGGGTATGTGGTTGAGCCTAAGTCAGATTAAGGACCGGTGCAGTGAGCTATCGTTGCAAAGCCCTAATCGTACTACCACATGGTCTGGTATGGGACAGCCATGGCTGAATAATTTGTGAAGTCCCAACCTGAGTCAAGTCGTAGGTTGAAAGTGAGCATGGTTGGTGCCATGTGAAGTCTCACTTGGGCGAGCGTGGTTAAGCCATGAGAAGTCTCGTCTAGGCTCAAGAGGGGGTTCCGGTCTGGTGGATTCTTTACTGGGGTGAACCTTAGAGTTGGCTCGACCAGGTTGAAGGCTTTGCATTGTAAAGGTCTTGTCATGACTCCTCGCTGCACACCTAAGGAAGTGTGTAACCCGGTGGCAATATGGGATGATCGTGTCTTGTGGGTAAAGCTGTATAACCTCTGCAGAGTGTATAATCTATCCTGGATAGCCGTGCCCACGGTCATGGGCATGCTGAGTAAAAGTGTTTCATGGATTAGATTTTGTTTTTCAAAATGGTTTTGAAAACCTTGTGGATGGATGGAATCCGCGAGAGATGAAAACCTTGCGGATGGATGGAATCCGTGAGACATTGAAATCTGGTGAATGGATGGAATTCATCAGAGTTGCGCAGTGAAAGCGTGTGGATGGATGGAATCCATACGTGAGCTTTTGGAAAAGATGGTCCCGGTGGGATGCCCGTGGATAGGTTGGTGTTTGGTCGGAGCCTGCACTGACGGTATTACTTTCTACTACAAGTATTATTTTTACTTACTGTATTAAATTCAGCAATTTCAATCTACTTATTGTATTTCTTAAATGCTATTTTATGCAAACTAACCCTATAAGCCTTCCATTGAAGCCTTTATCATTATGGTGCATTTTCCGTGTGACTTGCGGAGTACAAGTTTGTACTCACCTTGCTTTTTCCACACAGAGAAGGAAGACGTCAACTACGGTGAAGATCTGGACGAGTAGGCTGCGTCTTACTGTCATTTGCCTGTGGGCAGGCTTGGGCTTCGCTATTTATCCATTTGCTTCCGCAGTTATTTCCTTTATTTGTTTTGCCAATGAGCGTTGATGTAAGACTTGGCCATAAGGCCGTATCTTTTATTTAATATATAGTTATTTGTGCTTGGTATTTATCTTTGTTGTACTGTGTGCACTAGCTGATCCTGGACTAGTGCGATTTACACAGAGGATCCAGGAGTCGTTACTCCGGGTTCCGACACAAGACAACCAACCATAGAAGAAGAAGGCCACCATCACAACCCGCGTAGCACATAAGTGAGCAAGAAAGCAACAACAAGCAGGACCGCACGGTCAACAAGGAGGAAAGCGGCACCATGACTACTTCCTCAACCATCCCCCAAAATCACTTGACAGCCAGCTGACCGAGGTAAGCCATGCCATCCATTTCCCCAAGATTTCATCATCTAGGACCACATATGCAACACAGCAAAGCACTAGAGCACCGCCACAAAGATTTGGCGCAAGAGGTAGAGGAGCAGGGGAAGGAAGGTTTACCGTAGGTGAGAATTAGCGGCGACACTGGTAGAAGTCGTAGCCAAACCCGAGAGGACAAGGGGTGCAACGGAGGGTTCTAGTGAGGAGCCGTGGGAAGCAAGAAGCCACGGCGGACCGGCCGGGGCCGAGAGTGCAATCAGAGCCGGGCGACACAACAGGGGTGGAACGGCGAGCCGGCTGGGGCAGTGGCGTGAGAAGCCAGAGTCGATGAGGATCGAAGAAGCTGGCGCAGAGGAGATCCAACGGCGCTAGCAGCAAGGACGACCAAGAGGAGGCGCCGGTGGCGACGAAGCTATGCGACGACTTGAGGGCGGCAAAGCCACAACTAAAGCGAAGTCAACGGGAGGAGACGTTGAGCGGGAGCCAGAGGCAGATGTGCTAGGGTCAGAAAGGGGCCAAGGCGGCACAGTGCCGAGGGAATCCCATATCCAGATCGGGTGTGAAGGGAGGAAGAGCTAGGGGAGAGAGAAGAAAAGGGGAAAAATGAGGGGAGCCGGCCGGGTTAGAAAAGAGAAACGAAAAAAAAGAAAAGGAGAAGAGGAGAGAGAAATAGAAAAGAAAAGAGGAGAAAAAGATTAAGTGCGTGTAAATAGGATTTATTCTCAAGTATAGATGATGCGATTCCTAAAATTATGGTCATTTGGGCACCGTGGCATCGGAGAGGTGTCCAATGAAAGAGAGATTGTCGGTATTGGGTTTGTGCATAGGAACGTTATCAGTTGTCTATATGCATAGGACTAATGTTGTTTGCATGCTTGCGTGAATTGCAAAGTTGAGTTGAGAGTTCGGATGATACTTTCAGGTGGAGGTTTTGGTTTGTCGCTCCTCCACGCATCGTTCACAAAAATAACCAAGCAAGTGCATAGTAGAATAGTGGATTGTGATGAATGCCTGGTATTTATTTTATGCCATGATTTATGCCATGTTATGAAATGATATCCCGGCTTATCTGTTGATTATACTACGATGAGTGATGCTTATGATTGAATACCAACATTTGAAGAATTTTGCGTTTGCATTGCACCATGAGCATCATGAAAGCCCTACGATGGTAGGCATCCCACATGGTGGGAATATCAGGACCTACTTCAGTAGGCACTTCCAGGGATGGAGACAAAAGGTGTTGTAAATGTGGGCAATATTTTAATTCCAAATTTTATCAGGAGACAAATACAATAAACCAGTGATGCAAAACTTACTACTGATAGCAGGTTACTCATTATACTTCAGAATATATGCAAGAAAAATATAGTAACAAAGTCGAACGAACACGCGAACGACTTACTTTTGAGCCTGGTGAAGAACAGGAAGCAGCGCAGACTTGATGCAGTGCAGAACGTAGATGACGTAGTGAAGAGAGCGGACACGCAGATGCGCTGCCCAGAACCTTATTGCCGCCCCGTGCAAGTACTTTCTACGGCAACGGTTTGAAGATAGCCACTCTCCCTCCTTCCAGGTGCACGCTGGGAAGAAAGGTCGGCGAGGTTCAGACGACACAGCACAACAGGCTAAGCTTGTAGAGCAAAAAGTAGAGGAAGAATGGAGGTACAAAACTCCCTTTTTCTTCCTGGACGTCTCCAGGCCCTTTAAAGGGTGCTGCAGTTATTAACTAGTAGCTGATGCGTTCTAAACAGAATTATGCATTAGTAACTGCCTCATCAGATCACAAATTAAGCAGTGTAAATTCACTTGTAACTGCCTCATTCAAATGTTTGAATCTCATTCAAACAGAGAGAGAGAAAGAGAGAGGTGCAGGGTTCAGCAAAAATAAAGATAGACTTGGTCTGCCAAGTGACGCGCCACGTCACGGCACGGTCACACATCACAAGTCACACGATTTTCACACGAAAATACGCGAATACGCGCGCGCGTGCGCGCGCGCATGTGTGACTAGTCAGAACCCTCCTCATACCATCTCTATCTATATTCAAGGAGTGGTGAGGACTCCACCTTATAAATCGGTCTTTCTCACCTTGCCTTAGCAATATGGTACTAAATCATGCATGCTTTGGAATTAAGGAAATGGGCCAATTTCTAGTAGAAGGGTTTCACCGACGGGTGAAGCAACTCCACTATACCGGTATAAGCGGCATATAAAGGCGCATTATGCATTGCACCCATACGAAGGACCTACAATGGTAGGCCTCCCACGACGGTGGGGAAATCAAGACCTACTTTGGTAGACACCTTCAGGGATGGAGGCAAAGGGGTTTCACCGATGGGTGAAGCAACTCCACTATACCGGTATAAGCTGCACATAGAGGTGTATCGCATCGCATTGCATTTGCAGGAAACGAACATGAGACAGGGAGGAAATCCAGAGATTCTGGGTTACAGTTCATAAATGTGATTTAATGATTATTGTACCAACCCCACTGTTTTATCGTGTGCTTACTGAGTCTTCGGACTCACCTTTGCTTTATTGTTGTTTTTGTTGTATATGCGAGGCATATCGGGAATTTCCCAATTGCCAAAAAGGGAAAATGCAGGCGGGCCCACCTGTCGGTGAGGCGCTCGAAGGGATAAGGGAGGAGACTTTGTCTCCTCCCTGTGAGCCCCTCGTTCCTCTCCAGGCGCTCCCGTGCGTGCGTTTTTGGTGCGGCCGTTGTCGCCCAGATCCGGATTTTCGGCGGCTAGTGGAGGGAGGCGAGCGATGGAGGCGCAGCAGGCCCGGGCTCCTCGGGGTCGGCCGCTAGCGTCACCCCTCGCAGCCCCCGTCTCTTCTTAAAAAGGCCGAGTCCCTCCATGGGTGCGGGGTGGACTTCTTTCGATCTGGTTCTTGCCTTTTGATTCTTCTTCCTCCTTTTGTTTCGAGTGTACTGAGGTTGGTGGCTTGGGCCATCACCGATTGAGGCTTGGTCTTTTGTTTCCTGCGCAAACCCTAATTTGGGTGTGGGGAATTTGAGACCGTGGTGTTCTACCCGAGGGAGAGGGAGACGACGCTGATTCCCTACTGTGATTGATTGCTCACGGCTAGAGCAGTCAAGTGGTCTTGTGCGGCATCTTTGTACCTCGGCTTCTTCTTTGGCTTTCGGCTGATTGAGGAGTGCGGCATTGTATCTCCGTGAATCATCTACTTGCTTGCGACAGCGAGTTGATAGATTTTCTGGGTCAGCGAGTTCTTCGTGCCTTGCCATATTATTTGTAATCTTCGGCTTGATTGCTTCAGGACAGTTTTGAATACTGTCTGATCTATGAGTATATTCGATTCTTTCTCATTTACAGCAGTATATCTTGATCTGCAATTTTAATCAAGTTATTGAGGGCTGTTGTGAATGTATGTGGGCGCAATTGTATGCTCTGTGATGAAATTAGTCATACACTGAATTAATCTAGACAACAATTGTTAGACTTGAGCTCTGGGATTTGTTTTCTGCAGACCTTACTGTAAACCACTACAGTTCTATCTGTTAGATCTGATTACATGCTATAGAAATTGTGAGGAGTGATCTGTTAAATCTTGATTGGCTTGTATTATTGGTGCAGTATACTTCTTGTTTCAGTCCTGTCTTTAGACTTGTTTATTATGCAATATATATATATATATATATATATATATATATATATATATATATATATATATATATATATATATATATATATATATATATATATATATATATATATTTGCTGCTAGTTACTGAACATCTTTAGATCACTGTCTTTTGTTTCTTGTCTGTAATCATTTGGGAGAACTGATTTTGAAATGCATCTGTCATATGTTTGTTTGGGTCTCATTGGCGTAAATAAATTAGAGCTCAAGTCATAGTTGTTAGATTAATTATGAAGAGTTATGACGTATGCATGAGAAGGCCAAAATCTCTGATTTTGCGCAACTCTGTTCTGAGAGCAATCATGAAACAATTAATTTGTCTTATGCTAGATTTAATTGTTCCATTGTTCTTAGGACTGTTCTATATATTGTTATTCCCAGCAGTATTAATGTTATATTCTTTGAATATATATGTGAATTTGAATGGCAAGATAGAATTACATTTTTACATGCAATTTATGTCATTCTTATTATGCTGGAAATATGTTCTTTATGTGTATCTATTGGCTGGAATTAAATATGCAAATATGCTTATACCGCAATATTTACAACAATCCAGAAAATCTATATTTAAAGAAATGGCTTCCTCATCTGATGTCGTGAAACCTGAAGTGTTTGACGGAGTCAATTTCAAGCGCTAGCAGGCAAAGGCAAAACTTTGGCTGACTGATCTTAAGCTCTTCTGGGTCATTTCAATTCCGGCGTTTCACTGGGATCCTCAAACGATGAAATGGGAAGAAGCTAATAATGCAGTCTTAGCCCGTTTGCTGGCCATCCTATCTAATCGCTTGTTTGACGTCTATGTCAACTTCACGAATGCCAAGCAACTTTGGGATGAGCTCGATGAGAAATACTCTGAAGGAGATAATGGAAATGAGTCCTTTATCACAGCCAATTACTTGAACTACAAGATGGTAGAGGGGCGGTCGGTGATGGAGCAGCTCCACGAGCTTCAACTCCATGTACGTGACTTGAGTCAGTACGACTGCGCCCTGCCAGAGAAGTTTCAAGTAAACGTCATCCTGGCCAAGTTACCGCCATCATGGCGTGACTTTGTGACTGCACGACGACATATGAAGGAGCGCTTGACACTCAATGAATTGTCAGTAGCTATAAATGTCGAAGAACGTGCTAGGGCCGGTGACGGTACAGGGAAGGCTCAAGTCCAGGCTCATCAAGTTCAAGTTAAGAATGCTGGAAGCTCTGGGAAACCCAAGTTCAAGAATCAGCCCCAAGTCAAGCTACAGCCTAAGAAAATGAAGAAGAAGAAGAAGGACATCGTCTGCTTTGTATGCGGTGAGGCTGGCCATAAGGCCAATCATTGCATTCATCTATAACTCAAAACGAGGCAGTCTCTATAAATGATAGTCCTTTTCTGTGTGTGCATGTAAGCATCAAATAGCTATCTTTATAGATAGTTCTTTAGAATGCTAGCTTTTAGTCTGTACTATATAAATGATGTGGAAGTCTTCTAGTTAGTTGCTAGTTAGAACTATTGGAGATGCCCTTAGATGCCATGCATTCCGTGTTATGTGTTCACATGGAATCCATCGCTAGAAACGATGGAGATTGTTGTGCTTTTAAAATATGGGATTTGTATGGCCGGAGAGGAGGAGAGCCCAATAGAAATAGGAGACAAAACCAGATTTAACGTTGTTACGTATGGTATTTATAAAATTAGTTGTATACGTATTGTATTTGTAAAAAATAGCATTTCTGTCATTCGGTGGATGAGCGGCAGCACCGGCGAGGCGACACGTGGCACATGCCGCTCCGTGAGCAGACGGTAGGCACCTGTCGCCCGCCCACGACAGGCGCCTGTCACCCGCCCATGGGATAGTAGGTAATTAGCTGGCTTAATCACTGCCTAAATTCATAATTTTATATTATTTTTATTCTAATGTTTAAATATAATAAATGAGGTCAAAAAATTATGAAATTTTACACCCAGACTCCTGACACAACATACTTTATTGTATAATTTTATCCCCTCTGAATATTGCTTAAAAATTCATACGATTTTCATATTTGTAGGAATTGTTACATATAGCAACCGAACTCCAAAACTTATAAAATTTTATGCGGACCCTTCCAACATAGTTGACCTAATTGTATTTTTTTTTTGAAATTTTATATAATCTGAATTTATCATGCTAATTCATGATCATTTAATCATAATTAATAAAAATACACATGACAAATTCGGACCACATAAAATCCCCAAAAAAAACTATACAATAATTATGACTGGGTCGGAAGACTTCACATAAAATTTTGTAATTTTTGAACCTCATTTGCTATGTGTAAAAACTCATAGAAATATCAAAATTGTATGAATTTTTTAGCAACACTCACAGTGGATAAAATTACTGAAAATTACACTATTAAGCACGTTGTGTCAGAAGGCTGTACATAAATTTTCATAATTTTTTAGCCCATTTGGTATATTTAAATATTCAAACAAACACTAAGCAAAAAAAAATTAAAGTAGGTAATTAAGCCAGCTTAATCACCTGTAATCTCCTCATCAGGTGGCAGGTAATTAAGCGGGCTAATTAGCCAACTTAATTACCTACCCTAATTTTTTTGCTTACTGCTTGTTTAAATTTTTAAATATATCAAATGAGCTTGAAAAACTTCAAAAATTTATATACAGTCTCCTGACACAATTTACTTGACAATATAATTTTTGGTTAATTTTATCCATTGTAAATATTGATCAAAAATTTATACAATTTTGATATTTGTATGAATTTGTATATATATCAAACGAGTTCCAAAAATTACAAAATTTTATGTAAAGCCTTCTAACATAGTCATATTTATTGTGTATTTTTTTGGAAATTTTATGTGATCCAAATTTTCTATATTTACTCGGGTTAATTTAATCATGAATTTATGGGTAAGTTAACCTAAATAAATGTTGTAAATTTAGACCATATAAAATTTTCAAAACATTACACAATAATTATGACTATGTCGGAAGGATTCACATAAAATTTTCTAATTTTTAGAGCTCATTTACTATATGTAAAACTCATACAAATATTAAAATTTTATGAATTTTTGAGCAATATTCAGAATGGATAAAATTATGTCAGAAGATTGTACATAAATTTTAGTAATTGTTTGAGCTCATTTGATATATTTAAAATTTCAAACAAACACTAAACACAAAAAAATTAGGGCAGTAATTAAACTAGCTAATCAGACTACTTAATCACCTGCCACCCCCTCACCGGATGACAGGCCTGCATAACGTCCCCCCACCGCGTGTTAGGTTGCCTGCCGTCTGCTGACAGGCGTCTGCCGCTGGCGGCCTTGTCATGTGTCGCCTCGTCGACGCTGCCGCCTACCCACCGAATGATAGAAGTGCTATTTTTGTAAATACGATACGTATATGACTAGTTTTATAAATACCATACGCAATAATGTCAAATCGTACTTTGTCTCTGGAGATGGAATACGTACGCCATCGATGCATAGCATCCTTTCTTTCTGTTGGATTGGATCGGCCGGCTAGGGTAGCTATTATTGTCGTGCATGGCTCCCATCTCCTGTTATCTCGATCCCATCCCATCCGAATCCGATCGACCCCAACTCGCAAATGGACATGGCAATCTCCATCGTTTAAAAGCACCACAATCTCCATCGTTTCTAGCGATGGATCCCATGTGAACACACAACACGTAATGCATGGCATATAAGGGCATCTTCAATAGTTCTAACTAGCAACTAACTAGAAAACTTTCACATCATTCATATAGTACACACTAAAAGCTAGCATTCTAAAGAACATGTCCAATGGTGATTTATGAGCTAGCTCTAAACATATTATTTCATATTTTAATAGAAGAGAGAGAAAAGCTAGCTCTTGATCAAGAGCTAGTCTCATACACACATTCCAAGATTATATGATGATGTCATGTGGGACTATTCATGTTAGAGCAAGTACAATAGTATAGCCAACTAGTGGCTATAACACTTGTCCATTTCATCTATAACCTTCAAAAAAATAGTTCATACAATAAGGTAGCTATTACAATAACTATTTGGCCCACGTGTAAGAGAGTGAAATGCATATTTTTACGTGCTATAGCTAGCTGTAATTTAGTAGCTAGCTTCCTTCTCTCTCTTCCTTTCTCTCTCTGCCACGTAAGATTTGGTTGATATTATATTTGTTATAGCCTGCTGACTAAACCTTATTGTACCTGCTCTAAGCTATGTGCTAAAAGTTAATATCATTGGAGAAGTTATTTTAGAGCTAGTAACTAGCTCATACCATTGTACATGCCCTAGCTATTTGATGCTTACATGCACACACAGAAAAGGACTATCATTTATAGAGGCTGCCTCGTTTTGCGTTATAGACTAGTGCTTAAGGGCATCTCTAATGGTCTGAGTCAGCTAGCTATATGTATGTACACATCAGCATATATCCTATGTGAAGAAAAGAGAGTATGCAAAAAAAAAACCGAGCAAGTTCTTCCTTTGTCAGGGGATTGTCAGGAAATTAGGTGGGGCTTGTCAGGGGCACGAAGGCTATGCAGCAACTCACTAGTGCTCCTGACAATCCGATCGAGCGTGCTCCTGACGTCTAGAAATTAGGTGGGGATTGTCAGGGGCACGAAGGCTATGCAGCAACACAAGAGTGTAGCAAGAAAGGCGCCAAATGAAGCTAAGGGCTATGTGGGTTGCCATGAGCGCTTAAGCCTGTGTAATTGAATCATTTACTACATATCAGGTCTGGATGTGTGACCTGGCCCAATGCTGACTGAGGCTGTGAGACTTGGCTCAATATAAGCCAAGGTTACGTGTGTTGGGAGTGAAAGCGGAAAGAATTCACGCGATGAAAGATTTTCATTTGCCAAACCGGCGCATATATAGTTTAGGTTACAAGCATACATGGCAGGAAGAAATAAGAGATTGCATCTAATCCTGGCTTTCCTAAGAGCAACTCTAGCAGGGCCCCTACTTGAGCCCTCAAACCTCATATTTGAGGGCTTGAGGCAAAAACAGAGGTCCAGCAGGGCCCCTACTAGAGCCCTCAAATTTGAGGAGCCCCTCAAATCCCCTCTTCAGCCCTCATTCCCAGGGGCCCCCTACTCTGGCTCTCATCCTACCGTTGTTCAGTTTTTTTCCCCCGCCGCCCGTTTCCTCGCAGCCTCCGCCGCTTCAACTCCCAGATCCCCCGCCGGCTCCGTTCGCCCGCCCGCCGCCTCTCCGTCTCCGCCTTCGCTCGCCCGCCGCCTTCGCGAGCTCTCGACGTCCTCCCCGCCCGCCTCCCTCCCGAGCGCGCCGCCCGCCTCCCTCCCCGCGCCTCCTCCCGAGCGCACCGCCCGCCTCCCTCCCGAGCGCGCGCCGCCTCCCGCTCTCCTCCCCGCCTCCCTCGGGCGCGCGCCGCCTCCCTCCCGAGCGCGCGCGCGCCCGCCTCGCCCGCGATCCGTCGTCTCGCCGCTCGCCTCGCTCCGCTGATCCGGTCGTCTCCGCCCGACGCCGCCTCCCCGCTGGATCCGGCCGTTTCGCCCCAGACGCCGCCTCCCGCCGATCCGGCCGTCTCGCCCGACGCCGCCTCGCTGATCCGGCCGTTTCCGCTGGGACGCCGCCTCCCGCCGATCTCGCCGTCTCGCCCAGGACGCCGCCTTCGCCTGGATCCGTGCCGGCCTCGCCCGCCGGATCGGCGCGTTGCCGCCCGAGCGCCTCGCCGCCCACCTCCGCTCTCCTCCGCCCGCCTCCCTCCCGAGCGCGCCGCCCGCCTCTTTCCTCCCGCGCCGCCACCGCTCCCCGGCGATTCCTCCCGCGCCGCCACCGCGCCCCGCGCCGGCACCGTCCTCCTCAGCCTCGCCGTCGTCGGAGGAAGCGAGGAGGCGGACGAGGAGGGAGAGAATGAGGAGTGGGTTCCATGTGTCAGTTTTAGTGGAATGGATTTGAGGGCTGAAATTTGAGGGGTGCTGTTGGAGTAGATGCAAAAAAACAGGGCCCTCAAAAGTAGAGGGAGCCCTCAAATGAAAAGTAGGGGCCCTGTTTTGAGGGCTACTGCTGGAGTTGCTCTAACAAACTAGCATTGGTTCTGCTGTCGTGCCGATCTTTACGGGTGATCGCGTACAGGGTGCGGGCATCCATGCATGGGGACGTGCGGACCTTGAGCCAATAACCGTGACATGCACAATTATATGTCTAACACTCCCCCGCAGTCGAAACGGTAGACGGGCGAACGTTGAGGCTAGACCAAATTCCGTAAATACCGAGGTTGGAAGTCCCTTGGTGAAGATGTCCACGTACTGGGTCACCGTCGGCACATGGAGAACACGAACTTGGCCAAGTGCGACATGCTCGCGAACGAAGTGAATGTCGATCTCCACGTGTTTGGTGCGCTGATGTTGAACCGGATTTGTGGAGAGTTAGACCGCACTGATTTTGTCACAGTAGACAAGTGTGGCACGGCAAAGTGGAGAATGCAGCTCGTTCAGAAGTTGGCGCAACCAGCTCGCCTCAGCAACACCATTGGCCACAGCACGATACTCAGCCTCCGCACTAGAGCGAGAGATGGTGTGCTGGCACTTGGAGGACCAGGAGATGAGGTTGTCACCTAGGAAAACACCATAACCAGAAGTTGACTTCCGTGTGTCGGGGCACCCGGCCCAGTCAGCATCAGTGTACACCACTAGATCAGAGGGAGAAGTCCGATGCAGGAGAAGCCCATGATCAAGAGTACCACGAAGATAACAAAGAATGCACTTGACAAGCACAAGATGAGGCACTCGGGGATCGTGCATAAATAGACAAACCTGCTGAACTGCATAAGCAATGTCCGGCCGTGTGAATGTCAAGTACTGCAGTGCGCCAACAAGATTGTCGTAATCGGTGGCATCGGCAACAGGCTCACCCTCACCAGATAGCTTGGAATGAGTATCAATCGGGGTACTACATGGCTTGCAATCGGACATACCAGCATGCTCAGGAATCTCCAGAATATAGTGGCGCTGAGAGAGATGCATGTGGCCATCCTGTCGAGTCACAGCTAAGCCCAAAAAATGATGCAGCGGCCCAAGATCCTTCATAGAGAACTCATGCCGAAGCGCGGCAATGGTACGGTGAAGGAGAGCTGCTGAAGACGCTGTGAGCACAATATCATCCACATAGAGCAGCAAATAAACCATGTCGGAGCCGCGGCGAAAAATAAAGAGTGACGTGTCTGACTTGGCCTCAACAAATCCCAAGGAGAGAAGATGTGATGCAAACCGAGTATGCCACGAACGGGGAGCTTGCTTGAGTCCGTAAAGAGACTTGTTCAGGCGGCAAATGAAATCAGGGCAAGCAGGGTCAACAAAACATGAGGGCTGCACAGAATAGACTGTCTCGGAGAGCGTACCGTGAAGGAACGCGTTCTTCACATCAAGCTGATGGATTGGCCAGTCACGAGATAAAGCAAGAGTCAGAACTGTGCGAATAGTAGCTGGCTTGACCACGGGGCTGAAAGTGTCACGGAAATCAATCCCAGGGAGCTGAGTGAATCCGCGAAGAACCCATCGAGCCTTGTAGCGATCAAGAGTACCATCCGGATGAAGCTTGTGGCGAAAGACCCATTCCCAGTCACAACATTAACACCCGGTGGCCGAGGAACGAGAGTCCAAGTCTCGTTTGCCAGTAGGGCATCAAATTCCTCCTGCATCGCAGTATGCCAATTAGGATCAGTGAGAGCACCACGATAAGTCTTCGGAAATGGGGAGAGGACCGTGGTGTTGAGATTCAGAGGATCCACTGGAAGTCGAAACCCGGACTTTCCACGTGTGGTCATGTGATGAGCATTCTCCATAGGGGCAATAGGAACGACGAGAGGAGGCAATGTAGTTCGGCTGGCAGCAGCCTGTGCTAGGGGAGCAACAGGGGCAACCAAACTGGGAGCCGGGGCAGCCGGCACTGTGAAAGGGCCGGCAATAGAGAAGCCAGCAGGAGCAGCAGCAGGGCGGCGGCGGTTGGATGGCCGGCGATGCCGAGCCGAGAGCCGGCGATGCGCTGCAGAATGCGGTTGGGGCCAGCGCCGCCGATCGTAGCTCGCCTCAAGAAGCACCAAGAGGGGCAGGCTGGCGCTCAATGGAGTGGCCGGCTGTGACTGGCTGGAAGGCAGCCGGGGCCGGCTGGGGAGTGACCGGCAGCGTGCCAGCAATGGCAGGCAATGGGTCAGCCATGCTGGCAATAACCCGTGGCAGGGGGCCAACGGGGGCAGCAGAGTCGGAGGGCGCCATGTGACCTGCAACAGAGGGCCACCCAACGGGCAGGGGTACACAGTCCATATCGAACAAAAAATCAAAGACAATCAGCAGGGGCGCAGCGGCCATGTCAGCGAATGGAAACGAGGCCTCATCGAAGTTTACATGGCGAGAGATGATAACACGGTTGGAGCTTACATCAAGACACCGGTAACCTTTATGTTCGGGAGAATTGCCAAGGAAGACACACAACGTGGAACGCGGCGAGGGTTTGTTGGCAATGGTAGCAGAAAGGTTCGGGTAACATCGACATCCAAAAACCCTGAGATGATCATAGGATGGTGGAGAGCCATACAAAGCAAAGTATGGGGTGGAGAACTGAAGTATCTTTGTGGGATGTCGATTGATGAGATAGGTGGCTGTGGGCAAAGCTTCAACCCAATATTGGGGTGGCATGCTTGCTTCGATGAGAAGAGTGCGAACGACATTATTGATAGTGCGAATGGAGCGTTCAGCCTTGCCGTTTTGCTGGGATGTATATGGGCACGACAGGCGGAGTGCAATACCGTGAGTGAGAAAGAAAGTGCGAGCGGAGAGGTTATCGAACTCGCGGCCGTTGTCGCACTGGATGGATTTAATGGAGGTGCCAAACTGATTTGGACGTACGCAAAAAAGTGGGAGAGAGTGGAAAAAGTTTCTGATTTTAAGCGTAAAGGAAACGTCCAAAAGAAATGCGAGCAATCATCGAGAATCACCAAGTAATATTTGTAACCGGAAACACTAGCAACAGGGGCGGTCCAAAGGTCACAATGTATTAAAGCGAAAGGCTGAGTGGCACAAGAACTAGAAGAAGAAAAAGGTAGACGAACATGCCGACCCAGTTGACATGCATGACACAGAGTATCAATAGTGCCTTTATTACATGAGATAGCTGTAGAATGAGCTAAATGGTGAAGAGCTTCAGTGCCGAGGTGCCCGAGACGACGGTGCCAAAGGGTGGAACTGGTGGCGACCATGGCTTGCGGATGAGAAGGAGGCGGCAGTAGCGGGTAAAGGTCGCCAGTGCTATTGCACCTGGTGATCACGCTCCTCGTGCGAAGGTCCTTCACAGAAAGACCATACGGGTCAAACTCAATGGAACAGTTATTGTTGATGGTGAAACGATGAACAGAAATTAGATTTTTAATGATTTGAGGTGTGACTAAGACATTCCGAAGAGCGAAAGGACCATGCTGAGCATGGATGTGTGTGGAGCCAACGGAGGTGATGGGAACCAAAGAGCCATTGCCAACTATGATGCTGGAAGGAAAAGCATGGGAGGGAGGATGAACAGTGGATAGGTTACCGGAGTCCGATGTCATGTGGTTGCTAGCTCCGGAGTCCATGTACCAGTCTGTTAATGGAGGAGATTGAAGCTGCATTGTGCTGAAGGCGTTGGCAAGCGCGGCCTGATCCAAGCCCCCAGTGATGCCCGCAGCAGGTTGCTGGATAGCAGGCACGCCGGGAAGGTTGGGCTGGTGCGCACACATGCCATAGGCTGTGCCGTAGGGCACACCGGTGCCGTAGGGCAGGCCGCCAGTGTCGCCCGCGTTGTATGGTGCACCTGTGCCGTAGGGCACACTGGCGTTCACAGTCAAGGCCTAAGGAGGCGCCTGTTGCTGGAACTATTGGCATGCACCAGGGCCGCCCGAGGGAGGACGAGGCACGCCAGGCCAGACCTGCACGGTACCGGTCCACGGATTGAACCAGGACAGTGGCCACCCGGTCTGGGCGCCAGACGTGGCGCCGGCCTTGTTGCTGTTACTGCCGTTGCCGCCGCCGTTGTTGCGGGTGTTGCGGCGGTGGCGGTTGTTGGGCGATTTCTGCTGTAGGTGACCGAGCCACCAGAGCCGCTGCTGGCGTTGGTGGGAGGGATGCCAGGCATGACACCATAGCCCCTGTGTCGTTGCGAGAAGGGGCGCCGCCACCATAGGCTCCAGAGGTGGGGGCGCGCGACCCGGAGCCCATGGATAAAAGGGCGGTCGACGGCGACATGCTCCGGTCGGCGAGCGTCATCTCCTCAAGGAGAAGGTCGTTGCGGACATCGTCGAACGATGGAAAAGGCTTTTGACGCTTGAGGAGGGCAGCCATGTGGGTGAACCGCCTGTTCAGGTCACGTAGTGTAGCCAAAACGAGAGTCCGATCGAGGACGGGCTCACCAAGATGACCGAGCTGATCTGCCATAGTTTTCAACTTGCGGCAATAATCGGGAATAGTCAGATCACCTTGAACCAAGTTGTGGAATTCCGCGTCGAGGATCATGGCACGGGTCTCTTTGTTGCCGACGAACATGTCTTCAATGGCGAGCCAAACATGCCGGCTGGTGGCGTCGGGGATCATGATGCTCTCGAGCAAATTTGCGGAGATGGTGCCAAAAAAGCCAAGAGATCACGACACAATCCATCCGATGCCACGGAGCGTCATCGGGGAAGACGGCATCGGAAAGCACATGATTGGTGAGCGCGTATTTGCCGAGGGTGATGAGATGGAGGCCGCGCCACTTCGGGTAGGAGGTGGAGTCGAGCTCGAGGACAATGGGCACGAGGGCCTTGATGTTCATGACGGCGACTGCCTGGGCGTGGAGGTTGGCACAAGAATGGCGTCAGCCTCGGCCTCCTGGTGATGGCGTTCGGCCTCGGCAGTGGCGACCTCCTGGCGGCGGCGTCCAGCCACGGCGATTTCATCGACGCGACGCTGCTCGTCCGCAGCACGACGACGATCGTCCTCAGCGCGCTAGTTGACCTCGTGGCGAAGGAGTTCGACCTCCCGGCGTAGGCGCTCGAGCTCGTCTGAGTCGCCGGTCATGGCGGCGCAGGGGTATAGCGGCGGCAACTAAGATTGGATGCAGAAGCGATAGGTCACAGGAGCGACGCTATCTGATACCATGAAAGCGGAAAGAATTCACGCGATGAAAGATTTTCATTAGCCAAACCGGTGCATATATAGTTTAGGTTACACGCATACATGGCAGGAAGAAATAAGAGATTGCATCTAATCCTGGCTTGCCTAACAAACTAGTGTCGGTTCTGCTGTCATGCCGATCTTTACGGGTGATCGCATACAGGATGCGGGTATCCATGCACGGGGACGTGCGGACCCTGAGCCAATAACCGTGACATGCACAATTATATGTCTAACAGGGAGTCTGGACGAGAAAAGTAACCAGAAACTAAGTTTCTCTCTCCTTCTAGTTTTCCAATCTACCTCTGAATTCTCCCAATTTCTATCCCAAGTACTGCTCTTTTGAAAATCCCAAATCGTCCTCAGGAACAGTATTGTATTGTATTGTATTGTATTGGATTGGATTGGATTGGACTGGACTGGACTGGAGCTGGAGGAACAGACCAGGGCCGGAGCTGTGAGTTTGTTAGTAGTTAGCTTTCGCAAGATGTGGCGCCCCTGCCTGCCCTTGTTGCTGGCTAGTTGGTGAGTGAAATGAATGGATGGTTGGCTTGCACAGGGATTTGATACAGACCAGTGAGATTGCCATGGCCACATGTATACAATATATTCAGCTAGATCCCACTGTTCTTCGCTAGTTTATTTGTGCTTTTAGCTAGTGGTTTGTGGGTGTAATCACTCGGTGGCGCTAGCTGCAGCCTCGTCCTCGTCATCACTTCACTACCAATCTTTCAGCCTACCTTCAGTTGAGCATGCATGTCACACCGGTAGAACACTTGCGCATAGACAATTAATCATACATACACACATGAATATGAGATGTGGATTGAGTTGACATGAAGCCAATCAGAAATGGGATTGCACTGTACATAGGATGTGATGACAGGCTTATTTATTCTAGTATGATTGGAGTGGTATTTGTTTGGCGCTATGGATGACAAGGACTCTATAACGAAACAGTTCTGATATCACTTGATAAGACGGATAGCTCTCTGATGCTATTGGTTACATTAACTAAGCAGGAGTCGAAATCCAAGAGCTAACCAGGAGTTTTATTTCTCTTAGTATTGTTCATGTGAAACGGCATGAAGACGGGGCCGCTCATCTTTGCGCCAAGCAAGCGTCTTCGTCTGGTGTAAGGTGTGTTTGGTTAAACTGGCACCGGATTTCTTATTGTACTGTTTACAGCACGATGATACAAGCTCCCGGTCTCAAAAAGAACAAAAAAAAACCAACTGATATGAACTAGGCTAGAATTTACTTCGATTGGTGACACAAGCGGCATCCATGACAAAGAGGATTAAGGCTCTGTTCTTTAGGGCTTTTTAAAAGCTGCTTTTGATTTTTACTACAGTACTAACTTTCAAATGGAGTATTTTCTTAAGACGGGGTCTACAAATTAATTGTAGTACACGTTAAAAGCCCAACATCTGTATCAACAAAAATCGCAAGCGAGTATCTATCTCTCCATAATATCTGTCGTAAACAGCTAAAATTTAAAAATTTCAACCAAAAACTATAAACTACAGCCATATCAAACAGCCCCTAAACTAACCCGGCGTACTACGTATCCCAGGTCCCAGCCTAGAACTGGAGGTGGTTGGCGGTTGGTGCATGGGCCATGTAACAGTGCCTCCAACAAATTACATGGTACATAGAAGCCGGGAGCCTAATCCACATATCCTTTATCCGCCTCTCTCCTATCCTATCGTATCCTATCGTGATCTGGCCCTGAACAGGGAGATCCTCCTACTCTCCTCTCACCCATCATAATCCATGGAAAGCATCCGCATCTCTCAAGGCATCTCATCTAATCCCACTAGCTTATTTCCCTTGCAATATCAACAAAGAAATGATACAAAATTGAGACAAAAAATGTACATGTTTATTTCCCTTGCAATATCTACAAAGAAATGATACAAAATTGAGACCACAATGTACATGTTTATGCTTCTTCCCTGTGAACTAGATTAGGTTTAGATAGAGATAATGCCATACTACCATTTCAAGTTTAACCTAGGAGCTGTATCAGCCAATATGTCCAATTAAAAAGATAAGTTCCCCTGCACTGCTGTGCTTGTGAAAACAAATTTATATAGAATACAAATTACAGTATAATTATTTATTTAAAAAAGAGCTGACAAGAATCTAGCTATACACCACGTACAAAAAATAGGTGCTCGTGTTTGCTCTACTCGAGTTGTTTGCCGCAATCCTTGTTGGTATGGCATTGCTATGGACATATTTAAAAACAAACAACGACGCTCAATAATTTGACTCATAAAAAAAATACTTGACCACAAGAACACATATTATGATCGATATTAGTATTTATTTTGAGAAGAATTATATATATGAGGGAGATTCCTTGCTTAGAAATCGATGTATTACCCTTCACATGGACATTGTGTACACCTTAAGGGAATTACGTACAAGAAAGTTGTTATAAAAAAGAGTGTACAGGAAAATATGAGGCAGATTCCTTGCTTAGAAATCGATGTGTAACCCTTCACATAGACATTGTGTACACCTTAAGGGAAGTACAAGAAAGTTGTTACTTACAAGAAAGGAGTGTACAAGGAAGTTGCAACAGATCTGGGTTTTGTTCTAAGTGTATTTCCCTCTTATTTTCCTATGTTCCTTCGGTTAATACCAAAGCCTTTGCTTGGAACGTTGTTTATTTTCAGATATTGATATGTATCACTAATTATTCGTTTGACAATTAATTGATACTAATGCTCTAAATTGGTGTTGCTGGATCTTCTGATGCACAACTTGTATTGTTCTAGAAGAAAATTAGCACAACTTGTCTGCTTGTACAGTATGATCTCATCGTTTAGTTAATAATATAATTCTGGGCAATCTTGGATTTTTATATGCTTACAAACTGACTTCTGAGATAATATTTTAATCAACAAGGTGTTTTTGTCCCGTGTAATGAGTAAGCCAGCTTTGCCTTCCATGCATGAGCAAGCAAGAAAAATCCTACCCCGCCTTTAGTTGTCATATAAAATAAAAGGAAAATTATAATCTAATATTGAATCATACTGTGCACATACGACAAGGACAAAATACACAAAGTTAAAAATATGGTTTAATTTACTCCATTTGCCATGGTTATGTACCACTAAGGGCATCTCTAATAAGGCTATGTCAGCCGCCGGTTAGCTTCACCATGTTAGCAAAGTCCATTGTTGTAGGGATGGCCCCACCTGAGCCCAGCAGGCCTGTTAGAGGAATGTAAGGCCCAAAATGGGACATGTATAATGACATGAGCGCCCCTGAGGGGAATACTCGGATGTAAGGGTATAATTATAAAAGCACTCCCCATATGGATATCTATACAACACAGGCCATGGGGAGAAACCCTAAGCCATTGCTCACCTAACTTTCCACTACCATACTCTCTCTCTGTTTGGTCTGTAACCACAACAGTTGGCGCCGTCCATGGGGAGGACAAGAGCAAGCCTCCAGATCCGAAGAAGGATGGCACCAAAGAAAGCTTCATCATCGGCGGCGAAGAAGAAGAAGGTGGGAGCAGCGGAATCCCGCGTCAATACCAGGGCTTCGGCATTAGCAGCCGCAGGCGTGGGTGGTGATGCGGGTGTGGTGATCGCGAACACCGGTGTTCACGGCGAGACGCCTGACCCCGCCGCCACCGCCGCGACGTTCGACCCCGCCGCCACCGCCGCGACGTTCGATCCCGCCGCCACCGCCACGATGTTTGATCCCGCCACTACCGCCGCGACGTTTGACCCCGCCACCACCGCCGCGACGTTCGATCCCGCCGCTACCGCCGCGACGCTCGACCCCGCCACCACCACCGCGACGCTCGATCCCGCCACCGCCGGTGCGACAGTCAAAACCGCCCCGCGCATGGTAGGTAACCCCATTGCAGGTACCGCGACAGTCGCCGACAGCGGTGCTCGGGTGGTCGGAGGCAGCAACACCGATGCCCACGCAGGCACGGCGTCCGCTCCCCCACCCAGCGCAGGAACGGTGAGCGGTTCCGGCGGCAACGCGGGCATCGTCACCGGCTCCAGAGTTCTTCACGCCAGCGCAGCGGGCAATCCGGGAGCACAGGCCGTGGTTGTCGCCGCTCCTGTCGCGTCCCCAGGCGCGCCAATGGCCCCAACCATGTCCACGGTGGAGAACGCCCTGCTGGCGGCCCTCAGCGCATTTCAGCGGGAGCTAACGGATCTCCGCAGAGCCATGCGGGACATGCAAGAGGCTCGAAGTCAACAGGCCCCACCGGTGGTCGCATTGGAGCCCACACCGGAGAGGGTGGATAGCCGCGACGCCCCCACGTCCAGCCGCGTCCCACTACGACGCGTGGACCCGAAGTCCCCACTCTCCGCGGGCCTGCAGCAGGCGGCATGGCCGGAGGACTTCAAGTTCCCGAGTGTCATTGAAGCGTACAAAGGCGACACGGACCCACGGGAATTCGTGCGCGTGTATGAGACCACCATCAAAGCCGCTGGCGAAGATGACACCACGAAGGCGAAGGGGCTCCCGCTCGCGTTGCCGGGGGTGGCGCTCTCTTGGTTCTTTACCATCGAGCCACATTCCATCTACGCGTGGGAGCAGATCCGCGACCGACTCTCCAACAACTTCCAGGGAAACTACGTCGAGCCCAAATGCGACCAACGCAAATCTCGGAAACCTCGCTACGTCTTTGACATCGAGGTGGCTCGGAGGATAACGCCCCTGCTGGTCGTGGCGGCAGATGGCGCCGTGGCCGGGGGCGGGGGCGCAGGCAGGGTCGCGACGACAGAGCCTGCGAAGAGTACAACGACCAGCACCAGGGGCAGTGCTGCGAAGTCCACGGTCGGGGTAGCCACGACACGCGCGCGCGCCACCATCGCAGCACTCCAGAGCGTCGCTGAGACGAAACCACGAGCGCGCCCGCCATCGTGGCTCACGCCCAACACCCGAGGACCAAGGAATGCAACCCGGGAAGGCCCCGCGATCCGTGCCCACGGCAGCAACCTCGGGAGGGCCTCCTGCAATTGCAAGCTTCGGAAGGAGCCCAGCATAGGGTCATAAACGTCATCTCCGGGGGCTCCTCGTTGGAGTTTGCCTCGACGCGACAGCGGAAGGCCTATGCGAGGAGGCTACACCACGTCGCGGCATACCCAGCGCAGGCACCACCGGAGTGGGCACAACACGAAATCACCTTCACGCCCGCTGACGCTGAAGGCGTGGAATTCCCCCACCACGATCCCCTGGTCGTCCAGGTCGTCATCGCAGGATGCGAAGTCAGGCGCGTCCTGGTCGACGGAGGAAGCTCCGCGAACATCTTGTTCGCAGCGGCCTTCGATCAGATGGGGATCCCCCGAAGTCGATTGGGCCCTTCGGGTATCCCGCTGCAGGGCTTCGGAGGGCAACCTCTGCGGGCATTGGGCCAGATATGCCTCCAAGTCTCCTTCGGCCAAGACGATAATGTGAGGAGTGAGGACTGAAGTGAATGGCTCGTCCCATAACACTCTGGAGTGGACAAATAACCACGCTGGCACTCAGCGGGTGAATGGCCATGAAAACCACAAGTCTGGCATATAGAAACAACTAGAGAGTAGGCGCCTGATAAAGAACTATACTGACCATGCCCGCTCTCTAACGCAACTCCTCGCTCTAAAGCATAGCGTTCTAACTGACGAGGCAATAGATTTACCTGCTCTTGAAGAATATCATAAGTAGGGGTGCTCATAAAACCACGAGAATCAGAATAGTAAGCCATAGCCTCAATAAGTACCAATATCAATCAACCTGCGAGTATGGATACGAAAATCGCGAAAGAGAGAAGTAACTAGAGAAAGGGTTAGGGATTAGCAATATATCACAAATATGAACAATAACGAAAAGAAAGACAAGTCAGCACAAACACAAAACAAGCTAAAGAAAACAAACGACCTAGTCTATAGCCTAACACTGTCGCTCTAAGCTAGTCCACGACAACGGCGCCAAAATGCTTGATCGTGCGAAAATAGCACACCCGCAAGTGCACGGGTTGCCACTGAAATAGCGGCGAGTGTCGTGTTCTCCACAGGGACTAGACTAAGGCTACCGGTGCTCAGCTAAAGCTAGGTCAATCAAAACGGGGAAGAACTAAACCTAAAATGACTACCAGAACAGTCGAACAAACAAACTATCGAACGAAACGCTAGCTCGCACGGCTGAACCTACGAAAGAACTAACAAACGCACAAACAAAGGACGACGGAACGAACGACCGTATGAATGGACGTCGTACGACCGAATGAACAACACGACTACGACACAAACGACGCACGAACGACACTGACTACAAGAACGACCAACCGACAAACTAACTATCGACCGCTAGACAGAAGGAGGAAGGGAAAGTCCAGAACCACGGAGGGAGTTGAGAGAGAAAGGGAGGGAAGATGGTCGACGGCTAACTAGTCGATTACGGCAGGGCAACAAAAGTGACTACGACAAACGCACGCACGATTTAACTACCGACTGACCGCGTGATAGAAGAGAAGAGAGGGTTGAGAAGCACTAGGGAAGGGAAACGATCACCGGTTCGCTAATCCGCGCACACAAACATCACAGAGACTAACATTGCTGCACAAACACACTACAAGAACACTGATCACAGAACAAACACTAACCCAATGACACTAGAACAAATAACAAATTAACACCTAATCACAATAACATCTCAGAGAGCATAAACATACATCACATCGCATAATTCACCATAATCACTGAACCAGACTAACCTTCACAGTTCACAAATCACTAAACACAAATCACAGATGTAATTAACAGTGCACAATTAACAGGAAGTAATAGTTAACCACAGCCATCACTAAACAATAATTAAGACAGTAAAAAGAGTAAAGGAGGAGTTGGAGATAGACCGAAGAGCAAGTAGTAGTAGCAGAGGGCAGTGGAGTGGAAGCAGTGGATCAAAGTCGCTGTCGGCGCCGAGGAGGGAGAGGCTCGGCCTCGGGTGGAGAAGTAGAGGGGCACAGGGGCGGCCGATGAAGGGAGGCGGCCGTGGTGGAATAGAGGTGGCGGCCGAGACGAGAGACGCGGTGGCGAGCTGGAGAAGGAGGGGCGGTGCTGCTTGGTGGGAGCGGAGGCGCCGAGGCGGTGATTTGGTGGTGGAGAGAGGTGTGGCGGCGCACGGGAGTTGGCTGTGGATGTAGAGGAGGAGGTAGGATAGGAGCGGCAGCAGGGCAGTGCTGTGGAGGAGCGGCGGATGGAGAAGGGCAACGGGGCGGCCGCCGGCGAGATGGGAAATGGCGCGGTGAGCAGGGAGGATCTGGGCGGCACCGAGGGAAGAGGAGATGGTGGTGTCCCGAAAGGAGGCGGAATGAGGGGGGCGGCCGGTGAGAAGGCAAGGGGGCGAAGAAGGGAGGCGTGCTTGAGGCGGCCGCCGGCGAGATGGCCCGGCCTCGCCGGCGCCGTGGCTGGAGAATGTGGGGGAGGAAGCAACGGGAGGCTAGGGAAGATGGAATGCCGAGCTCAAGAAAATGGCAAAGGCGGCGCTGGCTTTTGTTGGAATTGGGATTTGGCATTTTGCAGAATAGTCCTCGAAGAATCTAGGGTTTACAAAGAGATCCTTTTCCAGTGTAATTTCTTCTGATTTAGGCCTCCGGAACTCCGCCAAAGACGGTTTGATCCTACGCATTCGTGGCGATGCATACAACTGCACGAGCAGCCCTAGAATGCCAAATTTGTCGCTTATGCGCTCGATCGCGCTACTGCAGAAAATACGTGAGAAAAATGTAAAATGATCCATTTCGAGCAATTAAATATGGAAAAACGTGTAAATGATGATAAATGGTCCCAAAATATAAAAAATAATGGGGTAAAATGACGAGTAAATATATATAAAAATGACGCATGTCAACGTAGCGTTGAGGTACGCCTCCGCACACAACTTCACCGCCCGCAACGCGTGGAGGCTTGCCTCCACGCGCAGTCCACGGACTCTAAATAAGACGTAGCGCAGAGGTCCGCCTCCGCACGCACTCTACGGAGTATAAATAAGACATAGCGTTGAGGTCCGCCTCCGCACGCAACTTCACCGTGAGACGCATCGTGAGGCCTACCTCCGTGCGCACTCTACAGAGTATAAATAAGGCGCAGCGTGAGGCCTACCTCCGTGCGCACTCTACGGAGTATAAACAAGACACGGAAGCTCCCGTGCGCACATAGGTATTATCCCTATGCGCACTCTCCGGAGTATATACATCGTGTGATCGACGATCCCTGCACCATGAGTCTTGATAAGACGCACTAGAGGCTCACCTCCGTGGGCACCTCGCAGTGATCGCGCAAAAGGAAGTTGAGGCTCGCCTCCGTATGTGCCTTGTAAAGTCAGCGTGAGACGTGGCGGCAGCTTACACTCACAGGCATCGCACGCGCGCCTACCTCAACTAAGGCGCCAGCTCCGCCGCCACCACTTCGAAAGGTAGGGGACGGAGCGCTCGAGCGTCTACCTCGACTAAGCGCCCGGCTCGCGCCACTTCGAAGGTAGGGGCGGCGCTCGCGCGTCTACCTTGACTAAGGCGCCAGCTCCGCCGCCACCATTTCGAAAGGTAGGGGACGGAGCGCTCGAGCGTCTACCTTGACTAAGGCGCCAGCTCCGCTGCCTCCACTTCGAAAGGTAGGGGACGGAGTGCTCGCGCGTCTACCTCGACTAAGGCGCCAGCTCCTCCGCCACCACTTCGAAAGGTAGGGGACGGAGCGCTCGAGTGTCTACCTCTATTAAGGCGCCAGCTCCGCCGCCACCACTTCGAAAGGTAGGGGACGGAGCGCTCGAGCCTCTACCTCGACTAAGGTGCCAGCTCCGCTGCCTCCACTTTGAAAGGTAGGGGACGGAGCGCTCGCGCGTCTACCTCGACTAAGGCGCCAGCTCCGCTGCCTCCACTTCGAAAGGTAGGGGACGGAGCGCTCGCGCGCCTACTTCGGCTAGACCCGGTCCGCTGTGTGTAGGCGGGCATGGTGTAGCCTCGCCATTCTACCACGGAATTACGTTATCGTAAGCAAGGATGGAGGCGCGGACAACATTTTTCAACCAAACCCTCCCCCATATTGTGTATTCATCGGAAGATGTTTACAAAGGTACGCAGTAAAGTGTACAGATCCTAGGGTGCTCAAAGCCGCTACTCGGCAGGCTCCTCGTTAATGCGCATCCGCGCCGGGGCCTCGCTCGAAGAAGCCCGGCCTGCCCAGAAGTCCAGCGACTCCTCAGCCCTCCGCCACCGTCAGAGACATCATCGGGTCACAAGGTCAGAAACCAGCAGCCGGCCCCGGTCGAGTAACTGCTCGGGACACGGGGGCACACAAATAAGACCAGCGGTGAAGTAGCATATACTTTATTCATAAGGAAAAGGCCTCATTTTACAACGCACACCAACGTACGGAGACCATGGCGTCACACCTGTGGGTTCACGCCGCCCTCGCCGCACCGTGGGACCTCATCCAGCCACAGGCCGAGGTCCCCCTCATTGTATAGGCTGTTCCGCAGCTCGACCTGCGCCGCAGCCTTCCCGATGTACTCCTAGATCCTCTCGTAGAAGAATCGCATGGGGCGACGAACAGCGCGCACGACACGGACATCACCCGGCCCGCCAAGATCTCTAAATGGGGATCACCGGCCACGACATGATGGCAGCCCCGTGCCGCGGCGCGCACATCGTGCATGGCGTCACGTCTGGCAGTGGTTGCCGAACGTCGTTGCGGAGCTGCGGGCAATGTTGGCTGCATCCCCAATCCGGCGAAGGGTCCGCGATAGCTCTTCGGGCCCAAAGGAGCGAGGCGGCACTTCGGCGATAAGATCCTCAAGGGTGCTCTCCAGGGCCAGCATGGCATCCCACACAGCCACTGAAGCATCGCCTAGGCCCGGTCCCGCTCCGCCAGAGACGCGACGAGTCCGTCCTTCTCCTTCTCCAGCGTGGCGATTTGCTGGAGTAAGCCATCCCGCTCCTCCGTAACTTCGCCGCGCCTCCGTGGGCGATACCGCGCGCGCGCGCCATTAAGCGCCGCGCACGACCGTCTCGCGCATTCTACTTCTAAGCGGCGGATGCGGTCATCCTTGGCGGCGCGCGTCCCCTCGGCAACATGCAGGGCCTCTTCGGCGGCTCGCAACCGGTCCTCTAGCGTCCCCTGCTTGCGGGCATGAGCTGCTTGCAACGCCTGGGCCAAGACGAGGGTCTGCACGATAGAGAAGTTAGCGAGCTGCTACGCGACCGCGTATCGTCACAAGGTCAGATACTTACTCTCACCCCCGAAACCTCCAATGCGTCCCTAAGGCGCCCCGGCTCATAGGTTGACAGCGCCTGCCGGTCAACGTTGGCAGCCACGTCATCCACGATCCCGCGCCATGCCCCCAACGCCTCCGGGGGAGGGACGAAGTCCGCTAAGCTTGGGGGCGCGGGGTTTGCGTCGGCAGTCTCGGGAGCGTCGGACACCCTTCTCAAAGGAACGCCCCCGCGCCCAGGGATCGCCCGTCCTCGGGGATGAGTTCCGCTGCAAGGTGTACTAGTCAGTCCTACGAGAACACTGCAGAGCTACGCCAAGGTGTGACAGGGTAGCATACCTTCGGTGGCTGATGGTGGACTTCGCTGGGGCGTCCCCCCAACTGCGGGTGGGTTAACAGGGGCGACAGTCCCCCCAGGCGGAGTCGGCCCTAGGGGTCGGGGAGTCTCTGTATCGGGGCCTAACGCCGGTAGCCCCCACTCCCCGGCCGCTACGGCCTGTGAAGGGGCCGAAGGGACGCTGCGTATGGGGGCTTCGGCGTCAGAGTCAGAGTCCCACAATCTCCCAACACGGGTCGCCACGGCAAACCCCCTTGAAGTCCGATGAAGGGGGGATCGCAGGCGTGGCCGCTTCGCCCTAGGAGGAGAAGGTGAGGGCCCTGCCTCGGTAACCGTCGCAGAAGGCTCCATGGTAGCAATGCTCGCGGGCGGGGCCCCACCCTAGTAACCTCCGCGGGAGGCACCTCTGTCTCGACCATCATTGTTGGCGGAGACCTCGTTCCGTCGGCCTCCGCGAGGGGCAGTTCCGACACTGTCATCATCGCAGGCGGCGACTTCACTCCGGTGCCGCCAGCAGACGATGGCTCCACCTCGGCGACCGCCACAGGCGGTGGGACTTCCCCCTCCCGGTCGTCCGCGGCACACTCTTGATGCTTGGCACCGCTTGGAGACCTTTCACCCACGCCATCCACACCCATCTCCAAGTCTGAGTCAGCATACTTCGCCGAATCAGACTCCGCACCCGCCTCATCGATAGGGGCAAGGGCAGCTGTCGCGCCGAGCGCGGTCGTAGCAGTCCGAGTCTTCCCGCGAGACAGCCCCCTTTTCCGGGGGGCCGTCATCTTGACGTCGCGGTTGGCTCGAAGCCGGAGAGGCGCGTTCCGGCACACGAACGCCCAGGGCCTCGCACACGCGTTTATCCGCCTCACCCGGCCCGCCTCGATCGCTGCGGCAGTCTGTTGCTCGTGCTCCCTGGCCGTATATGGCCCAAGGAACATGTTTGCCGCGCGTTCCGCATCCTCCAAGCGCATTCCTAGGCGAGACAAGAAGCGTGGTCAAAAGCGATGCAGCGAACAGCGAAAGGAAAGGAGGACACTCATGGGCGAGCGGCGCCACGCCGTACATAATGTACTCCTCGACAATGTCGCGCATGTTGAAGCGGGCGGTGACCCCCACAAGCCTTCGCGCCCTTCGCCTGTCCTCGGAGTTGAGCGTTATACTGGGCATGGTGTTGAACGCCATCGGCTCGCCCGTACACTCGAGGCCGCTACCGCTCTCCACACGGTGGTAGAACCACCGTCTTGTCCAGCTAGACTCCCACTTCGCTCGAGTGGAGTTCGCGGGGAAGAGCTTCCCGCACGGCGACCGCAGTATAAAGTTGACGCTGTCGAAGTTCGACAGCGTCCCGTCCTTCCGCCCCTTCGGCTGGCATCGTGCATCGTGCAGATAGGCGAACATCGAGGCGCTGGGCCAGCACGCCTCCGTGCGCAAGGCCCAGCTGTACACGGCAAGGCGAGCTAGCGATTTGAGTCGATTGCGCGGCTCGGCCAAGGTTCACAACACATCACCAACGACCATCGCGGCCGGGATGCGAAGCCCGACTTCGAAGTAGGCGACGAAAACAATCACCTCCGACTCCTCAGGTCACGATTCCGCCTCGTCATCGGCGGGTAGCCGCACCGTCTGGCGATCTGACAGCTTCCCCTCACGCAGAAGTGTACGGATCATCTCCTCCGTCATGAGCGTCGGACCCAAGGCGCTGGAGTAAGGGCCCTCCTTCCTCTCCGTCGCCACCCACCACTTGTCTGCCGCCGCTGGGTCACGCCCCTCGAGCGAGTACTCCACCTCAAGCGGCGAGGACCGCCGGCGGATGGCGCACTTGCCGACCGTTCGAACATGCTCACCGCTAGGCGCCATCGTTATCCGGGAGATAGACGACGGCGAAAGGGAAGCACGATGGCAAGGAAAGCAAAGAAGTAGGAAATGAGATGGGCAACCAGGAAGCGCGTGGAGGAGGCGCAGATGTGGTGCCACGGGGGTATTTAAAGATCCCTCGTCTCCCGCACCGACTAGTCAGCATAACCGGCGGGTGACGAACCGTTCGCCTCCCCACGACCGAAGCCGAGGCGTCACGACCAAAGCTGAAGCACCACGACCAAAGCCGAAGTGTCGCGACTGCCCACACGTGTCGGTCATGACCATGGTCGTACAAAGATCTGTCCATGCACGACACGCCAATTGCCCCCCGCCGTGTGTCGGCTCCCACCGGGAGTAAATGCAGGTCGTACGACGCACCGCAGCCCCCGGCACGTGTCGGCGCGATTCTCGAGACCAATCAACTGCAACAATTTTAGTGGGGTCTCCGTCCCAACAACGACGCCCTGGCTTCGACTTCGGCTCCGTCCCTGCGAAGGGGCACCTTGCTGGGACGCCACGAAGATGTCGAAAGTCATTGTGACTCTAAGGTCCGCACAACCTTCCGGCCTCAGCCAGTGAAGGCCCAACCCCGCGTTCTCATGTCCGAGAGACGCGAGCGCCCGGCAGTTTGGCTCCCCGCGGTCAGGAAGCGCACCTGCCGCCAATCGAACAGGCGCACATGCAAATCCGCCGGACAGCGCACGGCACGCCGATCACAACCCGCCGCGTGTACACCCCCGATGGGACAACATGCACAGCTGCAGCAGCCTGACAGCTCAGAGGTCGGCGCAATTCCAGGGGTCATTAAAGCGCACTACCGGACCGCGGAGCCACAACCACCAACCCCAGCAGCAATCGCGGCGTAGTCCCCGTTTCAACAGAGAGACCCCGGCCTCTGCCTTAGCCCGTCTGAGCGACAAACCCGCAGGCCGCTTCGACTTCGTCAGCTTAAGACGGGCGATTCTCCGCTTTAGCGGAGAAGCTCCGCCCCTGTCTCGGCTCGGCCCCATGCCTCGTCCCCGCGCCGGGGTGTAACAGCAAGCTGCCACAGGCCAAGCATCCTCGACGACAGCCTCGACAGGAGCTCGGCTCGGCAACAAGGCTCTGGGGTCGCCCACGGCCCCACTCTCACGGGGAAGTACTTCGCCGCGACGCCGCGGATCTACGCACCAAGGTCGAAGCTCACCCCGCCCCTGGTACTTCCGCGCGAACGCCCAGTTTGGCCCACATTTCTGAGATCTAGCCGGGCCCCCAGCTCAGCCCCACGTGGGTGAGCCAGAGGGCGAAGGTGAGTGAACACCAGTCTACCCACACTGCACCCAACTGCTACCTTTGAGCCGTGGGGTACAGTCCGGCCTCCCGACCCCTAGCCCGCACGAAGGCCCGGTGTTCAGCTCTCACCGCACCCGTAGAGCAACACGGCGGCCGTACGCGAAGGCTGATTTACGGCAGGTTTCAACTTGTTATCATAAACAGATAAGCTTCAGTACATCAGCATGCCCTGATGGTAACGCCGGTTGGTGCAATCAGAGGATGCAAATGAACTCAAGCATATCTGTCTACGAGAACAGGTCAAACCTTGCCATTTCCGTGCACAAGCACGGTGCGCGAGCAGGAGGCCACCTATCCGACTGTACAATGCAGGTACAACACAGCACCAGCAGAATATATATACCTGGCCAGCGGGGGAGCCCAACCGCTAGGAGCCCAACCGGCAGGAGTCCAACCGACAGGAGCTTAACCAGAGGAAGCTCAACCAGCAGGAGGAAAGCCCAACCGGTGGAGGAGCATCACAGAGTCGTCTGGTCGCGGCGCTTCAAGCCCCGCGCCGCGCCAAGCATGTTTTGCCACGCGGACCGCCAGAAGATGGAACGTCGCAACATAGCATGGCTACGGCGCCTCAAGTCTCGCGCCGCATCAACCAGGTCTCGCCATGCAGGCCGGCTATCATCTACCATCGAGGGCGCTCGACGTCGGAGTCCGCCGCCACTTGCGCTCACGCAACGACTTTGTGGCCCGCTTCGCGACGCATTCGACTCCGCTAGCACCTCCGATTCCAATTTCGGCTTCGGATTCGACCTTGCCACTGACGGGCCCCGCAAGGAAGGCAGCTTTGCCAACACATCCGGCGTCGCACCCCCGCGGCGGGTCTAGTCCAACACCAGCAAATAAGGCTCCGCCAACTATTATACGAGCTCACAGGCTGCAGGGACGGAGGGGACCAAATGACTCGGCAACATGACTTCGGCCCGTGAAGCCCTTCACCATGAGAGGCTCCTGTTGTAGGGATGGCCCCCACCTGAGCCCAGTAGGCCTGTTAGAGGAATGTAAGGCCCAAAATGGGACATGTATAATGACATGAGTGCCCCTGAGGGGAATACTCGGATGTAAGGGTATAATTGTAAAAGCACTCCCCATATGGATATATACATAGCACAGGCCATGGGGAGAAACCCTAAGCCATTGCTCACCTAACTCTCCACTATCATACTCTTTCTCTCTGTTTGGTCTGTAACCACAACATCCATGTTAGCAAAGTCCTAAGTGGAGGAGAGAGAAGTATGAGAGAAAAGGAAAGTCGTAATCTCAGCACGTGACGGGCACAACATGCTAATCAAGACCTAAGCGATGAGCAATTTCGTTGTTGGAGTGGCGTCGTTAGCTCCCTACGCAGTTTGTGGAGCGCGATGGAGTAAAGTCTGGTGCTGGCCAAGAATAGCAGGATGACTGTAACACTCTAGCCTAATCTCTAAGCCCAGAATGTTACACTACTCACTATCCCTCTAAACTACTAGATTTCAGCAACATCTCCTCTAGTTACATCTCAACAAAACAGTAAACAACATACAGTTAACAATGTGCTATAAACAAGAGCAGACACATCACAACTGAAATCTCCTTCACAAAGAACTAATTCATAATAAACATGAGTCAATGGCTAGAGTAAGAATAAATAATTCACAAAATAAAACTTATGTCATTCGCACCTAAGAACGCTCAAGACCACAAGTCTGAGAACACTCGGGACCTCACGCTCGAGAACGTCCAGAACCATTAGTCCGAGAGTATACTTAAAACTTGCAAATAGAACATTATTGAAGAAATATACATTACCATAAAAAGTTTTGTACTGTTCATCATCAGTTTACGAGGGACGAGGGTTTTATTGACTAAGTTTTATATTAGCAAGCTACTTTACTAAGGCAATATTAGGGAAGATAAAGTCTAGATTATTATTGTTAGATGTGGTGCAAAAGTGCTACTCCCATTCCTTACATGTCCGCTCATCGGTCATCTAAACTAGTGTAACATCCTGATTTTCAGAGCCTTTTTGAAGCTTTTGAAATAAAATTCACCATTTGTATTTTTTTGGAATTAATTAAAGCTTAATTGGAATTTTCATAAACTAAAAGAGTTTAATATGATTAAGTTAAACATTAACATTTGCCAAAAATATTTTATTAGAGTTCTTTGTGTCTCAAGGAATTTATTGGAATGTTTCTGGATTTATTTGATATTTTCTAGAGCTCAAAATAGTTTATTTGAATTTCTGGAAAAGAAAAAGAAAAGAAAAAAACTAAACCGCCGATGGTCAAGCCACTGGCCGCCCGCCCTCCGCTCACCGCACTTATAGCCACGCGGCGCGCGCACGCGCGCGCTCGCGCTCGCGCGCTTCGCCGATGCCCGCCAAGTGTCCGGCCATCGGAGGCTCGACCGCGCCGCGCCCGCATCCCGGCCTCCCGTCGGTGCGGCCGCGGTGGGGCCCACTGTCGAGCCGTCTCGCCGGGACTCCGTCCGTGTCGGGACGAACTCCGCGCCGCCTTCCATCTCCGCCGTCCGCCCAGAAGCCGGACTCGCCGCCGCCGCCGTCTCGTCTAGGACTCCCTCGGCCTCCGTGTATAAAGGGACCGGAACCTCGGCTTCCGCACCTCTCGAGCCGCCGCCGCCGCTGCTGCTCGCCGCCGCCCGCCGACGCCTCGCGATTCGCGCCGCCGTCGGCGAAGCCGCGGAGTTCCTCGTTCGCCGTCGCCGAAGCGCTCGCCGCCGACCGCCGCCGGTGAGCCCCGCCGCCGTCCGTCCTCGCCTCGCCAGATCCGCTGCGCGCGCCGCCGCCGCGGCTGACGCTGCCGCTTCGATCGCCGCTCGCGACGCGGTTCCAACGCGCCACGCGGCTGACACCGGCCACGCCGCGCGCCGCCTTCTTGTGCGCCCGATCTACATGCGCCGAGTCTGCCGGTGGGACCCGCGTCGGCCAGATCCGTGGACTGCCGCGTCGGCCGAGCCGTCGGCCGCCGTCGGCGCCCACGCCACCCTAGGGCTTGCGTGTCGACCCGCCGGCGCCACCTCACCCTAGCGCCCGCGTCGGCCGTCGCCGCCTCCGACTTATTCCGTGCGCGCATCCACCGTAGACCTAGCTTCCGTGCGCTGGTCTACAAAGATGCTGCCTTTTTCCAATTTCCGATTTTCTTTAGATCCAATTTTCCAAGAGCCCGTTCTCCCTCGTCCTAGCTCCGATTGACCCCCGTTCTTTTTCCTAAATTCATCTAAAATTGAGCTCTACCTTTTGGTTCAGGTTTGAAAGTTTTTGGAGTTCATTTGAATTTTATTTGAATTTATTTTGTCTTTTCGTCTCGTTTTCTCTCTCGTTAGATCGCGTGTTCGAGGGAGCAAAAGTTTGATTTGAAGATCAAGAGCCCTCAGCTGAGCAAGGCCAAGGCAAGTCGTGTCCTTTGATCATGTTGAACCTAGTTTTCAATCTATTATGTATTATTTTGCTTTAAATTATCATGCATCGCTATTTTATTATCAAACCCTTGTATTGGTAGTTAATGACCTAATTGATTATTTCCTCCTTGATAATTTGAATACCATGATTCTATTGTCACCATAGGATGGGAAATTATTTAGTGATACAATATTAGTTGTCACATGGGTTGACGTCTAAATCGCTTAGCCATGCTTATCATTAGTTCGTTGGGATCTATCATCACATGTAGTTAATTAATCTTGACTTAATGATATACTTGAACGTGGTGGTTAACCACGATTATAAAATTTGTTTGCCATGGCATGGGTAGTGTCATGAGCATTGGTTATACAAACTTGGCTTTCACTTGGGCGAATGATCGTGCGATAAAGGGGGTGCAGTTGCACATTGGGATGTGGATGCTTCGCTGGTAATTCTTAAGGACTTAACTTTGTGCGCCATTGATCCGAGCTTGATCGTGCAAACCACACGTCTAGTATGGGATAGACCCGCATAATAATTTGTGAAGTCTCAACTTTGGTTTCATTATCGATGTTGTTGTGGCGCAAGAGGGGCAATTATCGACTAGAGGGTTACTCTACTCGACTGGCGAAACCTTAGCGAGTGGGATCAAAGTTGAGATGGATCATTGTAAAAGCCTTGTTGTGATTTTCTTTAACGTGAGGATGATCACATCGTGTGGGTACAGTTGTGCAACCTCTGCAGAGTGTAAAACTATTCGAATAGCCGTGTCCTCGGTCATGGACAATGCTCGGTGATTTCACACGAGGGGTAGAGTTTTCATAAAAACCTGGTTGGGTTAAGTTGGGAAGTGAATGGGTAGTTCACGGGTGTTCATTTCATGGATCTTGGTTCATGGTGGATTCCTTGGGTGAATGGTCAGTTCACTTGTGGTTGATCTCAATTCCTTTGGTTACTTATTTATTATCATTTTCGAAGTTCGCTTTTCAAACTATTTATTGTATTTACTTTAAATTATCGCTTTCGCAAAATTAACCTTTCACCATCCATTGTTAAGCCTTGCATACTATATTGCATTCATTTGTTACAAGCGACTTGCCGAGTACCAATGTACTCACGGCTTTATGCCCCTGTTGCTCAGTTGAGGAGGAGGAGTATCACCAGCAGGAGGTTCCATAAGGAGAGTACTTCGACGTCTTCGCGGATTAGGCTTCGTTCTCCACTCGATAGCCCGTGGGCGTGTCGATTGGTCTGCTGCGCTTTCTTTTGGATTTCATTGCTAGTTTTTGTTAAGCCTTTCAGGCTATTAATTGTAAGCTTGGCCATAAGGTCGTACTCTGATGATTATTAATAATATTTGAGTCTTTTCTTAGTAAATCGTGATATGTTCGATATTTCATCTTTGTTTATACTGTGTGCACTAGCGTGATCCTGGACTAGTGCAGAATACACAGGAGAGTCCGGATTTGTATATTCGGGTCTCTACAACTAGCAACGAAGCAAGCGTGAATGCAAGATTCAGCAAGCACATAGCAAAACAGTAAATACACATTCTCATTAACCATTCATTATCCATGTACTCTTTCATACTCTTTAACAATTTAGTTTGTATTAACTTTTCATTATCATTAATGCAATGCAAATGGACATGCACATCTCTTCTTTTTATTCAGCTTATACTAGTATAATTGAGTGGACACATGTCGATGTATCACCTTCTCGTTATCTTCATCCCATGGAGATACTTTTCCCTCCATCCTATGGAAATACTTTTCCCTCCATCCCGTTGAGGTGCCTACTGAAGTAGGTCTTTCATGTCCATTGAAGTGGATCTCTTGCATGCCATGAATATGCCTTTAATGCAAATGCATGAATTTCATAATTATTTACCACTCTCTCTTTCTTTGTCACTCATCCATCACCATTATCATTTAATTATCATAGAAAATAGGAGTAAACATTGTAATAAAGCATGATAAATATTCCATCAAGTTTAACTAGTAACAACCATCAACCTAATTTACTGTTTTACAATGCACTTGCTTGATTAACCTCATGAACGATATGTGGATGGAACTGAGCCTTCACTTGAACAACCCATAAGACATCTCAATATATCACTAAAATAGTACATACCCACACAAACGAATGACATCACTCCTACGTGCAAACTCGGCACGTACAATCCCTTTTCACTGGATGCCTTCCTGTTGTCTTGGTGATTAAATGATAATAACTTTTAATATACCCAACCAAATCAAGTGTTTAAACACTCTACAAAAAGCTAATAAAATTAGCTACCTTTTCCTAGTAGATCAAATTCTTAGGCTATCCCCTTAACACGCCCAAAATCTTAGTAGAAGCTCTGCACATGGGATCCATCTACTAACGTGTTCTAGCCAATCCAAACACATCTATCTTGCTAATCCCTACTCTAATTCATACACAAATAGATAAACCTACACAAATCAATAAATGAATATGAGAAAAGAATTTGAGACATTACCCTAGAGATGAACAACTAGCTCGGGGCACCTTTTCCCTCTTCTTGACCTGATTTGGCGTCGGTTTAGCCTCCTCCTCTATTCTTTTTCTTCTTCCTTTCTTCCCATTTCTTCTCTTTCCTTGGCCTAGACCCTTCCTTCCTCTTTCTCCTCTTAGCCAACTCCTCTCCCTCCTCGGCTGACTTCTCTCTCTCTTTCCCTCCTCCTTCCTTAGCGGCGCCCATCGCAGTGGCCCACATAGAGGGGCGGAGGGGCGGAGGAGCGGTGGGAGCAGGAGAAGGCTGCAGTGGTGGTGAGCAACAACACACGAAAGGTGGAATCAATACGAAGGGCGATGGCACCTACTACACGGTGCACAGAGGGCAGCGCATGTGGAGAGGGCACGGGGGAGGCAACGTGGAGCTTAGCAGGTGGCGGTGCTACCTCCAGCGGTGAGAGCAGAGGTGGTGTCAGCGTGCAAATGGCAAGGCACAATGCAAAGGAGCGGTAGAGTTGGTGCATGGAGGGAGCAAGGAGCGGATGCGGGGGAGCACATATATAGGAAAAAGGGAATAATAGCTAGGGTTGCTGCCCCCTGGCCCCCTAAAAGGGGGTGGCATGGGCTGGGCCAGCACGTGTTTGGGCTTGGCCCAGCCGCCCCCTAACACCTTTTTTGTTTTCCTCTAGTATCACATGCTACCCTCTTAATAGAATTCAACCCCAAATTCTAACGCTCCACATTATACATAGAAAACAAAATGAAATAAAATGAATGGAAAACAGCTCTAACACGTACCCATCGAGAACAACTCTGGGTACCTCTCGCACATGCGAGACTCCAATTTCCATGTCGCTTCTCACTTGGACTGATGCGACCAAAGTACTTTGACATACTTTAATATTTTGTGCCTTATCACTTTCTCCGATCCCTCCATAATCCACACCAGACAAGACTCAAAGGTGAGGTCTTACTTAATGGTTAATGATTCTAGCGCAATCTCATACTCTGGGTCCATTAAAGTACTTTCACAACATAGAAACATGAAATACATTGTGCACTCTGCACATGAACTCAGGGAGGTCCAAGTGATATGCCAACTTTCCAATTCATGCCAGAATCATAAATGGTTTAATGTACCTCGGGCTAAGCTTTTTTTGGTACCAAATCGCATAATACCTTTAGTGGGAGACACTCTCAGGAGCACCTGATCACCCACCTCAAATTCTAATTCTCATCTCCTAACATCTGCATAGCTTTTCTGCCTACTTTATGCTGCTAGCAGATGCTGCTTAATCTTTGCCATTCGTTCCACTGTTTGTTGGACCCAATCCACACCCAACACTACCTTCTCACCAATGGCATCCCAACAAAGTGGCGATCTACACTTTTGCCCATACAGCACCTCGAATGGCGCTACCCAAACACTAGAGTGATAGCTGTTGTTGTAGCAAAACTCTACGAGTGCCAACTAAACCTGCCAACTATTCTTCCAAGACAGAACACAGGACCTCAGCAAGTCCTCTAGTGTTTAAATGGTGCATTCGGATTGCCCATACGTTTATGGGTGGAAACGATATTAAACCATAATTTCATTCCCATAGTGCTCTGCAAACTCTCCCAAAACTTGGGAACAGACTTGGCATCTCTATCTAAAACTATGGACTTGGGCACACCATGTAATCTCACTATCTCACACACATAGATTGGAACCAAATCACTTGCCTGGTTCGTTGTTCAAATAGGGATAAAGTGTGTGAACTTACTAAATTGGTCCACTACTACCCAAATCATATCCTTACCTCACTGGGTATGAGGTAAGCCGGCTACAAAGTCTATAGTAATACCATCCCATGGCCACTGAGTAACATACAAAGGCTGTAATAGTCCAGCGACATGCTTATGCTTAGCCTTTACTTGTTGGCAAACCCTACAAGATGCCACATAATGAGTGATATCCATCTTCATTCTCTTCCACCAAAAGATCTTTTTCAAGTTCCGATACATCTTGGTCTCTCTAGGATGTACCGTGTATCGGGTACGATGAGCCTCTCTCAAGATGTCATTCTTGACATAAGCTTTCTGCGGCACACAAAGGTGGACCTTAAACCACAATGCGTCTAACTCATCGAGGCTAAAATCCCCCTTTAACCATCATTCAGATGCTTCCTCACTTGTTAAAGCAACCGATCATGTTGTTGCCCTTCTCTCACTCACTCTGGAATTGCCAACTCTGGTAACAGTTGTGTCTCAGCCAGTGCTGTACCAGCATAATAATAGGAAATTACAATCCAATAAAAGTCAGCAATACAACAACCTAGAATAGAGGGTGTCGTCTTACGACTAAGAGCATCAGCAGCCACATTCACCTTGCCCAACCATTAAATCTAGGGTGACAACGGTCATGTGAATCAAGTATTGAGGAATGGCATATTAAAATTAATACAACATCAAGTGGGCATGTAGCTACCTTAAGTTTTGGACATACATTTGCATAATAATAAATTAAGCATGCATGTTGATAATTTGAATGAACATAATTTTGCATAAAATGTAGGATCAACATGATCAAGGTGATGACTTGCCTTGCTTGGTGTACTTGGTGTACCATGGCCTTGATTGATCTAAGCCAAAGCCTGCTTAGTCAGCAATCTTAATTTCCTAGTCTTTACTTTTACTCAAGTCTTGATCATGTTTGAATGTGTCACCTCGTCGAGACTCAGATTCTACTATGCAGCAAATAAATGAAAAACCAAATAAATTCAAACACTTTACTTACCCAATTAAATTTAAATTATAGATTTATTACAATTTAAGAATAGAAAGATGATTTGGGTTAGTGCGCCGTAACACACAGCAGTAACTGAATGGAGCAAGAGAGCGAATTGTCTAAGTAGCTTTACCGTGAGGGAAAATTAGGATAAGGAGGGATCGGAGGTGAAGAAGTATCTACAGGAACCATCTACTTTGGGAAAAGAAGGTGGCCAAACATAGCCGATTGGGGAAAGGCGAGGCTCGATCTTTTAGTTGATGACTTTCTTTTTATTAATTCACATTTATCAAGGAAGTTCTATGAGTCAATCAAGACTTATAGACAGATAAAAGAGGTTATCGAAGATAGTAAAGAGGAACAAAACTTTGTGATTTTAGGATGCGGGAGCTTTACATGAGATGAGTAATTTTAATTATTTAATGAAATTTTGATATTTCATGAGGCAATACTTATCTGAGATTGCAATAGCCAACTTAATGAATCATTATGTTAATGACTTAATTAAATGATGGGGTTGGCCATTTCAGTCCAGTCGTTATTATGAGCAAAGTTAATTATTTGGCCTGATTAACAAAATTATTAGAAATTGCCAACGGTTGTATTCATTGGAAATAGGAGTTTATGATTTTAACAAGGATATTCTTGATAAAGTTATTTCTTTGATTATTAATTATATTTGACCATTAAATTTTAAATCCTGATATAATGATTGGGGATTTGGGCGGGAGACAACGATTAATGATTGCTCCTTCTTATTCAAGAATTCTTAATCGTAAATATTTGTTATTTTTAAATCTTAGCATTTTAAGATAGATGTTAAAGTTTTTACTACAAATATTTTTAAGCAATTTTGAAAAGATAGTTGCCATGATTTTAGCGATAAATAAACCTCACTTGATACTTTATGTGGCAGGCAAATGACTTTTGAGAGATAAACTTATTAACCAGGGTAGTTTCAAATTCTCACTATTGAAATGTTATATTTGATGATACATTTATTATATTAGTTATCTTTTTTGTCATTTCCTTAGTTTTCATGGATTTAGACAACATGAAATGGGGAAATTCTTAAGCTTCATGATTAAAATCTTTTAGCCATGATATTATTATTATTAGTATTTGTTGTGGCTACGGGCCAAACAGAGAGAGAGGGGACTAGTGGAAGTAGAGGAGGAGAGGAGCCAGGTCTGTGTGGGGGAGTTGAGTAAGAATGAGGGAGATGTCCCCCTTTGCCCCTCCTGGGGGCTTATATATATATATATATGTAAGTGGGGTAGAATGGGAAATCCCCATTCTACCCCTTAGCATTTACAAAGGAATATATATATATATATATATATATTTACATATATTATATTCCTCTACACTATTGGGCCTATTACATGTTGGACTAGTTATATTCCTCTACACTATTGGGCCTATTACATGTTGGACTAGTTGCACGCGGCGATCCACAGGGGTTGGGCCACCCTACAACAATACTCCTCAACAAAGAAGCGCGAGGTCCCGATGGGCGAGCCGACGCGATCAACCACCCCACCCGTTCCACGGCGGCAAGCACGAGGGTGCCGATGTAACCGATAGCACGCACCCTAGAGGCAATGCTTATGAAGGAACCGGTGAGGCGCCGGAGACGTCGTCGAGCGCCGAAGACGTGTTGTCGAGCGTCGAAGACGCGCCGGCGAGCGCCCTAGAAGTGCCATCCCGCCGAGGCGATGCCTACGAGGCGGCGCCAAGCGGGTCGAAGCGCCAAGAGGCGGTCGTCGAGCGCCAAGACGTGCGCCGAAGCGCGCGCCGCCCCACCGAGGCGATGCCTACGAGGCGACGCCAAGACGGTCGAAGCGCCAAGACGTGCCGTCCCACCGAGGTGATGCCTACGAGGCGGACGGCGGAGTCGAGGCCGAAGGCGTGTCGTCGAGCGCCGAAGACGAGCCGACACTATTGTTGCCCTACCTTCGAAAAGAGTGTCTACTGAGGGCGGGCGCTTGGAGCGTAGGCCGAAGGCACTACGCACGCCGAGGTAGGGAGGCGAGCGCCGTTCCCCTACCTTCAAAGGAGAGTGCCGCGGGAGCGGGCGCGTGGAGCATATGCCGAAGGCACTACGCACGCCGAGGTAGGGAGGCGAGAGCGCCGTTCCCCTACCTTCAAAAAAGGAGTGCCCGCGAGAGCGGCGCTGGAGCGTATGCCGAAGGCAAGACGCACGCCGAGGTAGGGAGGCGAGCGCCGCTTCCTACCTTCAAAAAAGGAGTGCCGCTTGAGCGTATGCCGAAGGCACCACGCACGCCGAGGTAGAGGAGGCGAGCGCCGTTCCCTACCTTCAAAGGAGTGCCCGCGGAGCGGGCGTTTGAGCGTATGCCGAAGGCACTACGCACGCCGAGGTAGGGAGGCGAGAGCGCCGTTCCCCTACCTTCAAAAAGGAGTGCCCACGGGGAGCGGGCGCTTGGAGCGTATGCCGAAGGCAGTACGCACGCCGAGGTAGGGAGGCGAGCGCCGTTCCCCTACCTTCAAAAAAGGAGTGCTGCGGGAGCGGGCGCTGGAGCGTATGCCGAAGGCAAGACGCACGCCGAGGCAGGAGGCGAGCGCCGTTCCCCTACCTTCAAAAAAGGAGTGCCCGCGGGGAGCGGGCGCTTGGAGCGTATGCCGAAGGCAGTACGCACGCCGAGGTAGGGAGGCGAGAGCGCCGTTCCCCTACCTTCAAAAAGGAGTGCCCGCGGGGAGCGGGCGCTTGGAGCGTATGCCGAAGGCACTACGCACGCCGAGGTAGGGAGGCGAGAGCGCCGTTCCCCTACCTTCAAAAAAGGAGTGCCCGCGAGGCGGCGCTGGAGCGTATGCCGAAGGCACACGCACGCCGAGGTAGGGAGGCGAGCGCCGTTCCCTACCTTCAAAAGGAGTGCCCGCGGGAGCGGCGCTGAGCGTATGCCGAAGGCACTCGCGCGCCGAGGTAGGGAGGCGAGGCGCTGCCCCTACCTTCAAAGGAGTGCCGCGGGAGCGGCGCTGGAGCGTATGCCGAAGGCACTACGCACGCCGAGGTAGGGAGGCGAGAGCGCCGTTCCCCTACCTTCAAAAAGGAGTGCCCGCGGGGCGGCGCTGAGCGTATGCCGACGGCAAGACGCCACGCCGAGGTAGGGAGGCGAGCACCGTTCCCCTACCTTCAAAGGAGGCCCGCGGGAGCGGGCGCTAGAGCGTATGCCGAAGGCAGCACGCACGCCGAGGTAGGGAGGCGAGAGCGCCGTTCCCCTACCTTCAAAGGAGTGCCCGCGGGAGCGGCGCTGGAGCGTATGCCGAAGGCAAGACGCGACGCCGAGGTAGGAGGCGAGAGCGCGTTCCCTACCTTCAAAGGAGTGCCCGCGGGAGCGGGCGCTGGAGCGTATGCGAAGGCAAGACGACGCCGAGGTAGGGAGGCGAGCGCGCTCCCCTACCTTCGAAAAGGAGTGCCGCGGAGCGGGCGCTGGAGCGTATGCCGAAGGCGTCACGACGCCGAGGTAGGGAGGCGAGAGCGCCGTTCCCTACCTTGAAAATGGAGTGCCGCGGGAGCGGGCGCTGGAGCGTAAGCCGAAGGCACTCACGCACGCCGAGGTAGGGAGGCGAGAGCGCGCCCCTACCTTCAAAGGAGGCCCGGGAGCGGGCGCTGGAGCGTATGCCGAAGGCAGTACGCACGCCGAGGTAGGGAGGCGAGAGCGCTGTTCCCCTACCTTCAAAAAGGAGTGCCCGCGGGGAGCGGGCGCTTGCAGCGTATGCCGAGGGCACTACGCACGCCGAGGTAGGGAGGCGAGAGCGCCGTTCCCCTACCTTCAAAAAGGAGTGCCCGCGGGGAGCGGGCGCTTGGAGCGTATGCCGAAGGCAGTACGCACGCCGAGGTAGGGAGGCGAGAGCGCCGTTCCCCTACCTTCAAAGGAGTGCCGCGGGGAAGGGCGCTGGAGCGTATGCCGAAGGCAAGACGCACGCCGAGGTAGGGAGGCGAGCGCGTTCCCCTACCTTCAAAGGAGCACCCGCGGGAGCGGGCGCTGAGCGTATGCCGAAGGCAGACGCATGCCGAGGTAGGGAGGCGAGCGCGTTCCCTACCTTCAAAGGAGTGCCGCGAGCGCGGCGCTGGAGCGTATGCGAAGGCAAGACGACGCCGAGGTAGGGAGGCGAGAGCGCCGTTCCCTACCTTCGAAAGGAGTGCCGCGGGAGCGGCGCTGGAGCGTATGCCGAAGGCGTCACGCACGCCGAGGTAGGGAGGCGAGCGCGTGCCCCTACCTTCAAAGGAGTGCCGCGGGAGCGGGCGCTGGAGCGTATGCCGAAGGCAAGACGCACGCCGAGGTGGGGAGGCGAGCGCCGCTCCCTACCTTCAAAAAAGGGGTGATACACTCCCTGGTGTAACGCGCTCGAAGGTGCGACATCCAGTGCCGCATCACTAAGGCGAGGCACTCCCTAGTGTCTCGCCATCGCGCAATTTTATACTCCGTAGAGTGCGTGAGGGTAATCGTGCGCGGCGGAGGCGGACCTCGGCGCACGACTTGTTTATAGTCCGCGGACTCCCGCGTGAGGAGGCAGACCTCGGCGCACGACTTTATTTATAGTCCGCAGACTGGTGCATGCGGAGGCGAACCTCAGCGCACGACTTGATTTATAGTCCGCGGACTCGCGTGCGGAGGCAGACATCGGCGCACGACTTAATTTATAGTCCTTGGACTCTCGCGTGCGGAGGCAGACCTCGGCGCACGACTTTATTTATAGTCCGCAGACTGGTGCATGCGGAGGCGGACCTCAGCGCACGACTTGATTTATAGTCCGCGGACTCTCGCGTGCGGAGGCAGACATCGGCGCACGACTTAATTTATAGTCCTTGGACTCTCGCGTGCGGAGGCAGACATCGGCGCACTACTTAATTTATAGTCCTTGGACTCTCGCGTGCGGAGGCAGATCTCGGCGCACGACTTAATTTATAGTCCATGGACTCTCGCGTGCGGAGCTAGGCTCGACGCTACGTCTTATTTAGAGTCCGTGGACTAGGGCGTCGCGGAGCGAGCTCGACGCCACGCCTTCTTTATAGTCCGAGACTCGCGCGTGCGAGCTAGGCTCGACGCCACGCCTTATTTAGAGTCCGTGGACTATTGCGTGCGAGCTAGGCTCGACGCCACGCCTTCTTTATAGTCGGAGACTCGCGCGTGCGAGCCAGGCTCGACGCCACGCCTTATTTAGAGTCCGTGGACTATTGCGTGCGAGCTAGGCTCGGCGCCACGTCTTCTTTATACTCCGTAGAGTGCGCGCGGCGTCCCCCCTGCGCCTTATTTATACTCCGTAGAGTGCGTGCGGAGCTAGGCTCGACGCTACGTCTTATTTAGAGTCCGTGGACTATTGCGTGCAAAGCTAGGCTCGACGCTACGTCTTCTTTATAGTCCGAGACTCGCGCGTGCGAGCTAGGCTCGACGCCACGTCTTATTTAGAGTCCGTGGACTAGGGCGTGCGAGAGCGAGCTCGACGCCACGCCTTCTTTATAGTCCGGAGACTCGCGCGTGCGGAGCTAGGCTCGACGCTACGTCTTATTTAGAGTCCGTAGACTAGGGCGTGTGGAGCAGAGCTCGACGCTATGCCTTCTTTATAGTCCGGAGACTCGCGCGTGCGGAGCTAGGCTCGACGCCACGCCTTATTTAGAGTCCGTGGACTATTGCGTGCGAGCTAGGCTCGACGCCACGTCTTCTTTATAGTCCGAGACTCGCGCGTGCGAGCTAGGCTCGACGCCACGCCTTATTTAGAGTCCGTGGACTAGGGCGTGCGAGCGAGCTCGGCCACGCCTTCTTTATAGTCCGAGACTTCGCGCGTGCGAGCTAGGCTCGACGCCACGCCTTATTTATACTCCGCAGAGTACGCCGAGGCGCAAGGCCGTCGTCGCGATTTAAATAAAAGACGAGGACCAAAAGAGACATCAAAGAAATGGTGGAGACTTGCAACGGCAAACGCTCGCATCGCAAGATGCTAGGAAGCATTAGATGCTACGGAGCCCATAACAGTCGAAAGCGAGGAGCAAGCATGGCCAAGTAAAATGCTCTTAGAACGGTAGTGCAGCCGCAATAAATAACATGATGAATAACCCCCTTTTTTATCACCATGCATTCCAGAGTTGCAGCAACAGTGGTTATCAAGGCTTTGCATGTAATTACGTACCATGCGTATCGGGGGACAGTGGTGACGCGGCGTGGGCTCTATACCAGCAATCAGTTGTCCCGGCCACACGGAACTCCGCGATGGCCTCCGCTCAGCCCAACCGCCGTGCGTGTAGCTCCCTCGGCATCTGCACCTCGGATTACGTCTCCGGCCGTCGGACTCGCTACCTCGCGCATAACTCCGTGGCGTCGTCGGCCTTGGCCTCGCCAAACAATACAAGCTAGCTCGGACCCTCGCGGTTGCTCCTCCGAGCGGGCACACGCTGCGTGAGTCTTCCGGTTCAGCGACGGGCGAGCGCGCCAGCTGCGATCGGGACCTCGATGGAGCCGGTCGCTAGCTCCGCACATACGAAGACCACCCCTGCGCCCGGGACCTCGATGGAGCCGAAGTCGCCACTCGCGCGATACGAAGACCACCTCGCGCCGGGACCTCGATGGAGCCGGTCGCCGGCTCCGCGCATCGCTCCTCGCCCAACGGCCGGCGTCGTGGCCTTCGTGGCGGACCCCCCACGGCCCGCGGACTCCGACTTCCTTGTCTCCGCATGGCCGAAGGTGGGCTCCGCCATCTTTGTGGCGATCGCTACACTGCAAACAGCGGCTGATTTTTCGAGACTTCGCGCGTCTCGCGCCCCGCTAAGTCCATCCCCTCTAGGTCTTCGCGAGCCGACTCGTGTAGTACCTTGGCAGCGGAACCGAGCCACCGAGGCGTTGGGACACAAAGTTGACAGCGGAGTCTCATATGGAGGACTTGGACAAGCTTCAACCGCTCGGTGAAGGGAGCGGAGACCAATACGGAGGCTTCGGGTCCGGCGGCGGAGTCCTCGCACACTCGACGAAGGCCGCTCTCCGGCCTCCGGCTCGTTTCGATGCGGATGGCGCGTAGAGTGATGCGTGGCTAGACACATGTGGATGGATATTTCTTTGGACGTATGCATGGACAAACGTACGCATGCATGGACGGATACTTGAGTGCATGCATACGTCCAGCTCGTGCTTGCTACGTGAATGTGATTGCATGCATATATATATATAGTTGTTTTTTTTGTTTATTGAATGCCAAGTAATGCGTACGTACTTGAAGCTTGATGCTCTCTCCCTTGACGTTTGCCGTGCTGAGCTGAATGGAAGTCGGAGCCCAGCTTCGGCGGGCGTCCTCCGCGCAAAGCTTAACACGGAGGCCCTACTGCAGCATGCTTGTCCTGGCGCGGAGACCACGCCGGGGCTAGACGTCTTGGTGAAGGCTTCGGAGAGGTTGGCGGGGACTACCTTGACACCGGCTTTGTCCTCCTCGAAATCACCGACGCGACGCCACGCCGACGCCGGCCGTCCTCCTCGGTCCTCGCCGAGGCGACCATCTCCCGCGGGTTGACGCCTTGTGCGAGATCGAGGCCGCTCCCCTCGCGTCGCCGAGGATATGCCCGACCTCCACCCGCCGCGCCTACGAGGACGGGCTCCGGCCGTCTGTAGCCTTTGCGTCGCTGAGGTTGGGCTTCGACCTCCACCCACCTTGGCGCCAACGAGGACGGGCTCCGCCGCCGATCGCCTTGCGCGTCGCCGGCCGCGCTCGATCTTCGCCGCCTACGCGCCGTCTTGGTGTGCGGAGTGCGCCGCCACGCGAACGCCGCGCTAGCCCGGCGACCATCGGACTTGGCACGCACACGGCCGTCGAAGTCTCGTGGTGGTCCTTATCTCGCGAGGTCGACGCGAACCGGGCGGAGTAGGCGCAGCCAACTTGGACTTCGACGAGGCGAAGGCGCGTCTACCATCCGCATGAGAGCCCATATCGCACACGGTAGATATTTCATGCATACCGCATGCAGTGGATGCTTGGATGACCTCTCCTGTACACATGACGAATGAGTAGACAGCTTGCGAGCATGCGCGCGAAGCTTGATGCTTTTTATATTTGCTGCGCGGAGGCTAGCGGAGGTCGGGCTCATGCTTCGCGCACGGAAGCCAGCGGAGACTCGGCCGAGTGCGTGGAGCCGCCCACGAGATGGAGGCCCTCGAGCAAGACTCCATCGCATGCGCACAGAATAAATACTGAATGCTTTGCACATACATTTGTCCTTTCTCGCATAAAGACAAGCAGCGGATTGATGTTTCACGACGCACGGACGTCTCTTGCTCGCCGAGCGAGAGGCTCGACGCCGCACGGCATCCCGAGATGCGGAGCGGAGGCTCTGAGTCGCGGCGGCGAGGGGTCACGCCGAGGCTGCGATGTGGAGATCGGCACGGGACCCGATGCTGCACTTGTTACTCAAGCGTTACTCGAGAATAGGTGAGAGATCGATGGATCTATTAGATCTGCATGGAGACTCACCTGCAAGATGGATGGATCTATCAGATCTACCTTTCCTTACCTTTGGCGACATTTTTTTGTTCCAGCCGATCGGGACCCCGCGCGCCAGGATGCACCCCAGCCCGACCATGGAGCGTATCTACCTCACGATGGTGACTCTTCTTTGCGCGACTTCTTGCCCAATCCCCACGGACGGCGCCGGTGTTGTGGCTACTGCCAAACAGAGAGAGGGGACTAGTGGAAGTAGAGGAGGAGAGGAGCCAGGTCTGTGTGGGGGAGTTGAGTAAGAATGAGGGAGATGTCCCCCTTTGCCCCTCCTGGGGGCTTATATATATATATATATGTAAGTGGGGTAGAATGGGAAATCCCCATTCTACCCCTTAGCATTTACAAAGGATGGGGGTACACTGGTATATTTACACTGTTATATTCCTCTACACTATTGGGCCTATTACATGTTGGACTAGTTGCACGGCCCAGTCACGGGGGATTGGGCCACCCCTACAACAGTATTATTAGTATTATTTTATTAACTTCATGTTAACTTCTTGATAATAGGAAAAGAGTTTATGGCATAAGCTTACTTTAATTAACCTTATACATGAGGGTTAATATATTAATCTTGATGGGCATATAATTAAATTAACCAATGTCAAGTTTTTAATTTAGTTGCATAAATCTTTTCATTTATGAGTTTATAAGTGATTTCTTATTCTTACTATCATTCACAATTTATATTAATGTATGCATGAACATTTGTACATGGTTTCATCATTTAGCCAAAAGGGTGAAGAGCTTTGTAACCTTTTCTAGTTGGGCGCACACGATAGAAGAGAGAGAGACACAGAAGAGGGAGTCGATCGGCAGAGAACAGAGCAGAACAAGGGAGAAATGGCGAAATAGGGGGAGGCTCACGGTGCAGGGAATGGGGCGGCACCGCCGGCGAGGAACGGCTGGGGAGGCAGCGGCGACCGGCAAAATGGGTTGCCCAGGCGACGAGACAGAGGAGAACAAATTAGGGTGAGCACGAGCATGGTTGGGCCATGGGGAACTCACCCAGGTGGTTGGTGGAGCCGGAGAGAGGCCGAGGAGAGCTGGCGTCGAGCACAGGCAGCGACATGGTTGGGTCTCTGTGGTGAGAGAGCTCGGCGGTGGAGGGCATCGACCGATGGTTGGGAATGCTTCGAGGTGCCGAGGTACCGCTCTCACCACACCGAATCGACCTGGGACCAACCGAGGAGAAAACGACGGTGGAAATGGCGGTGGCCAGCCGAAAACAGAGGAGGAACGTGCGCGGTGTGCTCGGGCATCGATCCTTCAATTAACTGCGAGGGAAGGCAATGGGCGACCGGGGGCTTGCCGTGATGCGGCACTTCGTGGAATGCTTGCCGGAGGTGGTCGGGACGGGGTGGTGGCCGGTGGCACGCACACAGAGTCAGCTTGAGCTGACCTCGGTCTGAGGGAGGAGAAGGAGGAGTGGGGAGGAGGTGAGTCAAGGGCGTCTTATAGGAAGAAAGAGGCAGTTGAGTGCCATAAAGACGGAGTGCCACGGAGTAATGCCGGCATAGGCACAAGTAATGTCGGGCATGGGCACGGTATTGAAGACGGAGCAAGGCTAGGGGAATGGAGCCAGGGTAGGTTGGTGGTAGGGGAGTGGCACGGCCTAGGGCTAGACGGTGTCAATGCGGCTTCAATGTGATGCAATGGAGGAGAAAACCAGGGGCGGAGCTGGCTTGACCACGGCGAGAAGGAGGGAGGTGACGCGCGGCAGAGCTAGGGAAGACAGGGGTGGAGCTAGGCGTAGGCGCGGAACGGCGCAGCGACGGTGGTGCCACGGGGAAGAGCTAGCACCGGGGGAGGAGAGGCACCAGGGACGACAGTGGCACGGACAGCGCGTGCGCTGCGCGCAGCCGAGGAGCAGGGGAAAGGAGGAAGACAGAGGCGGTCGGGTGGGCTGAAGAAGAAAAAGAGATGGGCTGGGGAAAGAAGCAGGTTGAGAAAGAAAAGAAACGGGCCGGCCCAAAAAGGAATTTTGATATTTTCAAGAATTTCTGAATTTTGGGATTTCAGTTTTGGGTTTTGCAACTAGATTTTGAATTTTTGAATACTTGGGGTCAAATTTTGGGTTCAACATTTTAAATGTAAGATTGTCGAGTTCTGGAGAAACAAATCTTAATTTTTCTGAATTTGAATTTTCATATATGCAAATTGGATGGGAAAGATTTTATATTAATTTTCAATTTTCGTTCTTGGCTTTGAATCTCCAGATTTTAATTTAAATTTGAAATTAAGACTTCCAATTAAATTTGGATTTTCTTAGTTTGATTTTCAGCCTTGGTTCTTGATTCCAAAATTTTGATTCTCATTAACTGGGCTTTTGGCAAGAAACCCAAACTAAGAAGTTCGAGTAACGCCAAGAATTTTGAGAACACGGGAAGAACAATTAAAGGATTTTATAATTTTCACAATTACACTAGTTCCCTTTTTGGGATGTTATAGATAAGAAATAAAATCAACTATCAAACATTCGCTTTAATATTCACAATGCAATTGTAAAACATAATTCAATTGACCAAATATTGAGTGACGTTAGTAAGGGCGTCCAAATTCGATCTTGTGTCACTTCTTATTGTGAACATCACTCATTTGTTTCTTCATTTGAGCCTAAACATGCAAATGAAGCACAAGATCCAGATTGGGTGGAAAGATCTAAGGAACACAATGTCATTGGCACAAAGTGCGTATTTCAGAACAAGCAAGATGAGAGTGGGTAGTGGTGAGAAATAAAGCTAGATTGGTCACTCAATGCTTTAGTCAAGATGAAGGTTTGGATTTTGGTGAAACTTTCACTCCCTAGCTAATCTTGATTGTCGGATCCCGGAACTACAACTCTGAAACCCTCTGTGTAAATCGCACTAGTTCAGGATCAGCTAGTGCACACATTAATAACAGGGATACATTTCAAGCGCAATGACAAACTTTATTTAACTAAATATGGGCCTGATGACCAAAGTTTACATCCACGCACATAAGCCAAAATTAAATATAAGTGGAAGAAGCCTACTGAGCTTACCCACATGCAAACGATAGTAAGATGCGGCCTATACATTCTGATCCTCACCAAAATCGAAGCTATCCTATGAAAATTGATGAATTGAGCAACATGAGCACATAAAATACTCCACAAGTTACACCAGGAGGTTTAACAGAATTAATGCATGTATAATAATTGACAAAGGAAGGCATAATAAGGTTAATTGAGCGAAAAGCAGAATTGAAGTAAATATTATAAATAAATTCAAAAGCTGAATTTGATACAATAAATAGAAACAAGGCTTTAACAAAATAATATCGTTAGTAAATTCAAAAGCTGAATTTGATACAATAAATAGAAACAAGATTTTAACAAAATAATATCGTTAGTGCAGGATCCGACCAAACACTAACCTATTCACGGCATCCCACCCGGACCAACTTTTCCAAAAAGATCTCATATGGATTCCATCTATCTTTAGTGTGTTGTTATTCAACTTGAGCATGGGAAGGGGCTATGGTTAGCACTAGAGGACCTTTCCGAGGCTTGTAGGGCTTGTGCAGCACCAGCCTTACCCCACAAAAGTGAGTCTTCCTCATGATGATGGCCATGATATAGGGAGCATAATAGATACGCTTTACCCTATCATTCTTGGACGATACAATTTCCCTTGCAATCAAATCAACAACATCAAACTTCCGTCTTATCGTGATGTAGTCAATGATGTTCTAAGCATGTCTACAAATTGCATCAAAATTGTCACTCTTGGGAAGAATATGTTGTTGATGACTAGGTTGATCAAGCTAGGTAATGGAAGGAGTCTCGCTAGCTTCCCGGGTGTGTACCTCACATTTGTGTAGACCTTCTCATATTGGCTTGAGTAGGTCCTAAGCGCTTGCTCAAAATCTGCTTTTGAAGTTTTCACCCTTTCATTCCCAGTCATCCATACTATATAGTCAAAGGATACAAAGACTGTGACATAAAATAGTCAGATCATGTCCTCTTCTGCACACTTTATGATGTGGCCAAGAGGAAGACACAAGATCAATCAAGTTCTTGTGATTGCAGTTCTGTCCACAAAGTTCATGAAGTTCTTAATGTCAATTCTGAGGTTTCTAAGACACACAAAATACATATTTAGAAAACTAATGAAGTCTACTTTCCAACAAATCAAACGGCGCTTGATTTGGAGCTTCCTACACAAAGTTATGACAATTTCATTGGAAGTTGCACGAGCTGTCCGGAGAGACGCACGAGACTTGCCAAACATAAGGAGTCCGAGTATTGCAATGCAAGTAAGGATAAAATCCGACCACACCATAGCTTTCTAAAGGTTGAGAAGGATTCCTTTTCAGGTTCCAAACGGATTTGGAAGCCCCTTGAACAAGAAAACAAAACATATAAAGATTTGAAACCGATTCGGACTCGGATTGGGACAGCTTGCAAGACCGATACTAAAACGTCCATAACTTTCACAAACGGAGTCCGATTTGGGCGTTCTTGGACTCGTTTAAAAGCTATTTTGAATCCCCACACAATGGATGAGGTGCCAGCCATGGAATCCTCATGGTTAAGTCGCAAATTGAGAGAGAAACCAGAGGTAGCAGTTTAGATATTTCCTTTTTAGTTCGTATTGGAGTTTGTTTCGGCCTTAGGCCAAGTAGTGCGTGAGTTGTAATCAAGGCCGTGCATTGTGCACCAATATAAGACCAGAGCCTTAGCCCCATTGTAACTCAGGCTATGATATGATAAGTTTTTAGACTCATGAAATAAAGGAGAAAATCGCCATAATGGTTGGTGGCGGTCAAATTGCGTGATTGCAAGGTTTTCTTGTTTGGAGTTTGCGAAGTTGGTGCAAGGAAAGAATAGGAAATTCTTGAGATTGCCCATCGAATCTACAAGGTTCATCTCTTCTAATTCGTGTCTTCTTGCTGAATTCACGGTTTGGGGAGTTCGGCGGATTGCTTCTAGTGTGCGCCTTGCATACTAGTGCAAATTGCCCTTATCAATATTGTTTGCTGCATCAAGACAAGGAGAAGACTCTATCCAAGGAGAAGGAACCTCGCTGATCGTACCGGGAAAGATCGAGCCATCATTACGCATCAACTAATCCTTAGTTGGTCCGCATCACTTTAGGCCATGATTGTTTTGGCTTCTAAAAGCATTTTTCTATAGTAAATATCTTTTCTACAATATCTAGCTTTCAAACGGAATATCTTTTTAATATGGGATCTACAAGTCGATTATAATACATATTGTAGCGACTTCATTTATATCTACTAAAATCGCACGTGAATATTTCTCTATACAAACTTCTCTACAAGTTGTTACTATTTATAAATTAAAGCCAAAAAAATCAACAAACCAATATAAACATCCCCAATCTGCCTAGCCCAACGACACTGCAAGGGTCTTTTTTATTTCATGTTGCGGACTTATAACCCCACATGATCATGAATGAGACGTATCAGATCTGATTGAGCTTAAACCAAACAATAATTTAGAGAGAGAAAAAATGCATTTGAGCATCACCGAATGTAGATCCAGATCATGCCAACACCATCTATAAGCAATGGTAGACTACTTGCACTTAACAGTAACAAGTAATTAGTAAACTTTTTTTTTGACTCAAACCACTTTACCCAGACTATATATTAAATGGTAAATGTTATACTTACTGTACTACGAATCCTCTGTTGGTGATATGCCCTAGAGGCAATATGGAGATGTTGAATATATCACATACTATGTTTATGATACATTGCTTTGTTCCTTGAAATAGACATTATCATTATTGATCAATGAGTATGTGACTTATTCATGAGACTCTTAATGCCAAAATATTGCTATTTCTAAATGATCCCTGATCATATATCATATGAGGAACAAATATGATTCAAAGATCAGCATATGTATTGATTGATGATCATGTCTCATGGATCATGGTATGGAGATACCAAATCAATAATATGGACATGTGTTAGTGAACATTTGTTGGATAGACCCGCCATGAGACACTGCAGAGATTCCAAGTGTCATTAGTTGGTCTCAAGTAGTGTTTATGTAGAATCCTTAGACTTGAGATCATCATGGTTCCCAATATGCGTAGTAGCCTATTTTGGGACTACTAACCACTACTCCAGAATGGGGTAGTCATAAAAATAGTCTTCGGGTTTGCTATGAAACATGTAGTGGGATGTGAATGATCAAGATAGAATTTGCCCTCCTTATGGGAGAGATATCTCTGGCCCTCGATGTAATGGATTATGAAAGTGCATGGCCATGCCAATGTGATTGAGGAGTCAATCACAAGTTTATAATCTATCACGGAATCGAGAGAGTGATTGAGCTATTAAGAGGATGACACAGTCTCGCCTTGAGCTTAATCTATATCGTGAGGCAAAAGGATTCGTACATGAGAACATTACAGTTCAGTGATATGATCTTTACGTATACTTTGGGGTTAATATGTCTTGCTAGAGGCCGTTATTAATGGGGTGACCGGAAGGTGTTTCCGGTCGCGACCAAGTATACGTGAACCTCTGGTCGCACACTTAACGGGTTGGAACACTAATTCGAATGTGATTCGGATGTGGGCTCAATTCGGATAGAGATCGGATAGACTCCTATTGGGCCTCGGTCCACGAGGCCCAAGTGAGGAGGTCTATATATTTGGAGGCGGGGTGAGGATGTACGCTGTTCCTCCCGAGCAAAACCCTAGCCGCCACCTCCCGAGCCAAACCCTAGCCGCTCGCGAGTCTTTGGTACACTCGCGATCGGCGTTCGGCCCCGGGACGTGTGGATACCGGTGGAGGCGCCGCTTGTTGCGGCGTTGATCGGCATCAACAAACTACGATTGGATCCGCTCGTGGTGTGGTTGATCGCGTGGAGGAGACGATCTGTTCGGGACGATCGGCTACTTCCACTACTACCTCGACGCGCGTGGTTGGATCGACTTCTCCAACTCTTCTTCATTGCGGCTGCGCGTCTAGTGGTAACGATCTATGATCCCTCCTTAGCATGATGTCTGGTGTGCGCGGTAGAAATTTTTATTTTCTCGCTATCGTAGCCTCGCGCGTTCCTTCGTGGTATCGAGCCATCTTGCTTAGTTTGCGATTCGGATCAGCGCATATGATGATATGCGGTTGTAGTAGATCGGATCTATTACGATCTAGATCGGTCGGTTCATGTGATGAATCGATGGTAGCACGGGTTGATGAGATCAATCGGTGAATAGGGGTTGGATGAGGCATAGATTGTATCACTACTAGTGCCCTAGAGATTGTCTCGGATCGGTATAAGGTGGTTATGTCGAATACTAGTAGGATACGAATCGATAGCCTCGGGCGATGGGAATACTAGTGCCCTAGAGATTGTCTCGGATCGGCATAAGGTGGTTATGCCGAATACTAGTAGGTTACGGATCCGATGGCCTCGCCCGGTGGAAAAACTAGCATCCTAGAGAATGTCTCGGATCGGCATAAGGTGGTTGTGCCGAATAGTTTTTCCGCTTGCGATTTCATAGATTGGATCTGTAAATTTCGTAGGGTGTTGGTGCTGCCTCGAAACCCGCGGCGCCCCCCTCCCCCCCGCCCGCCGGCCGCCGGGACCGCGTGCGCGTACCGCCTTGTATAGCGTCATGGGTTCACATCGTTAGGTAGAATACGATTCTACGTCTAACTTGTTTTTGCAGAGAATGATGTGAATGGTATGGCCCTATATCTTATTGGAATGTATGAGATGTATGTGATGCATGTAACATTCGTTCATGGCTGCGTGTCATGATTATTTCAGCTATTGTTAGCTGTCTATATTGTATTTAACGACTGCGTGTCGACCTTAATGCGTGAATCTATCTTTGTAATCTTCAATTTCTAGCTATTATAGGTAGTAGCCTAGTTTTGAGGTTACAAGCTTTCAAGCATGGTGGCCTAAAGGAGTGATGTGGAGGATGGAGATCGTCTACACCTACATGGAGATGGAGATCACCATTTTTGGGCCATACTACTTCACGCTTAAATGTGTTTATCGTGATATTATCTATCTTATTCTTATGCAATGTTTTTGTGATATGTTGCTTTGGTAGGACAGAATCCCTCATAAAATTATGTGTTCATGCCCTTCCATATGTTGCACCAAAAGATAATGATCACCGCATGGTAGGTCTACCAAAGTAGAGTGCCGTCGATTATCATCATTATTTGGGATAGATGTCGGACATCTACATGCGGAAGCATTTGGTTTACTTAACAAGGTTATCAAAACAGTTTTGGACCTTGGGGCATAGGTTGGGGCCGGGGCATATTGATGTCACCCAACAAGCAAGAGTCACATAGAGATGTGATTAGCAAGGTGTTGCTTACCCATGTCACTAGTTTTCTAGCCGTGATGCCAAAGCTCACTAGGAATTTGTGAAATGAGGATCTTGACCCACTATGTGACTTAGAGGAGTTTTGTTGCAAAACACATAGTGAGAGTCTTTTGTTAAATAGTTTAATAAAAGATGAACATAAACATAGTGCTAAACTTTGCATATTCTTTGTTGTAGATCATGTCAACTAATGCCGCATCCAGTTCTTTTAATTTGCCATCTATTCTTGAGAAGAAAAACTCAATGGAATGAACTTTATGGATTGGTATCGCAACTTGAGAATTGTTCTCAAGCAAGAGCGCAAGGAGTATGTCCTTGAGTCTCATTATCCCGATGACTTGCCCGATAATACTATGCTGGCTGCACGAAGAGCTTATGAGAAGCAAACGAATGATTACCTTGATGTGAGCTGTCTCATGCTTGTCACAATGTCCTCTGAGCTTGAAGCAATATGAGAACACGATGCCTACAATATCATTGTGGGGTTGCGTGGTATGTTTGAGAACCAAACAAGGGTGAGAGGTTCAACACTTCAAAGTCCTTGTTTGCGTGCGAGCTGCGAAGGGAATCCCATCAGCCCTCATGTGATTAAGATGATTGGCTACATTGAGAGTCCTGGAAAAGCTTGGTTTTCCCTTAGCCAAGAGTTGGCTCGATGTGATTCTCCGATCGCTCCCCGAGCTTTGAGCCATTCATATTGAACTATCACATGAACAACATGGATAAGACCTTGGCGAGTTGCATGGGATGCTAAAAGTGCCGAGGAAAGCATTAAGAAAAGCAGCAATCATGTGATGATGATGCAGAAAGGCAAGGCAAGCCCAATGTCAAGAAAGGCGCGGTCAAAGAAAGTTAGCTCCGATGAGATCACGAGCGGTTCTAAGGCCAAGCAAGTCAAGAAGGGCGCTGCTCTAATGCATTGTTACTACCGTAAGCAATCGAGTCATTGGAAAAGGCGCCCAAAGTACTTGGAGGATCTTGAGAAGAAGAAGGAAGTACGACTTCCTCTCCGGTATAAATGTTATAGAGATCAATCTTGCTACTTCATCCACCGATTCTTGGGTATTTGATACCGGATCGGTTGCTCACCTTGCAAATCGTTGCGGGGCTAAGAAGAAGTAGAAGTTTGAGGAGGAGCGAAGTGGATCTTCGCGTTGGCAATGGAGCAAAAGTTCTCATGCGTCATTGTTGGCACCATGCCATTGTCTTTACCTTCGTGATTAGTTTTGGAATTGAATAATTGTTATTGTGTTCCATCTCTTTCCAAGAACATTATTTACGCTTCATGTTTGCAAGCGAAGGTTATGACTTTAGATCTGTGAACAATGGTTGTTCTCTTTATTTCAAAGATATGTTCTATTGTCATACTCCATTGGTGAATGGGTTATATGTTCTTACTCTTGAAGAGTCACCGGTCTATAACATTAATGCAAAGAGGCAACGTTCGAATGATTTAAATCCCACGCTTATTTGGCATCGCCGCTAGGTCACATAAATGAGAAACGCATGGAGAAGCTCCATAGAGATGGTATTCTGCACTCATTTGATTTTGAATCATTTGAGACATGCGAATCTTGTTTACTTGGTAAGATGACAAAGGCACCTTTCACGGTCAAGGTGAGCGGGCAAGTGACTTATTGGCACTCGTACATTCGATGTATGTGGACCAATGAGCTCAATAGCCGAGGGGTTTTCAGTACTTCATAACTTTTATCGATGACTTTAGTAGATATGGGTATATCTACGATGAAGCATAAGTCTGAATCCTTTGAAAAGTTCAAAGAATTCCAAAATGAAGTGCAAAATCATTTAGGCAAGACAATCAAGTTTCTACGATCCGATCATGGAGGCGAGTATTTGAGCCATGAGTTTGGCAATCATCGAAGGATTGTGGAATTGTTCCACAATTGACTCCACCAGAACACCTCAATGGAATGGGGTATCTCGAACGGAGAAATCGCACCTTATTAGATATGGTGCGCTCCATGATGAGCCAAAGTGATCTTCCGTTGTCTTTTGGGGTACGCTCTTGAAACAATTGCTTTCACACTAAACAGGTTCCATCAAAATCGTAGAAAAGACACCATATGAGATGTGGACAGACAACGTCCTAGCTTGTCTTTTCTTAAGATTTGGGATGTGAGGCTTATGTAAAACGTTTACAATCTGATAAGCTCACCCCTAAATCGATAAATGCTTCTTTATCGGGTATCCTAAGGAAACAAAAGGATATTACTTCTATAATCAAGGAGAAGGCAAAGTGTTTGTCGCTTGGCATGGTGTCTTCTTAGAGAAAGAGTTTCTCTCAAGAAGGGATAGTGGAGCACGGTGCAACTTGAAGAAATTTGAGAAACACCTGAAAACGTTTCAGCTCTCTGAACCACAACAGGATGAACAAATCGTTGAAGAACCTGTTGTGGACACACCGCACCACGTAGGTCGAGAGGTCACGTCGTGCACACGAGAGGTACATGTTCTTGACTACTCAACAACGGGACATATTGTTGTTAGACAACGATGAGCCTAAGACCTATGAAGAAGCGATGGTGGGACCAGACTCGAGAAATGGCTTGAAGCCATGAGATCCAAATTGAATCCATGCACAGAATCAAGTTTGGAACTTGGTTGATCCACTGATGGTGTTAAAACCATTGAGTGCAAATGGATTTTCAAGAAAAGATAGACATAGATGGAAATGTTCACATCTATAAAGCGCGATTGGTGGCCAAAGGTTTCAAACAAATTCAAGGTGTTGATTATGATGAAACTTTTTCGCCGTCGCAATGCTAAAGTCTATTCGGATCATTCTAGCGATTGCTGCATATTTCGACTATGAAATATGGCAAATGGATGTCAAAACAGCTTTCCTTAATGGAAATCTGAGTGAGGATGTGTACATGACACACCCACGGGTTTTGTCGATCCGCAATCACCGAAAGATATGCAAGCCGCAAAGATCCATTTATGGATTAAAGCAGCATCTCGGAGTTGGAACATTCGTTTTGATGAAGTAATCAAAGGGTTTGGTTTCATCAAGAACGAAGAAGAGCCTTGTGTTTACAAAAGGCTAGTGGGAGCACACTCGTGTTTCGGTCTTATATGTGGATGACATATTATCGATCGGAAATGACATTCCTATGCTCGAATCATTAAGTCTTCATTGAAAATAGTTTCTCTATGAAAGACTTAGGAGAGGCGCATATATTCAGGCATCAAGATCTATAGGATAGATCAAGAAGGCTAATTGGATTAAGCCAAGATACGTACATTGACAAGGTATTGAAAAGGTTCAACATGCAGGATTCCAAGAAAGGCTTCCTACCTATGTCACATGGTATAAATCTTAGCAAGAGTCGGTGTCCTAGTACACCGATGAGCGGGATAAAATGAATGCGATTCCATATGCTTGGCTATGGGATCCATTATGTATGCCATGCTTTGTACACGCCCGGATGTCTCGTATGCTTTAAGTGCTACAAGTAGATACGGTCGAGATCCAGTGAAAGTCACTGGATTGCGTAAAGAACATCTTGAAGTACTTGAGAAGAACTAAAGATGTGTTCCTCGTCTATGGGGTGAGGAAGAGCTCGTTGTAAATGGTTACACCGATGCTAGCTTCCAAACCGACAAAGATGATTTTAGATCGCAACTGGATTTGTGTTCTGCTGAATGGCGGTGCGGTGAGTGGAAGAGTTCCAAGCAGAGACGGTTGCTGATTCTACAACGAAGCCGAGTACATAGCACACGAAGCCGCTAAAGAGGTCGTTTGGATCAAGAAATTTGTTTCGAGCTTGGTGTGGTGGCTAGTGCCTCCAGCCCAATGGACCTCATCGTGACGGGCCATTGCGCAAGCCAAGGAGCCTAGATCGCACTAAAAGTCCAAGCACATTCTACGACGATTTCATCTCATCCGCGAGATTGTGAGAGAGGCGATGTGAAGATATGCAAAGTACAAACGGATTTGAACATTGCAGATCCGTTGACAAAGCCGCTTCCCACCAAAGCATGAGGCTCACACTAGGGCAATGGGTATTAGATACCTACATGGTTGACTCTAGTGCAAGTGGGAGATGTTGGTGATATGCCCTAGAGGCAACATGGAGATGTTGAATATATCACATACTATGTTTATGATACATTGCTTTGTTCCTTGAAATAGACATTATCATTATTGATCAATGAGTATGTGACTTATTCATGAGACTCTTAATGCCAAAATGTTGCTATTTCTAAATGATCCCCGATCATATATCATATGAGGAACAAATATGATTCAAAGATCAGCATATGTATTGATTGATGATCATGTCTCATGGATCATGGTATGGAGATACCAAATCAATAATATGGACATGTGTTAGTGAACATATGTTGGATAGACCACCATGAGACACCGCAGAGATTCCATGTGTCATTAGTTGGTCTCAAGTAGTGTTTATGTAGAATCCTTAGACTTGAGATCATCATGGTTCCCAATATGCGTAGTAGCCTATTTTGGGACTACTAACCACTACTCCGTGAATCGGGTAGTCATAAAAGTAGTCTTCGGGTTTGCTATGAAACATGTAGTGGGATGTGAATGATCAAGATAGAATTTGCCCTCCTTATGGGAGAGATATCTCGGGCCCTCGATGTAATGGATTATGAAAGTGCATGGCCATGCCAATGTGATTGAGGAGTCAATCACAAGTTTATAATCTATCACGGAATCGAGAGAGTGATTGAGCTATTAAGAGGATGACACAGTCTCGCCTTGAGCTTAATCTATATCGTGAGGCAAAAGGATTCGTACATGAGAACATTACGAGTTCAATTGATATGATCTTTACGTATACTTTGGGGTTAATATGTCTTGCTAGAGGCCGTTATTAATGGGGTGACCAGGAAAGGTGTTTCGGTCGCGACCAAGTATCGTGAACCTCTGGTCGCACACTTAACGGGTTGGAACACTAATTCGAATGTGATTCGGATGTGGGCTCAATTCGGATAGAGATCCGGATAGACTCTATTGGGCCTCGGTCCACGAGGCCCAAGTGAGGAGGTCTATATATTTGGAGGCGGGGCCGAGCGATGTACGCTCGTTCCTCCCGAGCAAAATCCTAGCCGCCACCTCCCGAGCCAAACCCTAGCCGATCGCGAGTCTTTGGTACACTCGCGATCGGCGTTCAGCCCGGACGTGTGGATACCGGTGGAGGCGCCGCTTCGTTGCGGTGTTGATCGGCATCAACAAACTACGATTGGATCGCCGTGGTGTGGTTGATCGCGTGGAGGAGACGATCCGTCGGACGATCGGCTACTTCCACTACTACCTCGACGCGCGTGGTTGGATCGGCTTCTCCAACTCTTCTTCTCATGCACTGTTGCGCCTAGTGGTAACGATCTATGATCCTCCTTAGCATGATGTCCTGGTGTGCGCGGTAGAAATTTTTTATTTTCTGCTATCGTAGCCTACGCGCGTTCCTTCATCCTCCTAAATGAGCCGATGTATACTATTGGCAATTCAGAATAACTTTAACAAAAAAAAACAGGATACACAATATATAGCACATTTTATCCCATGACAATCACTAATAGTATTATTAGTTAAAAAAAAAGAAAGTAGAAACTTCACAAATTTTGTTGAGTTTAGTTATCTACTTGATGCAGCCAAATTGCCAAAGCCGAAGCCCAACTGCCCAAGAAAACTATTACTCCTCTGTTCTTTTCTACTTGATTTTTTAGAATTTGTGTTGTCAAATTTTTTAAAATTTAACTATTAATAGATTTAAAATTATATATATTAGCTATACAAAAATTATATCATTATATTTGTTTTAAAAATACTTTTATAGTAGTATAATTTTATTAGTATATTTTATTGTAAAGTTATGTTGTATATTGAAGATCTAAAAAGTTAAAAAAATAAGTGAAAAAGGAAAGAGAGTACCACCTTCACACAAAAAAAACTCAATACCGCAGGAGGGGAGAGAGGAGTGGGTGCGGTATAAAGAAACACAGAAGGATAGCTGGGGTTTAAGCGAGAAGAGAGAGGAATATAGAGGTGTTCTTCTTCCATCGACCTAGGAAATTTCAAGGGTATGGCACCGGCATAGATCAAAGTAAAAACAGAAAAAAGATGAGATTCTTATTGATTTTACAAATCTTCTCCTGCTTGTGCGAATTATTCTTGGATCTTCTTGTTTGGTTGGGTTCTTGGTGGTTTGGTGGGCGGTTGCTTGATCCGGTGGGTTTCTTGAAATTCACACGAATTGAGCGCCTTTCTTTGGCGCGGTTCGGATTCCGTCGGGTTCCTGGTGAGTGGGTTGGGGTTTTGCTTCCGGATTTGTGCTTGGAGCTGCGAGTTTGTATCTCTTGGGTTTGAATTTTGTAGAACACATGCCATTTCAGACTAGCTGAGTTCAACTTTGTAATATTCTCAGATGTTTGTGATAGTACCTTCGAGCTGATTGGAGTCATGATGCATCTTTCCATCGTTTGCATCTTTCAGCAAAAGATTGTTGTTGCTCTCCTCAATCAGGATCGTGTTTAGTGTGTCTTCCTTATGTGATTTGGTTGGGATTTGGGTTTCTTTATTGAGGATTTGTGTTTAGTGTGGATTCATGTATTATCTGCTTTGGATCTGCAAACTTGCCTTGTTGATTCATGTGCATTTGTACTTTGTCTTGATCGCCAAATTTTTTTAATGCGATTCTGACTTTTCTCTTTCTCTTATCCTTTTCATTCTTGCACTGAATAAATTTTGTATTTCTTGTCCTGAATCTGTTCACAGAAACCGATGAAAAAGATTCATGCGTAGGTGCTCAAGTTGGATGACCCATTTCAGATGCTCCTTGGAGGTGATCTCCCTCTCCTTTAAATATCGACCATTTCTTGTTATGGCAAGTTCTACCGCATCGTATCCGACCTCAGGTTGCTCTGGTATATTATATACGTATAATTTCAATAAATACAAGCCATCTTATCAAATGTTATTGCTTTGCTGGAATTGACCTAAAGGTGCCCTCTTTCCCTTTTAGGCGTAGAGAATTAAGTCTTTATTCTTGTTGTGATAGAGTGGTTCCAACTTTGTTGTTTGAGCAATCAGTAATGGGTGAATGTTCACTAAATTCGAGTTAATTTGGTGCAGATAAAGATGATCGATGTGGTATTTGTATTTCTTCACTGTCAGCGAAAGCCATTCTTCTAAGTGAGATCAAGATATGGTGGTGCTAAAGAGGTTGGATTATGGATCCCGGCCACCAAGTTCCCACTATGCCACGTGTTCCAAGCTCAGCTCGGGTACATATTTGATTCTGTGGCCATCTTTAACCACAATTCACATATTGGATCTGAATTAATGATCAATGATAATCCAGGGGAAACGCTCTACAAGAAGAAAGAAAAATGAGATGTGTGCATTTGATTTGCTTGCGACCGTTGCAGGAACATTATTGGCAGATCAGGAGAATTCATCTAATGTTCCTAACACCAATAAAGCAGCAGCAAGATATGCCAAAAACAGGAAGTCAGTTAAAGCTGAACAGTTTGATGAAGCCCTGCTGCTCAAAAGCATGGCTGTGGAGAAATGTATAACGGATTCTGGTGGTGCCTTTGCCTTTTCTAGGCAAGCTAACATCTATTTGGTAGAAAACTCGTCGACACGAAATGAAGCTGATTCAGTATTAGAGTCACTAACTGCAAAATCAAATATGTTGGTTAAGGACTCATTGTTTAGTTGTACAAAATCATGTGAACTTGATCGTGGTCTTGGCAGAATTCCAGAGTATGGAGCTAATGAAGCACACCATCCTGGATCCACAAGATCACCAGAGGCTAACCAAGTGCGGCAAGTTAAGCCAGACGGTGACACCTCAGCTCTGTACAGTTTAGCTGGCTTTGTGGATTTGGATGCCAGACCTCCTGCTTTGGTTAGCTCTAACAGTAACTCAGGAATGCCTTTGTGCATCCATGACAAGAACCATAACACCTCTCCCTTGTGTCAGGCTGAAGTGCAGCATGCTGCAGATAGAGATGACAATGAAAATTCTTCCATGTGCACTCATCCAAGCACCGCAGGAAATAAGGGTTACGTGCCACATTATATAGGTGATAATAGGATATGGAAATTGTTTGCCTCGAAGTTAAGGAAGGCAGCTCATAAGATATGTGAAGAGATGCCCAATAAAGGTATGCAGTTAACCTTTATTTCATCTACAGGCTCCATAGCTGTCATAGAAAGAAGCATCTTTCTTTTACTTCTCTCTACCATTATGGCACTAATTATTGTAGGAATCGGACTAACTAAGGCCTATCGATTGTTTCATCCAACTAGGTAGCAAGCTAAACTTCTGCAGAAAGAAGATATGCACCACACATCAAAAGGTGCAAAGAGCAATGTTCAAGAGGAAAAAACTAGTGGGAGGTCATTTTACACAATCATCTGCTAAAAGGATTCTAACTGAAGGTATGTTACATTGTCAATTCACTTTTGCATGGTAGGATGATACAGTTATTACATTGCACAGACTTTTTGCAACTCGCCTTCTATATGGCATTGGATATCCTCAATCATTATTTTGGTACACTTCATAAAAGAAAATGTCACTTGCCATTTCAGCCAGTGGGACATCATTCTCAATGGAAGGTCAAAATCCATTATGCGGATCTGAGTACCATGGTATTCTTGGATATATAGATTTTAACTTAATTCATGAACACGATTGCTTATCATATTTTTCTCTTTTCAGTTAAGCTAAGAATCAAGTCATTCAACATCCCAGAACTATTCATTGATATCCCTGAAAATGCAACAGTTGGTTCATTGAAGGTAAACACTATGTGTGCATCTAGAAGTTAATTGATTAGCAACATTGCATTCATATGCGCAGCCTGATATTCTCTTTCAACTAGCCATCTATTACTTAGTATTATTTATGAAATCTGCAACAGTTGTTTGTTGAACTCTAAGGAGTATTTTCATTACTCTGTTATGTACGTAATTAAGGAATACCTAAATTACTTGCTATAGTTGTTGAGCTGAACAGTCGTAGTTAGATTTCTAAATTTGAGCAATATACTGTGAAATTTGTCTTTCCACGATAGTTTTGATGTTATCCAGTACCATCCATTTTTCTATCTGGAACTTCTTGCATGTCATTGATTTCCAACTGCAGATAAATATTACCTTCTTATGAGTGCTCCCCAGTAATATTTTTCATTTTGGCTATAGAGAACTATAATGGATGTTGTCACTAGTATAATTGAAGGTGGTCTCCGGGTTGGTATTCTTCTTCAAGGAAAGAATATTCAAGATGACAACAAGACACTTCATCAGGCTGGGATTTGCCATGGTGAAAAGCTAGATAGCATAGACTTTACTCTGGAATGTGAAACTGGGCATAATTCCCCCCCTGGGGTCATAATACCAGAGGAAATGGATTTCCTTGGTGCAGACGTTGTGGAACCATTAGCTAGGTAAGTGACAGTAAAGTTGTTTCTTGTGTTATTATACAGGAGATTTTGATTTAGGCATAATGATTAGAAAATTGTTGTCAAGATGCATCTGGTAGTTTATGGCAGCATTGTTGTTTTACAGAAGTTTTTGAAACTAAACATCCATTGATGCCTGCTGTTTGTTGTACATATTCTCGAGCATAAACAAATCTGTGGATCTGTCATGAACCTTAATTCATAGAGGGTAAACAACACCGAGAAGATGGCCGGATGGCGTCGGCGCAAAGAGAGAGAAGACTATAGATGAGAATGTTATTTCTTTGCTTGGTTCCAATAGCATGCGGCAGCCTTCTTATATAGATAGGCTCCCCCTAACAGGTAGAATCTAATCTCAATCGTATCTCTAACAAACATAGAAACTAATATCATATCTTTAACAAAAGAAAACTAAACTCTAACTCGCTACTTCCTAATAATGAATCGACATAACATTACACCCCTCCCGGATATGCAGCTCGTCCTCGAGCTACTAGGTGGTTGCCATGGTTGCACTTCCTCGTCGATGAAGTGTAGTGCTTTTAGCTAATCGGCGCCTGCAAAAGAAGAAATTTTTTCTTTTTCTCTTATTTTTGAACGTGGTCGAAACCATCGAGTAGTCGAAACGATGAACATAGTCATAAACCACAACGTGGTCGTAAACGAGTTACGACTATAGAGATCGAAGCTTCAACATGGTCGAAACCCAACAAGTTTTCGGCTCCGACGGGTCGACTCCGACGATTTGTTGGTCGGAGCGACAATGCCGCAAGCAACAGGGGTCTACTTCGGGGTCAGGCGGAGCCACACGATCCAGAGCAGCGGCGGCCAGAGAGCCCCACGGCAGCTACGACAAGTGTAGAGCACCGACGGCGACCGACTCCAGAGCAGATTAGGAGGCGGCGGCCTTACGGGCGAGTGAGGCAGAGAGTCCCGACGGCGGCGGCGGAGGCGACGAGGGCCCCGGCTAGGGAAGGCTTGAGGATGACGCCGTGGGGGACCTCGCGGCGGAGGCGCTTGGAGTGGGGCTCGGAGAAGACTAACTCTGCGTCGGAGAGGGAGACACAGAGGCAGGCGAGCGGGCGGTTGAGGCGACGGATGAAGTCGTCGTAGCGGATGGTGCCGTCAGGGGCAACATCGACCTCGCAGATCCACTCTTCTAACTTGTGCGGCTCGAGCTTCTCGCCGATGGAGGGGAGGATGTGGTGGAGGTCGGAGACCCGAAGAGGCGTAGTGACGGCGACGGCCAGCCTGACGAGGAGATGGCCGAATTCGGCCGGTAGAGCCCAGATCCGACGCCGATGAGCCTGGATCTGTCGGTGATGAACGGCGACAGCGACGAGCACCGAGCGGGGAAAGACCGGGTCTGAGAGAGATGACACGCACAAGCCGGATCCGGATCCGGTCCCAGTGGGATCCAGCGGCGGCAAGAAGAACCCCCGCGGCGGTGGCTACCCAAAGAAGAGGACGGCGGTGGCGGAGATCTTGCCGGCACAGGCGGGGACATGGGAGAAGAAGGCGCCGGCCTTGGCAACGGTGGGGCTAGGGCGGTGGAGAAGGGAGAAGACGCGGTGGAATCGGCGGTGGTGTGCGCGGAGCTCATCCGGCAGCGTGGTCGTCGAGATCTAGCAATGGTTGACGATGCACCTAGCTCTTTACCTCCGTGTTAGCTACTGGAAACACCGCCGCTGCCGTCCCTTGTTGCACCTTCTGATTCATGATTTTTTCTAAGATGGTATGCATATTGTGTAAGATGTCCGCTATCTTCTTGTCGATGTTGGCCATCTTGATGGCGTTAGTCTTTATCATGGCCAACGACTCTGTAGCAGGAATCATGGTAGCAGAAGTCGTGGGAAGGGTTCGATCGCTCTGATACTAAATTGTCATGAATCTTAATTCATAGGGGATAAACACTATCGATAGGATGGCCGAGTGGCGTCGGCGTAGAGGAAGAGAGAAAACTATAGATGAGAATAACTTTGTTATTTCTTTGCTTGATTCCAATAGCATACGGCAACCCCTTATATAGATAAACTCCCCCTAACAGATAGAATCTAATCTCAATTATATCTCTAACAAATATAGAAACTAATATCATATCTCTAACAAAAGAAAACTAATCTCTAACTCGCTACTTTCTAATAATGAACCGGCTGGGCTAAGGTCCACGCTCATGACAAGGATCATCTAAGGATTTTAACATTTTATCATTTCTAGGATGAAGTGTGAAGAGCCTTTCCCTGACTTTAAGGTCGGTGATGGCAACCATCAGCCTGTGCAGGCTTCTCCAAACCACCTTCTCAGTGATCCGTGTTCTGTTCATTCTCTTGTTGAAATGCCCGCGCAAGAAACATCAGCAAGCAACCAAGCCATCGTCCCTGTTGCCTCTCCAAACATAGAAGCTCTAGCCATTGTCCCCCTTTGTAAGTCAAAGCGGTCCGATATTGGGCAAAGACGCATAAGGAGGCCCTTCTCTGTTGCTGAGGTAGAGGCGCTACTGGAAGCCGTCGAGCATCTTGGAACTGGAAGGTCTGTGCCCAAATATTTTCTTCTACTTGGCACAAGGTCACTGCAGTACACATGTTGTCTTACGACAGCCTCCTGATCTGTTTGTTCAGGTGGAGAGATGTTAAAATGCGTGCATTTGATAATGCTGATCACAGGACCTATGTTGACCTTAAGGTAATTCAGTAACCGTAATCTCACCTTTCTGCTACAATTCATTTTGAACTGTATTTGAAAATCTATGATGGCAGCTTGACGCACATGCTTCAAGTTCCAACCAGCATTATCATTTGATCCTCACACTGTTGTATTGCATTGTTCATTACCAAACACGCTAGCTACTTTTCATTTCTTTCTGTTAACATGGATTGTATTGAGGATTTCAGACCTACTACTTCGTATGATATCTCAATGGGTTACACTATTTCAGTGGTTTTGTAACAAACTGTGAAATTTTTATTGATGAACCAGGACAAGTGGAAGACCTTGGTGCACACTGCAAGTATATCCCCACAACAAAGGAGAGGTGAGCCAGTTCCACAGGAACTGCTGGACCGTGTTCTCTCAGCGCAGGCCTACTGGTCCCGGCAGCAGGCAAAGCTTCAGGACAAACCTCTCGGCAAAGCTCCAGTTGCTGAAATTTGCCTTGCCTAGAAAGGCAAATTGATCCTTCTGTAAAAATTGTGCCTAATAGAAACAAGGAAGAGATGTCCAAAGGAATTTGACTAATTTGTGTATAATTCCAAACTCACAACTTAGTTTTTCAAGTCCTCTTTTCTTTCTTTGATCACCGTTCAAGCCAAGGGTTCTCTTTCCTTTGTGGATTAATAAAGTGTGAGACTATGTGGAGGTCATCATATATTTGTGATGAGTATTTGACTTTGCTGTGCTTTGTTATTGAAATTTGAGTTTGATTATGTACCATTTGATCTTTAGTTTTTGTTGTTTGGTAGACAGCGGTCGAACCGATCTACAGAGACGGTCTTGATCGATCTGCATAGGCGGTCTGAGCGGTGTTTGGTGTGGAAGGCGGTCCGATCGAAGATCGTTGAGCGGTTTGAACAGCATGGATGCCGCGGTCAGACCAGTCCCCTGTTACCGAGAGGAGTAAGTTGGCTTGTGGCGGTTTGACCGACCGTTGGCGGTCTGATCGGCCTTTGATGAAATTGAGTGAGCTAAGTTGTGTCTCGGTTGTGTTGTTGCTTTAGAAGCTTTTTAGGAGTCTTTGTAATATGTTAGTCATAGCAGGAATCTATACAAGTATTAGTTATGACGGGAATCCATACAAGTATTAACCATAATAGGAGTTCATTCATGTGTTAGCCATGATAGGAGTCTATGCATTATGAAAATCTTGATGTGGGTGTCAAGTGGTGCATGATTGCATCGGTTTTATTGATGATAGTCAAGTACATGTCATTTTGCTCAAAACAGTTGATTGTTCTTTGATTTGCAAGGCATTTAGTGATTGTTGCGGTCAATGGCAAGATCGAGTCTAGGGGAGGTGCTATGAGACCATGACATCGTGTAAGTCCGGGTGGAGTATTATCTTAAGCTGAGAAGTGCGAAAGAAACACAAAGATCGTGATAAGACAAGTGTATGCATGTGGGTGTACCGTTGAACTTGGACATTTCAAGTGGTGACGGTCATCAGAGCAGACGTAAGATCTTGACGGTAAGTTATTGGGCATCACAGACTTTGTGTGATGGTTGCTTCGAGAAGAAGCTCCGTGAAGGTGGCAATTGATAAATTGTCTGAAACCGGGTAGAGAGGCGGTTTGCGCAACCGCTGCGATAACTTAAGTGGTTTAGGTCACGTCTTAGAGGATACAGTATCTTATCATGCTATTGGAGCCATATGGAAGCCATGCTTTGAAAAAGCGCACAAGTGTGTAAGCACAAAACCTATTTGTATATGAGTTACTTGGTTTTTCTATTTGTAAGTGGTTGTATCTACTAAGAATATGCTGATTGCTAGAGTTTGATGTTAGATGAGGAGCCTCCACCATATAAGCCCTTGTATATGGTGAGAGAGATTATTGGAGAGGCTTTAAGAGAGAGGTTAGGATTTTCTTGTGCTAGAAACTTTGTGTGTGTTCTAGAGTTAAAGCTCTGTTCTCTATGAGAGTGTGGCTGTAAATCATTTCTCTCTAAGTGAAATGAATGTTTTAACTTCATCTAAGTGAGTTGTGTCATGGATTCCTCTTTGTGCTTTTGATTTGCTTGGTTTTCTTGGTTGGATTTTATCTTTTCTTGATCTCTCTCGTTGCTAAGAAACTGTAAGAGGTGAAGATATCTCTTAGAGATCAGATTTTATCCATCCAGACACTTTTTATGAAAAGTTCTTATGATTTTTATTTTACTCAAGAGATAGTTGTTTTGGGGTTTTGATCTTATGAGTCTTTTGGCTTAAGTTTGTGTTGTGATCTAATTTGCTATGACATATGAGAACACATCCAAGGTCATTTTGATCATCAAAAACTCACAAGAAAGAGCGGATCGATGTTTTCCTTTTTTTTTGCCAAGTTTTGATATAACCTTATTTGTTTTGGATAAAGGTCAGAATTTTGGCATTAATTTTCATAATCCATGATTGAAATAGGTTCATGACGTGCTAGAGAAGATTTGTACCAAGTTTCATCTTATTTGAATTAGTAATTTAAGAGTTAGCATTTTTATCGCATGTCGTGTTGTCTTTCAGCCTTTGTTCGGTGAGCGGTCAGACCACCACGCCTTAAACGATCTGACCAGTCTGACCGGTGTGACACCTACGCTTAGATCAACCGAGCAGTCTAACTGCCCTCTAGCTAGCGGTCAGACCGATGAGATACTGTTGTCTTGAGACGATCTTTGTGATTTTTGGCTTCTGGCTTGAGTTTTTCGCTGCATTGTATTACTAATACCAATAGAAAAATTTTAAGAAGTCATTCACCCTATCTGACTCGTCATACCCCTTTTTAGGTCCTTATAAATGATTTTTAGAGACTAATCGCATATTTCAACATGAACAGATGCTGATAAGAAAACCTGCACAATACAGCTTGTTGCACGTTTACTTGCACATGATCATACAAATTTTCATTATAAGCATAGTTAGTATCTTACAAACTTTTGCCGGCAAGGCAAGATACAGGTAATATTTTGATATAGGAGCAGCTATCAACATGCAATGTGTTACAACATTGCGTAGTGTTTGCCTGGGGAGCTAAGAAGGCTTCCTTTGCTAACTTGATTTTGGTCTCTCGTAATATGACTGTAGGTAGCATCCACACTGCCGACCTGGTTGAAAATATTCAGCAGATGCATCCCTTTTTTTCCCTTCCTTTTTTGATTCGTTTGTAGTAGACCTCTCTTCATCGGCTTACATTACATTGTACGATGCAAATGATGGATATGAGTCACTGTACTGCCTTGATCGCTATCTCTTGGGCATTTTCAGAAACACCATCACTATGCAACGCACCTTGGCTACACTGGTGGAGTATCTGTCACTGCGTAATACACATTTCAGAAATTCAAGATAAGGAAAGTTGGGTAACAGAATAATGGAATTGAGGATCTGACATTGTTTAATTAAATGACCTGTTTGCTATTTTTGCACACTAACAGTGTATGAACAAGGCATGCATACAGAGAAATGATCTCTGAATAGTTCAAGGGGTTCCAGGCAGAGTGCGCTCAATCTGCCATGTCATGTGAGAGTATACTCCATTTAGCACAGAAGAAATCCAAAACCTCTAGCGTGACCAGTCTGCCCAGTCAGAAGAAAAAAATGTACTAAGATAGTAAAGCAGATTAACATAAGCTACCAACTGATTAATAATACAGATTGAACCAACAGCCATTCAGAGTAGAACATAGCGCAGTGTTAGACACTAATCTTGATTAGTATTTATTTGCATGTGTTTTGTTAATGTTTGTAGAGCCATGCATGCACGTATGTGTCACTGGGTGCATCAAGTAGTTGCATGTAGGGAGGAATAAATCCTGTGCATAATTGAATAGATGCTGCATACATGGGATTAGTGATTCCAAGATTTGATCAGCATGCATGCACGTAAGATGTTGCGTGAGCCTCGCATGCATGCAGTCTGTTACTCGTTTGTGGCATGTATTGACTTAGTAGGATCTCTGATCCGTGAGAATAGTTGGCTTGCCGAGTCATGCATGCGTAAAGCTTGGATCTAGGAAGACATGCATGCAGTAGTGGTGCACGTCTAGGAGCCATGGCGTGAGCAGCCAACATCCTGGGTGTGAAGTTTATATAATGTCTTGTAATGTGTTTGTATCAGTTGAGGAGAAGGAATAAAAGAACAACATATTTTTCTAGTGTCCTATTTCTTCCATGTTCTTCTTCTTCCAGTGTGCCTTTTTTCCTTGGTGTTTACTGTATCCAGCGTATTGTTTTTGCTTGTTCACTTTTCTGGGCTAGCATTTGGTATCAGAGCTTGTGTTTGTGTACACCTTCATCCATGTCGTCTTTGAGCCCGCTGAGAAACGTCACCGCCGATGGGGGCATTCAGAAGGTCGGCGATGGGAGCGTGCCGAAGGCGTCGGCGCGCGAGGGCAGCATCTCCCTCCCGTATCCCATGCTCACGAGGAGCAACTACACGACTTGGGCCGTGAAGATGAAGGTGTTCATGCGCGCTCAGGGCGTGTGGAACACAATCGTAGATGAAGAGGTGAATGAGCGGCAAGATCAAATGGCGCTCGCGGCAATCTTCCTCGCGGTGCCGGAAGACGTGCTGCTACTCCTAGCTGAGAAGGAGACCGCAAAGGAGGCCTGGAACACCCTAAAGGTGATGCATCTCGGTGCCGTTCGCGTCAAGGAGGCGCGTGTACAAAACCTCAAAAGAGAGTTTGAGAACTTGCGCATGAGGGACACCGAACAGATCGATGACTTCGCGATGAGGTTGACGACAATCGTCAGCAAGATACGAGGTCTAGGCGAAAAGATGGAAGAGGTCTACATCGTGCGGAAGTTTCTTCGTGTAGTGCCTAAGAAGTTATCTCCTGTCGTCACCACGATTGAGCAATTCGGTGACATAAAGAATATGTCGACCGAAGAGCTAATCGGCCGCTTGAAGACGCAGGAAGAGGGAGAACGTCGCTATGGTAACAACGACGAGGATGAGGAGCACTTGCTCCTGACGCGCAGAGTGGGAGGCCCGATCATCGAAGCGTGAAGGTGAAGGCTCCTCAAGTGGTTTTGGTGGCGGCGGTGGACGTCAATACCGACGGATTGACAAGGCAAAAGTAAGGTGTTTTAATTGTAACGATTATGGACACTTTGCTTCAGAATGCCAGAAGCCCAACAAGAGGAAGAAAGCGCAGGCATATCTCATCGAGGCGGATGCCGACGAAGAACCGGCGTTACTTTGAGGCTTACTGAGAAGATACTCAAATAAACGAAAATCAAGATTAGGGGGGAAAATGTTAGACACTAATCTTGATTAGTATTTATTTGCATGTGTTTTGTTAATGTTTGTAGAGCTATGCATGCACGTATGTGTCACTGGGTGCATCAAGTAGTTGCATGTAGGGAGGAATAAATCCTGTGCATGATTGAATAGATGCTGCATACATGGGATTAGTGATTCCAAGATTTGATCAGCATGCATGCACGTAAGATGTTGCGTGAGCCTCGCATGCATGCAGTCTGTTACTCGTTTGTGGCATGTATTGACTTAGTAGGATCTCTGATCCGTGAGAATAGTTGGCTTGCCGAGTCATGCATGCGTAAAGCTTGGATCTAGGAAGACATGCATGCAGTAGTGGTGCACGTCTAGGAGCCGTGGCGTGAGCAGCCAACATCCTGGGTGTGAAGTTTATATAATGTCTTGTAATGTGTTTGTATCAGTTGAGGAGAAGGAATAAAAGAACAACATATTTTTCTAGTGTCCTGTTTCTTCCGTGTTCTTCTTCTTCCAGTGTGCCTTTTTTCCTTGGTGTTTATTGTATCCAGCGTATTGTTTTTGCTTGTTCACTTTTCTGGGCTAACACGCAGCACATAAAGATCAGAAGAAATTGTTGGTCAGATAGAAGGGGAAGAACACAAATCAGAAACTGCACTCATCTGCGGCCTATTCTTTGCGGCTTTTAGCTTTTGCTACAATACCTAACTTTTAAACTGAGTATTTTATCAAGACGGGGTCTACAGGTTATTGTAGTGCACTTTAAAAACCTAACATCTATATTACCCAAAATCACAAACGAGTATATATCTGTAATATCTGTCATGAACAACCTAACATTCAAAAATTTCAGATAAGAATTATCAGCCACAGTCATAAGCCAAAAAAAAAGAACGAGAAAATTGATCATTTGCCACTTTGAAGAGTGGGCTTCGCAAAATTGCCACTTTTAAAATTGGCTTCGCAAAAATGTCATGCAATACATTTACCTCTTGATTACCATGCCATTTGAGCCATTTAACTCATTTAATATTTTTTTCTAATTTCAGGGGCTGGAAAAGACCTTTCTACCCTTGCTCCTCAATATGCATATACACGTACACAGGGTGGCCTGGTCGGAGGACGCCGCGGCGCCGGGAGGCCACCGCTCGGGGAGCTGTGTGAGGAGGCGCGCTCGGAGGCCGGCCGGCGGGAGGCAAAGGGGAGGCCGCCGCCAGCGCTGGAGGGCGGCGCGGGAGGCCGCCGTGGAAAGGGTAGAAAGGGTAGAAGGGGGCGCTGTGTAAGTGTATATGTATATTGAGGAGTAAGGGTAGAAAGGTGTTTTTCAGTCCCTGAAATTAGAAAAAAAATATTAAATGAGTTAAATGGCTCAAATGGCATGGCAATCAAGAGGTAAATGTACTGCATGGTATTTTTGCGAAGCCAATTTTGAAAGTGGCAATTTTGTGAAGCCCACTCTTCAAAGTGGCAAATGATCAATTTTCTCAAAAAGAACATCCCTGCATCTTCTTGTCTCTTACAATGTTACAACTTGCGCATTCGGTGTCAGGAAGAAAGAAGGGAAGAAAGGAGCAAGTTTTGCTGCGATACTACTGAATGAATGGCCGTATTCTCCCGCTGTCCACGGCGGCGAGGGCCAGCCGACGAGCGAAAATAGGGGGGGAGGCCGGCACGGCATAGAAGAAGTTTAGACGGAGGACGCCGGCCGCACCACCGCGTCCGGCCTCTAGGGCTTGGGGGGAAAGGGGCCTTTTTACCCGATGATAATTGCCAGGCCATGATAGCCCAACTCTCCAGTAAGCACCCCCACACATGGCAAAATTCATCATATACCCTCCTCATAGTTCAGAATCTAGAATATACCCTCCTACATATCCAAATTCATAATATACCCTCCTCCAATCTATTTGCTTTACAAAACACCCTCTTTATACATTTTCATTGTAATTTTTCATATCCTTGTGTATTCCATCACTTGAAATGACCAAAATACCCCTGATTAAAGTTTGTGCACATTCTTTATATTTATATCACTTGAAAATGACCGAAATACCCCTGAGTAAAGCTTGTGCATCATTTTACCATTCATCACCATATGATTTTAGCCGGTACAATTAAACTCAGTATACTTTTTACTACAATTTTTCTGTTAATTTCGCCTTCAAAAATTATATGTTTTAAAACTAGTTATTATAGCATAAGTTATAAGCGGAAAAGGAAGCGCCTAACATCATCTGACGGAAAAACACTGGACCTGATGTATAAGCATTACCCGCCAAATTGCACACGAGGGCGTAGATAATTATGATGTCCCGCCAAATGCATCAACCTTTATTCAGAGCATCAAAACAAGCCAAATGCATCAACCTTCATTCAGAGTATCAAAACAAGTTGCATATCATCATGTCGCACAAGTGGATTGAAAAACTAGCCAGACGCTTTGGCAATCCACGGGCTGGTAAAGGCTAAAGCGATATCGTCAATCATTCATACAAGCCTCTTTGCTGGCATGGGCATCGCAGTTTATTATGGAGGCGGTTGGTTCCGGAAAGCGAAAGCCATTGGAGGGATCGATCGCTTTCTCGGAGAAAACTTGTTCTAGTAGAGAAATAAATCCCTTGGTCTAATTAACAAGTTGTGCCGTCGAAGTTGAGTTAGGCTTTTCACTACTTGCCCATTGCGGCTCTGTCCTGCTGCCTCAGCTTCTCACCTTGACCGCAAAGATAGTCCTGGAATTTCTCCTGCCAACATGCAAGAAAGGATGGTTACAACGCCGATCAAAATGCAACAACTCGGAAGTTTTGGACAACTGTTACCATGCAAACTAAACAAATAAAAGGTTGTGAGGAGACGCACAAATAAGTAATCTGAATAGCACAGAATACATGAATTGTCCAATCATCAGAAAGATGCACTTGATAATCATCAGAAAAATACATGAAAATTTGCAATGGTATATACTATGAAAAGACTCACTCGAGGCAGTGTCTCAAAATAAGATTTTAGTTACTTAAGAAGAAACGTGCATAACACTCTGCTGGGTGCTACAAGGTATCCCAAGAAAAGGTGACTGCATCAGCATTAGCAAGTTGGTTGCCAAGGGAAGCTGACTAAGCTATATTGAAAGCTCAGGATATAAACAAGAAGATTAAGAACGCAATATAGAGCTTCAAAGTAAGGGACAAGTGGAGGAGTTAGTATCCACCAGCTCTTCAAATATTGGATGACATGACAAATCAACAGATCTACCATTTGTTTTTTTTTACAAAAAAGAGAACTTCCACAAATCGGATAGTAACTCAATTTCGTGACCAACTTACTAAGTCAATTTCGTGACCAACTTACTATCAATTGAAAACCCTCACAAATAATTATAAATGTCAAAAGTAAGAGCTGGAAAACGATATAATTTATATGGGCATCAACAAAAAGAATCAATTCATGACACAAAACCGTATCAAAATAGAAATAACCAAGATACATGTGCCATCCTACCTGACAACCTCTACAATATAGAGTTAAGATGCCTATTCTAATATGCAACGCATAAGTCCTCGATATTTCAATCAAAATAGGTACATTTATTAACAATGGGATTATTACATATGAGGAAAGTGATCCATTCTGCTTGAAAGGGAGATATAACAGAAATTCTGCAATCTAAACAGCTAAAATAGAGGGGGAATCTAATCTGCCAAACTACCAATACCAATAGCAACTTTGTCATGATGAGGCATGTTTAGGCAGATCACCTATGTTAATACGGGCAATCTTCCATTCCTGACCTACTCGACCACTCCAACACTATTCAAATCTATATACATCGCGTTAATGTTGAGCTCAGTCGCCTGGTAACTTATCTGCTGAATACCAATGCCATCAGATCCCATTTTTTAGGGCGATTGGGATTTAGGAGGGAGACGAGTATGTGGTACCTTGCCGCCGAAGAGGAAGATCCCAGCGAGACCAGCAGTGGCGAAGCTGCCCCAGATGACCACCGTCGACGAGAGCAGGGACCAGTTGCGGTAGATCATCTTCGCTCCTTCCTCCTGGGTTGGCTTGCCCCCTTGCCCCGATGGATGGAGGTCGGAGAAGACCGAAAGACACCTGCCGCCGCTTGAATCCGCCGCGCCGCCTCGCCTGGAAGCCGCGGCGCCGTCGCCTCGAAGCCGACGGGCCGCCTCGCCTCGATGCCGCCGCGACGCCTCGGCCCAGAGCCGCCGCGCCGCCGCCTTGAGGCCGCCGCGCCGCCGGAGCCGCTTCGCCGCCTCGAACCGCCGGGGTAACCCTAGCCACCCTAGCCCGATGGGAATGGGGTAACGGGAAGGTTCAAGGGAATATGATGGGTGGGGGTAAAATGGGTACATTGGTGCCAAAATACAGTATAATACATTGGAGGGTATAAAAAAGGTGTTTTATAAAGTAAATAGATTAGAGGAGGGTATATTATGAATTTGAATGTGTAGGAGGGTATATTCTAGATTCTGAACTATGAGGAGGGTATATGATGAATTTTGCCCCCACACATTGGCCCCATCCTTTCCTTCTCATCGCGCCTCTGCCAGCTTCGAGGACTCCGGTCCGGCTCCGCCCTCCCCCGCCCCGGTGGAGCTGGCGATGGTGGAGCATGAAATTCCTGGACCCTCTTGGTCGTGCGGCTTCCTCCCGCCCCATCCAAAGCCATAGCCTAGCCCAATTCCTACTCTCATGCCTCGCCGGCGACCGCCTCCGTCGCCTCCTCCCGGCCGCCCATGCCCGCTCCGTCGTCACGGCAAGTCTCCACGACCTCTTCCTCACCAACCTCCTCCTCCGTGGCTACTACAAGCTCGGCCGCCTCCGCGATGCCCGCCACCTGTTCGATCGAATGCCCCACCGGAACCTTGTCTCCTGGGCCTCGGCCATCTCCATGTACGCGCAACACGGGGGCGACGATGACGCCATTGCCCTCTTCGCAGACTTCCGTAAGACCTCTGATGAGGGGCCTAATGAGTTCTTGCTCGCTAGCGCCCTGCGGGCATGCACGCAGTCAAGGGCCGTTTCCTTTGGTGAGCAAGTGCATGGCATTGCTGTCAAGCTTGATCTGGCTGCTCATGTCTACGTTGGGACTGCACTCGTCAACTTGTATGCAAAGGTTGGCTGCATGGATTCGGCCATGTTGGTGTTTGACGCACTCCCTGCAAAGAACCCGGTTACTTGGACTGCAGTGATTATGGGCTACTCTCAGATTGGGCAGGGAGGAGTTTCCCTGGAGTTGTTTGAGAAGATGGCGACTGAGGGTGTCCGGCCAGATAGATTTGTGCTGGCAAGTGTTGTCAGTGCTTGCTCTACACTTGGCTTTCTTGAGGGTGGCAGGCAAATACATGGTTACGCGTATCGAAGTGCAGCAGAAACTGATGCTTCGGTGATCAATGTGCTGATTGATCTGTATTGCAAGTGCTCCAGACTTTCATTAGCTCGCAAGCTGTTTGATTCCATGGAGAACCGTAATATTGTGTCTTGGACAACCATGATTGCTGGTTACATGCAGAATTCGTTTGATGCTGAAGCCATGGCCATGTTCTGCCAGATGAGCCGGGCTGGCTGGCAGCCAGATGTTTTTGCTTGTACAAGTATCTTGAACTCATGTGGCTCTTTGATAGCGATATGGCAAGGGAGGCAGATACATGCCCATGCAATCAAGGCTAATCTAGAGTCGGACGAGTATGTCAAGAATGCTCTCATTGACATGTATGCTAAATGTGAGCATCTAACTGAATCAAGAGCAGTGTTTGATGCCTTGGCCGAAGATGATGTGATTACTTACAATGCGATGATTGAAGGATATGGAAGGCAAGGTTATCTTACAGAAGCAATTGATGTGTTCAGTAAAATGAGATATTCTTCGCTAAGGCCGAACCTATTGACCTTTGTTTCACTCCTTGGGGTTTCATCATCTCAGTCAGCCATCGAATTGAGCAAGCAGATTCACGGTCTCATCACCAAATCGGGAACTTCATTGGACCTATATGCGGGGAGTGCTCTAATAGATGTCTATTCAAAGTGTGCCCTTGTGGATGATGCCAAAGCTGTTTTTAATACGATGCACAACAGGGATATGGTCGTATGGAATGCTATGATTTTTGGCCATGCACAGAATGAGCAAGGGGAGGAAGCTGTAAAGCTCTTCAACCAGCTCCGTATCTCTGGGATAACACCTAATGAGTTCACATTTGTTGCACTAGTAACTGTGGCAAGTACCCTGGCAAGCATGTTCCATGGCCAACAGTTTCATGCCCAGATCATCAAAGCAGGTTCTGACAATGATCCCCATGTGTCAAATGCTCTTATAGACATGTATGCAAAGTGTGGCTTCATTAAAGAAGGGTGGCTGTTGTTTGAGTCAACATGCGCGAAGGATGTCATTTGTTGGAACTCCATGATTTCGACATATGCGCAGCATGGTCATGCTGAAGAAGCTCTTTGGGTTTTCCAAATGATGGGAGAGGCCGGAGTAGAACCGAACTATGTCACTTTTGTTGGTGTGTTATCAGCATGTGCTCATGCAGGCCTTGTGGATGAAGGGTTACACCATTTTAACTCTATGAAAACAAAGTATGCTATTGAACCTGGCACCGAGCACTATGCTTCTGTGGTCAACCTTTTCGGTCGTTCAGGTAAACTGCATGCTGCTAAGGAGTTTATTGAAAGGATGCCAATCGAACCAGCAGCAGCTGTTTGGAGGAGCTTGCTGAGTGCCTGCCATCTGTTTGGTAATGTTGAAATTGGGAGGTATGTTGCTGAAATGGCACACTTGGCGGATCCTACAGACTGTGGCCCCTATGTTTTAATGTCGAATATTTATGCTTCTAAAGGACTGTGGGTTGATGTGCAGAAGTTAAGGCAGGGGATGGATTGTGCTGGCACAGTGAAGGAACCAGGGTATAGTTGGATTGAGGTGATGAAGGAGGTTCATACATTCATTGCAAGAGGAAGAGAGCACCCACAGGCAGAAATGATATATTCAGTACTGGAAGAGCTGACAAGTCTACTTAAAGATTCTGGCTATCTCCCTGATACCTCTGAACTTACTTTGCTTGGTGAGAATGGTTAATGCTACTTGATGGATAAGTCTCTGTGTTGGCTGGTGCTTGTGGGGCTGCAACACATGGTGTTTTTGCTGCCCTTCAAGGACAGCATCCTTGACTGGCTGTTAGCATCTCTTTAGGACAACATCTTAGGACAAGCATCTTAGGACAGCATCTTAGACTAGCATCTTAGCATATGCTTGGCTGGTTAACAGCCTATAAATTTGTATCCCCAACCCCTCAGGTTGGCATGGCATTGTGTGAGAAATAAACCTAGAAAATTGCCCATCTCCAAGTGTCATCCTCTCGATGAGAGTAAGGATCTTGTTATCACCAAGAGTAAGAATCCAGCGACTAACAAGTGGTATCGAGAGCTATCCTCGTAGCCCGAGCATCTCCGCTATCTTCTCCGGGCGTCGTAGCCCGAGCATCTCTCGCTCAAAGAAATCGAGGCGCTCTCTCCACGCAGCGAGCCCCCTGGCGCGCCATGTCCGCAGGACGGTCTTAGCGCTTGGCCGCCTCGAGCACGCGGTGGCAGCAGGAAGCCGAACTCGCGTAGGGCGTATAACGCGACGCGGCGACGCACGACAAGGAGATGGTGCGGAGAGGGCATGCGCTCTCTCTCACGCCGACGTGGTCACACGGAGCGATTCTGGACGCGACACCGCGTGGCCTACCCTCACCAAGACCAACTATGCGGCGGGGCGCGTGATGAGGTAAAGCTCAGCGCGGCATATGTGGGAGCGAGCGCCGCGCCAAGGATGGTGCGCGGGCATGCCGCACGTCGACCACGTGGACACACTGCGTGACCAAGCTGCGGCGCTCTCTTCCTCGCCGTGGCACCGGAGCACGGTGACACCGACAGGCTACACCGGAGGCCGGCGCTTCTCCTCCTCGACGACGACGTGTCCCGCTACATGTGGGCTGTCCCGCCGACGTCAAGGCAGCCGCGCGCGACGCCATCAAGCGCCTTGCCGCTGCGGAGGCGAGCGCGCCGCAAGCCGGGTCCTACGCACGGACAACGGCGGTGAGTTCACGGCGGCCGAGTTCGCGGCGCATCGCGCCGACGAGGATCCATCGTCACTTCTCCGCGCCATACACCCCGCAGCAGAACGGCGTCGCCGAGCGCCGCAACCGCACGGTGGTGGCCACCGCCCGCGCCTCCTCGCGCAGAGGATGCGGCATTCTATCAGGGAGGCGGTGATGATCGCCGCCCACTTGCTCAACCGCTTCCCACCAAGGCCCTCGACGGCAAGACGCCATACGAGGCCCGCACGGCGCAAGCTCGCGGTGAGCCACCTCCGTGTCTTGGCCGCTCGCCTTCGCCGTCGAGCTCAACCACGCCGGCAAGCTCGACGACCGAGCACGCCAGGGTCTTCATCGGCCACGCGGAGGCGCCAAGGCCTCACCGCGTCCTCGACCTGCGACACGGCGGCGTGCGCATCACGCGCATGACGCCGTGTTCGACGGCGGCGAGGCCGGACGTGGGCAAGATGGTGGATGACGGCCGACGACGACGACGGCCGATTTCGCTCGCCGACCACGCCCACTTCGAGGAGGCAGGGAGCCGCACTCGTCTTCACCAAGCTCGCCTACCCCACCACCTCGCTTGCCACGAGCTCCGGCGAGTCCACCGCCAAGATCGCCGCCACGCCGCTTCCTACACCGGCGCCTACTCCTTCAGCTCGCAGACCGTAGCTTCGCCCACGACGAGCGGCAAGACGGTGGAGTTCGCCACTCCGTCCAACGACGAGGATCGATCGACGCTACCACGGCGGCGAGCCTGCGCTATCAGCATCGTGGGCGACCTCTCGCGAGCAATGGCCTCGAATCGCGCAGCGCGACTTCGAGGCGGAGCTGCACCTCGCATAGGACGACGGCGAGCCTCGTTGCTTCGCCGAGGCGGAGAGAGACGCGGCATGGCGTGCCGCGATGCAGGAGGAGATGGACGCCGTCGAGCGAAACAAGACGTGGGAGCCGGCCGATCTTCCACCGCCACCACGCCATCTCTCTGCTGGTCTTCAAGCTCAAGAAAGACGAGGCCGAGAGGTGATCAAGCACAAGGCGCGTCTCGTGGCACGTGGCTTCGCCCGGCAGGAGGAGTCGACTTCGACGATGCCTTCGCGCTGTTGCACCGGATGGAGTCCGTGCGTCTCCTCCTGCCCTCGCAGCCCAGAGGATCGGCGCGCCCATCACATGGACGCCAAGTCGCTTTCCTCAACGGCGACTTGAAGGAGGAGGTCACGCCCGCCACCACGGATTCATCATCCCGGCAAGGAGAGCAAGGTCCTCCGCTCGCGCAAGGCCTCTACGGCTGCGGCAGCACCGCGAGCTTGGAACGCCAAGCGGACTCCACCTCAAGCAAATGGGATTCCAGCAGAGCGCCACGAGGCCGCGGTCTCACCGGCGGGCAAGGGAGGCAATGCCTCGCCGATAGGCGTCACGCCGACGACCTTGTGATCACCGGTACCAAGGAGGAGGAGATCGAGGCATTCAAGGCGAGATGAAGGCCACCTTCCGGATGAGCGACCTCGGGCCCTCTCCTTCTACCTCGGGATCGAGGTCCACCAGACAGCTCCAAATCTCTCTTCGCCAGTCGCCACGCCAAGCGCATCGTGGAGTCGGGCGGCCTCACCGATCGCAACCCACCCCACACCCTATGGAGGAGAGGCAAGCCGAGTCGAGAGTACGGCGGAGGAGGCGGACGCGACGCAAGACGGCGCATTGTGGGCGCCTTCGCTACCTTGTCCACACGCCGCCGGACTTGGCGTTCGCCGTCCGCCACGCCACCGGCTCATGCAATGACCGACGACGAGCACCAAGCAGTCGTGAAAAGGATCCTCCGCTACATCACGGGCACCTTCGACCACGGCTTGCACTACCTAAGGTGCCCGGCGCGCGCACCTCATCGGCATAAATGACAGCGACCACGCCGGCGACATCGACACAAGCAAGAGCACCGGCGGATGTCAGACTTCCTTGGCAAGTGTCCGATCACCGCGATCGGTCAAGCAGTAGTGGCTTTGTCTAGTGCTGGCGAGTACATTGCAGCCACTACCGCTTCTACTCAGCTCGTGGTCGCACGATCGCTGGCGATCTCCTTGGCGAGACGCGAGGCGTGGAGCTCGGGGTGGGCGACAAGTCCGCCTTGGCCTTGGCGAAGAACCCCGTCTTCCATGAGCGCAGCAAGCACATCCGGTGAGGTATCACTTCATCGGCTGCTGGATGAAGGGAGTGTCGGGCCAACTACATCAACACCCAAGACCACCACGACTTTCGACCAAGTCTCTTGGCGGATCAAGTTCCAGAGCTTCGCGCCAGATCGGGATGGCTCAGATTCTCACAAGGAGACACAAGACTTAGGGAGAGTGATGGATAAGTCTCTGTGTTGGTTGGTGCTTGTGGGGTGCAGCAGACATGGTGTTTTTGCCGCCTTCAAGGACAAAGATCCTTGACTGGTCATAGCATCTCTTTAGGACAAGATCTTAGGACAAACATCTTAGGACATCTTGACTAGCATCTAGGACAGCATCTTAGACTAGCATCTTAACATATGCTTGACTGGTTAACAACCTATAAATTTGTATCCCCAACCCCTCTGGTTGGCATGGCATTGTGTGAGAAATAAACCTAGAAAATTGCCCCATCTCCAAGTGTCATCCTCTCGATGAGAGTAAGGATCTTGCTATCACCAAGAGCAAGAATCCAGCGACTAACACTACTTGTTGAATGGTAGGTAGCTCTTGTTCAGTCTATAAACGCATGGCCTGAGATTGACTATTTTTTTTTTTGTCAATGCTCACACTCTCAAGGATGATAAGGCTATGATATAGTGGTTCTGAGCTGTATTCATTGAGACAAGTGTATTACAACAATTTGTCAAACAATTATCTGACTGGTTGTAATACCCCAAATTGCATAAAGGGAAACATTAGAGGTAAATAAAGGGGAGAGTATAGTTTTGCCGTCGGACCCATCGATTTTTAGAGTATCGATTTAGTGTCGCCGCAGAGGTTCCTGCACCACCCCAGACGATCGGCACCGCCTAGAGAGCCGAGTAGCGCCTCAGAGGTTCCCGACCGCCTAGGGTAGTCGGCATCATCTCGCGACATGGGTTTTCTTCATCCGGCAAATTCCAACCTTACTAGCATCTGACTCACCGAGCAAAAGAAATCCCAAAGCTAGCACAGTATTGGACCAAAATGCCCTTGAGCAATCAGTTGTATGGGAAAGGAAGGGAAGGGCATGCCAGTCATTTCAATGCAAAGGGCAGCCCAAACATGCCTTTATAAAGCCAGCACACCGTAGCAAGCCTTATCTGCTCACCTCTTTCTCAGTTAGGATAAGAACGAAGCCAGTAGAAACACTCTCCATTCTTTTCACAACCAAACCGAGAAAACCAAGCTCCTTCATCAACCAAGAGTAAGCCAGCCAAATAAGAGCCTAAGGAGAGGAGCGTGAAGACGAAGGAGTCAAGCGACGGCCATCGACATGGAGCCCGAAGGAGAGGGAGCTCGGAAGGCTTGAACGTGAGGACGGCGCCAACGACAATCGAGGACGTCGGTGACCTCCGAGCACGCGCCAAGCCGCCACTGAGTATGTCTATCCCCCAACCCCATGGCACCACACAAACACAGAGAGGAAGAGTCGAGGTGGCGCCGGTGGCCATGGCTATGACCATGGTCGACCGAGCAAAGATCCTGGACGGCGAGCCCGGAGGACGAACGGAGGCATGGCACCGGCCGGCTTTGAGCGCGGCCGGTGAGCCCGAGGAGGCCCGCATCGAGGGAGTGGGTGGCCGCGCCGACTACTCGGCGCTAGTCGTGGCCGGATGTGAGGCTAGGGGAGAGCAGAGGGCCGGAGGGGGAGATGCCGACGTCGTGGGACGGCCGACTACGCCCGGCCGGCTGAGGAGAGCGCCGGTGGCGCTCGGAGCCACGGCCGAGGCCTCGCGCCGCTAGCCACCGAGAGAGAGATGAGGCGGCGGCGGCCGCCGGAGGGGCATCCGCACGGAGGCCGAGCCGCGAGAGAGAGGCGTGGAGGGAGGCGGTAGGAGGGTGGGGCGACGGAGGCGCCGGCGACGGGGTCCGGCCGCGTGCCACCGCGCCGCCCCCGAGCAAGACCGGCGAGGGGAGGTGGCCCATTCGGCTGGGATGGGGAATGAGGGAGAGGAGGCTTGGGGCTTGGGGAAGAGGAGTCCAGGGCCATTCGGCCGAACTGGATAAGAACGGAAAAAAAAGAAAGAAAAGAAAAGAGGGGAAAAAGAAAAAAAAGGGGGTTTGGCGCTTGCGTGTCGGGACCTTGACCCCGTACATTCTACACTCGAGTCGAGTCAGCGCGTAGGATCGTTGATATTCATTTAAGCTCTGGATTTTTGTTTTGCCGTTGAGTCGGGGTGACATGTACGCAGGTGGAGTTCCCGGGTCGGAGCCGTCCACGCGTCATTCTCGAGGCTAACCAGGCAAGTGCTTTGTAAAGCGGTGAATTCGGATAGTGATTTCGGTTAGATTGAATGATGATGCATGGCTTACCATATTGGGGTAAGTTAAATATTTTGAAATGCATACTGGGAAGTGAGAAATGAGGATGGTTGAGACATGCCATGTTGATATGCATAAAGGATCTTGCATTGCATGCATGTCATAAAAAGAGCATGAGTTGGTCCACGTTGAGTGGACGCTCCACGGGAGTGGAGTTGAGGTCCCCGTATGAGAGTACAGGCTACTGAGGTCCCCGTATGAAACAGGACGGGCTTGAGGTCCCCGCATGAAACAGGGCGGGCTTGGGTGAGCATCGACGGGTGCTCACTCTGCTATACCGGTATAGGCTAAAGAGTGGAGAAAGTTGAACATGTGCATGTGCATGATGAATAGTTCATGGGATCGTAAAGTGGTTAAATGGAAAATTGGTTAATGAAACTGGAATGATTTTGGTCTAGTGAATGAGCATGCTATTTGCTGTTTTGCTTTGTACTTGCTGAGTCGGTGGACTCAGCTTTGCTTTGTTGATGTTTTTTTAGGTGACCGTTGAGGACGACAGGCGGGCGGGATTAGCACATGAATGATCGGCACGAACCAGTAGCACTTTTGGAATACCTTTTGTCATTGTACTTTAGCTCTTACTAGGCTAGAGTATCCACTAGAAATGCTATGATGTAACAGAACGCAGCACAATAAATAAATTTAGTGTTGGTTTTAATTTCTCTTGTGTTGATGAAATGGTAAGAGTAGCAGAGGAGTTAGCACCTTGGCCCAGAGAGTGGGCGGGGTGTTACACTGGTCCCTACTTATGGGAAAAGACAGGTGTGGATGAATGATCAGATCAAATGAGAAAAGTCCATGTATGCTTATAGTGGGATTGGAGCTGTACAAGTACAACTGCATTAAGCAATTGTTGACTCGTATTGAAGCTTGAGAATGTATACAAATAGATAACTAGTCACTACTCATGAGGTAACAAAGAAAACAAGATCTTGTTCCATAAAAGACTTAATCTTCTGTACCGGCAAATACATTTTTTACATAGTGGTAAACTATTTCTTCAGTGTGGTATAGTTCAAATAAACTTGTTCGTAAAGAAATGCTTTAGTAGAAGTGCTTATTATTCAGGTTTGGAGGATAGCCCCTTGGTTTCTGGTTGCATCATGAACCATAGTGCTCAATGCTATTTACCCTGGCCTTGGTCACGCTTTCGTATATCAGATGTCATCCACTGGTAGAATTCCCTTTGCAATCTGGACTTCTATCTCCACAACGTCTAGCGCAGCTGGCGAATATCACCTGTACGCGGTGTCCCATTCAGGCTAGATTTTTATTCCTCCTGCACAATCCCTCCTTTCCCCTACCTGTGAGATGACTTCAAGGGTCTAGTAAATTATTCAGCCAAGTCTACAATTTGTCAGCTTATGATTGTACTGTTTTACACGAAGAGATCATCACAAAATTAAGTCCTTAATTTGTCCAAACAGTTCATACCACAAACCAAAATTTCTCGTGCGATATTGGCATCATCCACTCTTACCACCCGCCCGGACAAGTAAAACAGATTTTAGGATTTGGAGAAGTATAAATTAAGTTGTCACAAATATTCAGCCACTTAGATCCTGTGACTGTCCCAAAGCAAGTTTTCATATTTAAAGATTGATTATCGGGGCAACTAGTGCCTTGGACTTGACAAGACTAGCATGACATTTTAATATGACCTATAATTAGTAAAGTTACCACTAAAATCTATGGTGACAATGGTCAGGTGATTCAAGTGTCAAGGAATAGCATATTAAAATTAATATAACATCAAGTGGGCGTGTAACTACTTTAAGTTTTAACATACATTTGCATAATAAATTAAGCATACAAATTGTTAATTTAAAGGAATATAAATTTGCATAAGATGTAAGATTAACATAATCAAAATGATGACTTGCCTTGCTTTGTTTACCATGTCTTTGATCTAGTTCAAAGCCTACTCAGTCAGGAGTCTTAAATCTTTGAGTCTTTGTCTTTTACTCGAATCTTGATCTCGCTCGAACTTGTCGCTTCTTTAGACTTCAAATTCTAAAACACGACAAACAAACGAAAGACCAAATAAATCCAAATAACTTCAAAAGTTCAAAAAGATTTTATTGTGCTTGATTAGGTTTAGGCTATGAGTGAGGATTTTGAGAGAGAATTTAGCGAGTGTGAAGTAGGCATGGAGCTAAAAGAATTGGGCATAAGAAGGAGGTGGTTGAGCAACTTTACCGTGAGAGAAAATCACAATAAGGATGGATCAAAGGTAAAGGAATATCCATAGGAATATCCTGCTTTAGAAATGATGGGGGCTGGACATATCCGATCAAGGGTACTAAGGCTCGATCTTTTACTTGGTAACTTTTTTTTTATTGATTTTTATTTATTAAGAAAGTTCCATGAGTCTAGGTAGACATACGGATAGATATGAGAGATTGCCTGGGGCATTGGGTATTATTGCTGAGTGGTAGGACTTAGTGATTTTAGGATGCAGCCTTCCACACAAGATAGAAAGAATTTTAGTTGGTCGAATTAACTTGTTATTTTGAGATAAGTTTTTGATCTGAGATTGCAACTGTCAGATTACTTGTATCACTAATTCAAGATCTTATTTTAAGATATGGGTTTGGTTATATTAACCAATCATTGTTACGAATAAAAATTGCTTGTTTTGCCGATTAAGTTTATTAGCAATGGCCAACAGTCCTCGTTTTACTAGACAAGAAGTTAGTATTTTAGTTGGGTCCTCTTTTAAGATTTGAACTGAATTATTGGTGAATTAGATATTCTTAGGTATATCGATAAATTTTAAATCCTGATATACGAATTGGATGGTCACAGATTATTTTTAGGGAGATTTGGATGTGAGGTAAAGATTAATGGTTCCTTATACATATTTAAGAATTCTTAATCATAAACAAGAAAACCGTTAATTTAAATCTCAATATTTTACAGGTAGATATTGGAGACTTTATCAACAATTATTTTACGCACTATTTGAAAGAGAGGTCACATGATTTTAGAGATGAGTAAATCATACTTGATATTATATGCAGCAAGAAAATTGTTTTCAAGGGGTAATCTTTTTAAGCAAGGTAGATTTAGCCCTGCTCGAAAGAGCTTTTTTTGAGTGGCTTATGGCTGAAGCATTGTAGTTGGTTGAAAAAACACTATAACTGACAGAGACTTATTTACCATAATTAAATTTGAAAAAAAATTAAAAATAAAAAAAACATGTTAGCTCATCACGTATAATGCAAACAAATACGAGAAAAAAGAACCGGAAAAAAAGCTTTAAAAAGTCAAAAATATAGAAAAGGATGAAATTTATGAATAGTGCAAAATAAACCAGAAGCCAGAAGTTCAAGTCGAAACGAGCGGGGCCTAAATTCTCACTACTTTGAAGTGTGATAATTAATGATACAATTATTCAAATTATTACATTAATTATCTTTATTGCCATTTTCCTGGTTGTCATGAACTTAGGCAAGATTCTGGCTATCTCCCTGATACCTCTGAACTTACTTTGCTTGGTGAGAATGGTTAATGCTACTTGTTGAATGGTAGGTAGCTCTTGTTCAGTCTATAAACGCATGGCCTGAGATCGACTATTTTTTTGTCAGTGCTCACACTCGCAAGGATGATAAGGCTATGATATAGTGGTTCTGAGCCGTATTCATTGAGACAAGTGTATTACAAGTTTACAACAGTTTGTCCAACAATTATCTGACTGGTCCCTACTTATTGGAAAAGACAGGAGTGGATGAATGATCAGATCAAATGAGAGAAGTCCATGTATGCTTATAGTGGGATTGGAGCTGTAAAAGTACAACTGCATTAAGCAATTGTTGACTCTGGTATTGAAGTTTCAGTAATGTATACAAATAGATAACTAGTCAGCTACTAATGAGGTAACAGCAAAACAGTACTGTTCCATAAAAAGCTTAATCTTCTGTACCGGTAAATACATTTTTTAATTTTTATTACATAGTGGTAAACTATTTCATCAGTGTGGTATAGTTCAAATAAACTTGTTCCTAAAGGAATGCTTTAGTAGAAGTGCTTATTATTCAGGTTTGGAGGATAGCCCCTTGGTTTCTGGTTGCATCATGAACCACAGTGCTCAGTGCTATTTACCCTGGCCTTGGTCATGCTTTCGTATATAAGATGTCATCCACTGGTAGAATTCCCTTTGCGATCAGTTACTTCAGAAAATAATACACGTAACTTCTCTGGATGTTTTACTGTGACAAACCCCTAGGCAGAAATAAGGGTGGCTAAATGTTTTCTATGGAAGATCATAATCCATTATGCTGTGTACTCCCGTGCTTCTGTTATCTTCGTGCTACAGTTTTTACTAACTCTGTTTCATTGTCTTCCTCTTTATTTGGTTAGATTTCCTCTGATTATGGTGTCTATGAATTATATATGCGTTATGCTGAATAAATAACCATGTGCTATATGCTTGTTTTACACAGTCAAACAGCCATTATAACCTTATGGGGTCAACATGCACACTCATTCAATGCGGAAGGGCTAGAGGTGACCTCTAGAGACACGCTAGTAATCCTTCTCTTTGTGGCATGACCATCAGTACCTTCTCAGGTTATTCATAGATTTCACCTGTTATTATTGTAGCAAGGCTGTTATATCAGTTAAACCTCTGTATTGTACACTGATTCTTTTTATATATATAGGCCAGCTTGCTTTACAGAGTTCTTCAGCATGTAAGTGGTATGTTAATATTCCACATTCCGCAGCAGGTATGACATTTCTTTTTAAAATCTACATCCATATTTGCCCTGCTTGATATATTTATTAATTTAGTGCTTCAACCTCTAGCTCTAACTATCATACTTTCATGAGCAGCCTTGGAGACCGCTCATACCACATCGAATAGCTGGAGCAAGGCATGAAAGGGCTGATCCAATTGACGCTATGGTTGCTGAAATAGCTGACCTCATTCCAAACGATGCCCTGGTACATAATTATATGATGCTAGCATGTTTCATTGCCTTGCTGGTGCTGTCTGATGGCTTATCCTCTTTCTCGACTTGCTCTACCTATATGGTCAACTTTATAGAGTGAACATTGTCCTCACTGGCATAGCACCAAATCAGCCATGGTGGTATCTATCATGCACCTCCTGCTGGAAAAGTACCTTTCCTGATGGTGATGCCTATAAATGTCGGAGGTGCGGTGTAAGAACTGCAGAACCAAGTTAACTATTGCTGCTCTTCTACCTATTGCTGGTTCAATCAGCTGTAGCACACACATTATCTGAAATTTTTCAGAGGTACAAGATTGCCATGCTGATTGCTGATGCTGATGGCGCCAATGAAGAGAACCCAGTTGTGGCACAGTTCATGTTCTTTGGTGACATAGGCCAGGATTTAGTTGGGAGGCCACCTATGCTTTTATGTTGGAGCTCAAGGGCAAAGAAACTATGTACTTTCAGAGATTAAGGGACTTATCGGTAGAAGATATGAGACAATTGTTGAGATGTCGGAAGGATCACTGCAAAGCGATAATCCTTCATTCCATGTATGATCAACGTTCGCCCTAACAGGGCCATCCATTAATACTAATCCTGCTGCTCAAGTTATGTCAGGCTATCCAGGCAGGACAGGAAGCATTACACCCAGGGTTCAAAATCCCGGCGGTTACCAACCGGTAACTGCCGGTTACCGTTTTTACTGGTGGAGACTGGCAACCGAAAAAACCGGCCGGTATGAATTTTGATTTTCGAATTTTGGACGGTTTTTTCCGGTTACCGGTTTCAAAACATCTCAAAATTCAAATTTTGATTTTCAAATTGTGACCGGTTTTTTACCGTTTTTCCGGTAACCGGCCGATAACCGCCCGGTTACCGTTACCGGCCACCGACCGGGATTTCTTCCGGTTCCGGTTTTTGGAACCTCGATTACACCAGCATAATACACCATCCAGTTCTTTTGTGTCAGAGAAGGCTGTTCCATTAGTGATAACACCTTTCACACACCCTACGGCTTCAGTGAGTCCTACTGAGGTAACCAAAGCGCACCTTGATGCCGGTTTGCATATTTGCTATGAGATTTCATACATCTATTAGCTGTGGCCAATTGGCCATTCCTTTGAGTGATAAGAATTTTATGAGTGCATCAAATGGGATACCCTTTTGCAACCTGCCACAGCGTCGATACCAGCTGAAATAAACCAGCCTCAACCCTCACCACGCAAGATGATACACCCTTACATCCATCTGGAAGAGCTGGAAAGATGTGGTTCTTAATTATGCACTATTGCCGTTTCATACTGAACAAATCATTCGCACATTTCGTTTGGATTTAAATCTATGCAAATTGTTGTTTCATACTGAGCAAATAATTCACATTCTGTTTGGATTTAAAGCTGTGCAGAGAGCAGTGTTAAAATCTGAGAAAACCCCAGTAGCTAAGGAGCTTTTCCCACCTGCTAACGCTGGTTCAGATACTATCAGGTATCCACCGCAAAACACACTAATTTGCTCTATGATATTAGCCTTACAGAACCGCCTGTGATGAAAAATAGAGACTGACATGTTGTCCTCTACACTTCTTTCACCAGCGAACCTGACGAATCTTAGGCTGACGCACCCTACTGATAATGCATGTATAGCTACATGTTACATCTGGTGTATTTTGCAACCGACATTGTATGATTCTCAGCAGAGCATTGCCATGGCCGCCCTTATATTTAGTTGTACGCTACAGTATGCACAATTCAGTACTGTAACAGGTCAGGACAACCTATTTTGTGTAAACTGTAAAGCCGTCAGCTTCATTTTCTCATAACGGCTCTCTAAACAAAGCAATTTTCCCTGGTAGCTGCCTAGTGCTGTTAGAACTATGGATAAACCCAAAGATACTCGGATCACAGTAGCCCTGTGCTGGATGTATCATGTGGCTATCATGCGTGGTGAACTTGACCATCTCAATGATACTCGCTAGATTGCACTCAGTTGAATCATGCCGATGGATGCTACCTTCCGTAGATAATTTATTTACCACCTCTGGTTATGCCTATCGTCGTCGACTAACATCCATCTTGCTTCATCTGACGTCATCGACCTCAGTTGATGTTCGATCTGCAAGAATTTACCCTAGTAACAAATAGCCGGGACGCTGCGTAGACAAATCCTGAGGTGTTACAAATTTGTGAACCAACTCAACAGGGCACAGTGGAGCTACAAAGAACTTAGGAGCAGAAAACTCAACCATGCTTACAGTACCAAGATTGTTAGAAAGATTAGGGCATACAAACTGAAAGGTACAATGCGAGTTTCCATGAGAAACTGCCAAACAACAGAAAAAAAATATTATACAGCATCCAATGTGTCGACACACCGACATCATAGCAGGGAACAAATCCAAAATACCTACGTTGCTAATGGAAACTTAACTACCAAGTACCTCCCCCGTTCAAATCAGTTGATACAGATGATTTTATTCGATACATATCAGCTCAGCGGCAACTGAGAGATACTTTACTGTACAGATTCCAGTGAGCCGTTGCTGTTAGGTGGAGAGAACAAGAAGCTATGGCTGGGGAGCTCGAGATGGATCTCCCCGTGTCTACCAAGTATACACCCCACTGCTTGCTAGTTCAGTTTCTCTAACTGAGAATTTGCTCCATCAGGGCCATCTAACAACTCAGCGGCGTTCCTACAATGATCATATAAAGTGTGTGATACAGCCATGTTGCATCATATAGTGCAATTATCATACAAAGAATGTGAGAAGCAGCTTGTGCAACTCAAGTGGTTTTTTTATGTGCCTAATGCCTGTTGCCTGCATCGGCAGCCTGTGAATGAAAAGTCCGTATGATAAATGTAGCATCAATGCTGCTTTGTTGCTTTCTCTCCGTCCATGAAGTAGATGGTAATAGCCAGCTAGCAATATACTGAGAGGATACTTACCCCAAGACGTGGGGAGCGACGTGTGCTAGATAGCGTGGTACGGGGAGATGCTGCTGATCGTGGAGGGGCTCCTCTCTTAGTATGAATATCTTGATTCTTTGCCTGACTTCGAGAATGACTTTGATTGGTGGTACTTTCACTTCTGGTATCAACTGATAGAGCAGGTGGTGATGCAGTTGTTATGGATGACGTGTTTGGGCAAAATGAGCTTGCAGGAAGAACCCCTGCACACAACACAAACAGAAGTCTCAATAGATAATATAACTAAGGAATGGTCGGTGACTTGATGCAATTACAACTTTACATGATGTTGCAAACCAAAGATTTACATAGTTCATAAGAGAGACGACCCAATTTTCAATATAATTACTATAAGCCATGTTCGGTATGTACAACTCCTGAAACTTGGAATTGCTGAAATAAGACAGCCTCTCATCATGCAAGGAAAAACAATATTAATCTCGTTATCAGGTTTTTGTTCGTTTACATCTTCAACTGATCACACCAACAACGGATTTAATTTTGAAGTGAGCGAATTTACTGTGAAGCATAAACACAACAATCACAGGAGATAAACATGTTTGTTTTCCTACAACAAACTTCTATAATTTCCTGGGCTTTACATCCAAACAAAAGAACCTATATTATCTGTCAAAATTTCCTAACAGTTACAAGGTTTCTTGTGGATACTGGCACAAAGGATGGTGTGAGCATCATAAACAGTAAAAGGATGGTGTGAGCATCATAAACAGTAATCAATGAGAACAATCGATGACAACAAAGATAAAACGCTTCGACTTTCTGGAAAAAAAACAGATATATTTTCAGCCATAGGTTTTATGCTCTACAAGGTCAGATAATTAACTCATTAGTCATTAAAGATAACTCAAGATCTATTCACTCTATTGGACAGTGCTGTACATAAGGATTGACATCAATCATGCAGGAAGAGTGGAAACGTTGATATAGCAAAGTCGCAAGCATCTTAGCAATTAAACTTTTTCTCACTGAACACAAGTAGAATTTAAAAGCAAAGTCCTTTCTATTATCCACATTAAGAAAGAAAGAATAATCAAAATGTCTACACCATGTAGTCATGTATCATTTATAACAACGAAATGTGATATTTTGCGTGGAAATCTAAGTAAATACTAAACACATGCAGAGAGAAGTTATTGTAACCACATTGGCACATTCACAGAATTACTCTCAGGGAAGACAACACCAAACTCCCTTAACTGGCATTTGGGGGGAAATGAACCTCATACAGTTTTGTAATGCAAATAAACAGGGAATATGGAGTACCATTGACCGCAGCAGCCTGGAACTTTTCTCTCATGATTCTCACAAACTTGAATAGATCGTTGCTTGAGTTCAGATCCTTCATCAAATCTTCAGATTCTTTCAGAAGTGGAACACATTGAAGTACTGTGATCAACACAAAAAAAACTTTAACCATACTTTTTCAAACAATATAATCTTATGAATCATGCAGTATGAATATTAGACAGTTCAGTCAAGAAACTTGTAACTCACAGCTGTATCTATCTTTATTGAGCTTTATGCAAAACAAATACTCATTGCCAGGACTTTGCATGTCAACTTTGTTGAAGACAAATTTCACCCCTTGAGAAAAAAAAAGGGTAACTGTCACACGCGATGGCATCGAGCTAATTTATAGACCATGTCATTAAAACTTCCATTACCTTCTCCTCCGACAACTTGAAAACCAAGAAACTTGTTGTACCACATAATAGCTTCCTCTAGGTTCTTTTTCCCTGTCGCGTCACTATTAGCATCAAGAGCTTCAATAGCTGCCATTAAATGAAGATAATATTAAGGCATGTAGATTTAAAGGTCTGCATAGCCAGAGAAAATACTCTGACAAAAGAATCAAGTTGGCATCAAAGTAGCTACAAATGCATACAGAAAAAAAGAGAAACCTAGATTTTTAGAAGATCAAGATTTCAAGGATAAAATATATTGGACCTAAAGAGCTCAAAAGAACCCCACAACTGTACTAAATGGACTTAGTATTTTTTTCGCAAAGTAAGTGCTTCTAATTCCCTATTCAGTTTAGACTTTAGAGACCAGGCAATACTGGTGCAAATGAACCAAAATAGGTGCTCCCTTATCAAAAATAAAGCCCTCATAAATTATCTCCTAAAAGATTGTGATTCTGAAATGGCTTATACTCTGCTAAAGAAGAGCTCAAATATCCCAACAGATCGAATACATGAACATAATGTCATAAAAGGTACCTATCTCACTTGAAATTCTTGTACTAGAACCGTGATCTTAAGTTACCTTCAAGTTGATTTGATACGAAATTCGCATATTCATCTCTCCTAGCCCTCTGATCCATGACCAAACTCCTGAGCTGCTCGTTCGTTGCAGTGGTATTCAGAATTGACTCACCGATGAGCTTATGTTTGGACCCTTTGTTTACTTGGACTGCAGAGAAATTTTACATGATTTGAGACCTTCCATGAAATGCAATAGAAGAGGAGACCAATATGAAACCAAACAGTAATAAAAAAAAGGAAATAGTGCATGCAGCAAACCATCTATAACAAAAACAGAAGCGAAGAAATGCTTGTACTTACTGGACAGAGCTTCTGAAAGATCTGCTTCAAGTGTCCTGAGCTGATCCTTTAGTCCGTTGAGCTTTCCTGTCATCCAAAAATACACGAATCAGTAAAATTAACCACTCACCTTTTCAGCTCAGACAAATGTGCTAGTCACAAATCGTACTACAGCCCAAGTTAATCGTCCAAAACTATATCAGAAGTTGTCAGGTTGCATAACTTTGCATATGTATGAACATGCTGCGATTATCACTTGAGCTGGCTCACCATCATCACCACCTTGAATAGCCAATAATTACCAGTGCACGCTTAATATTTTACTTTCGGATCCCACAGAAATGCAGGACGGAAAAATTATCATGATTACACTCGCAGCGAGAAAATTGCTATAATGGGACTCTAAACAACATGTTTCGCTATAATGAGATTTCTAACGTTGACATCGCTAAAATGACACCCGAAATATTGGCTTCTCGTAATACATGACATTTGGCTCTTTTAATTCCAATGTTCGGGTATTTCGAAACATTAGCCAAATGTCATGTATTACGAGAAGCCAATGTTTTGGGTGTCATTTTAGCGATGTCAACGTTAGAAGTCCTATTATAGCGAAACACGTTGTTTGGAGTCCCATTATAGCAATTTTCTCACTTGCAGCTTCTGCTATTAACAAACATTGCATAATGTACCAGCAGGATTAGACAAACAACCCCCCAGATCTCAGCACAAACCCACCAAGTAGGCAGCTTTTGATTTCCAAATGGAACGGCAACACTAGGAAGATTCGAAATTGCTTAATCTTAAAAAAATCTTGGTGCAGATCCCACAGAAAACCTAACCTATCCCAGACCAGCCCAACCCGACCCAATCCTCTTGGTTGGTGCTAAACCAAAACTCGGGATTCGGGAACAAAACCAGCAAATACCCGGGGGGGGGGGGGGATCAGGAGAAAGCGAGAGATGGAGAGATGCCTCGGTGGGAGATGGTGTGGTTGGCAAGAGAGCGGGCCGAGAGGAGGGCGGCGCTGAAGGCGGAGGCAGCCGCCGCGGTGCGGTCTCGGCCGTCCGCGATCTGGCGCTCGCACGCCGTGCGCTGCGCCGCCATCCGCCGGCGAAGCTCGACGGCTCCTCCTCCCCCGCCGCCTTCCATGGCCACTATTACTTGGGCCGGTGGTGGTGGAGGCGGAGGCGCTGCTGCTGCTGCTGGTTCGGTCGGGTTTGGAGAGGGTGAAATGGAGTTCAAATTTTGGCCAAGGGAAATGGCGTTTCTGGTGCTCCCCCCCCCCCCCCCTCTCTATTGGGCCTTTAGGGCCTGTGTGAAATACAGCCATAGAAAATATAGGAATAGTTCAAAATAGATGCTAGTGTGATTGAGACTTTCCATCCAGATTAAGAAATTGATTTAGCATGCCTAATATATTACATACCATACATACCATAGTATCTAAAAGCAATCTAATAGGAACCTAGTGTCCCACGAAATATATATATATATATACACACACACACAAAACAGATGCTTAAAAAATACAGAAAATTTTTAGAAATAGATGTTTGGAACAAGGAATGGAAAGGACACCGGGGTGAATAATAATCTTGTTTACTTCAACTAATTAGGCACTGTTTATTTTATTTGTAACTCACTGGTAATGACCCCACACGTCAATGAAACTCTGCGTATTGGATCTTATCCCTCCGTGACTCTCGTCATTCACTCATCTGTTCCTTCCTAGCCCTAATTGGCCTTTATTGTTCTGAAGGCCTTCTCTTTCTCTCGCTTGCTCTCTCTGCTCCATGGGCGGTATGAGTGGAGCACCAGTGGTTTCAATGGTTATGCGGATCCAATGGCGAGGCCACAACTCGACCATGAGGAGCCCAGCACAGGTGGTAAGGGCATCTCCAATGGTCTGAGTCAGCTAGCTATATGCATGTACACATCAGCATATATCCTATGTGGAGGAAAGAGAATATACAAAAAAAATCGAGCCAGCTCTTCCTTAAGCACTAGTCTATAACGCCAAACGAGGCAGCCTCTATAAATTCTGTGTGTGCATGTAAGCATCAAATAGCTATCCTTATAGATAGTTCTTTAGAATGCTAGCTTTAGTGTGTACTATATAGATGATGTGGAAGTCTTATAGTTAGTTGTTATCTATAACCATTGGAGATGCCGGGCATCTGTAGTGTATGAAAATAGAGGGTCTTAAGCCACCTTAAGGTCAACCTTATACATTACAGGGGTGACCTTAAGCAGGCTATAAGCAAAAAAGACTTAAGACTGGTCCTCAAGCTAAAGACCTGGCCATAAGCATTAAAATACAATTTTTCTTTATCTGCCAAGTGGGACCGTCTTAAGGCCCCTTGGGTTATATACACTATAGAGTCAGCCTTAAGGTTTAGATGGGATCCACCTTAAAACCCCTTGGGTTATATACACTACAGATGCCCTAATGGGTGGCACTGGCGACGGAAAACGCGACGACAAGTCTGCCAATGAAAGTTCACTAGGAGTTCCATTTTTTCCTCCTTTTTTTTTTTTTGTTGTTGTTGCTTCAGTTAGATTCGATTTCTTTGGAATCAACTAGAAGCTTTTGCAAGTGGCAGTACGAGAATTATGTTGCTCAAAAAAATTATTGCTCCAATCGTAGGAAATTTTCCATAGAGCTCAGCCTCTTTTTTGGTTCCCTATAAAAGTACAGGTTGAGGAGACATTCCTAAAGAATTTATATGGCTCAATCCTTTATTCAAATGGTCACCAGGCTTTCCATTCCTATGTTTTGTGATTCCTACGTTTTCCTCCAAAATTCCTCCTATCTAAACAGGCCTTAGAGTTGACATAGTAGTGCTCATTTGGGCTTAAGATTATCGTTTTTGGGCTTTTTTGGCGCTGTTTGAGATTTTTTCACTATCACTGCTATAAGTTTTTGGTGTAATTAAATTTAAAAAAATAAAAATAGAAAAAACAGATTCTCTTATCATGGACATGTAAAGGAATACGGAAAAAAGAAAATACAAAAAACCTCCAAAAATAAAAAGACAAAATTAAAAAGTGAGAAGTTAAAAGCCAAAAGGTTAAGCCCAAATAAGTAGGACTATAAGTCCTGCTCAGTTTGGCTTATATAAGCTGACTTATGGCTTTTTGTACTGTAGCTGATTTATTTTACACTGTAACTTCTAGTAGTTTTTTTGGCATAATTAAATTTAAAAAATTAAAAATGAAAAAACAGGTTAGCCCATCATAAACAATGCAAACGAATACGGCAAAAAAAAAGAAAAGGCAAACAAGCCAAAAAAGACGACAAAATAAATGAGTATAAATTGCGTCATACATCAAATTAGAAACGATATTTGACCAAATCGTCGCCTCTCAACTTTTAAGATGCCTTTGACAAATTCTTTTGATTCAAGGTATTCTCTTCATTTCGCAGATGACAAGTGTCAAAATAGGAAAGGAGAGAAAATGAGGAGAATCCTTGAATCAAAAGAATTCGCAGTGATGTGGTTAAATTTTACATTGGGGTTAAAAGTTGAAATTCGATGTCAAATATCGAAATTTCTCCATCAAATTCAGTAGTTATTACATTCCATTTGTCATTAGTACAACGAGTATAGAAATTGAATTACATTACATCGGTAGCATTTCATACATTTATGTATCTAATCAAAAGCTACAGAAATTAAATTACATGTATCTCATTTCATACAATGATTACAATTCGCTAGATTTTACAAAATAAAACTACAGTTTCATTTGCGAGAAAAAGTGAATATAAAGATGCTGAAAAAGAATGAACAAAAGAAAAAAATAAAAGACAAATTATCATCAGAACCGAGTATAGAAATTGAATTACATTGGTAGCATTTCATACATTTATGTATCTAATCAAAAGCTACAGAAATTAAATTACATGTATCTCATTTCATACAATGATTACAATTCGCCAGATTTTACAAAATAAAACTACAATTTCATTTGCGAGAAAAAGCGAATATAAAGATGCTGAAAAAGAATGAACAAAAGAAAAAAAAAGACAAATTATCATCAGAACCCTAGATTAATTATCGAAATAGGCATTTTGCTCATCAGATACCAGACCGTTCGGGGCTAGTCGACACCTCTCATAGCCATAGGGTTTCATCATCCGACGTTAAAAACAAACCTAAATCCATTCCAAAAGTCCATTTTTCGGCCAACCACACAAATATCCATATTCAACCCCCATTGCATAGTAACCCTACTGTAAGCACTAGGAGAGAACAACCAAGAGATAAGCCAAGGCGAGCTAGACATAGGAGAGCAAAAGCATTCACTCAAGCAAGCACAACCCTTCCCCAGCTCTCTCTTCCCCTCTTTTCCCCCTCCAGATCCACCCCTCCACATCCACATTCAGTCGGCCACCACAAGGCAAAGATCAACGCAAGCCAACATGGAGGAAGGAGGTAGGACATCATGCCATAGGAGGAGAAGGCCATAAGTCTCCACAGGCCAATCTGCACAATAAGCCAAGAAAGTGACCACCTGTAGGAGCCCAGATATTACAATCCGGAATCCTCTGTGATTCCACCGCACTATTCCCTAGATCAGTAGATAGTGCTCACAGATTACAGTTCTGAATATCAAATACATATCATGCGGAAGCGTAAATATAATAGTAAACATACTCACGGGCCGATTGAGCCGAAATCAACAAAATGCAGCAGCAGAAACGAAGCACACAGGTGAACCCTCAGGACATGCCCACAGGCAGCCAACTGGAGGTTCGTGACCTAGCCCTTGACTTATTTATCTTCTCTGCCAGCTTGTCCAATCTTGTTGCTGAGGCGAGGTGATTTGATTCCTGATTCTGAATTTTGTCGCAAAAGCGAGTGTGAGCACTCCAACCCCGTGCTCCGCGAGCCAATACACAGAATGCAAATAAATAGTATGCATGGCTTATCAAAGGAGAGGCTCGGGTTATTTTATTTGCCATAAATCACTTTTAGTAGCATTTTTTGTTATTAATCATATTGTTGTTTTTGCAACCTAAAAACTCCTCACCGCGATTGACATCATTGACTTAATCCACCAAAGATTCACTGTCATTATTAGCTGCTGTCTAAGACTCCCAACAGCGATTGCCATAATTGACTTAATCCACCGAAATTACACTTGCTTTATTGAGTGCTGTCTAAACTCCAAACAGTGAAGTGACATCACCTAATTAATCCATCGAACATTCTCATCAAGATTTTCTAACAATCCACTCCTTTTTATTATTGATTCAAATCCACCAAGAATATCATTGATCAAGCCTATGATTCAATATTATATATCCACCAAGAATATCATTGATCAATTCTATGATTCACCATTATATATCCACCAAGAATATTATTGATTAATTCTACGATCCACTAGTATCCTCCCACCAAGTAAATCACTAATCAGGAACTATAATCCAATACTTGTATTACTCCTCCAAATTCCCTAAAATTCAATTAGATCATCTATCTAGCCTGTCTATTCAGCTAGACTCCACCAATTTATTTCTCCCAGAACTCACACTATCATTTCCTATTTATGATCAACATGAATCCACCAATACCTTTATGTGTACACTACAAACATCTATTTCCCTTACTCACGACCCTGCTTATTCTTTCCATATTTTATTTTGTAGGAATAGAAATGCCACTATTTGAAATACAATACATAAAATTTCCTGAGACCTAGCAGCTTTGGAACAAAATACAATGTTCAAGGAATATTAACATGATTTTCCATACATATGGCATCACACCATATGCCTAATATCACCATAATTTTTCCATACATATGGCATCACACCATATGCCTAATATCACTATAATTTTTCCATACATATGGCATCACACCATTTGACATCTTTCAGCGTTATAGCCGCTTAACTTACCACTGGGACGACACCTAGGACAACTCAAATCAGGGCTTTCTACTGCCCTCCACTTTTTCCATTTCCACCCACAAAACATTTTGAAATAGAACTATATCTAGTTAAGTTCCCATGTCCGCCCTTGACTGTGGGCACGACTATTCGAATAGTTTTGACTCTGCAGAGTTTGTACACTTTCACCACAAGAAACAATCAACTCATTGCCACACACGATTCCTTGGAAGTGTGGTTGAGCAGACCATCACAGTGACTTTTCAAATTATCTAAACCCTTTTGTCACCTCACATTATGGGTAGCTGCCCACTTGCGGTGGGTCCCATCTCAGGCGCGGGATGTTTCCCATGACCACTAACGCAGCTCGGGCTTCTACTTCCCGCAATGTTAGGACGGTGGAAAACTTCACCCTCCATCGGTGTCCCTTCCCTTCAGCCCCCTTGCCATAGCGTAGCCCCATCAATCCACTACCAAGTGAGATGAGTCCGGATTTCGATAAGTTTACTTAGCCAAGTTGTATTTTACAGACTTGTGATTGTATTGTTTTACACAGGAGGTCATGACAAGATTCAGTCCTTAGTGGTATATATCTGGGCGGTTCTACCACAAACCACACTCTCGTGCACACCTGCACCATACCCCGAACCATCCACCCAGATAAATAAGCAATTTGAGGCTTTTGAGAATATAAAATAACCCTATCCAACATACACCAGTCATTCCCACCATGACTGCTCAACCACTTTTCTCATGATTAAAGTGATGCTTGGACATTCTTACTCCCACAAGTATCTAAGCAACACTAAGCATGGCATATATTTATAAACTTATTTTCAAATGGGTTACTATTATAATTTTGCTAGGGCGACAAGGTTCTCATGTTCAAACATTCCAAAGGAGGGGTAATACTAATCAAGTTAGAGAATAGACATTTAACTAGAATTCTAAAGTAAACATGTATTTGCATATAAAATAACAGCATGCAATTTGATAATTTAAACCAAAGTAATTTGCAGAAAATGTAGGTTCAACATGATCAAAGTATTGACTCGCCTGACACGGTTTACCGCAATCTTGAGCTCACACAATGCTTTCTCTTGAGCTTCACTTTGCCCTGACCGTGCTTGATCCGTGAAATCTTCAGGACTCTGGTTTCTAATTACGCGACAAACGACTGAATCCAAATAAAACAAATAACTCAAAAGATCCAAATAGATCCGAATAAACTCAATTTAGTTTTATTATATGTTAATGGGTGATTTGAGTAATTTGGGGCAAGGTCAGTGGTAGGATATGATGACTTGATCCTTTTTATTAATAATCTCTTTTATTATTATTATTATATATATATATTTTGTATTTATCAAGGAAGTTCCATGAGTTAGGTTAGGTCTATGAGTTGGTGTACAAGTCTAGCTGGGTATTATTTCGTCGAGCGTTAGTATTCAGGGCTTATACTATATATGCGACGTATGCAAATTTTAGCTTATCGGATAGATTCATATTAGTAGCAATTTGATACATAGTATTTTATGCAACCTTTAGTTATTAATAGGCATTATTTGAGTTAGGATACATGTGTTCGGGTCCTAGTTCGCTATACTCAATCATGATCAGTATTTTGTATTTTTGTTTACTAAATCTAATGTTAAGATTTAACTTATGAAATCTTATCATTTCGCCTATACTTCTATTATCATTAGGCTTAGTTTTAGTTTTAGTTTTAATTTTATTTATCTGGGCAAAGCTGGTTATATTTTAATATTTTTCATTTAGCAAAATCTACCTCTATGGTTTATTTAAGATGGCATGTTAAATATTAGGGCATATATTATAATTGGGGTGATCTTTATTTTAAAGCTTTGTTTTTATAGCTTTAACATAACATCCAATGTAGTTTCTTTAATTTTAACTTGGATACACTTTGAATTAGAATTCTTACTAGTCTTGTACAAGAGGCAAAGTCATCCTTTACTAATGCCCTAATTAATAACTAGTCTTCTATTTATTTATTTAAATGACATTATTTATTCATATGCATATGATTCCATATATACACAAATTTTTACTTGAACTCAATCAGTGCTCCCAGCTTCTTTATTTTTCTTCCCTAGTTACTTCCTATTTGACTGGTGCAAAAAAAAAAAAAAAAAAATAAACAGAACAAAACATGCACAGAGTGGATTCGAACCAGAGACCTGCGGTTTTGAGATGGGCTGGGCTGTCCAACTGAGCAGGCGCTCGCTTGTGAGTAGGAGGAGCCAGCTAATACAGATAAGGTGAGGTGGCCTGGGGCAAACAGAGGATCTGGCCGGCGCGACGGGGCTGCGGCGGCGCCGGCGAGGTGGGGCCGGAGAAGTGCTGGTGAGCAGGAAAATGGAAAGTGCATGAGACGAGGGAGCCGATGGAGACCGCGCCTCTGGCCGGAAGGTAGCATCGGCGGCCTGCATCAGCGTGCGGCGGCCGGAGCAAGGGTGGAAGGTGGCGGCGCCGCCATGGTGGGAGAGAGGGGGATTGGAGAGGAGCGTGAGCAAGAGTAGGGTGTGGGGAACCTCACCGCGGGTCTGGTTGAGCCGGGAAAACACATAGGCAAGCCGGCACCGGAAGCCTACGGCGGCGCGGGAAGGGCCATCGTCGCCGGCGAGCTGGGGTGGAGGGGCGCTTCGGTCTGCGGTGGGGAGGAGTTCAAGGCATCGAGAGCTAGCTCCCCGAGCGTGGAATCGAGAAGTTATCGCCCGAGGGGAGGTGGGCGGCGAAAATGGCGGTGGCGGCCGGCGTTGGGGAAAAGGAAATTCCGGCGAGCTCGGGCACGGGCCCTTCGATTCCGCGGGGTGGGAGGATGCGGGAGGCGCAGGGAAGAAGATGGCGGGGCTCCCACGGCTTTTAGAGGCTCCAAGCAAGGCGACTTCATAGAGCTACGTGCAGCGGCATGGCGACAGGGAAAATAGGGGAAGTAGGCCGACGCAGAGGGGGGCAAGCGCGCGGAGGAGACGGGTCGGGCGGCGTGGTGATGGCGCCGCGCGCGTGATGGCCGGGCGGAGCGGAGCCGTGTCGCTCGGCTTTTGACCAGAGAAGAGAACGGAGGGAATGAGGGGGGGGGTCCGGGCGCACGGGGGCAAGGGGAAGAAGAAAGGCGTGGGAGGAGCCGGGCCCGCGCGCAGAGGAAAAGAAGGGGGAGAGGGGGGAAGGGTGCGGGGCCCACGCGGAAGAGAGTGGGTGAGAGAAGAAAAAGTGAGAAAAGGAAGGGAAAGACTAGGCATACTTTAAAATCTATTTTTATTTTTATTAGATGCATATTTTTTATTTTTAATTTACAGTATAATTTATTTTAGGGCCTACTGATTTTAATTTTTGCATGGCACTTAAAATTCTAGTTTTAAATTTTCAACTATTAAATGAGAGTATTTATTTATTATTATTTCCTTGTATGACATTTCTAACATTGATTTTGTTTTTCAATCTTTCTTCAATTTTTTGAAAACCTCAACCAAAAATTAAAAAGCATCATAAAAATCCAAATTCAAATAAAATATATTGCAAAACCATTCAAGAAATTCATATTTTAAATTTCAAATTTTTAGGATGTTGCACCACCGCAGCCAACATTCGATCCATCCCCAAATTGAGCCGACCAACAATAGATAGAGGTAAGCACACAACCCATTTTTAGTATTTTCATCGCTTTCTCAGGACCACATAGTGAGCACAATATGCCCAATAAGCATCCATTAGAGCATCACATAGCCATCATAGCAGCATCACAGGCCATCACAGAGAGTAGAAAATGGGTAAGAGGAGAGGAGTATACCAAGGGGTGAAGTCACCATGGTGACGGGCTAACCACGCACACCTGACAACCAACTCGTACTCCCTAGTGCATGAGAAGGTCTCGAGCCCCATTGTAGCAAGCCATGATAGTGCCACCTTAACCATCCTCAAATCAAAAGCAACTCAAATCGTAAGTTTAAACTCAAGCAAATCAAGTATTAGAGAAGTAAAAGAGAGGAGGTAGGAGTAGAGGGAGAACTAAAGGGGAGGAGGCGTTGGGCCATGGGGGCAGCGGTGCATGGAGCCTGGCGTCATCGGTTTGGGGAGGGGGAAGATGAGCCGGTATTCGGCACTAGGGAGTCGGTAACTAGAGCCATGGAGTCCGGGCATAGGGGCGCAAGGGCTGAGCCTAGGGAGCCGAGGGAGCAAGGGCCATGGAGGGCCAACTTTGGAGCATGATAGTCGGAGGCCAGGGGAGGTGCGAGGTGGCGATGGCCAGCGGCACCATTAGAGCCTAGCCTAGGTGGAGGATTTTGGGGAGAAGAAGGGGGAATAGAAGAAAAGAGATAATGTTGGGAGGAGGAAGCACTAAGGGGCCGTTTGGTTGCTTGAATAGGATGGGACCGTCCTGGGACAAGGGGTGGTTTCTGTGTTTGGTTCGTGGAACAGGTGGGGTGACGTGGAACGAACCCATCCCACATAGAGGAATATTCCTCATAGATCCAAGATAGCATCATCCAGGAAAATGAGTGAACGACACCATCCAAGGTCGAGCTCGCACGTCACATGAGCACATGTGACCTTGTTGCTTGGATTCAGTCACCACTCGGCGAGGTGAAGCAGTGCCAGCACCGCATGGAGCTTCGGTAGCGGTGAGGGGAAGTGGCACTGGTGACCCGCGAGAGAAGAGCTCTGGCAACGAAGAGGGGAGGAGCTCCACCGGGTGAGGGGAGGGTACTCCTACACCAGAGAGGGGAAGGAGCTCTGGTGGGTGAGGGGAAGGGGCTCCGCCGAGTTCGCTGCTAGGGTTAAGGTCACCGTCGAGTTCACCGCAAGCAGGGGTCGCTGGGAAGGGGAGCTGAGGTCAGGGTCGCCACCAAGGGGAGCCAAGGGCCTGAGTTCCGGGTTGCCGTCGAGATCAAGGTCGACGCCGAAGCTACGCGGTGGGAGGGACGCGGCCACCGACGCTGAATCCACGTGGTGGTGGGGATGCAGCCACCTCCGTTGAATCCACGCGGTAGGAGGCGCCGGCGCCGTAGAGAGGGAGAGGATGCGGCGGCCATGGAGGAAATAGAAAGAAGAATGGAGAGAGAAGGACCGATGGTAGAAGATAAGGAAGAAAGAAAAAGTTAAAAGAGAAAAAAGAAAAAGGTGGTAAGCTTACCAGGGGTATCCCAACCCTTCTCATCCAACTTTGCCGAATTTTTTCTATTTTAGCCCTTTTTTGAAAAATATTCACATTTAGACCCCTTGTAGTTTTAATTCCGTTTTTGGACCCAGAGGTCCGCGCCGTGGGACACGGCGCCGAGGTAACACATCTCGGCGCCGTGGTCCATGGCGCCGAGGTCGCAGCCCGCTCGGCGTCGGCCGCGCGCTCGGCGCTGTCGTGGGCACCTCGGCGCGTGGATCATGGCACCTTGGCGCCGTGGATCGTGGCTCCGAGCTCGGCGTCGTGGATCGTGGCGCCGAGCTTGGAGCCAAGAGTAGTGGCGTCGAGCTCGGCACCGTGACTGGTGGCGCCGCGGTGTGAAACATTCAGAAAAGGCGCCGTGACTGGTGGCGCTCCAGCTCGGCGCCTTCAAAATAATCCCTAGCTTTTGGAAACATTCATAAAATTGATCAACTGTGTGAAACACAATTTTCTATTAATTTTTTGATGTTGTCGTGTTCAATCTGAAAATTTCGGGTGCTAGTATGGTAATAATGTTTGTAACTTTTTTCCTAAGCAGGGAACTCCGATGGTCAAACACTAATTGTTGGAGAAGGGGATAATGGTGTTGCTTATTCATGGAATTTAAAAGAGCTAAAATGGGACAAGGTAAGAACCTATGTGCGAAGTTGAGGATATAGTTTAATGTCTTGTTGTTCTTTTGCAGACATTTATGTGCTTGAAAATGTGAATTTTCCATGTAATAATTTACAATTTTGAACTGAGTAGTCATGATTTCCCTGTTCTTTTCTATATGCAGACTAATCCATTCGACCTGTTTGAGACATTCTTTGGAGCAAGCATGGGTGGGCAACATTATGCACTCTATTAAATTGTAGTTTTGTGAAGCACCGATACGCAAGACCGTCATACCGGTAGTCTCAAGTGCAGTTGATACAGCTAGGCAAACACAATAGAGTGCATAATAATAGGATTACATAGACTGTAGATAACATAAAGAAATGCAACGTGGGTGTCTAATTCTCGACTTCCATGGCTTCTCCCTAATTCAGCAGAATGTTCTAAGCACGTGGCACGTGGAACTTTGTACTTCTAATGTTCAGAACTCGACCACTAGTCCTAACATGCCTTAGGGAATATAATTTACTAGGTTTATTACATTTTGTCTACTGGGTGTAGCGTGGTTGTTTCCCCTTTTTCTCGCGCCCTGAAGATGGCTCCGCTGCATCCTTCGTCCTGTCACTCTTGGTCTTGAGAGCTGCCTCACGAGCTTGAAGCTCTTCCTCCTGACGCTTGATGGCTGCTTCACGCAGTCTTAACTAGGACTGTGCATTCGGTTTGTTCGGTAAAATCGGTTCGGTATATACGGTAAATACGGTATTGGTAGTTCGGTAGTATACGGTATTTTTGAAAATACGGTTCGTATCGGTAAATCCCAATTTATTTCAAAGTGTATCGGTAAATACCATATTTACCAAAGTTGACGCAAATTACAAACGATATAATGACTAGCGAGACGAGTAGGCGACAGTATATATACTACGAGCCGTCACAACGCCCGCTACTACGAGTGCATTCGTATACACTGCATGTATGTGCCGGAGATTACAGAATACAGATGCAGGCTCCTTTTTTGGAAGGCGCTGTTCTTTTTTCCTTTTCAGCTATTTTTAGTTTTTAATTTCCATTAGTAATTATTATTTATTAGATTAATAAATTACAGTAAAAAAGGTCAAGCGAGTTTTGCTGGATGAAGTTACGTCAAGCGACGTCAAGCTTCTGTGTATATGTGTAGCAACGTCAAGCGAGTTTTGCTGGATGAAGTTACGTGGCCGACGTTGCTCCTCGTGAATCAATGTTGGCCCTTTTTTACGTGATTTTTTTCCTTCGGGCTTGACGAGAACGGCTGTTGCCTGTTGGTGCTTCTGTATGTTGCGGAAAATGAGGAAGGCAATTGCTCAGCCGGAGACCACGCCAAAATGGCAAGGGCACAGACGCGAGCGCGGCACGGTCTCCTACGCCCCGATTTTGATTGTTCGGTTTTTTCGGTTTTTCATCGGTTTTCCCGAAAAAACCGAACACCAAAAAAACCTAAAATATAAAAACCGAACCGAATACCGAAAACCGATCAAACCGAGTTGACCGGTTCGGTTCGGTTTTTTTAGTCCAATTTTTTCGGTTCGGTTGAGATGTGCACAGCCCTAGTCTTAACTGCTCCCGCCTCCTTTGCAGCTCATCCTCCTTGCCCTTTAGACGGATTTGGTCCACCTCACGCGGCGCTCTTGCTCAAGCCGCATCTCGCTGCTCCAACTCGCGACGAGTCATCTTGACAAAGTATTGTCCTTTGTTTTCCACCTCCATTGGCCGTTCCGTGGCCATGCCGGGCACCGATCCACCCATGTGAACACGCAAGGCTATGTGTGGCGTGGTAGATGTCACGGATCAAGTTCAAAAACGTTAACGAAACAAGGGATTTAGTTTCGTTCATCCGTGTCCGACACTTGAAGAACCTAGCCGTAGTTGGCTCGTTATCTGGACGACGCACAACATTGTCCTAAAGCCGCAATGGCACTTCGGCGCCATGCCACTCCGGCACTCCAAATGGGCCGGACCTCCAGGAAGACATTGTTGTGGAGTAGTATTGTGATGGCTTGAGGAGATGTGGTATGGAAGACATAGGAGGCCTTTATGTAGGCAGATTATCTGGTGCAGTGGGCATAGTCCATGGAGAGGACGACATGCGAATCTTTGCGCTTTTACAGGATTCTAGTGTAGCAATAAATGTCCCTATGTAGGCTTTTCAGAGCCTGTAGTCTCGTAATAAATTCATAGATCGTAGCCTTTTCAGAGGCCAGTAATCATAATTCCGGTAAAGGCTAAAGGCCTACGCCCCTATATGTGTACTGGCATTACTTTGTTGAAGCGACGGAAGCCTGAAAAACCTAGAAAGCTAATTGTTGCGTCATTAGTCTATCTCTCATGTTGTGTCATTGCAAACGTGTCGGCATATCAACTACTTTTATCGTGGACGTCAAAAAATTTCGGCAAGTTTGCCCTGTTTTTGGAGCCACTCTAAACACAAATATCACATGAATATAACATATACACATATATACAACAAGTAGCTCATTACAAACCCATCTCAGTCTATACGAACAAAGTACAAATAGGCCAATAACGTTATAACAGTCCATACAAGTGAAACGGCTAGTCTCCATCACTGCCTCCTAGCCTTACCCTTACCAAGTGCGTCGGTGCCTGGAGTGTAACGGCTAGGCTCGCAGCGGCATCTGCGTGGTAGAGGCTGAGTCGAAGGAGCATCTACAAGCTGAGACGGGCCTATCTCATCGTAAGTCTGCTCCACCTCGTCCTCGTCGTCGTCCTCACCGCCCTGGGCCAGGAAAGTATCGCTTCTCGTGGGGACGAGCTCGTCCGTGTACGACCCTCGCCGCGTCGGGTCCGCAAGTCGTGTCGGCGCACGCGTCACGCCCTCGCCGCGCTGTGCTGCAACCACAACGACCATACGACGACGAGCCGACCGCTAGCCTCGGTCATCCAACATTTTGTTAACCAACAAGATACGAAGATATTAGGTACTAATTTTGTGAGTGGCTTTGTCGGCTTACTTCTAGGAAGCTACGCCCCGACGTCGCCGATCGCCCCGAGAAACGCCATGTCTGTGACGGATCGCTGTGGTGTTGCCACGCAAACAAGCAAAAGAATGGATAATTTGCTATATGTAGTGGTATTTATGTCTATTGGAAAATAAGCAATGAGATTGAACATTACCACATGGTCCAGAATCGTGCTATCTCCACCTGCGTCCCAAGGCGAGTAGACCGTCGACGTGTGTCTTCGTCGTCCGAGGACTCAATGTCGCATAGTCATCTTGAGTCCATTGTCCCTTGCTTGGACCGCGCGCGCGCGGTACCAAACTTGGTACCGCCGAAGTACTCGTTGGTGTGCGGCTCGTTGTTGTCGCCCACGTTGTCTTGAAAGTGTCCCCACTCCTCAACATACACGTGGTGGTGCCGCTCAAGTCCGTCACCTTCTTACCGCCGACGATCAAATCGCATGTCACGTAAACCAATAGTTAAAGTTAGTAGAAACTCTGTGCAATTGGAATCCAAGGTTAGAATTGAAATTGCATAGCACTTACTTGTGCAAGGCCACGACATCGAGAACGGCGCCATCGCCACAAATGCCTCATACCAAATCGGCGTGCAACTCTATGTGGCGGTGATACTCAACAAAGATAGAAACAGATTAGGGGCACCTCATCCCGTAGAGGGCCTCGCCTATGTAGCACAAAGGCGCTGAACTGAATGGCCTCCACCTGTTGCTCGGCGTACGGCTCCCACTTAACTTGCATAGCAACAATTTACTTGTAAGGTACTATACTAACAAATGAAAATCATGATACCAAATGGAATTAACTTACATTGGAGGCCGTGAGCGCATCTAGCTCGTTCGTGTACTCTAGGTAGGCCCGCTTCGTCCTGGCGTAGGGAACTGAGACCTGGTCCCAAAGATATGCAACTGTCGGACGTCGACGAAGAGGAACCTCTGCGAACCATGGACGAGGAGGCAAAACCGTGGGACGACCAACTGGTAGACGACACCACATCCATAGCTGGACGAGGTAGAGGCAACCACCTACTGACGAGTTCACCGAAGTCCGACGACACGCCTCGCAAAGGTGGCGGTAAAGGAATGCCAACACCCCGGAAGCCCAGCTATACTGCCCCACCGTGTCCCAGTCAGTGAGGCAGTGGATGTACATCCACGACGCGCTGTCCCCCGTTCCGTCGGGGAAGAGAACGCAGCTAAACAAGTGAAGGATCCATGCTCTGCAATTATATGTAAAGTGATATTAAATCAAACTATGTCAATTTTAGAAAAAGCTCGATAAGACGATGAGTTGGCTCGATATCCACCCCTACCTGTAGTAGTAGGCAACTGTCTGCTCGTCCGCACCTTCGTGACACATCGCGAAAGTCCGCTTGAGCAGGTGATTGGAACTCCAGAAGTGCGAAGGCCTGCCTCAGGAGGAAGCTCCCTCCCGAGGAAGGCCTCTACTCGAGCTCTCCAACCAGCAGACACGCACGGTCCGATCACTGGACGGCCGTGAATGGCGACACCAAACATCTTCTGAGTGTCCTCGAGCGTAATAGTCATCTCCCCGAAAGGGAGGTGGAAGCTGTGAGTCTTCAGCCTCCACCTACATGATACAAAAAAGAGGACTACATGTCAGAGAATTTGAGGCGCACATAGCCGATAAACAATGAACATGCAAGTGGAGCAATGGTTTAGGAGAATACCTGTCAACCAGTGCAGTGATGGCCGGGGGGTTGAAGGTGGGCAACCCATGGCGAACCTGGTAAGAGATGGCGTCTAGGCCAGCCCTCTCCAGAAGGAGTGTACCTCTCGTCGCATCGCATGTCCAGAACCCATCATGGGTTCGAGGACGAAGGATGGGCAGCTTCTGTATAGAATACACCAATTTTTTTAGTTAATGCATCAACATAAATAATTAATTGTACAAGAAGTGATGAAGGCAGTACCCTCCCCTCCGCGGTGAGCCGTCCTCGGTGGTTCTCCTCGTAGTACGGGTCTAGCAGATGGAATTGCGTCATCCTACAAAAAAATTGAATTTGTCAGTCCAACATAGAAGTAAACAAAAAATTGAACATGCATAAAATATGGAAATAATAAGAAATTAAACAAGAAACATAGTAAATTGCATATGGGAAAACAATTAGACGAACTATGAAACATAACGAACAACAAGCACTCGCACCTGACTAAGTGGCCAATGGCATGTGTGTGAATTGTGGCCAAGTCTACCACATCTGCTACATTGGTTCTGCTTGGGGTCAGTAAGAAAGGGGGTTGCTCTCCCTCGCCTCGTTCTTCCAGGAAGCTGATCCATAACCATCTTGTGTCTCATCCTCTTCCTGGTTCTACGTTTGTTCCAACGGCTACCCGGATCCGCAATGTATTTGGGCCCGGTGTATGGTGGCCACTCTCCCTCATCCCGGTAAGGCTCGAAACGGGGAGACCACGTAAGCACAAGGTTGTCAACACCGAACTCCCGAGGTATCTTGCTCTCATAGTCAAAGTTGCGATGCCTTGCTGCTGCCACATAGTGAGAACATGGAAAGTGGTACTGCCTCGGTTTACCACATGTGCATGAGAAAGCAATAAGGACAACCTTATGCCTCCTCGTCGGCCGGAGCTCTCCATCGGTCGTTGTACCACCCCTTTCTAGAACCTCGTAAGTGCCCGTGGCGTTGTCAAAACAATGTACCTCATGTGCCTCAGCCCTCGCCTTTGCCTTTTCAAGGTGGCGCTTCGGTTTTGGCGCCCATCTCTCTTGTTTACTCTGTAGCGCCATTGCATGTGCGTGTCTTTCATTGAACCAGGCAACAAGCTTGTAAAAGGTGAAGGATACGATAGCATTGACGGGCATACCACGTATACCCCTAAGCAAATTATTGAAGGATTCACCATGTTACTTGTCGAAACTCGCACCTCCACCACCATCGTCATGAGCCCTTGTCCATTTGTCGACATCTCTCATCAATCCCGTCAACCACTGTCTACCTTCTGAGTTTGTTGCAGTATTAAGCTGCTCCAACTTCTCCTGGAAGACCTTGACCTCAAGCATTCGAGCGACCTCCTCGAGCGGATGAAAGTTATCCTTCGTACCATCCTTACGGAGTAGATTCTCGACAAGATGCCGAGTGCACCAACGGTGGTGCAAAGCTGGATACCCTCAGATCCGCTCTGTGCGGCAGCAAGTATGCCCCGTGTCTATCAGATATGACACCAACCTCCCTACTAGGGCCGACCACGTGCCTCCGAATGAGCCGCAAGAACCATCCCCAGCTGTCTTTGTTCTCCCTCTCAACCAAAGCAAACGCCAAAGGAACCAACGCGTTGTCCGCGCCACAGAAATGGCTATCGGTGTGCCCTAGTACTTGCCAAGAAGAAACGCATCTTGTCAATGGAGAAGACGGACGATAATGCCGAAAGGCCTCGATGGATCGAGCAAAGCACCGTAAAGCACGGAAGAATATCGCATCCCATCTTGAGTCCATTCATTTGGTTTCGGACGTACTCATAATGCATGCTGGATTAACCGCTTTGATTGCATTGAAGAGTGCCGCAATCGCAAGTACCCATCTTCCCAGTCCCCATATATCATCTTCCAGATGCGTTGCTTTGCCCTCCATGCTTTTCCATACCTTATCTCGTATCCAAATTTCTCCTTAACAATCCCAGCAAGTGTCTTCACCTTCATATTGGGTTCTCCTTTACTATGTGCCACAATGACTTGGCAATAATGGTAGAGGTCAACTGCCGATGCTTCTGTTTGAGCTCTGCTTCGGCACAAGTGTGTGGGCCAACGATTCTTGTGATCTTGAACTTTCCCGTGTCCTTCTGTTTCCTAGCACAAACCCTCCATTCACATGTTTCCTTCGCACACTGTGTACCTCCGCTCCACATAAGAATGCCTCACCTTGAATGGCCTTTTACGAATCACTGAATACTCCTGCAGCCACCTTTTCAATGCTGACAAGTCCTCAAACACCATGCCCTTCTCAATTGTCATGCTTGACCCGGCCTCAGGAGCATCTAGCAACTCGTCATCCCTTCCTTCTGCATAAGCCTCATGGGAATGCCTAAGATCGCTGAATTCATGAACTGATGGATCCCGGCCAGGGCAATAACGCCTGATCAGCTCAATATCACTTTCGGTCAGCTCTCCAAAAGGGCGTTCATCATCAGAATCAACGGCCCTTGCGATCTCGTAAGGCTCCAGATCATCCACAATTTGAACATCCACACTATTGGAGTCTCTGCAGACTTCTTCAACGTTGCTAGATGGAGCAACGGGAGGAACACCCACATTATCAGGAATGTCTCCTGCATCATAAGCACGAAAACGATGGGATTAAGACAAAAGAATGGAATGACGGGAAAAGGCTAAAGTGTTGCTCGACTCTTACTGGGATGATTCTGGGTCAAAGGGATCTCCTGAGGGGCCGCCACGACATCATCATCCGACATTCGACTCGAATCGGTTGAGAAATGAACCTCGCTCAGCGAGATAGAGCATCGGGCACCTCAGGCACTTCTTCCACATCCACCACAAGGTCTGGTAACGGAGGGTCAAAGGGTGCCTGATCACCTAGTTCTGGTGAATAACCATGAGGGGTGGGATCAATGGACACCTTCCGCACAACAAGGTCCAAACATAACCAATTTGACATATTTGTCCCACTGATCCTCACAACCAATTAAGATCAACTGCCTTAGAATTGTGTCTTTGAACCGAAGTGAAGTAACCCCTCAACTGTGATGCTCTCCTCGTTTGCATGACAATGTAGCTCTTCCCGGGCCCTAGCAACCAACTCACTAAACGACGGCCGATCACTGAATATCAGAGGCACCCTTTGCATTTTAACAAATCGAACATTTCCATAATCATCACTTGTCACACTGCCTCCATGATATAGGGTGACTAGGTTGTCCATCTAGAACATACAGAAAACCAAACTTAATACATTTAATCAAAATTAGATACTAGATAGTAACTAATAAGTACCTAGTCACTAACTAAATGCTACCTTTATTCGAAATTGATGCTAATTAACTAACTAAATTGCATAGTCAATTTTACCTAATAAGTACCTAATCACTAACTAAATGCTACCTTCCAAAGCCAAGGCCTGATCCAACTTCTGTGTCTGAAGAGATAATGTCACATCCCAAAATTTGCTTTTTGGAAAAATTTAAATTCAAATAAAGTTTTTTTAAAGTAATTGGATTTTATTTGGTTTTCCTGAATTTTCTGGAATTTAAAACCTATTTTTAAAAATTAAAAGGTAATTCAAACTATGAAAATAATTTACCAACAGTAGTTGGAAATAATTATGTTTAGTCCAAAATATGTTCTAAGCTTCATGAATTTTTCTGGAATTTTTGGAGGTATTTTCATATTTTTCCGAGGCCTAAATAATTTCCTAGCCTTTTCTCGAAATTGTAAAATCAAAATAAAAATCCAACCCTCCCTTGGTGACACTTGACGGACGGATGTCGCCCACGCCGCCCTGGTCCATCCCGCCGCTTCTCTCTTTCCTTTCTCTTCTTTCCGAGAACCCCGCAATCGAATCCTACTCGAATTCTATCTCTTCATTCGATTCGTTCGAATTTGAATTCAAGAGATGAGCTCCTTATCTCTTTGATTTTCAAACTCTGCGCGCTCCGTTGCCTTATTCCCGTGTTAATAGGATCTCAAGCCGTGGTCTTGGTGAGAATCCCGCCGCCTCACCCCTTCCCGAGTCCTATAAATATACCCCTCGCCTCCTCTTCCTCCCGCCCCATCTCCACGGTTGTCGTGGCGCCACCGTTCCGACCCCGCCGTGCCCCGTCGACCTTGCCTTCGTCTTCGCCGTGGTCGTGTGCCCAGAGCCCCGTCACCGCGTGGACTCGAGTCGCGCCGCCTCTTCTTCTCGTCGCCGACCATCTCCGCTCATCGCCGAACCCCTCCGACCCGCCTTCGACTTCGACTCAGATCGGGATCGCGTCTTCGACCATCTCCATTCCCTTCGACCACCCCGCCGCCAACCATTTCCAAGGTAAACCTTCCGTGTGGTCGAGATCCGTATGGTCGAGATCTGTGTAGTCGAGAGTCTTACGACCGCCCTAGATTGTTTACGATCAAATCCAAACCCTTAGAATCTGTGACGACCATGTTAGAGTCCTTTTCGTCCGCTCGCAATACCATACGACCGCTTAAACTCGTTGTCGATCACTTGAGTCATGGTCGTAAGACCTGTAGCGACTCTCGGTTTGATCGCTCAATTCACCGTGGTCGTTAGCGTCGGTGGTCGCATACGATTGCGTAGTCGTAAATGTCTATGTTGTCGTAAACGACTTCCTAGTCGTAACCCGACCGTGTTGTCGTAGATGGCTTCGTAATCGTAAGTCTTCTTCAAGTCGTAAGTCTTCTCCGTCGCCGAGGTTCTCGTGTAGTCGTAGTCGAGACCACCGTGGTCGTAGTCGTAATTTCCTGCGTGGTCGTAAATCCTCCGTGTGGTCGTAAGTCGACTACGTGGTCGTAAACCATTCTCGCGTGGTCGATGGTTCGACCACGTGGTCTTAGCCCTTCCGATCACGCTTGCCGTGGTCGTAGCCTCTTCCGATCGCGCTTGCCGTGGTCGTAACCCCTATTGATCGTGTTTGCCGTGGTCGTAGCTCTTCCCGATTACGCTTGCCGTGGTCGTAATCTCGACTACGTGGTCGTAAGCCATTCTCGTGGTCGTAATCGACTTCGTGAACGTAATTTCGCCACGTGGTCGTAAATTCTACCGCATAGTCGTAAATTTGACCGTGGTCGTAAACAACCGGTAGTCGCCGGTTCGATCGTGGTCGTGAGGCTCGACTACGAGTCGTAATACCTCTGGTCGTCTTTCCGATCGCATTGTCGTAGCCAAGTTTCTTCCGATCACGCCTATAGTAGTCGAACCCTCCCGACATGCGATAGCCGTGGTCGATCTCCTCTTGGACCACGTTGATTCCCGAAGACAATCTTTTCTCCGATTTAAAACTTCCTAAGGTCATAGCTTTCTCATTTTAACTCGATTTCAGCCATTCAAATTTCTAAATTGTCTAAAATCATAATCTATCCAAATATGGTCTCTTTTGAAATTTGGATTTTGTTTGAATTTTGTTTGTATTTATTTGCTTTGTTTGCTTCGTCTTTTATCGCGTAGATTCCAACGTTGTCGGCGATCACTCCACCCAACAAAGAAGAAGACCGGAGAATCGCAAGAAGGCAAGTCTCCTTTGATCATCTTGAACCCATGATTTGAAATGTTTTCAATTTATTTTAAATTATGTGCATTGCTATTTACATAAAATATTAGTTCAAATCTTTAGGAACTAGTTATTCCAACTTGTCTTTGTGCCTCCATTGAAATTGAATGCCATGTACTCTTGTCACCATAGAATTTCCTTTGTCTCATTAATGAGAGTATTATAATTACTTGTTGATGTTAGTATGGTAGTATAATGCTTAGTCCTGCTATTCAATACTTTAGAAATCTTGAAAATGGGAAAGGATGATTTATTGCAATAGCCTTGTTTCAGAAATTTAGTGGTAATTGGAGTTGCCACTGTTGTTTTAAAATAAAATAAAATGTGAAAGATGATTTAGATTAGGGTGGATGGTTGGTTTGGCTTGGTGCAGTTAGCACGAGATCTTGTTAAGTGTATGTTCCACCCTAGTCAATTAAGGACCGACGCTTGTGTTTGTCCAGACTGAGCACTACCGTACAACCACAAGTCTATATGGGTACGACCTAGCTGACTAACTTATGATAGTCTAGTTTAGGTGCCACCAGTGGAAAGTGGGTGCCGTGGATGGGTGGTTATCCACAAGTGAGGGAGTGGATTTCATCGTACTCATATGGCGCAAGAGGGGGCTTCGGTTGGGCGGTTAGCCTACCGCGTGAAACCTCGCGGGTGGTATCTAGCTAGATTAGAGTAAGGTAAAGGCTTTGTGGTATTTTATCCGGGTCTCATGCCAAAGGAAGCGTGTTGACTTTTAGGATAATTTATCTCTTGTGGGTAAAGTTGTTCAACCTCTGCAGAGTGTAAAACTATTCGAATAGCCGTGCCCACGGTCAAGGGCGGGCAAGGAATGCATTCACATGGTAGATTTCTGGTTTTGGTTTTAAAATTGCAAGTTTTGTATTCCAAGAGTGGAGGGAACTCTCGGAAGGGAATCCTGGCGGATGGAGCCAGAGAGGGTGGATGGAACCCGCAGTTTTAAACTTGGTCAGATAGACTTGATTAACTGGTGTAGGTGAATGGAACCTTCACTATAGAATTATTGATAATTCTGCTAAAACAATTACGTTATTAAATTGATGCCTTCGAAAATAATTAGTAGTAATTGAATTTAAAATATTGCTTTGTGCAAAAGAACCATATAGCCTTCCTTTGTCAAGCCTTGCATCTATGCATTTTTCCCAAGACTTGCGGAGTACTTTATGTACTCACATGCTACACTCAAAAATAAATCTCAGAGGAAGTTGAAGCTCAAGAAGGTGACTACGACTCATCGCTTCGCTTGTGGATGTGATGGATTCTTCCCGAGAACTAGGTCGCGCTTCCCCACCAATTGCCCGTGGCGTATTGATGGGTCGCCATCGAGTTATCTTTGCTTCCGCTGTGTTTTATGTGTGCGAGGTCTTAAACCTCTATTGTAATAATGAGACCTTTCGGCCGGTACTCTCAACTATTGTAATAAATCGCTGTTGGTGATGTTTATCCATTCTGCTTAATCGTGTGCACTAGCTTTGATCCGGGACTAGTGCGGTAATACATGAAGGTCCGGTTCGAAACCGGGTCCCGGCAGATAAACAACCCTTTTGTTCGTGATTTGCTTGACTGGCTGTGGCAAACATTTTGATTTCAGGTGCAAACTAAACTAATACGTAAATGCATTTCTAGACTATTAGTCTATTACCGTACCTGATCCAAATCTCTCCTGACTGTATGATCGGCAATTTTCTATTTTTTTTAATTGTGATAACTTAATTCCATCTTTTATACTTGTGTTTTGTAAACCAATTCTAGAGACCAGCTTTCAAAATTTAGTAGTTTCAGTACTTAGTTTGGTATGTAATCCAGAAATTTAATGCTTATGGCAATGGTAACATACACCGTAGGGTCATACCGGAGGCGAGCTTGGAGGCGGTGGCGGCGTGGATGGGCGGGAGGCGGGTGGTGGGGCTCGGCCGCCGGTGGGGATGCGGCGGGCGGGAGGGGAGGCGAACGGCGGCGCGGCGGGAGGACGTCGGACGGGCGGCCGAGGCGGGAGGCGGGTGACCGCGGCGGGAGGACGCGCGGCGGGAGGACGCGTGACGGCGGCCGAGGCGGCGCGAGGAGGGAGGCGGCGGCGCGGCAGGAGGCGCGCGGCAGCCGCAGCAGGACGCGGCGGGGAGGGGAGGGGAGGCGGCGGCACCACGGGGTGGCGGCGGGGAGGCGAGCAAGACAGAGGGAGAGAGATGCAAATGAACGAAGGCCGCGTGCTCGGTGCCGTGTCCCAGCAGAAGCCGCGTGCTCGGCGCCAAGATCCACGGCGCTGAGCTCGGCGCCGTGACTAGTGGCGCCGAGGTGCCTGCCATGTCGGCGCCACGCAGGCCGGCACGCTGGAGCGGGCCTGCGACCTCGGCGCCATGGACCACGATGCCGAGACGTGTTACCTCGGCGCCGTGTCCCACGGCGCCGACCTCTGGGTCCAAAAACGGAATTAAAACTACCAGGGGTCTAAATGTGAATATTTTTCAAAAAAAGGGCTAAAATAGAAAATATTTGGTCCAACTTTGTCCATCCAACCAAATATAAAATTGACTCATCCTATCCACCTTCATCCCACCAACTAAACAAAAATCTATACCATCCCATCCACCCAACCAAACAGACTCTTGGATCATCCCACCCACTAATTTCTGAATCATCTCATTCCATCCACCCTAATTCACCCAAACAAACGCCACCTAAGTGGCCTGGGGGCTTCGACCAAATAGAGAGAAAAAGGGAAGAGAGAGAGAAGAGAAGGAAGAGAAGAAGCACATGCACAATAAAATTTCCTTCACAAGGTTTTATCACTGAGTACTCTGTTGCATGTTTGAAATTACTTAATAAAATTTTGTTTGTCAAGTTAAATTACAGTACACCTCCAACAAATATTTTTATTATTAAAAATGAATTAGCTGTTATTAGATGACAAAAATCTGTAATTGTGCATAGCGATTAAAATTGTACATGACGATTTAAATAACATTTAAGTCATAAAAATCTACAACTGTCTATAATAAAATTCGGGTATTGCACGGGGACACCTTACCATAATTCATTTAATTATTTACCTATGTATTTATTTTCTTGGTACCAGTAAATTAAACCATCGCATGTGTACTAATTGCAGGAAAAGAACTGGGATTAGAGAGTGACTTTTATCCGAGTGACCTTGAAACCCAAAATGTCAGTCCATACTCAGGCAAGCATACCTTGAGCATATGATCAAAGTATCTTCAATAAAATAAGTATTTAACTGTTAAATTGCTATCACCCTACATAAAAATTAAGATCATGTTTAAATCAGATGAATAAAATGAGAAAGTAATGAAATGTTGTTGTAGCAGCTGATAAGTAAGGATAAATAAAGGGTGGGTAGAGGGTGCCTTTGGCAGGTGACAAGAGGGCAATGTTGGGACCCTCTACATAGGGATAAAATATAAGGATTTACAAACTTCACTTATGTAATAGACCGTATTAGTCGTATCAATCATTATTCCGTCTGAGGACAGGCAAAATCAGTAATTCTATTGAGGTTATTATACACTCCACAACTGGGTAAGTAGATTTATCTAGGAAGAAACCGGGCAAGATCTCAATTGGATTTTGAGCCATAAAGGATATGCTCGTTACATATATTAGTGATGTAGAGTGTCGGACGAGATCTTAATTGGACGTTGGGCCATAAGAGATAAGTTTGACCAATGATTGTCTTATAATTGAGAGGGTGCCGGGTGAAGGTAAGAAACCACCTCGGACCAACAATTATAAGTAGTAGAGTGGAGGCATAATATACTGAGATAAAGGTAAAAGTTTTGTACTCTGATTTGGGCATCATATCTAAGAAAATACAAAGATCCATTCACTACAAGAATAAGAGTGACTATGGATAAAGTGGTACAAGCTTGCGCAATATTGTATAAATCATGAATTCATGCCTATCTCCAAAATTGGAGGCTACAGGAACCAATGGAGGTTTTTATCTATTTATATAAATGTTCAGTAGACTTTTAAATTAATAATCCAAAATTCTTCATAATCTAAAAATGTTTATTTTCTATACGATATGAGAATGAGAATGAGATGTTTCAGGAAATGTTAGTTTATGAGCATACAATGCATCTTTGTTATATGAGCTTGCTAAGTGCTCCGTACTTACTCTTGCTATTATTTCCTTTTGTTTAGAGAATAGCCAGCTTGGATCCTCACTTGGGGTGGATGAGGCCTTCTTGAATGAGCTCTATCCCAAGTGGGGGGAGATTGTGTTGAGAACGAGTCGTATGAGGTTAACCCCTTATATGAGACTTGGGATGTCTAGAGATTTAGGAGCAGCACGATATCAAACCCCAAGGTATTTGTAATATTAGTGTATTGTATTTATATTTAGAACTTCTTGTATAATTAGGAGTTGGACTAGACTATACTTTTGGTATTGTAATAATTTAGCTAGAGTGCCTTATGCTAAACTTTAGCCTTGCGTGGCTACCTTTATGTAATATTATGTTCTATCTCTAATTATTGTTCTATTGTAATACTCTAATGGGCTTATTATTCATTGGAGTGGTATTCTATCGGCTAAATGAAGAATAATCTGTTGACTACTGTTATTACCCCTCGGTAAAAACACAGGTCGTTACAGGTGGTATCAGAGCATTGGTTTGAGAGTCACATATATAACTAGAGACAATTTATGGACTTAAGTAGGGACTTTTTGCTATATGGCATTAAGTACTCTTTAATATTTCTCGTCATTATATCATTTATTGTCTAATTAGCCCTAAAATTCAGCACTACTGTTTTACCTTATTATAAGGATTTAAGTTGGACTACCAAATCTAATAACAACCCTCTCTTTTGTAGGATGGTCCGTATTAGGATACTGCCATCTTGAATCCGTAGTCAGCATGTACTTCACTTGTGGCAGATGCTACAGGAATTAGGAGCACCTTGCCCTAATTTCTTCCAAGAAATACTAAAGGATGGGTCACCATCATGTATTGGAGTGATTGTCACAGGGATTCCATTGAATATGGGATATTACTGGGAGCATGCAGTGACCTGGCGCTCTACAGATGACTACCTACCTATGCAGCAAGTGGCCAAGGAAGCTCTACATGTGATAAAGTCACATTTTGGAGATCACTTGCGTCGCACAGGATATCGTGATGTGCATGCTCTTGCCCTAGGGAGTTATGGGCAGCAGTACGCATTGGGTCCGAGCAGCTGTAGCATCACGTTGAGGGTAGATTCATTGACACCAGCAGCTCGTAGCATCACTTCCAACATGTTGATGATTGCTGACACCATGCTATACCACAACATAATAGATGCACTTGAGCAAGCTGAGAAGAGCTCAGACCATTGGAGGCAAAACTATTATGTTAGTGAGCACGCCATAATGAGCTTCAGGAAGCCATATTTCATTATGTAGTAGAAGGTCCCCATTATCCCATGCCTGAATACAACCCACCACCACAAGGACAGGAACCAGGAGGAGCCCTAGGAAATCCACCCAACCCACCTCCTATGAATGCACCGTCACCACATACAGCTCGACCACCGTACTCAGTACCACCTTCTACTACCGAGCCATACCCTCCAACTTATCCTTCACCATATATGGATGTAGGAGGCCCTTCAACACCCATTCCTCAGTATCCATAGGTCCCCCCCATATAACCTTCCTTCCCAGAGATGCACGACATTTTGCAACCCTCGTATCAACCATCCTGGGATGCGCAGTTGCCAACTCAACTTTTTGGGTATTGAGGGGTAATGAGAGAGGTAGAGGCATCATTATAACTGACCCTAGCAATAGTGGGACAGGTAGAGGTAGCAGAGAGGGAACTGGAAATGAGGAGGGTAGCGGCAGTCTTTTAAAAGGCAGCCTAGGCGGTACATAGGTGCTAGGCATGGCTTCCTCACCGTGATTTACTAGTTATCGACTGGCTAGGTGCTCAGCCCGACTAGCAGTCAATCGTGATCCAAGGCGACGCTAGGCGAGTAAGGTGGCACAAGGCGTGGTCAACGGCGGTCCAAGGTGGCTGAGGTAGAGCTGGGCAGTGCCTAGACTAATAAGCGAGAGGTATAAGAGGGTGCTAAACTGAAGTGATGTCTTTGCCTCTCTCAAACCCAATTTAGGGTTAGGGATTTCCTCTCCCTATCTCCTCCCGCCATCGCCTTCCCTCCATTGAAGAGCAACTGAACAAGTCACCCTTGGCCGAACCTATCTCATTATCAGCCAGATCTGTCGCATCCTTATCTCCAACCCATCATCGTAACCTCGAGCCAGCTCCAAACCGTTGTCTTCGCCTCAAACTGCCTCTAACCCATCGATGTCACTGCCTTCTAGCCGTCTCCGCCTCCAACCCGTCACCATCGCCATTGCCTTGACCACGCCAGATCTCCTCTCTCTCTCTCTCTGTTTGCTTTGGTTTGCTGCTGTGTGTGCTGCTGGCTACTGCTCTGCTTTTGTGCATGCAGTGGGCAGTTGTTGTGCTGATATGTGTTGTGTGTGTGCTGCTGCTCTGCTAATATGTGTTGTTCTGCTACCTATGTGGGCTAGTGGAATTAAGAATTTGTTGGCGATAAAGCAAGATTGGGATTTAGGGAGCCGAATCACTTGGCAATAAAGCAAAAGTAGTACAATATTCGAGCACTTGCTTTGCTTGCTAAAACAAGTGTCTTCTAGAAATATGCTGAATGCCGATGCTTGCTTGCAAGGGTTGTATGCCTTTTTTTTCATTATCTATCTAAATTGCAGATTATACTTCTAAGAATCCTAGGGTAGTAATGTAGTGCTCACACATTTCCATCTTGGCTACGTACTGTCTTTCATGATTACTCATGAGTAATACGGAATTACCTCCAGCAGCGAATTCTAATCGCATGTAAGTGGTGCAACTAGGAGTCTAATCTGAAAATTTCAGCTTATTAGGAGGACAATTGCTCGCTTGTATAGGTTTATATTGCCAAAATGCGTACACACTGCCTTCTACGATTTCTCATGTACAGTACTGAATGAACTCCAACGGCAAATTCAAATGGCACATCAGTGGTATAAGTGGGAGTGCAATGTAAAATTTTAAGCTCATTCGGAGAATGATTGCTCGCTCATATATGTTGATATAGCCAAACGGCACACGCACTGCTTCCATGATTTCTCATGCACAATACCCAATGAATTTCGGCGGCAAATTTGACTGGCACGTCTACGGTACAAAAGGGAGTGCAACGTGAAATTTTCAGCTCATTCAAAGAACGACTGCTCGCTCATATAGGTTGATATAGGCAAACGGTGTATGCACTGCCTTCTATGATTTCTCATGCGTAGTACGGAATGAACTTTGGCGGTAAATTCAAATGGCACGTCAGCGGTACAAAGGGAGTGCAACGTGAAAATTTCAACTCATTCGAAGAATGACTACTTGCTCGTATAGGTTGATATAGCCAAACGACGTACGTACTGCCTTCCACGATTTGTCATGTGCAGTCTAGCAACTAACTCTAGCGGTGAATTGCAATGGCACGTCAGCGGTACAAGTGGGAGTGCAATGTGAAATTTTGAACTCATTCAAAGAACGACTGCTTGCTCGTATAGATTGATATAGCCAAATGGCGTACGCACTGCCTTCCACGATTGTCATGCACAGTCCAACAACTAACTCTGACAATGAATTGCAGTGGCATGTGAGTGGTACAAGTGAGAGTGCAACATGAAATTTTCAGTGGTTCACATTCTTGTATTTGCCGGTATATACCCTGATCGAGAAACCTTAAACAAAGTTTTGTTAAATGTGCTGCCCTCAGATACTAGCTAGTGGACATTGTTGAAAGTGTTATTTGCAGTGTTTTCTTTTTTTTTTTTTGGTACAAGATATATACAATGAACTAGAAGGAATTCCTGCATATAATAATATCTTCATGCATGACGGTTAAGCAAGGTTACAACTTAGAACAAAACAATTTTAACATGCTACGTACAAGCGTATACAACCACCCAACACCACAACATACAATTAACCAGTTGTTAGGGCACCTATCAACAAAACACAAGCAGGCTTTGCCATCTATCAACTCGGTTAATTATAGGCAAGTCAATTAGAAGTACCATCCCCCTTCAAAATTCCCCGTTTAATCATAACTTTGGCAGTCTACAATGAACCAGCCAAGCAGAACGGGACTCATGAAATCGTTCTTCCATAGAAAATGGAGGCTTAGTAGAGCTTTTTCGCCCATTTCTCCTGCAAACATATATTAATCAATAGGTGCACAAGAATGACTATAATCTATAGAGTTTAGAAAAGGGGGAGAGAATCTCAAGTCACCTTCACATGTTGGCTGGGGAAAGCAGATGTTCTTAGGGTTTCCTGTGTTTCATCAGTAGGTTTTCTTTTGGGGATGCTCAAGATAAAACGTTGCCTGATCCCATGTAGCAGTTGTTGCTGTGATTCCCTCACTTGGATACAAGAAGTCAAGCTCCACAACCTACAACAGAAAATATTAAACACGGGCACTGAATTATCCCCATATTTTTAAGCATATACTTTGTTTTCTCTTTTCGAGATTCAGCTACAGTAAAGCATACAGATCTGGTATACATTTTGAGACTAGTAGAGGACTTGGAGGAGGACAGACATACCTGATCTATAAAGCCAGCATAGCGGGACATGACCACTACCCACTGGCTTCCTGCAGTGCACATAGCAATGACTCGCTTACTTTGTAGGATTGCTGGGCATGTTGTGTTCCTGGAGGCTCAAAGTCAGTTGCAAGTTTGCAACCTATAAACCATATGTAAGTGCAACAACGCAAATATTGCAGGACCTCCAACTTTAAAAGCTTGCGATTTGCTGCTCCGAAAAAACCCTTCAAATTTGCACTTCCAGGCAAGATTAATCTAGTACAGTGAATCTCATTATATATAGCTTATTGAAAACAAAAACTACAATTTTGTAGGGACCAGCCGTCAATTCCCTATCAAACCAACGCCATACAACTCTATATTATCTAGGAGAAGCTCCGAGGCTCCTGAGAAAGAAACTACAGTACCAGGACACACCATGATCAGAGTCCTGGTACTGCACATGTACATGCATGCAAGTACACAAGTATTGTTCATAATCTTGAGCCCAGGCATCAATGGTATTACCTCTTGACATGACCACCAGAGAACTACCATTGTTTGCATCGCCCCGCTCACTTCGGCTTAAGCTTCTGACTTCAGACTTATTTTTCACTATTCATAAACTTCGTCTTTTTCTAAACTTTTGCCATTTTTGAGCTTTTTTGCCTGTTCTTTTTTCCGTATTTGTTTGCGTTGTCCGTGATGAGCTAACATATTTTTTTCTATTTTTAATTGTTTTAAATTTAATTATGTCAAATAAGCCACCTTCAGGTACAGTGTGATTTTAGCCAGCTACAATGCAATTTCAGCTATAAGTCACTATTTTTCTGCCCAACCGAGCACACCCTAATGTAGTAATGTAGTAGTTTTTCTCCCACTACTCCATTATCCATTCCTGAGAGCAACATAGGCAAGTTGATCAAAATTAATTGCAATAATGCAAAGTGGGAAAACATGCAAACAATAGAGAATACTATTGTTGATAAAATCTAATTTAGTATAATATAGATACGCTCTAAGGCCCAGAGAGAGAGAGAGAGAGAACACACAAAAAAAGGCTAGTACAATTGCTTACAGAAGTATATAAACATGCTGGAACACTGCAAAGCCCAGCCCGCCCATCCTACAACAGTATAAGGAGAAAAAAAAAAAGGCTAGTACAATTGCTTACATTGTGAAGAAAATATTGAGAAAGTTCATATACTTGAGAAGTAAAGCCAGTGCCAACATCCATTATTAGAGCCCATAGATATGAACAAGAGGCAACTGAACTTATAAACAAGCCAGACTCATTTCCTTTTGAAATATGCTGTGCTAACCAACCATCTGCAACATTGTACTGGTACCTGCAAAATAAGTGTGGTTAGAATGAAAATATTTTCTTTCCAACTAAAGTTGCTTACATCTGTACAATTCATACCTCTGCTTCATAGGCTGGCTGGCATTGTAAAAACTAATCCATTGGGTCGCAGGCATTCCCATCCTAATCTTCTTCTTAGGTTGTTCATCTTCATCATCCTCCATCATGAGGCGACCTCTTCTGACCAATCTGATATATAAGCTGGTAGAAATTCAACCAATTATTAGTCTGCTAGCTTACATTGCACAAATGAAATACTGCAAAAAAAAAAAAACAGTTCCATTCCCCAAAACAAGCAATGCCTCCCACAAAGCAATGGCTGGAAGCAATCTAAAGTTTAATATTTGTATGATTTCAGCACATGGCATGGTCATAACACCTTTTAAGTTAATGAGAATCAACAAAGTAGGAAAGGAATACAATACCTTCTGAGCACCATCAGTATTGATTGGCCTTATGTCTGTGTCATGTGGCGCCGTACATATGTACGACGCCGCCACAGATCGGGAACTGATGCGGCTGGATAGGATGGAGTTTCTGCAGTGGAGAACAACCCGACAGAAAAGGAGTTGGCTTCGGTTTCCTTTGTAGACATGGCAGCAGGTTCCAAGGGAACGACTGAGGTTTAGCAAGACTAGTAATTAAATTAACATAGGTTATTAGGTTTCCTTGTTTTCTTCGTTTCCAAAGATAGGCTTGTTAGCATTGCTATATAATGGTTGGCCAATTGTAATTCAGAGGGCAATAAAGAATCATGTTTCAATCTCAATTCTTCTGTCCTGCTCCGTCTACGGCGCCCTTCCTCTTGCGCCTTCCTTTCCTTCAGAGCATCCCAACGGATCGACTCAGTTGTCAAATTTTGAATTGTCCCAAATTTGGGCTGGTACATGACTTCCTTTGGAAATATGACTTTCTTGCGAAATATAGCAAGATATTTATTTGCCAATTCAACAAACCAATATCCAGGTCTTCTCTGGTTAATACCAACCACACATTGAACATGGAAAAATTCACTATCAACAAGTACTCCTAGCTGATACAATTAGCAAACTTGTCCAAGATGGATAAATAGTTAGAAACATGCAGTTCATCACTGACTGGCACTTCATCAAGCATGTCAACTTTAGCTCATTCCAACAGAAAAATAAGAGACCGAATTGGATTAAACAAAACTTCACCGTCATCCTGGTAAAGCTTCTCAAGGCACAGCACTAGAAGAAGATAAACAACTGTACAACTGCATTGCCACATGCAAAAAAGAAGGAAGAGCTGAATTTGCAAAAGGGAAAGCACTAAACAATAATTCTGAAATCTGCCTCTTTACAAGTCACTCGGGAATCTACATTCCATCTCAATTGTCAACAGATGTGTTCACCTACTATGCAACTCGCTCACGCAGAGGCGAAGCCTAGAACCGCCTTGGCTAGGCGAACTTTCCATTCGCCGCCGCTTCTGAGTACCTACTGCGCGACCGGTGGCCATTGCCGTTAAGGCCCCGGCCACTCAACTTCCTCTGTAGCTGAGAGCTTCCAGTCTCCTTTGCATCCTGAAGTTGTTCTAGAGCTGCAACCACCTGCCCCATGCTTGGCCTGTTCCTGGAATCCCCAGATAGGCAATGGAGCGCCAGTGCTGCAGCTTTCTGGGCCCCGACGAGGGAGTACTGCCCGCCCAGCCGGGCGTCCAGGATGCGGAAGATGCGCCGCTTGCTTGTCAGGTACGGCCGCGCCCACTCCACCAGGTTGTGCTCGCCGGAGGGGCGGTTCTTGTCCAAGGCACGGCGTCCAGATAGCATTTCTAGAAGCACTACCCCAAAGCTGTAGACGTCGCTCTTTGCGGTCAGATGGCCTGTGCAAAAAGGGTTTAATTACTCCAATTAGATATTGAGATTCCATAGGTATAAACTTTTAGGTTGATGTTCAGATGCTGCAGAGAAAGCAACAATGAGTTTAACCAGATTAGATATACCCAACATGGATTAGTGTAGCAGCAATAATATGTGGGGATTAAGACAGCTCATAGAAGCAACTAAAAAAATAGGACCGTGCTAGCCATTGACTTGGTATGAATAATTTGAAAAACCTCACAATCCTTGTCAGCTATATGCTAATCTAGCCACAAGATTATGCATGATTCCAATGGATGATCACCTGCTATGCCCTTAAAATATATGTAAATGGTAATACTTAATTTGTTTTAGCACATGTGCTGAAGGGGTCCAGTTAGGTCTGAAACCATGACAAATTGGACGAGTTGTCCGCACCTAACTATATGACTTCAACGCTGAGTAGTGTTCTTTACTGGTTCTTTGTAGTGATTCAGGACGAGAAGAAACTGCCAAACAAAGCAACTTTTGTAACTCCAAATCCAACTATACCTACTGCATAACGACAATATCAACCCTGACAAGGCAATTATGTTGCTCAAAAATTTGATCATTAACAAGTCCCATGCCAAATTGTTTCTAGCACTATCTAGAAAAGGTTTTTGAGTTTTCAGCAATATTAAGGGATACTGCATCTGAGGAGGCCTTTGAAAAACAAAGGTATGTGTCTTACCTGTAGCAAGATATTCAGGAGCAGCATATCCATATGTCCCCATAACCCTTGTTGAGACATGGCTCTTGTCACCAGTTGGCCCGTCCTTTGCCAACCCAAAATCAGACAGCTTCGCGTTATAGTTCTGCAATCGAGCCAAACTTTAGGTTATTGGACCATTTTTGACTCAAAAGGAGAACTATCGACAATGGTGTGAAGAGGAAAACATACTGAGTCTAGAAGAACATTAGATGTCTTGAAATCACGGTAGATAACTTTTGCCTTGTCGCTGTGGAGAAACGCAAGTCCCTTTGCTGCCCCAAGAGCAACTTTCATTCTAAGATTCCAGGAGAGTGGCTGAAAATGTGAACCCCCTGCATGATCAATTAAACTTGTTACTACCATTCCTGAAAACCACACCGTATCCTACTAATCTTTTACCCTCAGTAAGAGGTGTTAATTAAAGGCCAGAAGCTTACTCCTAAAAAGATGATTCTCCAAGCTTCCTCGTGGCATAAACTCATAGACAAGAAGCCGTTGTTCATCTTCGAGGCAGTAACCTACAAGCTTTACAAGATTGGGGTGTGACAATTGTCCAAGGTAATTCACTTCAGCCTGCAAGATTCAGTAATAGAATAAAAAATTAGACCAAAATGAAGCAAGATGGTGTTAAACCAACATGCAGAATTGCAGATCGCCTGCTACCCACCAGCCATTCCCTGTGACCCTGGAAACCTTCCTGGTTGAGCTTCTTGACAGCAATGACCATCCCGGTGCCAGGCCTGGTCGGGGCAAAGGTGTTCTCGTCGATCCATCCCTTGAAGACCGACCCGAAGCCACCTTCGCCAAGCACACTGTCGGGCCGGAAGTTCCTGGTCGCCGTCTTGAGCTCGTTGAAGGTGAAGCTCCTGACATTGGCTGATTGAAGGATCTCACCCTCGCTCCGAGGGGTGGGAGGCACCGATGCCGACGAGACACGACTGCTGGACGTGCTCAGCCCTGTCCCCTTTCTTCTTGCATACCAAGAACTTGCCCCTAAACATCACATACAGCGCAGTACAAATTATTATTTATTTTTCTGTTTGGTTGCAATTAAGAAGAGCCTTGCGCACCATCTTTGTGCTTAGTTTCTCTCTTGTCAAAGTAAAGATCAGGAACAAAGTGAATAAAATCAAGAGAAATCAAAAGATAGCTACCGAAAGCCTCTCTCTCTCTCTCTCTCACTTTACAGACGAAACGATCCAAAAGGAAGAGTCTATATTCTACAAAAGTACAGGAAAAGAAGATGCAGGTGCTACAAGACGCCAAATTATGCGACGAAATTGGCCTAGACTGACTACACACAGCCTGTCCCAAGCGACTGAAACTAAAAACCGCCATCACCTACTACCACTAATACCACCGTTCAATTCAACAAACACGAGGCACGACACGATGAACAGTACTCTGAACAGAAAGAAAACCACTAAGGGCCGAAACCAAGATTTACACATGCAGCACAGGCTTAGTCCGTCCGGTCAAATCGTCACTCATGCCTCAAAACTTGAGACAAGAAATGGAACTAGTACTAGTAGTAATTAGTAAATGAGAATAGTGCTGCTATGATGAAGAAGAGGAAGAAGGCGTGTTCACCTGAAGGGGAGGCGCTTCGAGAGGGGCAGCAGTTACCCATGGCGATCAAACAAAACCCACCAACCAACCGCAGGAACAGATGAGTAAACTCTAGAAAACACCAGATCGATCCCCCCGAAAGGCGGCGGCTTTTTGCTCCAATCGATCACTAGAGCTCGCTGCTCTCACAACGCACGGGATAAGAAGGAGTAGAGCTCCAAGAGGAGGAGGAACACGGATAAAGGTTAGACCTTTGCCCCAAGCTTGGTGATGCTATATATACACTATCTATGCCTTTCTCTCTTTCTTTCCTGGGCTATCCTGTTGCTCGAGCGATCACGGGAGGTGGAGCTAAGGTTGACCTTTCTCTCCCACCACTTGGAGGCAGAAGCACGGGCGCTGGCACTTGCCCAAGGAGGAGAGGGAAGAGGGCATTAATGGCGGGGGGAGCGAGAAGAAGACGGTGGGCAGGGCGGCTGCTTGGGTTGCGCCGATTGCTCCAAACAGGGCATCGCTCCCTTTATACTCCGAGACGATCCTTCCGTCCACTAACAGGTGGGTCCCGGTTGTCAGTCCAGCGGCGTGTGTGAGCCGTCGGATGTGGATCCGACGTTCACGGTAGGTTCAGTCACTGCCTAATCAAACATTTCATTTGCCGTACCCCGTTTGTCGATTAATTTGTGATCACTTCCTTCATCACTTGGTAATTGGACTGTGAATGGGCGTGTTTACCAAGCCGGATGACCCAGTTCTTTATTTGTTTCTGTGTTTCGCTATATTTGTCTATGGTCGTAAGAGTATCTGTTTTAATATATTTTCTCCATTGAAAAATATAGGACGTATTTTGACTTTACATAAGAGTATCTGTTTTAATATATTTTCTCCATTGAAAAATATAGGATGTATTTTGACTTTACATAAAGATTAAGGAGGTGATGAAATTGTTAAAATTATAAAAGAAAATGACTTAGATACTCCTTATAATTACCTTGAAAAGATAGGAAACAATGCTTTGTGTACGTGGTAATAAATAAATGTAGACGATAAACAGAAAATAAATAGGCCATAGAAGGAAAAGCCTTATTAAATATACATGTAAGTTTTATATTCCTCAACAATTTTTTTCAAACTATAGGCCTTATATTTCTCAACAGATGGAGTATGTATCTACTAAGGAAATCTAGAGTGTAGTTGTTATAATTTTTCACTCTCTACCTCTGTTTAGATAATTTGAAATATGTTAAATGGTTACGGTATGCCATTTAATAGGAATATGTATAGTCATTTTTATTAAATATATTTTATATTTACTATTTTCTTGGTCAGTGCGTATATTCAATGTGCTGTGAATAAATATAGCGATACATAGTGAGTACTTCAACAAAACTTTTGCTTGCATTTTTTGGGGTTAATCTCGGTAATTCTCTTTTGCAATCAACTTGCGTGGACGGCGTGCCGGCACGGGAACACTTGTGAACGGATGAACGGAAGCACCTTCAAACTTGTCAACTGATTGTAGGAATACAACTATTAATTTGCGACTCTCACTCATTATAGTACCACACTTTTTTAAGAGTGGTCTTTTGTCGTTGTTTATCGGTTGTAAACATCGACCGACCATTCCGCACGATCCATGGATGTCGTATTTTATTTCCTTTTGATTTTATACTAGGTAGGAGATCGCTGAATTATTGTCCCATTCCGGTTGGGTTTCGAGTTTCAACCACAAAGATTGGGAAAAAAAACCCTCGTAATTTCGATCGCTAAACCTGACTGAAGGCACTCATCCACGAAAGCATTAATTTACCACAAAATGTCGAATAGTTGTCCGTGACCGGGGTGACAGGAGGCATGGAAATTAATTAAGCTTGAATTTGGAGATACTTGCAGTACTGATGACAAGTAGTAATTAATCGGCGTATCCGTGCATGATATTCTAAATCTAATAATCTGATTAATTCCAGCTAGCCTAGCCTAGCCTAGCTAGTCTCGATATATCACGTACGTAACGCTTGCATGCATGCTATCGCCAGCCAAACTGATATCTCTTGCATCTCCGCGCGCGCGTTCAGAAACCACTGCAGCTCGATCTGCCATTAGCCTAGCTTTGGTCTGCAGAAACACAAGCTTTAATTTGCTGTACCATGGTTGAAAAACGTGGTGGAATATCTAGCTAGAAGCGGGGGCAAATGGATTTGTGCTAGCCGCTAGCTGAAAAAGGTTTGGAATTTGTACGCGTAGTGCATTTCTGGAGTCTCACGTAATCTCTCTCTCTCTCTCTCTCTCTCTCTCTCTCTCTCTCTCTCTCTCTCTCTCTCTCTCTCTCGGTTCATCAACGGCGCATGCGCACCGTGGAGGGTCAAAAGAAGCATGCTGAACTAGTGATAACTAGTTGTTTTTTCTTAATTTCCTTTTGACAAGGCAGGCAGGCAGGCAGGCTCCCTGCTTAATTGTGGTCTCTACTGCTTGCATTGCACGAGCCCCTACAGACAGACTCTACTCAGAGCCACGGGCGACGCACGTACGCACGCACGCATGACGCGTCAGTTGAGATCATGCATCTTTAGTTTAATTTGGATCCCAGGTCTGCGTGCGTGCGGCCCAGAAGTATCGCATCTCTGTAAATTTATCCCGCCCGTCTTTTAAAACGGAGGATGAGATGAACAGCTAGCGTGCCTGGAATCAATAGTCTTGAAAATATGCTTCAGATTAAGCTGTGCTAAAAGCAGTCAAGTGCTGCTGTTGATCGCGAAGTTACTGTGTACCATTTCCATCCAGCCGTGCGCTTGCTCTTCAGTGAAAGTTTCTGTTTTCCCTTTCTGGCACGTTGACACACGTGACTAATTATATATATGGCTCGGATGCTCAAATTTTGATTTTGTTGACGACCTAATATTCGATTTTATGAAGTATCGAGGGGAGTCTAAAATCGAGACTACGCAGAAAAGAACATAGTGTCTATTGCTTTATATCTACTAGTACAATACACGTGTGTTTGCAACGATATCTAAAAAAAGGTAATAGATATAATCAAAACATGACAAGGATATAATAATCATCTAATTATTACGTCATTATGTTATCCGAGTATATCCCTTATCGTTAAGGGATAAATTTTACATAGTAGCTGTAAGTCTTTCTACGACCACTTAGTCGTATGCCTTTCTACGACCGCCACGTAGTCCTAAGTCTTTCTACGACCACCAGATAACCGTAAGCCCTTCTACGACCATCCAAGTAGTCATAAGTTATCCTACGACCACCTTGTGGTTGTGAGACTTCTGCGACTACTCAATCTTCAACTGGCATATCTACGATTACCTACTACATGGTAGATCTATCTGATGAGACGGTTAGAATGTGTGCTTATTCCTAATAACCGCACACGATCTATGGCTTCTCGATAACAACTCATGTGCGGTTTTGTCAATATAAATGAAGTCGATGTATGTACTACAATTAACTAGTAGACCCTATCTTAAAAAAATACCTCATTTAAAAGCTACAATAACGCCCTTTTAGAAGCTGAAAAGAACAGGGCCTATCTCTGATAACAACCGTTGCACGATGAATGGGCCACCATGTCTGTCTGACAATAACGCCCGCCAGATGGTTATCTCCCGAAACGTTGAGACGTCTTTTGGCGCAGGACAACGGTTGTCGTTTTGTCAACTATATAAATGTTAACACTAGGAGGGAAAGGGATCAGAACACATTAGATCAGGAGATAGTGCTAAGCATTTCGCATTACTCTCAAATGTAATTAATTTCTCTGAGCAATAGCCTCAAATGACGTAGGGTTATTATTTTCCTAGGAGAAGGCCCGAACCTATATAAAAATTCATGTGTCTCTACTTTGTACGTTCATACATTGAGTCTTTTAGAGTTTCCCCAAATCCAAACAAATCATACGTAAGATCGATATTAAAACATCAACAGTTGGTGCCGTCCATGTGAAAGTTCTTCCAAGGCTCTAGTAATTTCCTTGAGGGCAAGTTCTCTTTCTTCTGATGTCTTCATGATAGGGGAGTGGAACAAGGAGAACTAGTTTGACTTGGCCGATTATACATATCTCAACATGGATGCCTGCTATGATTATGAGTAGATGATGCTTGCTTCCGACGGTGAGGCTGTCCCTAGAGATCCATCATGGGATCTAGGAGACTCCACTGCGAGAAATGCTGAGGAGGGGTCCATATCTCCCACAGCAGTACGCTAGACGGGGGAACCAGATTCCTCGGATAGCAAGGGTCAATCCAACCATGCACAGGACTTGCAATGTGATGAGAGGTGTCGGACCCAGATTTTTCAATCCGGAATCTACTGTGTTTCACTGCACTAATCCCTGGATCAGTAGTTAGTGCACACAGGTACATTGCTGAATCATGTCATACATCGCATAAACTTTAATAATAATACTGAATTAAAATACACCACATCGGGTGAATGTTTACAAAAGGGGCCGTCGGGCCAAATGTTTACATTACATACATGCAGCGGAAATAGTAGCAAAAGTAAACCCAAATCCACAGGCAAGCGACCAGTAGGGTAATGTGTACAGTATATGCCACCGGAGAACTGGTAACATATATGTACACAAAGCCAGGAGTCCACTTGTCTATGTCTAACTATCGTGGCCTACGCCTTAGTTATCGCTTTTGCTTCCGCCAACGTTGGTAGGGGCCTCCTCATAGGCGTAATGTCCTTGAGTTCCTGTTTCTGAATTTTTGTCGCAAAAGCGAGTGTGAGCACTCCAACCCCATGCTCGCGAGCCAACACACAGAATGCAATATTTAACATGTATAGCTTGTCAAAAGATGGCTCGGGTTTATTTTATTTTGTGAAGAGTGCTTTTGAATACAATTATATAAAAATCCTTAAGACCTAGCAATTTTAAACTCAAGACTTATTTGTAAAGTATGTTGATCTTATAGTTGACACAGATACCATCCACCATTACATGGCATCTGTATCCTATACATATTTCAGCGTTATAGCCGCTTAACTTACCACTGGGACGACACCCAGGACAATTCCAAACTAGGACCATCAGCAGTCCTACACCTTTCCATTATCACCCACCAAGATTTTTGAAATAGAACTATATCTAGTTAAGTTCCCATGTCTGCCCTTGACCGTGGGCACGGCTATTCGAATAGTTTTGACTCTGCAGAGTTTGTACACTTTCACCACAAGAGACAGTCAACTCGTTGCCCCACATAATGCCTTAGACATGTGGTTGAGCAGACCATCACAGTGACTTTTCAAAGTACCTCGCCCCTTCCATCATTTCACCCTGTGGGTCGCTCCCACTTGCGGTGGGTCCCATACGTTGTGCGGGATGTTCTCCTTCGAGCGTCTAGCGGTGGCTCGTCCCCTCGCTAGCCCGCCACGCAGAACTTCACCCCCTGCGAGTGTCCCATTCAAGCCGTCACACAGACTGCCACTTGCACTAACCCACACCTCCTCCTGGAAGGATGACTTTCAGGGTCCGGTAAATCTACTAAGCCAAATTGTATTTTACAGACTTGTGGTTGTACTGTTTTACACGGGTTGACATGACAAGATTCAGTCCTTAGTGATATCTGGGCGGTTCTACCACAAACCACACTCCCGTGCACCACTGCACCATACCCCCGAACCATCCGCCCAGATATTTAAGCAAGTTGGGGTTTTTTGGAAACATAAAGTAATCATATCCGACATGTATCAGTCATTACCACCATGACTGCCCAACCAAAATTTCTCGTGATTAAATTGATGTTTGGGCGTTCTCGCGCCCATGATTACCTAAACAGTACTAAGCACGGCATATAAATTACGGACTTATTTTCGAAAGGTTTATATCGAAATTTTACTAGGGCGACAAAGTCCACATAATCAAGCATTTCAACGGATCATTATTAGCAAGCATTATATTAGGCGTATAACTACCATTTCTGGAAATGAACATACTTTACCTCATAAAATAACAGCATGCATGTTGGTAATTTAAAAGAAATTAACTTTGCAAAATCATAGGTTCAAAATGGTCAAAGTATTAACTCGCCTGGTTCACGGGGTTCTTGGTCTTCTGAAGCTTCTAAGCTGGCTGCCTCAACCTCCTCTTCTTGAGCCTCGTACGCTATTTAATGCGAAATACCCAAATAAACAAAAAGCAACCAATCACTCAAAATATCACCAGAAATTCAAATGAACACCAAAAATTATGGTTCCAGTTCCTTCGGATAGATCTTGAATTTAAATGAATTTAGAAATTTGTCTCACTTAATTTGGAGTTAAAATGAATAAGTTATGCCCATTTAAAGTTTTCAATCCAATTTAAATCTAGAAAAGATTAAATCCTGACAGGTGGGGTCCACTGGAGTTTTTAATTCCTTTTCTTTTTATTTTATTTCCTTAAGTACCGTGTCTCTGACATGTGGGTCCAACTACTGTTCAGTGGGGTCCACATGTCAGTACGGGTTCTATGTACATGTCCCACTGACTAGTGGGGCCCAGTGGTCAGTGGGCTGCTTCCGGCTACAGTGGCCGACAAGTGGGGCCCACCTGTCAGCCCGAGAGAACATAAAGAAAACTCAACCCGGCCTGCGGAGCCGGAGGCTCGAGCAGCGACAGGGAGTTGGGGAAGAACAGTCTTTGGTAGCCAAGTGAGCGGGAGAGGCGTTGCCTACCCTAAAAGGGGAATAATTCCCTTTGAACTACCTTGCGGTGGGAGCCGGCAGAGGAGGTCGGGGGCGACGGCGCCGGCGGCGAGGGGCGACCGAAGGTGTGCGGATGAGTCCCAAAAGGGGTTGCCCGACTTGCGGTGATTCCGAGGGAGGTGCCGGTGAGGTCCGAGAGGCTCGGTGGCGGGCCGGCGGCGAGTGGTGGCGGCGGTTCGGGAGGGGTTCTCGGTGCCGGCGAAGCACGGTCGACGGGGAGCTCGGGGAAGACCGGGAGTGGCTTTGGGGTGTTCTGAGGATGGTTTCGGCGGGAGGAATTGGGCTAATTTGTTGCAATCTTCCGGGGAGCTCGTTGGCCGGCCGTGGGGAAGACGAAGGCGCCGGCGGCGATTTGGGGGCTCTAACTGGAATTGCTTTCTACGGGAGGGAGAATGCGAGGTAGGGATGCCGTGGATGCCCTCGGGGTTCTTATAGGGGGCGTGAGAGGGGCCGGCATCGGGGCTTGCCCGTGCGGTCTTGTCGGGCGGCCATGGCAGGCGGCGGGCTGCAGCGGGAATCCGGGCTGGCGCTCGTGACCGCTCAGACTTTACGCCGCGCACGTGAGCGGACAGCGCCAGGGCAGCGGGGCAGCAGCGAAGCCGGATGCATGGGCGCCACGGGGAGAAAAGGTGCTGAGCGAGGCAGGGCACGCGCAGCGCTCGGGAGAGAAGGAAGAGAAGGGAGGGAGAAGAAAGAGAGGGGGAAGAACGGGCGCGGTGCGGGGCCACCAGCCAGAGGGAGGAGCGGGAGCGAAACCGGGCCCGCTGGCAGCGGTGGGAGGTGGCGGGGAGCAGGCCCGCTGGCAGTGGGGCGTGCGCTGCGTGCAAGGCTGGGCCGGCGGGGGAATTGGGCCGCACGGCCGAAGGAGGGATGGGGTTGGGCTGGTTTCGGCCAGCCTAACTCCATCCAAATCTTTTTTTTTTAGTTTTGCATTTGGGTATGTATTTGGGTGCGTATGCTTGTGTACCCAAATATAAAATTCTGGCTTTATTTAATTTTGCATATATTTTTTTCTTATACTGCTAGTCTCTTTCTTGCACAATTTGTACATACACACACACACATATATATATATATATGTGTGTGTGTGTGTGTTTGTATACTGCTCATTTGCTTTTATTGCTATTTTATGCCTTTATTTTCAAAATGAGATTTTATATTTTTAACTCAGGTTTCTCCCTCCTTATATTGGATCATCTTTTTAGATTCGTATAATAAATTTAAATTTTCTATTAATTAATATGTTTGTTTCCTCTTGACCCTTTTAACTTTTGGAACCTTCACACCAAATTTCTCAGAAAAACATAATAGACTCCAAATTCAAATAAAACATATTGCAGAAATAATTCAAAAAGCTTCACATTTTCAAATTCAAATTTTCAGGATGTTACAAGAGGTCCGCCCACAAGTCTTTGAGTACCCCAGCGACCGCTCGAGCAGTTTTAGCGAGCCTTGGAGTCTGTCATTCCAGGGATTCATCACCAACTAGTGATAGTCACCCTCCAGTTGTCTACGCAGAGAGCGTGGGTGGGCTCCCTGCGAGTCCATTTGCAATCACGTATGGTTCATCTCCAACAAGAGATGGTTATAACCCGGAATTTTCCTACCTGGAAAGGTTTACTCTAGGCCGCGATGCGCTCTCGCTAGAGCATTCTTCAAGCGAGTAGTCCTCCCTCGGAAGTGGAGATTCTAGACAGGAGGTCTTTGCCCTCCCGGCAGATTTTGATCACTCTCTCGAAAGAAGACCTAAGGATCCTCACCATCGGTCACACCCTACCACTCTTCATCAGGATGGCAAGGAGACCTCTCTAGTGATGAACCAAGTCAGTTCTCTAATGAGCGTGGGAGAAATCCCAGAAATAATCGCTCTCCATTAAGGTGGCCACAACTAGCCTAAAAAATTAAGGATCCCGAGACCGCCCAAAGGAGGCAATTGGCTGCCCAGAGGTCTTTGCCTGAGCATTCCCAATATTAGTCTGAAGAGGCTTTAGAGCTCTGACACATCAACAACCTGCTCAAAAACCTGACTTCAGATCTTGCTCGAGCGCTAGGCTACGACCACTTCGCCGAAGGGATTGCGTGAAGGCTTCACAGTATGATGGACAGATTTGAGCAGCCCCGCTGGCATAACTCTGGCAGTCAGACAAGTATGACCGTGTCTAGTCATTCATAGAACTCACCACGTGGGGTTCAATATGATGACGGTTCACGACAGTCACCTAACCACAACTCTAGCCAAAGGAGAGTTCTTCAAACGACTCCAAATCGGTGAGTTGACCATGGAGGCGATCAATCACCACTTCAGGTAAGAAATCTGCAGCACCAGATGGAGTATGGGGAGTACTACCCTTGTATGGACAAGCTAAGGCCCACTACAGGCTGGCTCCGTCCACTATCAGGCATTGTCGAGTACGATCGCCCGGCAACACCAATTACCCTTTCCCACAAAGGAGATGTTAGGAACTCATTACCGGAGGTTGGGCTTTCATTCCTGAACTCCGAGCAGTGCGCTAGCCACCGTGGTTCAGCCCAGTAAACATGGAGAGGTTCGATGGGTCCCAAAATCCCATCGAGTTCCTTCAAATTTACACGACCGTGGTTCGGGCGGTAGGAGGAAACGAGCACATTATGGCAAATTATCTTCCAACGGTGCTCGAAGGGTCTGCTCGCTCATGGTTGCTCAACCAACCATTTGAGTCAAACTACTCGTGGCAACACCTCTGCAATCTTCTATTAGCCAGCTTCCAGGGCACATACAATCGCCCTGGAAAAAAGGACGACCTACACCAGATGCGGTAGAATAACAATGAGACCCTATGGCAGTTCATTAGGCACTTTAGCCAGGTTGTAATTCAATTCTGGATGTCTCTAACGCTTCTGTCATTAGGGCATTCAAGCAGGGTGTTCGCAATAGGAGTTTTATGGAAGACATCACTTTGCATCCTCCGACCACTATCGCCGAGCTCTTTGAGATGGCTAACCGTTATGCGACTGCTGCTGAGGTAGTCGAATGGACTAAAACCATCGACCAGGTCAACCAAAGTTCCAAAGAGGAAGGTGAAGGCAATAAGAGGAAGGAGAAGACCAAGAAGTCCAAGAGCTAGGCCAAAGGTCAGAAGCCTCGGGCCAAGACCTCAAAGGAAGTCTTAGCCATAGGCGATAAGGAGACACGGAACCCCAAGCAATACTCCGATCGGGGCAAATGCAAAGCACCTGCATGGAAGGACAACAAGCCTAGGTGGTGCCCACTTCACAAGAAGGAGAGGCACAACCTTCACAATTACTGAGTTTTCCAACAAAAACTTGAGGATTATTATTCTGACAGGGGACTGCTTCCTACTCTCGATGAGGTGGGACAGTCGAGTGGTCGAAAGCACTTGAATGAGGATGAGGACATGCCTTTTCATGATCCAAAGCACACCATCAAGCATATCTATGGAGGTTCATTCGCGAACAAGTTGAAGCGGCAGTATAAGGTTGTTGAACGAGAGGTAAACTTTATCAGCCCATCCCTTGTTAATAATCTTCCTAAGTGGTCGGAAAATCACCATCTGTTTTGAGAAGAGTGACTGTCCGATCCCTTTGACTCGATCCAGTCGGTTTCCGATCATGGTCGAGCTGACTATCAACAATTCTCGAGTAAATACCGTGTTCATTGATGGTGGTAGTTCTTTAAATATTTTATTTGTTAGTGCTCTAGACGAGATGTAAGTCCCTCGTACTAGAATATAACCAGTACAATATTCATTCCATGGAACTGTACCGGGGTCTTCAGCCAAGTCCATTGGCCAAGTTTCTCTGCCAGATCTCTAGGCAACTTCAAGACAGAGAAAATCTCCTTTGATGTGGTCGACTTTGACATGACGTATAACACCATACTTGGACGACCAACTCTGGCACGTTTTCTAATAGTCGCTCATTAGGCATATCAATGTCTTAAGTTACCAGGTCCTACGGGATAGAGGCTATCTTTGAGCCATTGCTGTAGAGAGTACCTGGACGGGTCAACAATAAGGTTTCTGGGCAACGCATTTGCGCGACCGCTTCTGCTCTATTTCATCAATGTTCCTACATTGTATCAAGTCTGTGCTGCTTTCTATTCTTCATTAAGTCCAATAATAAGTCGTTCGTGTGACCGATCAACTTGTTTAAATTTTATTTCTATATATATTTTGAAGTACAATAAGTTACCTGTTGTTAGCACTGTTTTATGCATCTTTAGTTATTTATCTCTTAGTAAAATCTAATTAAGATATTGCCCACATATCCAACAGAGATTACAAGGGGCGCTCAATAATTACGAAGAACAATGAGCAGAAATGTATTACAATCGATCCCGTTTAACTAGCAATAGGGCCTGCCAGGCCCTGCTCGGTTGGGCTGAAAAACTGTGGCTTATGGCTTAAAATGCACTGTAGTTGGCTGAAATTTCACTGTAGTTGGCTGAAGGTGACTTATTTGGCGTAATTAAATTTAAAAAATTTAAAAATAAAAAATATGTTAGCTCATCTCGGACAATGCAAACGAATACAGAAAAAAAGAACTGGCAAAAAGCTTAAAAATTAGAAAAAGATGAAATTTATAAATAGTAAAAATAAGCTAAAAGACAGAAGCTGAAATTGAACCATAATGTGGATGGGTGACCGTGTAGCTGGTGATGAGACGCCTCGTTAGTTCAGGACTGGTGCAGGCTGTCAGCGGTTATTGTCAGTGTTATTCTTCAGGCGCAGTTGCAAGGCAGCTGTTGACAGTGACCTAATGTGATTTTAGTTGTCGGTGGTTTCGCACGTGTAGATTTTAGTTGGGCCAATTCGCACAGATAGCATGTGGACCCATAATAGGCGAAGGATCTTTTAAATTGGATGAATCTGGTCCAAGATATGACAACATTTGCTCCGGCAAGCAATTGTTCGTTGTCTAATATTAAATATAGACTAATTAGCCTTCGTGAGATTTGCAATGTCAACGACATGAAAATGAACTACTGGTAAAAGAAGGAAAGAAAGAAAAGTTTGTCTGTCCCTTGGGTGTGTACGCAAGGAAAAGCCAATCAGTCTCTGATCTGCTCTGTTTGTCCCATTCCCTTTATTTCTTTTATTATTATAGAGGACACACATCCATGCATCATCAAGTACGCTCCCATATATATACACACATATATACACTAGGACTTTTACTTAGCACACAAGTAAAAAGATAGAGACCAGTGATAATTCTCGGAATTATAAAATTTCTACTAAAAATATAATTGTGCGTGTGTAAAAATAGGCATACTATCGAATCAAAACCAAAAAAAAGAGAGCACCTATTGCGATTTGCTTGGGCTGATCGAGTCATCGACCACTTGGACGTCCAATGGATTGTCTTGTGGATTTATTAGCTAATACAAATTACTCCCTTCAAATATATATTATTTTAGATATTGACACGGTTCCCAAATACAACTTTGATTACTATTTTATATTGTAATATAGCTATAACACCTAATAAAACTATAATATTATGAAAAATATTTTTTAAGACAAATCTATACGTATGATTTTAGTGTATCCAGTCTAAATATTTAGAAAGATATCGATATCTAAAAATTTCAATGTTTAACTGCGCGTATCCCAAAAAAATATTGTTAGACTCTGATACCCCTTTTATGCGCAACAACCTCGAATCAGGTCAGAGTTTGTGAGATACAACATGTATGTGCATGGTATCAAGAACGACGAAGATGAATCTCATAAAGAGAACTAAAATAACAATGTTAAAGCAACCACAGTGAGAGAAAAAAGATTTGGCCAAGCTAACAACAAATTCTTTAAGCACAACATCAAAAGAGTATAAAATATTATCGCTCACTCATAACCTTCTCGAATCTTTTAAAACCCTCGGATTCTTGCCCTATACAAGAATCTAGTGCTAAAAAATATCCTAACCTCTAATCCTTTCGTGCGCCCTCTGCATTGGTGAGTAGGGTTGATTGCTTAGTTGCTTCTCTATGGTCACCCACATGGTTTATATAGTCTCTCCTAGCACTTCTCCGATTTAGAGTAGGAATCCTAATCCAAATATGAGTAGAAGTCATAATCCTAGTAGGATTCATCTAGTACTCTTTATAACACACATTTTCAAATCCTAGAAGACTGATATGAGTCATCCTAACTCAGCAATCTCCATCTTGACTCTTATTCGTTGAAGTCACTATGCTCCTCCAATAACTCGCTCCAACTCGGCTCAACCTTTTTTTTTCATTTTTCATTTTTCCTCTCACCTTTAGGAGTGCCCACACCACAGGGGCTCATGCACATCACCGCAATATGTGTGTTAGTGTCTGTGCTAGTCTGTCCAGACCCTCCACTTGAGAGCTCATTCGTTGTGTAATTTGGTTAACCATACCTTCTGTTCCTACAGCCTTCCATGCTATAGAGTTGTATGGCCTCCAAGCTCCACTTGCTCACCGGTACCGCGTGGTTGGTCCTACCACGTCTTCCTTCTTCCAACAACAAGCACATTCGCCTTTGCGTCCGCTAGATTTTGCAACCATTTTTGCAGCTCTACACATAACTGCAGCTGAGAACTGAGTACTAACCATTAATGACACAGTTTTCTTCTCTTGATGATGATTTTTAACAGACCTCCTATTGGTTGCTCCACCTTAAAGATTACCCTTTAATTGATATCCACCGTTGCCTTAGATACTTTTCATGATTACTTACCCTTTGTAAGTAACTCGTATGACTCCATCTTGAAGTGATACCTTACAACCTTCATGTACAAGCGACCTCACAGATATTATATTTTTCTTTAAACTAGGAACATACTGAACTCCCATCAATATGCGATGTGCTCCATCGTATATCTCCAATGTAACCATTTCCACATCAGTAATTGCATACTCCATGCAATCTGCTAAGTGAATAGTTCCATATGCTGGGCGTAGAGATCTTTTATCGAACATCTTCCTCGCCGAACATATATAGAAGCAATAGCCTGAATTTAATATTCATCGATGAGAAGTAACTGGTTGATTGACGACTAGTGCGTTCGAATCATCTTTTGCTATCGCCACTAAGCATTCACCCTTCATTTGCTTCAAACTCAGACAATCTTTTATCATGTGATATTGCTCATCAATAGATAGCATACACGTGTGTTCTCGGTCTTGCTCTTCTTCTTCCTGTGACCTTTATTTCTGCATGCAATACCTAGTGCAGTCAATGCTTGATCACCCAAGGATAAAGATTCCAATTGCTTTTTCAAGAACTCTGCCTCCAATAGATATACAACCGCCTCTTTGAAGTTAATAGTGGTTTTTCTAATGAGAATATTCATCACCAAATGCTCCCATGATGGTGGTAGAGATGATACCAGTATGACTTCCTTGTCATTATCCTCAATTTTCTCATCCACACTAGTTAGTTATATGATAAGTTTATTAAAAATATTGAGATGGTGAACAAACCGTGTACGTTTCTCCATAGGCAACATGTATAGATGTCACTTCAGCATCTACTAGTTTATCAACGACTTTGTCATATACAATTCTTTTAAGTCATTCCATAATTCCTTCGGTGAATTCTCCTTGATTACCAACTACTTTATCTCATCAGAGAAATATAGGTGGATTGTACTGACAATCTTTGGTTCCATCACCTTACAGTTTTTATTGGATGTCTTTTCTGATTTGTCCCCTTCAAGAGCATCGATTAGCCCCTACTGGACAAGGATATTCTTCACCATGCATTACCACACGCTAAAATTTTCTCTGTCGTTCAATTTCTCTACTTGATTTCACATCGTCGACATCTATCTTGATTTTATGCCACCTGAAGCTTTACCGACCTTCTCACAAATTAGATTAATTCGGACTTGGCTCGGATACCACTTGTTATACTCTGATACCCCTTCTTATGTGCAGCAGCGCCCGAATTAGATCAGAGTTTATGAGATATGGTACAAACATGTATGGTATCAAGAACGAAGAAGATAAATCCCGTAGAGAGAACCAAAATAACGATATTCAAGTAACCACGATGAGATAAAAAAGATTTAGTGAAGTCAATCGCAATTTCTTTAAGCACAACCTCAAAAGAGTTCAAAGGATTATTGCTCACTCACAACTCTTTCAAATATTTTAGAACCCTCGGATCTTGCCTTATACAACAATCTAGTACTAAAAAATATTCTAGCCTATAATTCTCTTGTGTGCCCTCTACTTTGGATGAGTAGACTTGATTGCTTCTTCATAGTCACCTCCATGGTTTATATAGTCCCTCGTAGCTCTTCTCCAATTTAGAGTAAAAATTCTAATCCAAATAGGAGTAGAAGTAGTCCTAACCGAAGTAGGATTCCTCTAAGACTCTTTATAGCACATATTTTTCAAATCCTAAAAGACTATATATGAGTTACCCTAACTCAGAAGATATGTATCTGGCACTTGAGAGAGGAATAGCAAGCGGATCGATGGACGTCCCTTTTTGCTAATCTAGTCCCTTGGGCTCAGTAGGTACCTACTGAGCTCTCCTAACTCGGCAAGACGTTGTCAATCGCCCAACGCTCAATTAGCATTTGATTAGTGGTTAATTAGTGCTAATAATACGACATTAGTATTAATGGTGATTAATTTGGCCCCCTATCGATCTGCTGGTCCTGTCAAGCTACGGTTGCTCGGCAGGTGCTTCCGAGCTCTTGTGGCTTGGCAGTACCTGTAGAACTGTTGTAGTGTGGGAGGCGACATGTGCCGCCTCCAATGGCTGCCAAGTTTAGAAAGAGAGGTCTAAATTTACAAAAATCGGTATTCAGGGGCCAATTTTGAAGGAACAAAGTTTTTTTAGTACAATGAGGATACACTCACACACACGCACATACACAACAGCACACACTCACACCCCTATGGGAATACATTCAATACACACGCTTTAAGATAAACGGATATTCATAAGTCTCTATGACCACTAGAAACGTCCACTTACACATATATACTCAGAGAACACTATTTCAAAGATACTATTAATATAAATAGCGCTCCTCTTAAGGTGCGGCAGGCTGGATCGATCAAGGGCGGGCTGGCAGACACTCCGAAAAGGATCCCCTTCCCCCTATACAATACAATTGATCGCTTTCATGCGCTCCATCCTCTTGCAACTGGCTCTAGTAGTCTAGTCTCTACATGTCTAGTGTGAATAGGGGTGGCAACGAGCCGAGCCAAGCCTGGCTCGGCTCGGCTCGTGAAAGCTTGGTGGAATGGAGGCTCGGTTTGGCTCGGCTTGGTTAGGATATCAAGCTTTTTTGTGGGCTCGGTTTGGCTCATGGTGCGACTCGAGCCAGCTCGCGAGGGCTCGCGAGCCAACAATGCAAACCAACAGAGTCGACAGCCACCGAGCCACCGAGGGGAACCGACGGGCGACGGCCAAGAAGACGACCACCTCACCGCAAGCAAGCGTCAGCAACCAGCCAAACGCCCAAACCCTAACCCCTTCTCGCAATCAGCCAACCAACAGTATACCCCAGAGATTCATCCCATTCCCACATTCATCCAAGCATAGCCAATAGTGAACTAGAGACATTAAGCAATCAATCATACGAGAGGAGGCTTACCGACGACGGCGACGAGGACGGCGGCTGCGTGCTACCGTCGGCCGAGGCACCGAGCCACCTCGCTAGCTGCCACCGAGTACTCCCCCGGTGTACAGGCGGCGGCTAGCCGGCAGTGGCCAGCTGAGGCAACCTGCCTCCCAACCCAACACCTCGGGCAAAACCAAACAAAATTAGCAAGCCAAAAACGGTAGATCGGGGTAGGATTTGGAGAAAAGTACTAGATCGGTCGGATCCGCCATGGCTCACGGGCGGCGCCGAGCGGCAAGCGGAGCGGCCGGGCCGTGGCTCACAGCGCGCCGAAAGGCAAGGAGGCGCGGGAGGGGGAAGCTGCACCGGTGCGACGCGGCGGCGTGAAGTGAGAAGCCGGGGCCCGGGGCGGAGGAGCTGAGACCGTGGGGAGGCATGGAGCCGGGGACGGAGGACCCGAGGCGCGGCGCCGAGGGCAAAGAGTCGGGAGCGACGGGAGGGGCGCGTGAGTGGAGACTGGAGAGAGGGAAACTGAGAGGGAGAGCCGGAGAGAGAGAGCCGAGGGAGTAGCGGCCAGTGGGGAAGGTGAGGAGGCATCGGCAGACGGTTCGGCAGGGGAGGAAGAAGTGAGGCATCGGTGCCTCGGTGGAAGGAGTTGGGCCTATTTGGGCTGAGCCAACCAAGCCGCTCGCGAGCTAGCTCGGGCTCGGCTCGTTTAGAGCCTGAGCTTTTTTGCTGGCTCGGCTCGGCTCATTTCATTTACGAGCTGAGCCAAGCTTTCACGAGCCCGAGCTTTTTTGCCAGCCCTAAGTGTGAACTCCTGTACGTATTGTCATAGTTCTTCTGCTCTGCTGGGAGCTGCTGCCTCCAGTCCAGCTCTTGTAGGCCTTTCTTTCTTTGACTTAATTGGGAGCTATAATGTCCTTGCTAGGCTCACTCACTGTCCTGCCCAGCCCCCAAAGTCTAACTGATTGACCAGATTGATCTGGTCCACTCTTCATTTTTTTTGCCTGCTCCGGTTGAGTCAGCTGACGATTTCTTTTGTTTTTTGCCGGGACCAACTCTGTTGCCCCTCTCAAAAGAAAAAAAAAACTCTGCTTGCCGGTTCTCATCGTCTACTTATTGATCAGTCAGATTATTTTCAAGTACTCAGTCAAGATAATGAATTTGATACGTGCTCGAGGTTTTTTTTATTTCACTCGCTGCATGTTTGTGTTTGTGCTGCTCCTGCCATTGATGTTACTGGTAACTTTATGTCCGAGTTTTTCTTAATTTTGTCTTTCGTTGGTCCACTACTTGCAGCTAGCCAGCTTTACATTATTAGCTAGTACATACCATTGTTTCAGAATGACATGATTGTTAAGATACAAACGCCTCAGTTTATCAGGAAATTATAGAATAAACACAACACCAAGAATCGATTTTGTCCACTGTATCCGGTCGTGACGCCCTGCCCTCTGAGTTAGGTTGAAGTTTTTCTTTTCAACTTGTGCATTTTCTTAGTTCCCTATTAAGTAGGAGTAGCCGAGTAGATCATCATGTGCAGTTTAATTAGAAGGGATTTAGTGGCTGGTAGTAATTTAACTATAAATTATACAATAGTGTTGCAATTGTCCTCGATCTAGTACTGAGTGACCGGTGCCCGCCTAATAATACTCTAGTTTTTTTAGAATCATGATAATACTCTAGTTGAGGAGGAGTCAAAGGCATCTAGCAATATATCCAGTGCTGCCGCTATGTGCATGTGCCATGCAGTGCAGGGGAATCCCCGAGTCCATGCATCGATCGAGTTGACCTTTGTTTGCCCTTTGTCGCTGTTCATGCATGTGCCGATCGATGAATGTGGCCACCAATTCATATATACTAGCCACGTAGGCGTGGTGCCACGCCACGCCAGCCACCGTGTGGACCGAAGTAAAAGAGACGAAAATTCGCAAAAAAGAAAGCGTAGGGTTTTTTCGCAAAAAAATCGAGGGTCTTTTCGCAATAAAAGGAGAGTGGAGGGGCTTTTTCGCAAAAAACCGAGGATCTTTTCGGAAGAAATAAGTGCCTGTTCGTAATTACGGGAAACCGCGGGTCGCTACCCAGCAAAAAAGTGTGTAGGGGCTTTTTCGCAAGAATCTAGGGACCTTTTTGTGAAAACTGGGGATCTAAATGTAATTACCAAATCTTCGTGGGCTGTTTCGCGGGGGGCTGACACGTGGATGGTCTCGGGGGACAGAGAGTCCCCCGGCTTTAATATGTGGAGTATTGCAAGCTCGAGTATTGTATATTACATCGATTGAGGCAGGTGTCAACGGTACATAGTTTCACTCTAAATGGCTTTAGTTTCTATCTTTTTTAAGCCAAAAGTTATTTAGAACGCATCGACTTTTAATTTTGGTTTATTTTAACTTTTTGTCTCTTTTTTGCTTTTTTTCTCTTATTCATTTGCATTATTCATGACGATATATCAGTTTTTTTCAATTTTTTCTCAGAAAAAGCTAACAGCCGCTACAGTGCACTTTTAACCAAAAGCTATAGCTAGAATTTTAAGGCAAAAGCTAGTTATAGCATCACCCATACATGTCCATGCATATATTTCAAAATCAAATGTCTACCTTAGCTAGCTAATTTATTAATTATTTGTTTCTTCTAGCTAATTTATTAATTATTTGGTTCTTCTTTCAATCCATCTTCATCTCTACTAATATAAAAGGGAAATTTGTCCGTCGTCCTCCCCTCCACTTAGCACGAAGCAATTTAAAAACAGCTCCCAAAAAAAATCAACAAGTTCTCCAGAAAATTTGTTCACCCAGCTCAATCAATTGACTCGGCCATAGGCAACCCAATCCCACGCACAACGTGCCCTCACTCTGCTTTCTACCTCACAACTCACACCACGGCCTCACCTCACGCTGATGAAATCGAGGCCGACATCGAGGGTGCCCTTCCCCAACTTTCTCTTTCCCCACACCTCACGCCACAAGGGCTGCCACCGCACTTGAGGTCGTTGCCGCTCTGACTAGGGCTGAGATCTAGATTTTGGGGGCCACCGCCTCGACTCACGTTGCTACCACTGCAATCGAGGCTGATGGTGAGGGGGCCCTTCCCCACATCCCACGTCACCTCTGACACACTTGAGGACACCACCGCTCTGAACTGCGACGCCAATGCACTTGAGGACGATGGCGCTCTGGTCTGAACCATTATGGGGACCGCTGCCTCGATTCACACTGTCGTCATCGATGCAACAATCGAGGCCGATAGTGTGGGGCCCTTCCCCATGCCCCCACGTTGCCGCCAACACACACGAGGGCAACGCTAACGCACTGGAGGACGACGATGCGATGACGGTCCAATCTGAGCCATTGTGGGGGCTGCCACCTCGATTCACATGCTGTCGTAACAACAATCGAGGCTAAGGTAAATATTTTGCTCCCACTCTAATTTTCTTTGTGTTCTAGTTTTCTCACATGTTTGATTTCTAGCTTTTGTGCAATCTTGTTTGTTTGTTGGCAAATGTTACTGATGCTTGTTGGTTTTCTCACCATCACATTACATGTTGCATATTTGTTTGAGCCTATTTGCACATCATGGTATAAACGGTACTATACTATGAGGCTAATAGATTTCAATAAGAATTCGACTAATGTAGATAGACAAACATAAGTGAGTAGTAGTATTACAACATTACACTACTTGTATCGGGCAGATATGACAAGAAGAAATGAACCACATACTGACACTAATATACATATGTATGTCAGTGATGAAGTAGCATCAAATTTTAACTGTTGAGGAGCCTTTTGTGATATGACAAGAGTTTTTTCTTTACATTTAAATTAGGTCAAATGTTAAAATTGTTGAATATGTAGTTACAAACTGATGTGGACAAAAACAAATACTAGTACATAGGAGTGAATAGTTGTCAGTTGTTGAAGAGCCTTTTGGTGATAGCAAAATATTGAAAGGAGTTTTTTAATTTACATATTCCAATCAGAGTGTTATACTTTCCTGGAGCTACCGGTTAATTGTTAAAGTTATTGAAGAACATTTTGGTTAATGAAGACATAATTTTTCAGAGTCACCGCCATAGTTACTAAAACTTACAAGAGCAAAAAACAAAGCAATGTTCTTAAGAAAAATAAAATGACAACCAAGGATTAGCTTGAGTATAACGATGCAATACTAGGGGAGTGGTAGCACTGGCACATTTATGTTCTCCGGAGATAGACATCAAGAAGGTTAATGACAAAAATTGCTAAATGTAGAGCATGAACATACATGTACTAACATTATAACATACCTTCTTGAGAAAAATAGGATGGTCAACGAAAACACGATCAACTCCCCTTTTTTAGTAGTGGAAGAAGTGCAATGTTTCTATACTATCACCAACATTTACCTATAGAAGTAAATTTTTTTAGTATTCACAACATCAGAAAGCTTAAATAAGTTAAATACAAGCTAAATAGTAGTATAGATCATTTTTGTCCCATGCATCCTAGCTCGGCAAGACGTTGCCAATCGCCCAACCCTCAATTAGCATTAGATTAGTGATTAATTAGTGCTAATAAATACGACATTAGTATTAATGGTGATTAATTTGGCCCCCCTATCGATCTGCTGGTCCTGCCGAGCTATGGTTGCTCGGCAGGTGCTTCCGAGCTCTTGTGGCTTGGCAATACCTGTAGAACTGTTGTAGTGTGGGAGGCGACATGTGCCGCCTCCAATGGCTGCCAAGTTTAGAAAGAGAGGTCTAAATTTACAAAAATCGTTATTCAGGGGCCAATTTTGAAGGAACAAAGTTTTTTTAGTACAATGAGGATACACTCACACACACGCACATACACAACAGCACACACTCACACCCCTATGGGAATACATTCAATACACATGCTTTAAGATAAGCGGATATTCATAAGTCTCTATGACCACTAGAAACGTCCACGTACACATATATACGCAGAGAACGCTATTTCAAAGATACTATTAATATAAACAGCGCTCCTCCTAAGGTGCGGCAGGCTGGATCGATCAAGGGCGGGCTGGCAGACACTCCGAAAAGGATCCCCTTCCCCCTATACAATACAATTGATCGCTTTCATGCGCTCCATCCTCTTGCAACTGGCTCTAGTAGTCATAGTAGTCTCTACATGTCTAGTGTGAACTCCTGTACGTATTGTCATAGTTCTTCTGCTCTCCTGGGAGCTGCTGCCTCCAGTCCAGCTCTTGTAGGGAAATTTAACTTTTTGCCACTCTTAACATTGCCACCTACTCAAATGCCATCCTCTACATTGCAATTAATATTTTGCCACTCTCCAGCCTACGTGGCGCCCATGTCAGTGCGAAACCCGCCACGCTGGCCCGCGCCCGCGCTGCGCCCGCGCCTTCGCCTCCGCCTCCACCTCTGGCGCAGGCGGAGGCCTACAGCTCTAGTAGTCATAGTAGTCTCTACATGTCTAGTGTGAACTCCTGTACGTATTGTCATAGTTCTTCTGCTCTCCTGGGAGCTGCTGCCTCCAGTCCAGCTCTTGTAGGCCTTTCTTTCTTTGACTTAATTGGGAGCTATATAATGTCCTTACTAGGCTCACTCACTGTCCTGCCCAGCCCCCAAAGTCTAACTGATTGACTAGATTGATCTGGTCCACTCTTCATTTTTTTTATTTAATTACATGCCTGCTCCGGTTGAGTCAGCTGACGATTTGTTTTGTTTTTTGCCGGGACCAACTCTGTTGTGTTAGATTGATCTCTCCCAGATTAGCCCAACGGCTAATCTGGACCTTGATCACGTGCCCTGATCGGGGGCGCTCAGCCCAACAACTGGCTGATGGGCCCCCGTCGCACTGCGCTATATAAAGAGGTGGGGGCCCGCGGCTCGCGTCACGAGGTTCGACTGAGCCGTACACCCCACCGACAAAACCCTAACCGATCTAGAGGGGGCGCAGCCAGCGGCGGGAAGCTCCACCGTGCCGCCATCGTCGCCGCTCACCGGGAGACGCCGTTCTTCCCCGACCGTCGCTGCCCGTGCGCAGACCTCACCGACGAACCCGAGATGGCCACCTCCTCCTCCACGCCGTCGGACGGTTAGTACCTCTCCCTCTCCTCTCCACTCTCGGATCTAAACCCCAAGCGCAAAAGAGAGGCCCTAACAATGGTATCAGAGCGGGAAGAGTCCCATGATCCCGAACCCTAATGTATCCCCAAATGTTGGATCGGCAAACAAAAAAAAGGAAAAGGGGAGGGGTTTGGCTCGACCGTGGCGCGCCGCCGCTCTGCGCGGCTCGGGCCACCGTCGTTGCTGCGCTGGCCGCCGCCCGTGCCGCCGCCTTGCCGCCGCTTGGCGCCGCCGGAACCGCCAGCCGTTGCCCGGCCGCCGCCGCCTCCCGCCGATGGGCGCCTCGCGCTGGTCCGCGCTGCCGCTGCTCCGCCCCGGTGACGCCGCCGCTCCACGGAGCCCGCCGCCGCGCCCCACCTCAGCCGCCCCTCCGGAGCCGCCGCTCCGCCCCGCGCCGGCGATCCGATTTTTTCGGGTTGGGCCGGTGGAAATGCCCTTAGGGTTAGGGTTACGGGAGTGGGGGTTTTGATCGGGCGAAAAACCCTCCCGGCCGTCCGATTTCGATCAACGGCTAAGGATGAGGGGGCCAGTTGGGCCGGCTGCGTGCTGTTGGGCCTTGGAGCGCGCACGCGCTCAGGCGCGCTGAGAGGGCCGACTGGGCCGCGGCCGAAGGATTGGGCCAAATAGGCCGTTTTGAACAGTATTTCCTTAAATGAATTTTATTGTTATTTCAGAAGCTTTTTTTTATGGAATTTGAATGAAAATTGAACTAAAATCTCTGTAAATTTTGCACCAACGTGTTAATTTTTTCAGAGATTAAATATGCACAGTTTAATGCTTCTGAATAATGAATTATTTTTAGAATAATTACAGTTTCCGCTGCAAAAGTTAATGTTGATTGCTTTTTCATTATTAAATTCGAACCAACGGGAGAATTTAATTTTGGAAAAATAGATATAAATCCCAGTTAATTATGATATTGTTATTTTCTGACCAACGTTGATAATAACAGTATTATAATTTTTAATTGATGATTTTATGCATTATTTCTATTTCTACCCAACGGTGATGTAGATTTAATGTATAGATAAAATTGATTTAAATTGTATGTCATATTTTTGACCAACGTTGGAAATAAGGCATATAATTTTCCTGTTATGTTCTCACTTTATTTGAAATATTTTTCAGGAGGATACAACTTGATGAGTTGTATCATAGAGATCCCCACTCTCAAAGGAGATAATTATGGAGAGTGGAAGAAAAAGATAGACTTAGCGTTTATCTTGGCTGAGGTGGACTGGGTTCTCACTACAGCACGTCCCACTGAGCCTATGGCACCAGTGAGGGATCAAAATGAGGATGATACTGCTTGGCAGAAAAGACAGAGGGATCATGCTCCCTTACAGATGTCTTATGACCTTGAGCATAAGAAATGGACCACAGCCAACAAGAAATGTATGGCTGTGATAAAGAACACGATTGAGCCTGCTATTGTGGGCTCAATCGCAGAGTGTGACACTGTCACAGAGTACCTTGAGAGAATAAAGAGTCAGTTTACTGGCTCTTCAAAGACTTATGCTACACAGCTGATTAAACAGCTTGTGACAGAGAGGTACTCTGGTGGTGGCAGTATACTGAGGATGAGCAACTTGGCATCCAAGCTTAAACCAATGGATTTGGCTCTCAAGGATAAGTTCCTTATTCATTTGGTTTTTGCTTCCTTGCCTAAAGAGTTTGACACTTTTGTTGTCAACTATAACATGCAGCCCGAGAAATGGGACTTGGAAAAGTGCATAGCTATGTGTGTGCAAGAGGAGGAAAGAATTAAATCCTCACATGGTGGATCTATCAACTATGTGAAGGATAACAAGAAAAAGAACTTCAACGTGCCTCCTTCTCAAAGAACAAGGAAAAGCCTCATCCATCGGCCTCAACAGAATAAATTTGTTGTAGACAAAGATCGTGTCTTCACTTTGCAAGAAGACGGGACACTACAAGAAGAACTGTCCTGATTATTTAAAGATGATAATGGCAAAGAAAGGTGAGAACATTATTACCTTTATAAATGAATCCTTGTATGTGCAATATTCGAAAACCACTTGGTGGATTGACTCAGGAGCAACTGTTCATGTTGCTAATTCTTTACAGGGATTCCGTTCGACGAGGACTACGCAAAGAAACGAAAGATGCATTAAAGTTGCAAATGGAGTCCAAGCTGAAGTTGAAGCCGTTGGTGATCTTTCATTAGAGTTAGCTAATGGCTCCAATCTTTACTTAGAGATGTCCTTTTGTTCCTCTTCTGAGAGGAATTTGATTAGTGTTTCCAATTTGGACAAAGATGGTTATGATTGTAATTTTGGAAATGGCAAGTGTGAAATAATGTTTAATAAAGAATGTGTTGGTCTTGCCATCTTACAGAATGAGATTTATTTGTTATCATTATGTGATGATGTGAATGTCGTATGCGATAATGGGAACGTCGCGTGCGAAAGTGATTGAATCTCGTCTCACGAATGTAAAACAAAACGAAAGAGAACTCTAGATGAGTCGTCGAAATTATGGCAATTGTCGGTTAGGCCATATTTCGAGGGGAGAATAGAAAGACTAGTTAAGAATGATATTCTTCCTCCATTAGAGTTCTCGGACTTAGAACAATGCAGAGAATGCATTAAAGGAAAATATGTAAAGAAAATTAAAAAAGACGCTAAAAGAAGCACAGGAGTTCTACAAATTGTTCACACAGACATTTGTGGTCCTTTCCCTGTGAAAAGTGTGGATGGTTATGACTCGTTCATAACATTCATGGATGATTACTCCCGTTATGGATATATTTATCCAATCAAAGAAAGAAATGAAGCCTTGGATAAATTCAAGATATTTAAGGCTGAAGTTGAAAACCAACACGATTTAAAGATTAAGATAGTCCGATCTGATCGTGGGGGGAGTACTACGGTCGACATACCCCATATGGACAAGTTCCTGGACCTTTTGCGAGGTTTTTACAGGAAAATGGCATAGTAGCCCAGTATTCCACACCGGGCGAACCTCAGCAAAATGGAGTAGCTGAAAGACGCAACCGTACCCTGATGGATATGGTGCGAAGCATGATGAGCTACTCCACACTACCATTGAGTTTATGGATGGAGGCGTTGAAAACCGCCATTCATATTCTCAACAGAGTGCCTAGTAAGTCGGTGCCCAAAACACCGTATGAGATGTGGACAGGGAGAGTTCCCTCACTAAACCACTTACGTGTGTGGGGGAGTCCTGCTGAGGCTAAAGTATTTAACCCAAACCTTGGGAAGCTTGATCCCAAAACAGTAAGTTGTCATTTCATTGGCTACCCTGAAAAGTCAAAAGGGTTTCGTTTCTACTGTCCAGATAGATATACAAAGTTTGTAGAAACGAGACACGCTGTCTTCTTAGAGGATGAGATCATGAGGGGGAGCATGGTAGCTCGTGAGATTGACCTTGAAGAGAAGCGGGTGTATGCGCCCACTCCGATGATTCAAGAGCCATTCTTCACACTACCTGCTGTCGCTGCACCGACGGTGCGAGACACTGTGGTGCCAGCACCTGTTATTGTTCCTCCTGTGGCAACAATGAATGATAATGAGGAACCTGTTCTTCAGGATCCTATAGAACCTATTGCCACAGATGAGGGGGAGCAACAGCAGCCTCAAACAGAAGATGTATCAAATGAGGAGGCCCCGAGGAGGTCTCAAAGAGTAAGAAGATCAGCTATTTCTGATGATTATCAGATTTATCATACAGAGGAATTTCAAATGGAGGATGATCCCACCTCATTTGAAGAAGCCATGAAAAGCGAAAACTCTTCAAAATGGCTTGAGGCCATGAAAGAGGAAATGAGGTCCATGAAGGCTAATAAAGTCTGGGACTTGGAAATTATTCCTAAAGGAGCCAAAACAGTAGGCTGTAAATGGGTCTACAAGACAAAACTTGACTCCCAAGGGAATATAGAAAGATACAAAGCGCGACTTATGGCAAAAGGCTTTACGCAAAGAGAAGGGATTGATTACAATGAGACCTTTTTTCCAGTCTCATGTAAAGATTCCTTCAGAATCATAATGGCATTAGTAGCACATTATGATTTAGAGTTACATCAGATGGATGTAAAGACGGCATTTCTTAATGGGGATTTGGAGGAAAATGTTTACATGGCACAACCGAAAGGTTTTGTCGTGGAAGGAAATGAAAGAATGGGATGCCGCCTAAAGAAATCGATTTATGGGTTAAAGCAAGCTTCAAGACAGTGGTACTTGAAGTTTGACAGTACAATAAGAAAATTTGGGTTTAAAGAGAATGTAGAGGACAAGCGTGTTTATGCAAAGTTTAAAGATGGGAAGTTTATCTTCCTAATCACGTATGTGGATGATATCCTCTCGGCTAGTAGTGATGTCAGTCTACTACTGGAGACAAAGAAGTTTTTGTCTTCAAACTTTGATATGAAAGATCTTGGTGAAGCTTCGTTCGTTCTAGGGATCGAAATTCACCGGGATAGAAACAAGGGGACATTGGGACTGTCACAAAAGGCATACATAGAGAAGGTCTTAAAGAAATTTGGTATGCATAAATGTAGTTCTTCACCTGCACCTATAGTCAAGGGCGATAGATATGGGGATTTTCAATGCCCCAGGAACCAGTATGAGATCGATCAAATGAAAGCGGTTCCATATGCTTGGTGTCGGAAGCTTACAAGTATGCTCAAGTGTGCACACGCCCGACTTAGCATTTGTTACCGAGTTACTTGGCGATTCGAGCAATCTGGAATAGAACATTGAAATTGATAAAGAAAGTCTTGCGTTATTTGCAAGGAACAAAAGGCCTCATGATGACATACGAAGATCAGATTTACTCCATATAGTGGGGTATCTGATTCGATTTTGCGGAGATGATAGAAAGTCTACATCCGGATATGTATTCACTCTCATTGGAGGAGCTATATCGTTGAAAAGCTCAAAGCAAACCGTCACTACATCGTCCACAATGTATGCCGAGTTTGTAGCATGTTATGAGGCTATGGGCAGGTGAACGGCTAAAGAAGTTCATACCGGTTTAAAAGTGGTTGACGACATCAATAGACCACTTAAGTTGTACTGCGATAATGAACCCGCAGTAACGTATGCCCACAACAATAAGTCAAGTGGTGCTGCCAAACACATTGACATAAAGTACTATGTTGTGAAAGATAAAGTTCGGGATCAAATTATAAGTCTTGAGCATATAAGTACCGCAAAGATGTTAGCGGATCCGCTTACTAAAGGCTTACCACCCAACGTGTTCAGAGAACATGTAGCCGGCATGGGTTTAAGGGAAAGCCTATGATTCCTGGACTAAAAGATGGCCCAAAAGATTAAAGTAACTATTTCAGAACAGAGAGGTGTATTGTAGCTGTTAAATCTATCGGCGTTTGACCGTGACGATGAGACATGTTCTATACACTAATCTGTGATGGAATGAGTAAAGTCAAAAGTAATTAAAGTTAAAGCATAAAGGAGATCAAGGGGGAGAATGTTAGATTGATCTCTCCCAGATTAGCCCAACGGCTAATCTGGACCTTGATCACGCGCATACGATCGGGGCGCCAACCAACAACCGGCTGATGGGCCTCGTCGCACTGCGCTATATAAAGAGGTGGGGGCCGGCGGCTCGCGTCACGAGGTTCGACTGAGACGTACACCCCACCGACAAAACCCTAACCGATCTAGAGGGGGCGCAGCCAGCGGCGGGAAGCTCCACCGTGCCGCCACCGTCGCCGCTCACCGGGAGACGCCGTTCTTCCCCGACCGTCGCTGCCCGTGCGCAGACCTCACCGACGAACCCGAGATGGCCACCTCCTCCTCCACGCCGTCGGACGGTTAGTACCTCTCCCTCTCCTCTCCACTCTCGGATCTAAACCCCAAGCGCAAAAGAGAGGCCCTAACATGTTGCCCCTCTCAAAAGCAAAAAAAAACTCTGCTTGCCGGTTCTCATCGTCTCTCTTATTCTTCGTCTACTTATTGATCAATCAGAGTATTTTCAAGTACTCAGTCAAGATAATGAATTTGATACGTGCTCGAGGTTTTTTTTATTTCACTCGCTGCATGTTTGTGTTTGTGCTGCTGCTGCCATTGATGTTACTGGTAACTTTATGTCCGAGTTTTTCTTAATTTTGTCTTTGGTTGGTCCACTACTTGCAGCAAGTCAGATTTACATTATTAGCTAGTACGTACCATTGTTTCAGAATGACATGATTGTTAAGATACAAACGCCTCAGTTTATCAGGAAATTATAGAATAAACACAACACCAAGAATCGATTTTGTCCACTGTATCCGGTCGTGATGCCCTGCCCTCTGAGTTAGGTTGAAGTTTTTCTTTTCAACTTGTGCATTTTCTTAGTTCCCTATTAAGTAGGAGTAGCCGAGTAGATCATCATGTGCAGTTTAATTAGAAGGGATTTAGTGGCTGGTAGTAATTTAACTATAAATTATACTATAAATTATACTGAGTGACCGGTGCCCGCCTAATAATACTCAAGTTTTTTTAGAATCATGATAATACTCTAGTTGAGGAGGAGTCAAAGGCATCTAGCAATATATCCAGTGCTGCCGCTATGTGCATGAGCCATGCAGTGCAGGGGAATCCCCGAGTCCATGCATCGATCGAGTTGACCTTTGTTTGCCCTTTGTCGCTGTTCATGCATGTGCCGATCGATGAATGTGGCCACCAATTCATATATACTAGCCACGTAAGCGTGGTGCCACGCCACGCCAGCCACCGTGTGGACCGAAGTAAAAGAGACGAAAATTCGCAAAAAAAGAAAGCGTAGGGTTTTTTCGCAAAAAAAATCGAGTGTCTTTTCGCAATAAAAGGAGAGTGGAGGGGCTTTTTCGCAAAAAATTGAGGATCTTTTCGGAAGAAATAAGTGCATGTTCGTAATTACGGGAAACCGCGGGTCGCTACCCAGCAAAAAAAAGTGTGTAGGGGCTTTTTCGCAAGAATCTAGAGACCTTTTTGTGAAAATTGGGGACCTAAATGTAATTACCAAATCTTCGCGGACTGTTTCGCGGTGGGCTGACACGTGGATGGTCTCGGGGGACAGAGAGTCCCCCGGCTTTAATATACGGAGCATTGCAAGCTCGAGCATTGTGTATTACATCGATTGAGGCAGGTGTCGACGGTACATAGTTTCACTCTAAATGGCTTTAGTTTCTATCTTTTTTAAGCCAAAAGTCATTTAGAATGCATCGACTTTTAATTTTGGTTTATTTTAACTTTTTGTCTCTTTTTTGCTTTTTTTTCTCTTATTCATTTGCATTATTCACGACGATATATCAGTTTTTTCAATTTTCTCGTAAAAACTAATAAATGCTTCTGATGCACTTTTAACCAAAAGCTATAGCTAGAATTTTAAGGCAAAAGCTAGTTATAGCATCACCCATACATGTCCATGCATATATTTCAACATCAAATGTCTACCTTAGCTAGCTAATTTATTAATTATTTGTTTCTTCTAGCTAATTTATTAATTATTTGGTTCTTCTTTCAATCCATCTTCATCTCTACTAATATAAAAGGGAAATTTGTCCGTCGTCCTCCCCTCCACTTAGCACGAAGCAAGTTAAAAAACAGCTCCCAAAAAAAACAATCAACAAGTTCTCCAGAAAATTTGTTCACCCGGCTCAATCAATTAACTCGGCCATAGGCAACCCAACCCCACGCACAACATCCCCTCACTCTGCTTTCTACCTCACAACTCACACCACGGCCTCACCTCACGCTGATGAAATCGAGGCCGACATCGAGGGTGCCCTTCCCCAACTTTCTCTTTCCCCACACCTCACGCCACAACGGCTGCCACCGCACTTGAGGTCGTTGCCGCTCTGACTGGGGCTGAGATCTAGATTTTGGGGGTCACCACCTTGACTCACGTTGCTGCCACTGCAATCGAGGCCGATGGTGAGGGGGCCCTTCCCCACACCCCCACGTCACCTCTGACACACTTGAGGACACCACCGCTCTGAACTGCGACGCCAATGCACTTGAGGACGATGGCGCTCTGGTTTGAACCATTATGGGGACCGCTGCCTCGATTCACACTGTCATCATCGATGCAACAATCGAGGCCGATAGTGCGGGGCCCTTCCCCATGCCCCCACGTTGCCGCCAACACACACGAGGGCAACGCCGACGCACTGGAGGACGACGATGCGATGACGGTCCGATCTGAGCCATTGTGGGGGCTGCCACCTCGATTCACACGCTGTCGTAACAACAATCGAGGCTAAGGTAAATATTTTGCTCCCCACTCTAATTTTCTGGCTGTGTTCTAGTTTTCTCACATGTTTGATTTCTAGCTTTTGTGCAATCTTGTTTGTTTGTTGGCAAATGTTACTGATGCTTGTTGGTTTTCTCACCATCACATTACATGTTGCATATTTGTTTGAGCCTATTTGCACATCATGGTATAAACGGTACTATACTATGAGGCTAATAGATTTCAATAAGAATTCGACTAATGTACATAGACAAACATAAGTGAGTAGTAGTATTACAACATTACACTACTGGTATCGGGCAGATATGACAAGAAGAAATGAACCACATACTGACACTAATATACATATGTATGTCAGTGATCTAGTAGTATCAAATTTTAACTGTTGAGGAGCCTTTTATGATACGACAAGAGTTTTTTCTTAACATTTAAATTAGGTCAAATGTTAAAATTGTTGAATATGTAGTTACAAACTGATGTGGACAAAAACAAATACTAGTACATAGGAGTGAATAGTTGTTAGTTGTTGAAGAGCCTTTTGGTGATAGCAAAATATTGAAAGGAGTTTTTTAATTTACATATTCCAATCAGAGTGTTATACTTTCCTGGAGCTACCGGTTAATTGTTAAAGTTATTGAAGAACATTTTGGTTAATGAAGACATAATTTTTCAGAGTCACCACCATAGTTACTAAAACTTACAAGAGCAAAAAAACAAAGCAATGTTCTTAAGAAAAAAATGACAACCAAGGATTAGCTTGAGTATAACGATGCAATACTAGGGGAGTGGTAGCACTGGCACATTTATGTTCTCCGGAGATAGACATCAAGAAGGTTAATGACAAAAATTGCTAAATGTAGAGCATGAACATACATGTACTAACATTATAACATACCTTCTTGAGAAAAATAGGATGGTCAATGAAAACACGATCAACTCCCCTTTTTTAGTAGTGGAAGAAGTGCAATGTTTCTATACTATCACCAACATTTACCTATAAAAGTAAAAAAATTTTAGTATTCACAACATCAGAAAGCTTAAATAAGTTATATACAAGCTAAATAGTAGTATAGATCATTTTTGTCCCATGCATCCTTATTGCAATACAATCTCAAAAAATAAATACATAATACATATCATTTTGTCCTATGCATCCTTATTGCAATACAATCTCAAAAATATACATACATGAGAAAGCCTATATTAAAGCATCATCATAATGGATTAAAATTGTCTCAAGTTAATTCTACTACAATGGCTCAGTTAAATTGCAACCAGGTGTGCTCAACTAAATATAATTAACTAAGATATTGCTCATTTGTAGTTTGCTCTTCAGAAGACCATAGCCATGTGCGATGCCAACTGTAACTGCTTTAGACGTGCTAGGGAAAATATCTTTAGTTATATTTGGGAGAGCTTCATAACATATAATTTCATATTTTGAAATTGTATCCCTTAGATTGCAGGCATTGCTACTAAGCGTGTAGAATTTTGTGTAGGTACTCTAATTTTGCTATATGTGTAAGGTAAAATTGATGTTCATTATACTGTTTAGGATCACATTTGATGATATATATCCCCCTCTTGGTACTCCGTTACAAGCACATGCAAAAACACTTGAGCAACGTACGCACGGCAACAAAACAATGACCAATGCAAGTGATTGAGCTGCTGCAGAAATGGCATGCATGCATGCTTTGCTTGCCAGTGTCCTAAATCTTGCCATTCTGTATGGTTGTGTAATATTGATGCGAACCAACTAATAAACTAGTTGATTCGTAGGGGTGGCCCAATCTTCATGGTGATCTTCTTCCTCCTTGCGACCAACAATAGCAATTAGGATTTCGGTTGGTCTTCTTCTCCTTCCTTGCAGCCAACAAACAAGATGAGGGAATTCCTCCTTGCGGTGATGTAGAACTGAAGGAAACACTTGGCCCTTCTTCTTGCTGGTAGATGAATAGGGTTTTGGATAAACCCTAATTTTTCCTCCTTCTCCTTGCAACTATGGTAGCAGCAGCAAGAATTGGATGAACGATAAGGTCGATTGCACTAGTAACGTGTTGCACAAACTAGAAGTAATCAGACTAATTTCTCCAAACCATGAGTATTGTTCACGAATTGAAAAGGGGAATCATATAGATTCAATCGGAGACTTGAGGCCAGCAATGAATCTCTCAATCCACAAGATTACAGCAAACCCTAATTGGAAAAACCTCAACACTCAAGCACACAATGGAGCCACAAACCATCTATGGCTTTTCTGTATTTCTCAACTCAAAGCTTCTAATATAAGCTTTACATGCGATATCCCCTGGTCTTATATTGGTGCCTCAAGGCATGACCATCTCACAAATGCATGCATGGCTTCAAGGCCAGCTCAAACTCAAACACACAAACTTGGCCTAACGCCGATTCCTACCATGGCCCAAATCAATCTCCTATTCAGACTCTACTAGATAACATGGCACAAAAGGAAAGAACTCATACTCAAAAGAAAGAGATAGACTCGAACTCATCTAAAACAGAATCAGTTTAGCCAAAAGAGTCTGTTTCAAGGGTTGATTCAGATCCAAACCGTCCCTACGTGGAAACCTCCTTCCTAGCTTGGTTCGACTTCTCTACTTCCTGGCTCCCTTTCTTGTCTCCTTTCCTTACTCAGTATGAGTTCCTGGCTCTTTCCTTGATTCTGACTTGGTCTTTCCAAACCACACCCTTGTCGAGACCCAAATATGCAAATCCGGACTCTCTATATATTTTTGCACTAGTATAGGATTACGCTAGTGCACACAGTGAAAACATAGATTAAATATTAATCATATCACGATTAACTAAGAAAAAGACTAAACTATTATTACTTATCGGAGTTGCAGCCTTATGGGCAAGCTTACAATTTAATAGTCGAAAGGGCTCAAGAAACTGGTAGCGGAAAACAACAAAAACGAAGTGGCCATTCGACATACTTATAAACAATCAGCTGGGAAGCAAAATCCTATTCTGAGAAGTCATCGAAGTATCCTCCTTCAAGTACCTCCGGTTGATATGGTTCCTTTTCTTCAACTGAGCAAGTGTGAATATAGCCGTAAGTACATAGAGTACTCAGCAAGTCGTTTGTAACAAGAATGCAATATAATTATGCAAGCCTTACCAAATGACAGCTGAATGGTTATTTTACATAAAGCAATTGTTTAAAGTAAATACAATAGTTAGATTGAAAGCATACTTTAAAACATGTAATAAGTAAATAGTTGAAAGGAATTGATACAAACCACCAGTGAACTAACCATTCACTTCCCCGACTCAACCTATCCAAAATTTCATGAAATCTCTACCCCTCATGTGAAATCATTGCGCATTGTGTATAACCGAGGACATGGCTTTTTCAAATAGTTTTACACTCTGCAAAAATTGCACAACTTTATCTGCATGATATGATCATCTTATAGTGACACTAGAGCAACAGGCTTCCTTGGGCATGTTGACCAACAAGATTATAACAAAGCCTTTACAATGCTTAATCTCAACCTGATTTCATCCACTAAGGTTTCACTGCCAAGTAGGCTAACCACCTAGTCGGAGAGCCCCCTCTTCTGTCCCGTGGAAATGTCAACCAGTACCCACTGACATCTCAATGGTGAAACCGAAATTAAAATATCATAAATTAATTAGCTAGATCTATCCCATACTAGACATGTGGTTGTATGATAAGACTCAGATCAATGGCACATAAACTTAAGTCCTTATATATTACTTAGGTGAGACATCCACATCCTAAAAGTGCTAACCACACTTCTCTCCTTTACTGCATAATGACTCGCCCAATGAAACCATTTTGTATAACCAACACCGTTGACACTACCCATGTCATGGTACTCAAATTTTATAACTATGGCTAACCACCACGGTTTAATATCTCATTAAGTCAAAATTAATTAATTAATTAATCAGCATATGATAATGAGCCAACACTACAAGCATGGCTAAGCTTACTAAACGTATAACCCACGTGACAACTAGTATTGAATCACTAGATATATACCCATCCTATGGTGATACTGGAATCATGGCATTCAAAACATCAAGGTGGAATTACTCAAATTGGATAATAATTACCAAGAACAAAGGTTTGTTTTAAAATAGTAATGCAAGATAATTTAAAACTGTTGGATCGAAATCGACAACAGAGGGGGCTGAATGGTGCCTCTTTAAAATTGCCCCTCAAAAAGTGTCCACACAAAAGAGTCTCCTCTCCGATAGCTATGAAAAACTATGAAGAGGTAGTCTCATGCTCTCTGGAACTTCAACTAAACTCATTCAAGAAGTAAACAAAGAAGAATCAAGGCACAACAGAAGAGACAGCTACAAAAACCAAGGGGCCGGTCTGACTGGTACTCATGGGCCGGTCTGACCGCCTGGCAGGGGCCGGTCTGACCGCCCAGTAGGTGTCGGTCTGACCGCCCTACTGAGGCCGGTCTGACCGCCTTTGAAATTCCGGTCTGACCGGTCCCCCCTGAAAATTCAGTCCAACAAACTGAACTTCTGTGCAGAAAAATTGAAGAAGCTGATTTCGGCCAAAATAAAGATTTGCAGTTGTTTTTCTCTGGCCAAAGGAGCACACACCTATTCTAAATAGCAGAGTGACATCACTCAACAAAATGAACCATCAGGAATCAAAGAATTTGAGATTTTAGCCAAAAACTGAAAAGACACGGAGAGCTGCCCTAAATCTCAAATTCCTAGCCAATCTTTGATTCTTTGAACATGAAACCGTGAGATTAGCTAAGCAATAGCCTCAGGCCCTGAAGGCACACGACAAAACACAATCTTTTGGAGAGAAACAAGAGATTCCATAGAGCTCTGTACTCAAACCCTAGAAAAACAAAAACAAAGAAATTTTGACGAGGGCAAGGGAGATCATAGCAACCAATGAATCCTTAACTTGCTCTTGAAAATGTAATGATCAAAGGGCCTTGAGTATTTTTCCCTTTACCAAGGAATCAAGATCCAGCCATTAGATCAAGGATTCACCTCAAGAACGCAAAAGAACAGAGACAAGAGCAAACACGAAATCTAACACAAAAGAGCAAGAAAAGGAAATAACTCAACATAATCCTTCTCAAAAGAAAAGAGGTGATTACATAGGTGTCCCCATACGCGATTGATACAAGGGAATCACATTACATGATCCTCTCAAGAACACATGCACACACTTAGATCACTGCCTCTACTGCATGCTACTCACAGGAACACACGCACAGAGAGAAGACAACCTCCTGCTCTTCTCACCAACCCCACCAACCCTCAACAACTAAAGCACAAAGCAAAAACAAACTCTCCAAAGCTTCTAAACCCTCTCCCAAGCCATGCAACAACCAGGAGACACACCTCCTATTTATAGCCTTTGGTTAGAGGGTTCACAATGCTTTGCCCATTAAGCTTTAATGCTTTACCCGCTAATTCTAAACCAAATCCACTTCCTTTAATGCAGCTTTGCATATTCACCAAAATGCCCCTCCTGCACCTTCCGGGAAGCTTCCTCATTCCTTGTCATCCAAGCCTCGCAACCACCTCGAGTCCTCGCCGTCTTCAGCACACCTCGACCGCTTTGACCTTGGCACCACCTGCGCCTAGTCCGGTCATCCCGTGCCTCGCCACGACTTCGCCTCGACATCCTGTAGCCATTACAGACAAGAAACACATCACATAGCACCGCTCGACATAATGTAATCAACAATGCCATTAAGAGAAATCTTAAGCATGAAAAAGCCCAACCAGTTGAATCAAAAGAATAAGCATCCTAAGCACTTTGACCAAGTTTGACCAAGTCCGACCGAAGCCGATCGCACCACACAACGACATGGTCCAAACCACACAAACCAAACTCGACTTTCCTAAAACAGATGTCAATTACTCATCACACACACGGGGTCACCTCCACATGGTCTATCAAAAACAAAATATTAAATAAATAGATTTAAAAAGTAGGTTCAACATGATCAAAGATCATGACTTGCTTTGGCTTTGGCCTTGCTCAGATATTAACTCTTGAACTTCTGATCCTGCTTCTGCTCCTTCGAAGACGTTATCTAACGTGAGAGACAACAAATGAAACATTAATAAATTTAAATAAAATTCAAATGGACTCTAAAAACTTTAAAACTAGATCCAAAAGATAGAGCTCAATTTTAGATGAACTTAGGAAAATGAATCAAGTCAATCAGAGTTAGGACGGAGAAGAACAAGTTCTCAGAAGATTTTCTAGAAAATAAATTTCTGAAAAAATTTAGAAAAGCTACTGTGCTGATTACCTGGTCTACAGTGAACCCGGTGCATGGAACAATGGACATGCTAACACGGCTTGCTAACGTGGTGGATGACTAGACATTAGGGCTGATGTGGCAATGACATGTGGGTGCTGACATGTAAGGGTGACGTGGCATGTTGAAGTGGCTTTCTGTGCTAACTTAGAAACATATTCTTTGAGTATATAAAACTTGTGTAGTTCATATATACTCACATTGACTTATATTGCTTTATACTCAATTATTGTGTATGGGATTAACATGTTTATAAAGTGTTTCAAAGGTTTAGTCTCAGATTTTGCTTGATGATTTCGAGAAAGAAGATCGATATGGCTTGAGACAAAGGTCATGCATACATTTGAATTTAAATTCAAAAGCCAACTATGCATTGTTAGAAAAATTGGTAGTACCAGTGTGTAATGGTGGTACTATCACAGTGCGGTATGACGGGGAAGGTCATGAGGTACTACCGCAAGCTGGAAGTACCGACGCTCAGTTGGCAGTACATTTTTTCCAGAGAGTTCCTTTGAAGCTTTTTTGTTTCTCTGGAAAATGGTAGTATCGAAGATATAATAATGGAACTACCGCAGTGCGGTATGACTGCAACGGTTGAGTGGTACTACCAGACCTCGGAAGTACTAGATTTATGGGCAATACGTTTTTTCTAAAGAGGACCAAATTTTGGTCTTTAAGACAAACGGAAGTACAGCACATGAAATTGGAACTATCGGATAGCCGAACTACCGGACTTATAATGGTGGTTGTACCGCACTTTGAGTTTGATGGCTTTATATTCAATTATTTGCAATTATGGTGGTTGTCATTAGTTACCAAAAAGGAAAGATTGAAGAATCTAGACCCGCTATTATGAGTTTTGGAAATTAATGACAATCGATTTGTGGGACTAACATTTTCTATGAGTTGGATGAATAGGTTAGATCCCATGATGATGAAAACTTTATTAAATGGCTTCATGAGTTGAAGATCATCAATAAGAGGATGCATCATATGTTGATGCAAATCAATATCTTGAAAAGGAGATGATCATGAGTTGATCATCAAGTCGAGAAAAGACAATGACCCGGATTTGTAGTGAAGATATGCGTCATCAAACTTCAAGAGGTCACTCAAGGCAAAGGTATAACTAGCTAGGGCTAAAAATGTGTTCCTAGTCTTTTACCAGTCTTGGTGTTTGGTTGGAAGACCGGATTGCAAGTATAGGTTTGTCATAATATTAAGAGGGGTCTTGTCTAGTAGCTTGAGTCTCATCATATGTTGATAGCTCAATCCCGCTTACTATAGCTTTCCGTGGTATGATGTCATTATTTGCAAATGTATTTTGCAAATAGTTGAGACTCATGCATCTAATCTTTGTAACATGTTACTATACTTTGTAAATATGTTTTACAAATAGTTAAAGTTCATGTACCTAATCCTTATGGTATGATCTAAGTTTGCAAATGTGTTTTGCAAAATGTTGGAGGTCATGCATTATCCCTTGTTATGGTCTAATATTGTTTGTTGCCATTTCCTTAGATGTAGACCACAGTAGTGACTCTTTGGATCTTTCATGATTTCTGTATTGATCCAATGTGTTTGAGATCATGCAAATAGGTGGGTTGTATAGCTCTTTGAATAAGCTTTCCATAGAGTCCATGATCACTCAATTCTGACATTAGAGTTGAAAGTTATGACCATTTTTTCGAGTGTCATCTATGCTGAAAAAACGAGAAAAACGAAAGCGGTAGTACTGCCCTTATAAGTGCGATATGACCAAAAAAAAGTAGTACCACCCTTATAACTACAATAGTATGGTAAATTCTAAATAACAACTTTTTTCTAGCCGTTATGATGGAAAACGGTAGTACCGCCCCATAATGGCAGTACTACCGCAAATATTGATTTTTTCAAGAGTTTTGCTTCCCGTGGCTAGTTTTATGGTGCTGGTTATAAATACCCTCTTGGCTAGTTGGGAGCTAATCTTTGGCGCTCCATTTCACTCTCTTGTGCTAATGTGAGCTTCTCCACTCAATTGTGCATATGTTGCACCTTGTGAGCAAGAAGAGAGATCTCTAGTTATATGTATTGCATCTAGAGGTGAATTCCATATCCACTTGAGTTTGTGCATTCATTGCACGTGGTGAGAGTCAAGCAAGAGGTTTGACTTGTTACTTTTGTAGATTACCGACTCCTTGACAGCGTTGGAAGCGTCATGCCCGGTGATATCCTTAAAGAAGATTGTGAGAAGGCCCAGCGTATTGTGAAGATTGGAGCTCACCAACCCAAAGCAGGAAAGGGCTACCACTAGTGGAATTGAGGTGTTTGGCTTAATTTGTGGAGCCGGTGCAATTCGTTTGTACCTCAACGTGGATTAGGGGAGACCAGCAAATCTCTGAACACCACAGTAAAAAAGGAACCGTGTCATTGTGGTTTGTTTTTTATGCTTAATTTACATTCAAGTAATTATATTAATAAAATTAAATTGATTGCTTGTCCCCTAGGATTACAAATCTTTGACATAGACTTGGATTGTTATTGCACTTAGTGAGACTAGTTGATTTAGGTCTTAATTATGCAAAATCGATTTGATTTACTCTTATGCATATAAACCCCGGTTTTGGCCAAAGAAAATGCAAAACTGTCTATTCACCCCTCCCTCTAGTCGGCTTCCTCGATCCTACACATGTGGCTGATGCGTAGTTCCTAGGGCTGACATGGCACCTGACGTGGCTGCTTGCGTGGATGCTTGTGTGGCTCGGCTCACATATGTACGACATAGTGCTTCTAACATGTGGGTCTCAATTGTCAAAGGCTCTGCTCACGATGGACCAGATCTACAGAGAAGATGAAGGAGCGGCCGGTGCGTGATGATGTCAGTAGCACATGAACCGAGGTGGCCCTTCAGTTGTCGAGCAGAGGCGGCGACACGCTGGACGAGGTGGCGAGCGGGGCGTCAGCACACACGAACTGAGGAGGTGGTGACCAGAATAAGGGAAGACGGCGAGGTGGCAGCTCACCAACAACGAGGGCTAAACGACGACGAGGGAATGCTCAGTGAAGACACACTGTCAGCAAGATTAATGATGACGAATGGCACTGAGGAAGACGAAGCGGCAGATGGCTTCGGTAAAGACGACAACGAACAACAAAGCTTCAGTGGCTCGGGTTCGACAGTGCGATGCAAAGCTCTGGAGGCTCAGGATGCAGAGAACGAGGATGAGGCTTGGCTTTTATACCTGACTATTGAGATCTCCGGGACGACTATGGGACCAAGTCCAAGATGAGCACAAGTCGGTGGCGTTGCAGACATGAACGTCGAGATGACCGACGCATACACGGCAGTGAAGCCGAATAGGGATGACAAGCAGTGTAAAGGGGTCCTGATGGCTGACATGTGGCTCTAGAGGAGATCAACGGTGAGCGAGACAGGGCAGACCAGACGTCCCAAATGAAGTGGCCGCTCGGTGAACGACGCATGGCATGGGTGAGGAAAGCCAAGCTAGCGCGACTGGGCCGAAGGAAAGATGGGCCGGACTATGGGCTTCAGCCCAAAAGGCTTTTAGGAATTTCTAAAGATTTTCCTAGAAATTCAATTGAGCTCTAGAAAATTGCTAGAAATTCAATTGAGCCCTAGAAAATTGTAAAAAAAGAGGGGAAAATCCTAGAAAATAAAAAATCCTTGCAACACAAGGAATCCAAATAAAACAACTTTGATATTAATTGAAGTTTAACTTAGTCATATTAAATCCTTTTAATTTGCAAAATTTCAAATTAAGCTTTACTTAATTCTAAAAAAATCCAAATGCCAAATTTTATTTTAAACACTTCAAAAAGATTTTTGAATAATTGATTAAAATAATTGATTAAAGCTTTACTTAATTAAAGCTTTTTGAAATAATTTAAAATAGGATGTTACAACTCTCCTCTTTCTTCACGTACATGAAATAATTGATTGATTCATGCTTGAGTTCCTGGCTTCACATGACAAATCATACGGACCACTCGGCTTTACTTCCTCCCACGTTTCTTTCTTCATGCTCAAGAAATAATTCCCTTAGCTTGGCTTCCTTATTTCCAGGCTTGGCTTGTTTCTTTCCTGGCTTGGCTTGTTCCTTTCCTCATGCGCGCATGCAGTTCCATGCAACTCTACACGGCAACCTTCTCATGCGGCCATGCTCCCATGCGCCATGTACTCCAAACCTCCTCGGATCATGTGCCCTAGCCCCATGCGCCCATGTCCTTCTCCCTTGGCCCGCCTCCATCTCCTCCCTCATGGCCAAAACATGCTTATCCTTTTCATCGCACAAAAACAATGTCAATTTGCTAGGTGATGTTAGATTACAAATGTGAAGTACAAATCAAAGTAGTAATTGCACTCTTGCCCACATCAAATATTACATAAGAAAAAGAAAAGGGAGGGTTTTGGACCAGCTTTGTCCAAGCCCAACCCAGCTGAGTTCCCCAATAAAGGGGAGGGTGGCTGCCCTAGACAAACCGCCTCCGCCCCCTCCCGCATGCACTGTTATAAGTTCAAGCTCCATTAAATTGATTTTGGTGATTAATGAAAATCTAAATGAGATACTATCTCGTTTATTGAGTATGATATTGTTTAGTCTCATCTATATGAAAAGGTGAAAATCATGGAGGTCGCATCATATAATATTTATTACATTCCTCGGATCTAAATATAGGTTGAACTCCACCAAAGTCTAACTTGAATATATGCATATATTTTTATTACATACTCTTGTATGCATTCATTTAGTGGGAGTTCATTCTATATTTTGAGGTTTCATTAGTATTGATCATTGTTGTTCATCCACACATATTGAGGATCTTTACTTTTAAACATATCTCTTGAATATATAAAGCTTGTGTAATTCATATATACTTATATTAATTGAAATTCAATCATGTGCAATCGGGCTATCATCACTTACCAAAAAAAGGGAAGATTGAAGAATTCAGTCTCTCCATTATGTGATAATAGACTATTTTGGATAATTAATGACAACCGGATGTATATCTTTGCTAGTATTTTTTTAAAGTCAAACACTTCCATTCAAACAAGTTAATTGCTTGTAAAACTTATCCTAGAGTATACAATTGTTATGTACATGATGTATACTCTCAAATCAACTTATTATCTCATTATTTTTTGAGATTATTATCAATTACTAAAAAGGGGAAGATTGAAGAATCGAGCCCCTCCATTATAAGTTAATGGCAAGTTTTGATAATTAATGATAATCGATTTGTAGGACTAATATTTTCCATGAGTTGATGAAATAGGTTTGGTCCGATAACGAGGATGGCTTGGGAAGGCGTCATAAGTTGACAATCATCGAGTCAATGTTCAGGATGAAGGATGGCATCTTGTGTTGATAGTCATCAAGTCGAGATCCCGAAGTGGTAGATGTCTTCATGTGTTGAAGGGCATCAAGTCAAGAGGATGCATCATGTGTTGATGCATATCAAGAAAAGAACCCAAACTTGAAGTAAAGATGTTTGTCATCAAGTTTCAAGAGAATGCGCAAGGCAAATGTATAACTAGCATAGGTCAAAAATGTGTTCCTACTCTTTTACCAATCTTGATGTTTAGTTAGCAGGCCAGATTGTTAGTATAAGATTTTTGTACTATTAAGTGGGGTCCTATCTAGTAGCTTAAGTCTCACCATGTGTTGATAACTCTATCTCAGTTGCTCTAGGTCTCTTAGCATGATACTAGTATTTGCGAATATGCTTTGCAAATAGTTATAGCTCATGCGTAATGTTTGTGATATGTGACTTAGTTTTGTAAATGTGTGTTGCAAATAGTTGAAATCCATGTTTCCCTGCTCCTTGTAATATGAGGTTTGATTTGCGTACGTGTTTTGCAAATAGTTGAAGCTCATACACAAATCTTGTAGCATGTGATTTATGTTTACGAAAGTGTTTTGCAAATAGGTTGAGTCCATGCACTTAAATCTTGTGTCATGATTTCAAAAGTGTGCAAATGTGTCTTGCAAATTGTTGAGAATCATGTTTTGATCCTTGTGTGTATGGTACTATAATTTGCAAATGTATTTTATAAATTTATTGAAGTATGTGACTCTTGTCTCTGTTGAAAAATGCATGGCGCTATGACCGCACTGCGTGTGGAAGTATGACTAGGTGGTTAGACTAGCTATGTGCGAGCAATCTGACTGGCCTCTAGTAGTACTGGCCTAAGTGTAGTGGCATGACCAGTCGGCACCCTTCCGCCATTGTGTCTTGTGCGGTTAGCTCGCTGCACACCACCCCTCCCTATAAACCGTCTCGAGCTCCCCTCTCCTCACTCCACTCTTCCCCTACTCCCGATTTCTCCCCCCTCCCCGGCCCAAGCCTCCCCCATGCCGCTCTCTCTTCCTTCTGCTCCAACGAGTAGCTACATTGAGGAATCATTGGTGACCCGCCCCTGTCCATGCCCTGCCGATGCTATCCTCGAGTTTGCCGCATAGCCGTCCAGCCCTATCCACCCTCAGCCACACCTCCCCGCCACCAGAGTCCCTTCCCCACTAGAGCACCGCGCCGCGCTACTGCTGTCCACACCGCTAGCCACCTCCAGCCCCACCCATGGTCGAACCTTGGTAAGAACCAACTCCCCTCACTCTCCTCTCTATTTTGCGTTGCTCACCGATCGCTGCTATCCACCCCACCGCCGGCGTGCCTTGATTCCCACATGCATCTCACTATCTGTCACCACATCAGTTCACTGGGTCCATGTGGCACCACATGGCACTCCACCTCAGCATTCGATGGCCACGCGGGCACCACACCACACCCCACACGCCACACTAGCATGCGTACCCATGTGCCTGCCAAGTGGCATGCCACCTAATGGCACAGATCCACATGGACACCACATGGCGCCACGTGGCACACCACGTCAGCACCGAGCCACCCCTAGGACACATCAGCGCCACGTGTAGGGCTGACATCAGCATGACATTATAAATTAGATTTTTCCTTCAGAAATTTAATTCGGCCAAAAATTAAATTTAATGCTGACGTCATAATTCCTAATTTCCTTTGGAAAGATAATTACCTAAAACCAAAAATCCCTGCTAACATCATAAATGTCTTTTCCTTTAGAAAAATAATTCTAGAAATTTCTTTTATTCAATTTCTTTAGGACTTAAACTTACAGAAGCTCGTTCTCCTTCATCCTAACCCCGATTGAGCCTATTTAAATTTCTAAATTTATTTAAAATCATGAACTATCTAAATATGCAATGTTTTCAAATTTTGGAGTTCATTTGAATTTATTTGAGTTTTACTTGAGCTTGGTGGTTTATTCTCTGTGTAGACTGCGACGATTCACAAGAATTCTACTTCGACGATTCGCATCAACCACGGAGCAAGGGAAGTTACATACCTTGAACATGTTGATCCCATTTTGTAAATAAAATTATCTTATTTTAAATTATATTGCATGCTTAATTTTAGTAATGGTATTTCAATTCCTGTTTTGCTCTAATTAATACCCATTTGTTATGACACCTTTGGCTTTATGAATTCTTGTACCTTGTCACCCTAGTATAAAATTATAGTTAGTACATTAGTATGGTTAGAGAATTTTATAGCAAATGTTTAGACCTACATAGTTATAACTTTGGGCTTAGGATAACATTTTTCACATAAAATGATGATCTTTTGAAAATTATTCTTGACTTTGGTGAGTCAAGAAAATCTATGTAATATTTCAAAATAAAATATAAAACTTAGTTTGTACTTAGACAAATTATTAGGTGGTGGGTACTTGCTAGCATACGTTGTTGCTTGGTGGCTCAACGTGGATGCTAGGCACGAGGGATTTGTGGAAGTGCCTAAGTCAATTAAGGACCAGTCTGTGAGCCACTGCTACAAAGCCCTATCGTATTACCATAAGGTTGGTAAGAAATAGTCCTGACTGACTAATTAGTAGGTCCTAACCTGAGTCTTGCTATAAGCTGAATGTGAGCATGATTTAGGCCATGGGAAGTTTCACGTGGCACAAAAGGGGGCCTCGATCTGGTAGATTCCTTATTACGGTGAAATCTTAGTAGAGGTGTGGCCAGGTTTTAGGCTTTGCTTTGTAAATGTCTTGTTGTGATTACTCAGTCACACTCCTACGAAAGTGTGTAGTGGCTGATATAATGAGTTAATCATATCTTATGGGTAAAGTTGTACAACCTCTGCAGAGTGTATAAACTATTCTGGATAGCTGTGCCCACAGTCCTGGGCATCTCGAGTAAAGTTTTTCACAGAATAGACTTTGTTTTTTATAAAATGGATTTAGATGAAAGTGTGGAATCTTTTTGGAGGAAGATGGTCCGGGTGGGATACCCGTAGATAGGTTAGTGTATGGTCAGTGCCTACACTAGTGGTATTACTTTGTTTAATACCACTGTCTTTACTTATTGCATTAAATTCAGCAATTTTCATATCTATTTATTGTATTTCCTTAAATACTATTTTACACTCAAATAACCCTATATGCATTCCTTTGTTAGCCTTGCATTATTATTGCATTTTTTATGTAACTTGTAGAGTATGACTTTGTACTCACCCTTACTATTCCATCTCAGAGGAGGACTGCTTCAACTACGGCGAGGACCAAGATGAGTAAGCTGCGTCTTACTATCATCTGCCTGTGGGTAGGCTCTTGGGCTTCGCTATTTATTAGTTTATTTTCGCTGTTATTTTCCCTTATTATTATTGCCAATGAGCAGTGATGTAAACTCTAGCCATAAAGCCATACTCTTTTAATTAATAAAGTTTGTCATTGCGCTTGATATGTACCTCTGTTACCGCTGTGTGCACTCGCTGATCTTAGACTAGTACGATTAACATAGAGTATCCAGAGTCATCACTCCGGGGTCCGACACAGACCAGCTCTATGTGAACGGTCAAACCAGCCTCTAGTAGTACCGACCTGTGTGGTTCAGTACTACCAGCCTTGCGGCAAGCATTTTCCAGAGAGCTCTAATTTCTGGTTCGTGGTTGATTAGTACGACTGGCCTTCGTGGTGGTCCAACCAGATTGTGCAGTAGTACCAGACCCTATGTGAGTTGTACTACCAACAGCGGCTGTAACAACTAGTTTTCTAGTCATTGTAGAGAGAGTGGTAGCACCAGCCTTTGGTTGGCAGTACTACGAACCCAGGCTGGTTTTGCTGGAATTTCACTCCAATGGCTAGTTTCTTGGTGTGGGGTATAAATACCCCCTTGTGGCTCATTGGAAAAGCCAATGTTGGTTTTATTTTCATTCTCTTGAGCTAGTGTGAGACTCTCCACTCAATTGTGTATGTGTTGCACCTTGTGAGCAAGGAGTGAGGTCTCTAATTGCATCTAGGGGCAGATTTTGTATCCATATTAAGCTTGTGCATTCATTACACGTGGTGAGAGTCAAGCAAGGGTTTAACTTATTACTCTTGGAGGTTCCTGACTCCTAGACAACCATAAAGGTGTCGTACTCGGTGATCTTCTCAAATAAGCTTATAAGAATGTCTAACATGTTGTGAAGGTTGGAACTCACCTACATGGAGAGGGGAGCTACCACTAGTGAAATTGAGGTGTTTGGCTTAATTCGTGGAGCCAGTTCAATTTGATTGGGCTTACCTTAACATAGACTAGGGGAGACTAACAAGTCTCCAACACCATGGTAAAGAGAGACCATGTCAAACTGTGGTTTGCTTTCTTGTACTTAAATTTACATAGTTGTAATTTATATTCTTAGAATTAAATTGATTGCTCATCACCCTATAATTGCAAACATTGATATATACTAAGGGTGTTAGTGCACTTAGGTGAACATGGATGATTTAGACCTTATTTGTACAAAACCAATTTGCTTTATGCTTATGCATTATAAACTCAATTTTAGCTAAATATAATTTTAAAAACACCTATTCATCCTCCTGTAGTCGGCCACCTCGTCCTTATAGTTGTCCCCTATGCACGCTGCCGTTGCGCCACTGCCGCCCCTAGCCACTAGCTCTGCCACCCGTTGCCCTGCCGCACCACTCCCTTTGCCCTGCTGCACCGCCGCCCCACTAGCGCCACTGTCGCCCAGCCATGCCCCTATGCCATGCCATCTGCCCAGTGCGTTGTCGTCCAGGGTAGCAGTGACCAAGGGAGAGAGGGGTAGTAGGGGAAGGGAAGTGCAGGAGACCGGCCAGAAGATAAGAGGAGAAGGTGAAGAAGAAGTAGAGAGGGGGCCGAGTCGATGAGAGATCCACCAGGTCCGGCCTAGAAGAATAGGACAAAGGAGAGAAGTAGAAAGAGGAAGCAGAGAGTAAGCCAAATCAGGCCTCGCTGTGGGATGCTACTGCAGCAAGTTGAGAGGAAGGCCAACAGAGAAAGGAGGAAGAAGAATGGGAGAAGGAAAAGAAGGAAGAAGGGAGGAGAAGAAGGGTGGCGCTCCATGTTCATGTTGACTTTGTCGTTCGATCTGGGTGAAGTTTCTGGTTCTGTGCCACCCACGCATCATCCTTGTGGTTAATCAGCAAGTGCAAGGTAGAATGGTAAATTTGGGTGGTGGGACATCATTAGTTGGGTTCGATGCGACTTTTAGCTTGTGTTATGAGTTGAACCCTGGTTGCATGATAACTACACAAGGATTAATGGGCGATGACATATTAATGAGAATAGTAAAGGTAGAGGATATAGTTAGTAGATATTGACATGATGATGGAGATGATAATGGTAGGAGATACATTTAGATGGTGTTGACACATTAAGGGGTAATGTTAATGGTAGATGACATGGTTGTTTGATGTTGATATGATGATAGGTAATAATGATGATACGTGGTATGGGAGTTTGATGTTGAGATGTTGATGAATAATGGTTAACAACACATGATAAATGCTTAAAGAAAAATGTCACATTGCATGCAAGTGTATGGTAACATGGTAAATTGAGTTGATGGTTGTTACTAGTTAAACTTGTTGCAATATTTATCATGCTTTATTGCTATGTTTACTCTATTTCCATCATGATTAAATGATTATAGTGATAACTAAGTAATGAAGAACAGGAATGGTAAAGAATGATGAAACTCGTCCATTGTATTAAATGCATATTTATGGTATGAAAGAAACTCATATCGATTGACATGAAAGACCTACTTCGGTAGGCACCATCATGGGACGGAGGGAAATGCACCTCCACAGGATGGAGGGAAAGGCATCTCCACGAGATGGAGATAACTAAAGGGTGGTACATCGACGAGTGTCTATTCAGCTATACTGATATAAACTACAGGTAAGAGTAGACATGCTCATTTCACATGAGTGGAGATTAAGGTCGCCTATATGAAAGAGGACAGGATATTGAGCCCGTATGAAAGAGGGCGGGATTGAGTGAATACCAACGGATGCTCACTCCGCTATACCGGTACAAGCTAGAGAAAAGAGTAGAGATGTGTATATGCATTTCATTCACTACTACAAAAAAAGATCATCACAGATGGTTCAAAAACATCATCACAAATGGCTTCGTGAGCCGTCTGAGTTTATGAGTCAGTAATAACATCAGGTTATCACGGACAATTTTTGAACCGTCTGTGATAAGCCACAACACAGACGGTTCGTATTAAGGACTATCTGTGAAGGATACTATCATAGACGGCTCTAACCAAAAACCATCTGTGATACTCACACATTATAGACGGTTGGTAGAAAGAACCATATGTGATACTTGTCTATCACAGACAGTTGGTATCTAGAACCGTCTGTAATATGCGACTATCACAGACAATTTTTGGTTCGAGCTGTCTGTGATAGTCCTTCACAGACAGTTTATACCACAAAACCATCTGCGATAGTTCATTCTATACCTAAATTTTTTTCTATTTTTCGGTTAGCCTTAGGAAATACTATCTATGCCCTTTGAGAACAAACAAACATAGCAGCACATTCTATTTTCGTTAAGATTAGAATCCACCATTATAGCATCACAAGATAACGAGTAGTTACCCATCTAACACAGCAAGAACATGGTAAGAACACATCTCCTAATCCTGCAAACCCAACTCTTAAACATGGCAAAAACATAGAAGAAGTAGAGATCCTAGTAGACAGTAGATACTCAACCGCACTGACGAGGCCTCTATGCCTAGGCCCTCTCACCCCTGATGCAGCATGCGAGCTGGATGTCCTTGATGCCCATCATTGCAGGCGCCGATTGAATGCTGTCTTGGTAGCTAGCTGCGGTGCCTTGCCTCCCATAGACTTGCGTACCATTTACTTCGTAAGAGCCATCAGGGTTGAGGTCGAGGAGGAGGACAGTGACAAGGCTGGAGAGATTTGAATGTATGCAGTAGGTAGGGGATGGGGTCGGGTGAGTATTTATAGGGGAGTGAGAGTCGGGAGTTAGAAATTTTTTGGCGTCGGGATGGAGAGATGGAGCTACAATCCATGTGGTAGGGGTTGGTGGGATTCTATTTGCTAGGATTGGGTTAGGGAGGATCGACGGGCCCAGCGGTCAGGGACATAATTATTGCAGATGGTTTAAACCACAAACCACCTGTGAAATATAATTATCACAGATGTTTGATCCACAAACCGTCTGTGATACATAATTATAAAAGAATACATATATTATCAATGCAATGTAAACAGCTTGTCTTAAAAGATGACATAGAAAAGTTATATATGGCTTATATATGCTCGTTTGAAAGGTTTCGATGAGATCTAAATTCCGAAGGGAAGATCAAAAATTTTGGCAAAAATAGAAACCAAAAATTTGCAGCCGATTTTGGGGGTCTTAGAGGGTGACTAGTGCAAGCAGGTCATTTTTCTTGGATCGAGCTTGTCGTTAGCTTTCCAATGAGTATAAGAACATTGAAAATGGACACCATTTGCAAAAGTTATGCTCGTATACTAAAGGTGTCTCGGAACAGAATCCTACTTGGACACGCCACTTCAGTTTGAAAGTTTGAATAGAGGGGGTGGCAAAATATCACAGACAGTTTTTAATACAAATCATCTGTGATGATTAATTATCACAGACGGTTTTTAATACAAACCATCTGCGAAGTATCACAGAAGGTTCAAATAAAAAACCGTCTATGATATTTGGTAATATCATAGACAGTTCTTGTTAATAACCGTCTGTGATAATTCACAAATAGTTTTCACCATGAGATGTCTGTGATATTACATCTTCACAGACGGTTTTTAGCCCTGGCAGTAACACAGACAGTTTCTAAACCAAAATCGTCTGTGATTGTATTTAATACTGACGGTTTGGGTTAACCATCTGTGATGAAGCATATAGTATTAGCCTTTTGTAGTACTGATTGTTTCCGTGTGAAAAAAGTATAAATGTATAAGAAAGAGTTAATGAACAAGAAAGAGTGAATGGATAATGACAGCTAAGATAGAGATATGTCCAAGATGATGTTTGCTGTGTACTTGCTGAGTCTTGGACTCTTGCTTGCTTTGTTACTGTTTTTTAGGTGATCGTGATGATGATATGCAGGGAATGGGAGTAATACTTTTACACCATGTTCATTTAATAAAAAAGCTTAGTTATCACCTTTAGTACCAATACTGAGCTTTTGGATGAATTAGCTCACTTAAGTTGAACGTTACTTAAGAGTGTGCTTGTGACTGTTAAAGATATGGGTGGGGTAAGGTTGGCCCTACTTGCTTAAAGGAGCAATTGTGGTACTGGTGGAAGAATCAATATCATTGTCTATCTAGTAATGCTCGATATTGTTTGTTGTTCATACAAGTTTATTCACGTTCATAGGCGTATGGACCTGGGCGTTCTCAAACACGTGGTCCCGAGTATTCTCAGGCGTGTGGTCTCGAGCGTTCTTAGGTGCGAATGACCCAAGTTTTATTTGATGAGATATTTATTCTTACTGTGGTCATTGAGTCATGTTTATTATGAATGAGTTCTTTGGGGGAATAGGTCAGCAAGATTTTGTTAGATAGTGTAAACTTAGAGTATTGCTAGTAGTACCATTATGGACTCATAGGTTAGTCCAGGGTGTTACATGTTGATTCCCTAGCCTTGATTCTTATTCTTTGCCAAGGTTGGCTCTGTTGCTATGAATATTGATTGTCATTTCTGTGTGTTTCTTTCTTGTTGGCTGCTTCTGAATTTTGCCATTCCGTTCTTGTCATCAATTGGATGTTATGCGCAGCTAGAGCAGCCAAGCTCAGACCCCAACCTTGTCAACACTGAGTAGAGCTCGGCTGCATGACATGCCTCTTTGGAGCTAGAGTGAGGGTAAAAACTAAAAAATGCATGTGTGCAGTTGTGTGTGATGAGTACTCATATGTTGAGTACCTGTAAAAGTAGTCCAGTCTTGAGGTCGTTACGACCAGCCCTTGTGTTGTCGTTACGACCGAGTACTAAAGCTACACTGAGTATTGTAGCTCCGAGTACTAAAGCTACACAGAGTATTGTAGCTTCGAGTACTAAATATACACCGAGTACTATAGCTCTAAGTAATAAATTTACATCGAGTATTGTAGCTCCGAGTACTAAAGCTACACCGGGTGCTGTAGCCCTGAGTACTAAAGCTACACCGGATACTGTAGCTCCGAATACTAAAGCTACACCGAGTACTGTAGCTCCGAGTACTGCATAGTCATAGCGCCATGGTCGTAGTCGTGGTCGAAGCTATGGTCAGAGTTGTCGTCAGAGGACTACTGAAGCGGTCGATGCTTAGAAGACCAATGTGTGGTTGAAGTGCCATGGTCGGTGCTCAGAAGACCAGTGTGTGGTCGAAGTGCCGTGGTTGATGCTCGAAAGGCCATTGTGTGGTCGAAGTGCCACGCTCGGAGGACTCGAAGCCTCCGTGTGTGGTCATAGCACCGTAGTCGTGGTGCCTGTGTTTGTGGTCGTAGTCATAGTGTCCGTGGTCGTGGTCGCAGCAAATCGGTCGTAGCTACACCAAGTATTGTAGACGTCATATTTGGAGGAGTACTACAGATGTCATACTCGTAGCGATTCTTGAGCGATTGTTAGCGAGTTCCTCTAGAAGTCGGCGGCGCATCAGAGCGATTGTCAATTTCATTGCGCAGTGTTGGTAGGCGGCGTGGTAATTGAGGTCAGAGAAACCGGATCTTGGTCGGTCTAGTTTTTTGTAGAAAGAAAAGGAGTCGTGTAGTAGGTGAGTGGCCTGCTGTGAGGCTTGGCTGTGTCTATGTATACCTTGTAGATCTTTTGAGTGAGTTGAGCCAGAGAATAACAGAGGAAACACAAAAAAAGGTGCGAGCAGTTGGCACCACAATCTTGCGCCTCCGTTCTTGTGTTCAGCTTTGTTATTAGCTCCGCCTTCTCGTTCCCACCTCCGGCAAGCCATCCACCGTGTTTGTGTATGTCAGTTCACTGTGAAAGCGTGTGTTTGAGATAAATTATTACCAATATTTGGTATCAGAGCCTAGGTGATTATCCAGACGAGGTCAAGAAGAAAAGTAGGGCTTCGACTCTCTATCCATAATCTCGGTCCTAGCGTGTCTGCAGTAGAGTTCGAGTTCTCTCTTGAGCTTATCCCTAAATTGGGGATCAGAGCCTGTGTTCGTGTACACCTTAATCCATGTCGTGTCGCATCTGAGCTCGCCGAAAAATGTTACTAGCGACATAGGCATTCTAAAGATCAGTGATAGGAGTGTGTCGAAGGCATTGACGTGTGAGGGCAGCATCTCCCTCCCGTATCACATGCTCATGAGGAGCAATTACACGACTTGGTTTGTGAAGATGAAGGTGTTCATGCGTGCTCAGGGCATGTGAAATGCAATTGTGGATGATGCGGTGAGCGAGAGGCAAAATCAAATGGTGCTCACGGCAATCTTCCTCGTGGTGCCGAAAGACATGGTACTAATCCAAGCAGAGAAGGAAACCACAAAGGAGGCCTGGAACACCCTGAAGACGATGCATATCAGTGTCAATTGTGTCAAGGAGGGCGTGTATAAAACCTCAAAAGCGAATTTGAAAACTTACGGATGAGGGACACCGAACAGATCGATGACTTTGCAATGAGGTTGACGACAATCGTTAGCAAGGTACGAAGTCTAGGTGAAAAGATGGAAGAGGCCTACGTCGTGTGGAAGTTTCTCCGTGTCGTGCCCAAGAAATTCTCTCCTGTCGTCACCACGATTGAGCAACTCAGTGACATAAAAAATATGTCAATCGAAGAGCTAATTGGGTGCTTGAAGATGCAGGAAGAGGGAGAGCGTCACTACAGCAACGGCAACGGAGATGAGGAGTGCTTGCTCCTAACGTGCGTAGAGTGGGAGGCCTGATTGTCGATGCATAAAGGTGAAGGCTCCTCAGGTAGTTCTGGTGGTGGCGGTGGCCGTTGATACTGAAGAATTGACAAGGCAAAAGTAAGGTGTTTTAATTGCAATGATTTTGGTCACTTTGCTTCAGAATACCATAAGCCCAACAAGGAGGCAGCGGAGGCGCATCTCATTGTGGCGGATGCTGATGACCAACCGGCACTGATGTGAAGAAGCTGCAACAAGATTAAGAGGTAATTGTTGGGTTAATCTTGTTGCATGTGTGTAGTTGTGTGTATCGAGTACTCATATGTCGAGTACCTGTAAAAGTAGTCCAGTATTGAGGTCGTTACGACCAGTCCTTGTGTTGTCGTTATGACCGAGTATTAAAGCTACATTGAGTACTGTAGCTCCGAGTACTAAAGCTATACTGAGTAATGTAACTCCGAGCACTAAAGCTACATCGAGTACTATAACTCTGAGTACTAAAGCTACACCGAGTACTGTGTAGTCTTAGCATTGTGGTCTTAGCTACATTGGTCGTAGTTACAGTGGTCGTAGTCGTAGTCGAAGCTGCAGTCGAAACTGTGGTCGAAGCTGCAGTCAGAGGACTGCTGAAGCGGTTGGTGCTCGAAAGACCAGTGTGTGGTCGAAGTGCCACGGTCAGTACTCAAAAGATCATTGTGTGGTCGAAGTGCCACGCTCAGAGGACTCGAAGCCTGTGTGTGTGGTCGTAATGCCGTGGTCGTGGCACCTGTGTGTGTGGTCGTAGCGTCATGGTCGTAGCGCCTGTGTGTGGTCGTAGTTGTGGCGGCCGTGGTCGCAGCAAACTGGTCGTAACTGCACCAACTGTCATAGATGTCATACTCGGATGAGTATTGTAGACATCATACTCGGTAGCAGTCGTCAACAGGTTCCTGTAGAAGTCGGCATACCGTAGCAGTTGCCAGCGTACTGCACGGTGGTAGCAGGCGGTGTGGTAATTGATGCTGGAGAAACCGGATCTTGATCAGTCTAGTGTTTTGTAGAAAGAAAACGAGTCGTGTAGTGGATGAGTGGGCTGCTATGAGGCTCGACTGTATCTATATATACCTCGTAAATCTTTTGAGTGAGTTGAGTTAGAGAATAACAAAAAAAAAACAAAAAAGGTGTGAGTAGTTGGCATTACAATTTTGCGCCTTGTTTTCTATGTTCAGTTTAGTTTTGTTATTGGCTTTATCTTCTTGTTTTCATCTTTGGCAAACTATGGTGCTCATTTGAGCTTTTTTTTGAGTGGCTTATGGCTGAAAAAAACACTGTAACTGACAAGGCTTATTTAGCATAATTAAATTTAAAAAATATAAAAAAATATGTTAGCCCATTACGTATAATACAAACAAATACGGAAAAAAGAACCGGTAAAAAACTCAACAAAAAATTAAAAGTTCAGAAAAAACGAAATTTATAAATAGTGAAAAATAAGCCGGAAGCCAGAAGGTGAAGCTTAGGGCATGTTTGGATCCACCCAGATTTTAAGAATCTGGCTTTTGGAAACTGGGTGGGATCCAAACAGACCAGTTTTTGGGGCCGTTTTTAAAATCTACCTACCCAGATTCTTAAAAACTAAGAAGCTGTTGATACCCAGCTTTTGCCAATTTTTTTGGCACAAATACCCATTTACCCTCATTAAAGAACACGCATGGCTGTTTAATGTGCTGTTCAAGAGCAATAAATATAAGTGTATAATAGTCTATTAGCACCAATCATAAATGAAACCAGCTTATAAAAACTAGGGGATCCAAACACCCCATCAGTTTTTACTTAGAAACCAGTTTTTAAAAATTAGAAGTAATAGCTGGTTTTTAAAAATCTGAAACTGATCCAAACAGGATCTTAATCGTGTTTGTGTGTATTGTTCCATTGTGAAAGCGTGCGTTTGAGAGTGACCACCAATCATAGTCGTGGGAGCGCAACGCCAGCTTCGTCGCCATGGCGGGGCAATCCGACCCGCACCTCTCCATCTTCTCGCCCTCCGAGGTGATGTAACCCCACCCCACCCATCCCAACATCATCCGCCATCCTTCCGAGCCGATCTGATTGATTTCCTTGTTTCCGCGCGCAGGTCGAGTTCGTCGAGATGAAATCGTCCCCAACATCCGCAACATGATCTGCGTGCGTCCCCCCTCTATCTAATCCATTGCAACCTACCTCCTCTTCATTTTTTGTTTTATTTTTTTGGAGTCGACATTGTTGCATTCACTCACTGTTGCCATGGCCATGCCATGTAGGGGGATTTTGGGCCCTTCTTCCCGCAAATTGCGGCCGCTGTGGCAAGTGCACGCCCCACTGGATCACTGGTGGTCAGTTCTCGCTTAATTCCTTCTTTACCTTGCTTGTTCCATCTCCTCCTGTACCCTAGCGGCTAGCTTATATGATTTGTTAATGCTGCTACATGACTGGTAAATGGGAGGGGTTACTTCTGTGCCTCGGCTCGTTTCTTTGATTTCACCATCTGCTGCAACTGATACTTCCTTTTATTTTGATACGCGCGCATTTATCTGGTTGCATATTGTCCGTGTTATTCAGGGTACTAGCGCTGCCTGTTTTCACCCCTACTGTTTGCTGCTAGACCGCTTGACACAGGTATTGGACGCAGAAAGGGAGTCACCTAGAGAATTCCGGCCATTACCATTCCACTGTATTGAAATATATCTAAGCTTCTGTTTGATCAGTAAGCATCCATAGCAACTCTCTAACTGCATCTCTTTATGTAATAAGAAGCCGTAAAACCTTATTTTCTCATGTTTTTGTCCACAGTGCTCGTGATGATATCTCAGATGCATACTTGGTGAGTTCTAAACAATTCCGGCAGAATTTGTGCTGTCTAGTGGTTCTGATCTTGTTTAAAAAAATCTTACTCCTAGCTGTGAGCCTGTGACACAGGTGAGATCTTTGATTGAGGACATCAGAGATGTCAGAATGCACAAGGTTGAGATTGGATTAGAGACAATATCTGGCCGTACTCATGCTGTCAAGGTATCTTTTTTCTGCTCCACATTTCAGCCACTGAACCAGCTACCTTTCCTGGTTCCTCGGAATACGTTAAGGAGTTATCATTGACGTGTGTTATACTTTTTCTCTTTTTATTTTCATTATATCGGCACTTCTGGTGTTTTTTTCTTAAGGGTAACCTCTCTCATAGGCACAAGTAGCAAAACCTGCATACGAAATTTGAACACCTAGAGGTTCGATGAATATGTAATATGATTATGGATTACATAAATATGAGGGGTTTCAATTGAGCCTGTGATACCCTACATTTGTGACATCGCACAAATGCCATAATGAACTGTTTGTATCCTCACCTGTTCTTTACAATATTCATAGGCACTGTTTACTGCTTAGGGTATAGGGAGGTGTGTTCTCAGTTTATGGATCATTATCTTTATCTGTATTTCATACTTAGTTAATAAGCTCGGTTGTTTATCGATAACCAACAACAAAACCTTATGCTTCCTTTTTTCCATTCCCACAGCTCAAAAATCTCTCTGCAATGGAAGTGAAAATTATCCGGCCTTTCATCTTGAGAACGCTGCAGGCATTGCATAAGCATGATAGCCCACAGATGATTCAGCAGGCAGGTAATACATGGAGCAGGCCAACACCAGTCACAGATCGTGGTCCAAGAGTAAGCCCTCTCTTTTATAGACATGTTTTGTATTGGCTTGCTAGAAAGTAGTTGTATTTGTCAAAATTAAAAAAAAACTCGACCTGCAGGGATACAAGACACCCCCCGGCATTAGCTTAAGAAGAAAGATCCTCTCACAGATCGAGAAAATCCCCGAACCCTTGCCCCACCCTGACACAGCGGCATCAGCCCGTGTGAGAGCGCCTAGGGGAGCTTAACGCTCGGCCTGCACGACCTGGGCCACGACCCTAACGACCAGCGATCGGGCGAGCCTTTGGCTTTGTGCTTTGGCTTATGGGGCAAGCGAGGGGATTTTTTTGCCCCCAGCCTGAGTCGAACCCAGGACCTAGGGGGTGCTACTAGAGCGTTCTACCACTATGATAGAAGCTCGTTCGCTATTTGTCAAAATTGACTCAAAGAAGATGTTAGTTGTGCACAAAACTATTGTATACCACAAAACTGGTTAACTTGGTCAGTTGAGTGGGCCATTATGATGCATAATAACTTAATAACTTGCTGAATAGAGGTTTCATTAGTGTTCTAAAAAGCGTTAGGCGTAGCGTCCAGTCGCCGACTAGTCAGGCTAGGTGGCCACCTAGGCAGGCTAGACGGGCGAGGTGGGTGGGTACCTAGGCGGGCTAGGCTTCCACCTTTTAGAAAGTGGGTTTCAAGCAGAAAGAAGATACCATACTTAATATGTTTTCCAAAAATCCTGCTTTTTATAACATGTTAAATAAATCCTTTCTCAAACCCATGAAATACTAAAAACATGACTTGTTAGGAAAAGTTCCATGTCTCAATTTTCCCCTCCATTTTACTTTTGCAGAGAGATCTAAGGCGCAGGTAACGAGCAAGAATTGCATGTGCTTGTCACTTGCATTTGCAAATAATTTACTGCATATCTTTGGATTGCAGTTTGAAGGCACTTGCTTTGCTTGCTTGTAATGTTCTGTATGTTACTAGCTAAGAAGCCATTGTATTTCTGTCAGTGTGTAGCTGTGTACTACTGTACGAAATAGTAATGACTCTGTGTGTCAAAATTTATCTAGTAACCCTAAGGTTATAGGACTCTTCTATGTGACATGATTGTGTTTTGATGAAGCTGAAGATAGTAAGCAATGACAATCATCTGTCACAAAAAGATGCCTTCTCATGTATTTCAGGATGAATACCATTTGTGTTATGTATTTAACTATCTCAGGCATAATATAAGCCACCTGACTTTCTTCTGATCTCTTGTTTCTATCTGCAGATTTTAAAAAAATCTTTAGGTGCAATCCTTGTGTGTTTCTTACATTTAACATTAACAACTGATACATTCTTGATCTTCTCTGCTGATCATACATTTCAAAATTTTAATCACATGGGATGAAGTGTTCAATTTTGGATAATGGTTCTCTTTTTTGTTTCTAGAGTCATAATCATCAATTATGTCCCCCAAGCTTTCATTCAAGTAGGGGCATGTAACATGGCCCCTTAAACATATTTTTTTTGAAACAAAGGGCAGGAGCTCTGCTATTCATTGTAAGATGAGAAATACACGGGCCCCAAAGGGGTACAATAAGGACACCAACACCGGAAAGGACTTCCAAACTGGAACTCCTACCGAAGCACTAACTGCCCCACAAAACAAGCTCCTTGTGGGGCAACAACAAAAAACCTCCTCCTACAAACAAACGAAGCCTAGGACTAGCTATCCACGAGGCAAAGCACAGAACTGAAGAATCACAACTCTTACAGATGTAGCCGTCAACACCAGGATGCTCATCACAACAGCGACACCATGGTTCACTAATGTGAACCCACCATGGCACATCACACCATTGACTACGCCAGCACCAAAACAACACCAGACGGCAATCACTAGCATTACAAGCCACAACGAAAGAATGCGGGACCACAGCTAGTACAAAACAACAACAGGACAACCAACAAGAGCTTTGGAAAGAGGAGGGGGCGGCCCCTCAACTCACACCGAGACTGGAACGCCCGCCGCACGCAACCGACGGCCACGCGACGCACCAACGGCGGCTTGCCTCAATCAAGGACCCGAACCAACTACTCACAGGGGCTCCACCACGATCAGTCTGCACCAAGACATAATTAAACAATGAGTGCCCGCTCTCGGGCCTTCTCAACAACGGCCTGCTCCTTAGGACAACTGCACACTATGAGCACCTCCGACAAAGGTAGGCAGATTGACTGAACCTTCTCTTGACACACACCGCCACATGTTGTGCTGCTTCCGCATAGCACTGCCCGCAACATGCTGTCACTACCGTGATGCCCACCAAGCCACCTTGACACTGGGCAGCCGATCCCGACCGCCGTCGCGACACCCGTGTGCACTCTCGTGTGACCGCGATGGGCTGCACCAATAGCGGTTGACTCGACGAGGAGGAGCAACCCAGCCAGAGGATTCCGAAGGCAGGGACATCGTTGCCGGCCTAAAGATAGATGAGCAGCACCGGCGGCGCTCGCCCTCACCCTGCTGGGGAAGGTGGACTGCGTCACCTCCTCCCCTGAAATATACCAAAGCAATAGCATTTCATCTCGCATGCTGACGTTTTCTGAACTCGTGACTTACAATTCCCTTCAAACTCTTGGTGCTCTAAGTAATTGAACAACTGTAAATCATAGTTTGCCTGTTTTACAATTTTCCACTGAAAAGATTGGTGAAACATGCCAGATGTGTCTTTAAGGTGATTGTTGTTCTACTGCTTACCTGGGATATGGTACTCGATGGGATCGATGTATCCATGCATGGATTCTGTTATGTTATAGATAATATTCCAGCCTGGCAGTATCTGTTTTCCTTTTGTTAGATTGGTTTGCTGCCACTGGATCTTGAATAAAAAAGTGCAAGGGCTCACATGGTGGTCCTTCCACTGTTTGTGGGAGCTATTTCCCACAACAGGCTACACAATGGGTCCAAAGTACAATTCGATTTCTAGTTGGCTGCCTGGCTGCAGTGATACATATTTTTCTTTTGTTGAGAATTGTGAGCTTTGCAACTGGAACTGATAATTCTCATTGTGTCTAGAACTGATTAAAGATTCCAGACAGACAATGAAACGAACAACATGGCATATCGTTATTGTATTAGCATTATTGATCAACCCATCTAGTATCTGCCCTTAGTTGTTCAGCCTGTCTGGAATGGCATTGTAGTGATTGAAATCTGAAAATGTGAGTGCCGACATATGACCCAAGAGTCCTGTGGTTGTCCTTGATTGTGCATTGTTCGTCATGCCCAGTTTGCTCTACTAAGTTCTCATTATGTCTTTGGTGGATGGTGTGTACTTGTGCAAGATTCAGAATTCAGAAATGATCGATTATGTTATTGTGCATATGGCTTTGATCAAAACATTGAGGGTTCAATATTTCTAGGCTAGTAGCTCCCTGCCTTGTTGTTAGTTACATTATTTGCACTATTAAAATCTTCTATCATTCTCGAGATGCATAAATGAGCTGGATAGCAGCAACCAGCAGGCTTGTAGGTCTTGTTACGCAAGTATGGGTTTAATATCATACTACTTTCTCCTCGGTAGGGAAGATGAGTAGCATTTGATTAAATTTGTGTCTGCTACCCGACTCTGAACTGTGATATTCAATTGACTTCAATCTACAACCAGTCCTTTTTTTCTCTTTGCATCTAATTTACCTCATGGTTCATGCCCCAGGAGCCCTTAAGTTTTGACAAATGGTAGTATATTCTGGTATTATCCGTCCGTTGTGTGCTGGCATAATCCTAAAAATAGGACCTAGGACTTGCGAATGGACCTGGATGTATTGGTGGAGTATTATTTTGATCTCCAAATGTTCGACTTGATGAAGGTAGATGGGAACTTGGGAAATAAATAACGGTGACCAGAACCAGATCAAGGTCTCTTTGGGGAGAATTCGAATTAAAAACCCAGGGAAGAAAAAGAAAACAAGTACTGGTCATTAGCACAGTTGTGTGGAACAAGTCATTGACCTGAGTTTTTTTAGCTTATAGTTTATAGGGGTATTCGTATTGGCTTTTAACTATGATTTCTGGCTTTTATCTGAAAATAAATAGTAATAGTTGAAAGAAATTGTTTTTAGAAGGATGGGATGAGCGGTGTAAAAAGTGAGGGAGAGATAAATTTATGTGATAGGAGCAAGAGGAGTAGGGGTTATGATGTGCCTGTTACCCTTTGTCTTATCCTCGAAGCGAGACGATAGCGAGAAAAGTAAAGAAACCGTTTCGAAAAACTAGGTGTTCGTATTGGTTTTTAGTTTTTATAAGCATAAACCAATATGAATAGGGTCATTGCTTATATATGACTTATGCCTTTCTCTGAACAAACAAACAGGATAGCTGCTGTTTCAAAGCGATTTATTGACTTATTGATATTTAGTTCGTTCACACAAGCACTTGTACTAGGATTAAAAGATATCAACCGTAGAGATTAGCCGTAGACGAAAAGAATAGGGCCTATAGCACAATGCATGCTGCTACATCGGGTTGTTACTGTAAGTGCAGGGTCATATCGGTGATGGAGATTGATTGGTAGTCAGTGGGTGCAGGTAAAACATCTTGGGATGGATGAGAGCAGTAGTATAAATAATTGGCATAATCTGTTACATGAATGGCTAATCGCATAGAGAAGAAGAGATGGGAGATGGATATTCCAGGGGCATCCATGATAGACTACTAGTTTTTTTTTCTTTTTTTGAACGGGCTTGATAGATTACAAGTGGTAGACTGGTAGATGCACCACCGTAATACTGTATTGTTTGTTTGCTCTCCCATCTCTCGGTTCGCTATGTGCGTGTGCTCAGTGCTCACATTGCAGCACTTATGATCCTTATATTAAACCTGGGGATGTCGGGGATGTCTGGGCAGTGCCTCCATTCACATATCTTGGCTCGCTAACACTGTTCCTCAATAATTAGTGCACTCAATTAGCGTTAAGCATACTAATTAGCACTACCAGTATAGTCCCTATATTAAACCAGGGGAATACATGAGCAATGTCTTCATCCATGTGTCTTGGCTTGCTACTGTGGCGCTGCTCCTTGATAATTAGTGCACTCAAGTAGCGTTAAGCGCACTGATTAGCACTACCAGTAATTGATTAGTGCAAATTGAAGCACTAAACTAAGGCACTGCTACTATGGCGTTGTTCCCCATTAATTAGCGCACTTGACATGTAGCTCGCTACTGTAGCGCTGCTCCCCGATAATTAGTGCAATCAATTAGCGTTAAATGCACTTATTGGCACTACCAGTAATTGATTCGCACAAATTGAAGCAATAAACTAAGGCACTGCTACAGTAGCGCTGTTGCTAATCGAAGCACTAAACTAAGGCATTGCTACTATGGTGTTGTTCCCCATTAATTAGCGCACTTATTAGCGTTAAACGCACTAATTAGCGCTAATAATAACTAATTAGTTTTAATTAAAGCACTAAAATAATAGTATTCCATTTAGTCGTAATCATATTTAATTAGAACTAATCATTTAGTGCTAATTAAGTGTAATTAAAATTACAAGTCTTTTGCGGATAAATTTTAGAATTTACAAGTGAGTATTTGTTGTTCGAATGAGCTGAAAATTTCATACAAAACTTACTTATACCGCTAACGTACTATAGAAATTTGCCACTTGAATTTATTTTGTATCGTGCAACAAAAAATAATCAAAGCCAATTCACACATTTTTCCCTACGTCATTCATCTCCACAAACTATACCAACGAGTATTTGTTGTCCAAATAAGTTAAAATTTTCACACAAGACTTTCACTCAAACCGTTTATATGGTATAGAAATTTGACGTTGGAATTTATTCTATACTACCTATCAAAAAAATGAAACTCAACACATGTGTTTTCCCTATGCTATCTGTCTCTACCTACCCGGCGGATAACACATGCCACCTACGACACCTTTCGAGCTTGAAGAAGAGTCCATCTTTTTTTTAAAAAAATGAGTGATCAAGGTCTATTTTTTAAGAAAAAAGCGCTACAAAGTTATATATATGAACAACCAACATCTGTTTCCGCGAGCCTAATCTAAGTGGATCACCAACATCTGTTTCCGCGAGTGACTAACTAGTTGCAGGCAGGCAGCAAAGCATGCCCATCATTTCCAAGGAATACACTATGGCGTGTGCGCGCATGCTACGCGCAGGTCACTAGCCGCGCACATAATGTGGCTTTCTGGTACGCTTCACGCGTAACTTGATTGGTGTGCCATTTTATGAATTATAGATGGTAACTTTTGTACATGAGATAATAATTTTGTAAATGTAAGTAATTTGATAAATTATATATAATAACTTTATATTCAGAAGATAGTAACTTTTCAGAACTAATAATCCCACTAAATCTGGAAAAAAAAAGGGCATGTGGTACTGCTTACGAAGGGAGGAGAGGTGCGCATGTCTAACGCGGTAAGAATTGTAAATAACTTCATGAATTTCATATGATAATTTAACGTGCATATGATAGTAACTTAACATGTATGAAATTGTAAGTAACTTTATAAATTATAAATGATAATTTTTCTGCATGATATAGTAACTTTGCCAAATATAAATAATTTTATAAATTATAGATGATAACTTTATATGCAGACGATAGTAATTTTTTTATAATTAACAACTTCACTAAATCTTAGAAAAAACGGCACGTGATACCGCTTGTAAAATATAGTAATTTTTCACTAAAATATAGTGATATATGCATACGATAGTAATTTTTCTATAATTAACAACTTCACTAAAATATAGTAAGTAACTTCACTATATCTAATGCCTGTAAAATATGTAAGTAACTTCATGAATTATAGATGATAAATTGATATGTATATGATAATAACTTTACCATATTTAACAAATTCTAGTAACGTACCGTCCGTGGGGTGGGGTGGTGGGGCCTTTGGCTGATTGGGCTGGTCAGGGACATGCATTTATTCTACGCATAGCCATTGAATAGCACTTATATATATATACACACACTAGTAAGATGCGCATACGTTGCAACAAGATTCTAAAAGAATGTGATATATATCATCAAATGTGGCCTAAATCATACTATGAATATTAAAAAGGGGATGCATCTTATCATCAAGAGTAAGGTTAGCGCAATCGAATCCATCGTTGCCGAGATCGTCGCTCCAGATTTGCCCTCACTAACCCCGTCGGCTTCGCGATTCTTCCTCACCTCCAACAATGTACTCCGCCTCCCTATTCATTATTCGTGTGGCGTACTCTATGTTCTGATCGTCGACCTTGACGGTATACACTTTTATTATGTCACAAAACGGCACGGCACAGACGAGGCCACGCTCCGTCTCGGGCAAAATTCCGGGCATCCCATTGGGGAGGAACAGAGAAGCAGAAGGGTTGTCACCGGAGGGGATGGTGCGGCAGCCGTCGGAGTGGAGAGGCGATGGTTGCCAGCGAAGAAAGCACGCCGCCGAGGTAGGCGCTCGGCGTCGATCCCCTTCCTTCTGCGCGTCTCCGTTCCCACTGATCCAGGGATTTCAGCAGCCTAGCTAGCTAAGCTAGTCATGTCATGTCATGTGCTACCTGTCTGTCGTTTGGAAGCTTGCTACTGCTACAGCAACAGTTGCATGCATGCACTGCTGGTATCGGCCGGCTGTTTGGAATTTTTCATGACTTAGCTACTGCGGCCAGCACAAATCGCTCTCATTTTTTTTTTGCTTTTAGTTTCCCTCAATAATTAATATTAACTAGAATAATAAGTCATAGCTTAAATGGAGCAGACCCTATATCAGCTGGAGAACGCAGGGCAACTAAATAGACATCTTCAGTATTATTTGTTGATACGGAGTAGCATGGTTTTGGCTAAATAAAGGATCCGCTCCAAACAACTTCTATTTCTGGCTTATGGAACGCATTGACTTATTAATTTCAGTTTTTTTTTGCTTTTTCCCCTATTCCTTTGTATTGTTATGATAATATAACTTTTTATTTTTTTAAAACTTAATTATTTAGAAAAAGCTAACAGCACTTGTAATTTTTTTAGCCCCTAGAAGAATGTAAAAAACCAAAAAAAATCATAAACCCCCGGCTGTTTAAAACACCACCAAAAGCAAAGTACCCTCCACTTTAGGGAGTGTCTACCATAAGTCCTTGCCAATCGGCAAAAAGGCTAGCTGCAGGTACAGGATGCATCGCCGGGCCTCGCTGGTGTACTACTGATTTCTTCCTACGGCAAAAGTTTATTACTAGTAATTAGTCCAAGCGATCGCGCGCTAACTACTGAAACGCCACGTAGGAATTACTAGTAGTAATACTACTAGCATCGGCCATCACTAGAGTATGTTTTAGAGCATCTCCAATAGTGACTTATGAACTAACTCTAAGCATATTATTTCATATTTTAATAGAAGAGAGAGAAAAACTATCTTTTGATCAAGAGCTAGGCTCATACACATATTCCAAGATTATGTGAGAGTGTTATATGAGGCTATTTATGTTATGAGTTATGTGCTAAAAGTTAGTAATATTGGAGAAGTTATCTTAGAGCTAGTAACTAACTCATATTGTTGGAGATGCTCTAACTAGTGTCATTACTACTGCTAGCAAACGAATTAATAAGCTCAACGGCTTGCTGGCAGTAATAATTTGAGGACGACCGTGATGGCAACACAACGAGTAATAAATTACTCCCTCCAGTCGCATCACAGATACATATTGTTTTTATACTGACACGGTTCCTAAAACATAATTTTAACTACTAATTTTTATTATATTACAATTATAACACATAATAAAATTTTAATATTATAAAAATACTTTTTTGAGATAAATATATACATATGATTTTTATGTGTCTAAACTAGATATTTAAAAAGATATCAATAGCTAAGATTTTGACTACAGATAATCCTAAAACGACGTATTTGTGAGCCATGAGAGCGTACTATAAGCTTGCGGATCAAACCAGCTGGAAGCGTAGGCAGAGCCGTGAGACTAATTGATCGCCACTGTTTATTTATGTTCCGTCCGTCCGGATAGATTTTAATTGTGGATTAGCTTACCAAATGTCGATCGTAGATACTCGATCACGGAGATCGTATATAATAATCTGATCTCCACACAAGCTGCACGGGTAACAATTAATATGCGCAGATTCAAAGCCAAGACGAAACGACATTATTCTATTGCATATATAATTATCTGCTCTCCCTTCGGCTTTTTCTGCTGATTAGCTGCACAATTATTCGCTCGGATCCGATGCGGACAGGTCATGTACTCCTGCTAAGTTCCGCTTACATGCATTTCGCGCTGGATTTACCGAAAAGTAATTTAATCCAACCAAAATCTCACTCACATAAGATTAATATATACATGGACATCTCAAATGTGCTGGAATTGCAATCCGCATTATACACATAAACTAGATGACTAGTGATCTTTAATTCTTCCTTGATCCGGTCAACTACAATACATGTGGGACAATTTAACTTATCAATCCATCACAGCCGTGCCAAAGTATAACAAGTTGAGACCATCTGGGATAAAAAAAAAAAAAAAAAGTGCGCGCGCACACACACCCAAAAAGACAAAACCGAGAAAAAACGTTTTAGCTGTCTTGTGCCCGAAGAAAGCACCAGCGGCCACATGCATAGTATCTGCGCAAACGATCCCCTCCCATTTAGAGGAAACACGCGGCTAATGACTCTGCTAATCATGACCCCCACGTACCTTCTCCCTCTGTTTAACTTTAATCACAGCATGTTGCTGTTGCTGCTTAAGGGCACCTACAGTAGCACAGAGGTACAAACATAGAGTATAATTTCTGTCTGATCGAGCTGCTTAAGAGCATCTACAGTAGCAGAGGTACAAACAGGGAGTATAATTTCTATCTGACCGAGCAACTGAAGATTCACGGAGCGAATACAAAAGAGATAGATAGGTATCCGGCATTATTCGTGCCTTGAGTCTGACTCCAAGAAAAAAAATACATAATAGGATACGTGATGAGTGATATCCGTTCGTATATATCTGTATGTCGAGTGATATGAGTAAGCCTGTTGTGACTTCACTTAGGAACAAGATAACGTATAGGTGGATTACTGCATCTAAACAGATGGGAAATACTGAGTGATATTTCTTCGACATCTCGGCCATTAATCTCTCCGTGTTCGCTATGATTGCACTATACTATTCAATGTTCTATGTAAGGGTGCAAAAGAAACGGATAATTTCTGTCCGACCGACCATCCGAAGGCTTGTGGAGAGAATACAGAATGGAGAAATGAGTATTCTATACTATCTGTATTCGACTCCGACTCTAAGAAAAAATATATGGAATAGGATATAGGATAAACGATATCCATCCGTATTCGCTTTGATTGCACCCATATACAGTAGTCCATCTCTTAAGGTTGTCTCTAAGGATTTCAACTCATTTAGAGATAATATATCCAATAATTTGTACCTAAAATAATTCATCTAACTATTTTTATCATTTTTACTATAACTTCTTTACTCATGCTTCCTCACCATTTACGATGTTTTGTGTACCTAAGTTATCTCTTATATAAGAGATAGCATGTTTTCTCTAAACACATCCTTTCTTCTATCTAGGATTGTAAGTGATGTGACGATTGGGTTGACCACTTTTTTTAATTGACCACTTTTGAAGATGCCCGATGGACAAGCCATGAGATTGTCGCTTGGTTGGGCTGAAATAGGTTGGCTTATAGCTGAAATTACACTGTACCTGGTTAAAATTACACTGTAACTGATAGTGACTTATGTGGCGTGACTAAATTTTAAAATAGAAAAAACAGGTTAACCCATCATGGACAACGTAAATGAATATAGAAAAAAGACAAAAAAAACTCAAAAAACCAAAAATAGAAAAAGATGAAATTTAAAAATAATAAAAAATAAGCTAAAAATAAAAAATTCAAACCAAAATAAACGGGGAACTAAAACCATACCCTAAACTGCACACCCATCTAACAACCACAAGCGACCATAATAACCAACCATAGGTCGGATCGGACCGTCCAAACCCCGCGCAGGCGAGAATCCGACGGCCCCGATGCCATGACAAGACGCGAATTCCAAACGGTATGCCGCTTCCGTCCCGGGCTGCGCGGGCCCACGTGTCAGGCGGGGTGGGTCGCTCGGTAGTTTCGCCCACCCGAGGCGGCTGCTATAAATACGGAGCCAACCGCGTCGCCTTTTCTTCCGTTCCCCGCTTCCTCCTTCCGCGAGATTTCGCCAATTTCTCGCGCCCCCAAAATCCCCAACCCCCCTCCAAATTTGCTCACATTTCTTCTTTGAATTGGTCGGATTCGCCGGGCGTTGGTGGTTCCGGTTTGAATTGGGGTGAAGCCTTAGGATTCGAGTTCGGCTACAGCTACGGCCTCGGCGAGATGATGCTGGTCGCCAAGGAGTTCGGCCTCTCGCCGCCGGCAGCGGTGTCTCCTCGGCGGAGGGCGCCGGCCAGGGTGGCGCCGTGGGGGTTCGCGCCGTCCGGGGGCGGCGGGGGGTCGCCGATGGGCGAGCTGTGGCTGCGGACGGGGGGAGGAGGCGGCGGCGGTGCTGCGGACGGGTTCGGGAGCCACAGCCACGAGAGCGAGATGGATTTGGCCATGCTCGTCAGCGACTTCCTAGAGAACGGCGGCAGCGGAGGCGGGGAGTCACGCGGCAGCAGCGACAGCGAGTCCGGCCTCTCCGACCTCGCCCACCTCGCCGATAAGATTTCGGTATGCATGCCCTACCCTTGCTGTTGTGGAGGAATTGATGCCTGTTCATAATTGTTTGATTTGCGAACAGGCATTCAAATTGTGTTAATTAGTTGTTAGTTAACCAAAAAAGTCCAATTAGTACATCCGAAGCTATGATGAGGTTGGAACTTTTCGGAAATCACATTTAGCTGCTTTCATGTGAATTGTGATTAGTATTCATGATATTGCTGGCTTGTTTGATCTGAATTTACTCCATGGCTTGCTGTTATGAACAGGCCCTATAGCACATGATACTGTACACAGAACGACGTTAAAATTAATCCCAACTACTATAATGCCTAGGGAGCAGTTTTAGCTGTATGCTCAGGACTCGAAACATCATTCTATGCATCCTCCGCCCCCCCCCCCCCCGGGGGGGCTATAATCTCGTGCTAGCAATTTGTAATTGATCATGCAACGTGTGGCCTTATCAAGTCTGGGTTCAGAGAAGGCGCGTGGTTATTTGTTTTTTCGTTTAGTGTGCTGTATGCACTTTACACTTTCTTGTTAGGCCATCTCCAATGGTAATAGCTAGTACTAGCTATATAGTCAGCTGACGTGGAGGTGAGAGACAAAAGCAAAGACTATTTTATACTGTTGGACCCACATGCTCCTCTCTCATGTTCTTGGACTACGTGAAATAGATCAGCTATTTGCTTGTCACTAGTGACTACTCTCTCTCCTACTTTTCCTTGCCACATGATCTAGCTAGCTAAATAGCCCAGATACCAGAGTTTTGCCCAAACTAATGAGTGGACGACTTAATGTTGGATACCAGATAGATTAGTATGTATGTTGGAACTTACATTCTTTGCATTCCATTTTAGATGTACAAGCAAGGTGGAGATGAGAAAGAAAATGAGCTTCTCTCCATGGTTCACTCACTATTGTTCTCAATCCATGAGTCGGAGCTTCAGGATTTCATAAGAGGTCAATGCAGTGGCAGTTGCATCCGTCATTTACTTGTGAAGCTCTTGAGATACTCAGGATACGATGCAGCAGTTTGCATATCCAAATGGCAAGGGTTTGACAAGATACCTGGAGGTATTCCCTATGAGGACTTGGCTACCTATGATTAATACTAAGAGTCCTTTCATTTTCTCTATAAATTGAGATGTGTCACTAAACTGTTCCTTTTTTGCCAATCAGGTGACCATGAGTACATAGATGTCATAACGAACAGCAATACCACGGGTCCAGAGCGTCTGATCATTGACATCGACTTCAGGAGCCACTTTGAAATAGCCAGGGCAGTTGATTCTTATGGCACTCTGTTGAATTCGCTTCCAGTAGTCTATGTTGGTACCCTTCCCAGACTGAAGCAGTTCCTGCATGTGATGGTTGATGCTGCAAAGTGGTCCCTGAAGCAGAACTCTATGCCCCTGCCTCCTTGGAGATCCTTGTCTTACCTCCAAGCGAAGTGGCATTCCAAGTATGAGAGGAAAGACTTCAATACTGAGCAAGACGTCCATGGCACAGCCTCAGATCATGCACTATGCATTGGGCACCTGAATAGGCTGAAATCCTCCCTGCAGTCAGAACTTGATACCGGGAGATTGCTCATGATGCCAGTCAAGACCGACAAGAAGAGGAGGGCAAAGTTTGAGAGGCGGCGGCGTTCTTTGCTCAGTTTCTGATACATACTTGTGCTTCTTTGGATACAGAAGAATAGTGAGAAAAGGAAGAATGGTTTGCCATAGTCAATTTTTTTTCACAGATGAAAAAGGAGATGTTTTTTACGGGCTTTGGTGTCAGACAATGCGAAATAGATGATGGGCGCTAACATGGCAGGAGAGTGGAGATAACATGCCAGGTTTTTTGAAGGCATATACGAAAAACAAAAAAATTTCTTTTTTGGATTCCATTTTTGTTCTTTCTTTCGGCGAACATGGGTGCTAGCGGTGAATCTGCTGCATACCATGTACCTTTGCGCATTTGATACACACTTCCTTTGTAATTGTAGAATGTGTAAGCTGAGCTACACGCTGATTCGAAAATATATGTTTTTGTTTCATTTTGTTGTGAGCAAAGGTCCTCTCTCCTACAAACTTTATGCTAAGAACCGGCAGTGCGCCGTATCTCATATGCTTTACCCCAAAAAAAACAGAGAGAGAGAGAGAGAAGATTTGCGAGAAAAGGCAGGAACATATGCGGAATGCAGCTATGTTGGGTCCAATGGCCGAGACAAGTCTTGGCTTGATTCCCCTTTTGCCAGGCTGCTGCTGCCGCTGCTTGTCCCATTGTCATTCTGTCTATTCTTTTCCCTGTCTGTCCTAAACGATTCGTGTGAGCCGTGGCTGATTTGAGAATCTCATGAGATGTGCAATTATGTAACAATTCGAGCAACGGCGCCTTTTTTTTTCCCCTTCTTCTTGCGATTGCCACTTCCCATCGGTCTGGGTAGCTGTTTCATTCTGGGTAAGGTTGGTCTGTTACACGAGAGAGACTGACGGAGGAAGAGCACATGATGTTACGTGTAAGCTAATTGTACCTTAGACCGAGACGCACATGTACCTCCCCTTCCTCCCTCCTGTTGCGTGTGCGTTTGGCTATTCTTGGAGATTGCAAGCAAGGAACCTTATGTAGCTAGCATGCAAGGACGCTGCTGCTATACAAACATATCCTTCTGAGCTACTTAATGAACTCTTCGTCAAATAATGTTACTTATGATATGGGTGAGTGGAAATATGGACTTGTACACACGCGAGAGAGAGAGAGATGATTTATGGCGTACATTTGCCTTGTGCAAATACCAAAAGGTGGACAACACAACACGCCGATTAGAATGAACAAAAACAAACAGCAAAAAATTTGGGGTGAGAGAGGCTCGAACTCTCGACCTCAGGATCACTCACGTTTAAGCTATGAGACCTACGCGCTAGCCAACTGCGCCACCACCCCGATGTGTTCTGTTGATTAAGTAAATTTTATCTGTGTTGTTAGTAGGTCCTGAGCCCCGACCGAGGGTGCAAGAAATTTCCATCCGACTGAAGCCTTACAAAATGAATACGAAAGGGATAAATTAATATCTGATACTATTTATGTCTAACTTTGACTCCAAAGAAAAACATATGTAATAGAATACGAAATGAGTGATATCTGTCTATCAAGTGATATGAGGAAATCTATTATGACTTCATCTAGAAATAAAATAACATATAGGAGGATTGATACATCTAAACATGCGGAAAATACTGAGTGCTCTTCCTATGATATCTCGATGATTAGTCTCTCTATGTTTCCTTTGATTACATCCTACTGTTCAATGTCCTGTGTAAAGAAGCAGACAATTTTTGTCCGATCGACCATCTGAAGGTTTATAGAACAAATACAGAATGGAGAAACGAGTATCTGGTATTATCCGTGTTGGACTCCGACTCGGAGAAAAAATACGAAATAGGATACAGGATGAGTGACATCCGTCCGTATCCGTTCCTAGGCTTGTTCATTCGGTATGGTTGGTATGCAAACATATAGCAAGGTTTTTTTTTGTTGTTTTTTGGTTACCTTGTTTTGCGTATGTGTGCAGACTCCAGCCGGTGAACAAGCAAATCTTATAAAAGATTGGAGCTTGCATTCGTTGTGCCGTTAATTACACATGGTGAGGCTTTTCTACCTAGAAGTAGATCTATTATGACTTATGAGTTGTGACCTCAGGCGGCACTTGTGTTGGCCTAACATTTTGATTTCCCGGTTCATTAGTGCCTTGTAATGCCATTCATTGGGGGATTCTAGTATGTTACTAAATACTAATGACCACCATGAGGATGGGCCGAAATTGATTGGCCAATGGGCTGCGCCAGTGCGGCTGGAGTCAGTCTGGACAGCTGGATTGGGGCTTTTTTAGTGGTTTATGGCTGAAAAGTACTGTAGCTGGCTGAAAAAATACTGTAGCTGACAGAGACTTATTTAGCATAATTAAATTTAAAAAATATAAAAATATATGTTAGCCCATTACGTATAATACAAACAAATACGTGGAAAAAAGAACTGCAAAAACTAAAAAAGCCAAAAGTTCAGAAAAAGACGAAATTTATGAATAGTGAAAAAATAAGCCAGAAACCAGAAACTGAAGCCGAAACGATCACAGTCTTAGTTGCTCACAAACAGTCACGGTAGCACTCAGTTTTTTTTTTGGTCTTCAGCCGATTTTTACTAAAAAAATCGACCCAAATAACCTAAAATCTACACACCGTACGAAATCCTGAAAACCGCTCAAACTAAGTTGACCAATTCGGTTCGATTTTTAGTCTGATTTTTTTTAGTTCAGCCATCTCCCATTGCACCTCTAGTCCTGACGGCTGACAGCCTACTTCGCTCGGACTGTTTAGGGGAAATTTTTGTACGGATAATCCATTTTTATTCGAAATTACATAAATATACCCATGGAAAATTTTTACAAAAATAGGCTCCGATCGCCGAATGGTTGGGCGATCAAGCCTATCGCCCAAACCGCATGGCGGTGGAGAGTCGCCAACCGTTGGGCGATTAACTCCAGTCGCCCAACGGTTCGGCGATTGCAAAGCAGTCGCTCAACTGTTGGGCGACTGCATATCAGTCGCCCAACCGTTGGGCGACTGAGGGTGGATATAAAGGCCGCGCTCGGCCGGCCCCCGACGTCCACTTCTTGGCGCAGAGAAGGAGAAAGAGAGGAGAGGAGGAGAAGAGGGAGGGAGAGAAAGAGAGGGAGAGGAGGAGAAGAGGAGGGGAGAGGAGGAGAAGAGGAGAGGGCGTGCGCGATTTTTAGGTAAGTATTTGTGTTATATTTTTTGTTAGTTTAGAAATATAGTTAGTGTAGATAATTAGTTTAGAAAATTAGTTAGTGTAGATAGTTAGTGTAGATAATTAGTGTGGATAATTTAGTTTAGACATATAGTTAGTGTAGATAAATTAGTTTAGAAAGATAATTGGTGTAGATAATTAGTTTAGAAAAATAGTTAGTGTAGATAATTAGTTTAGATAATTTAGTTTCGATAATTTAGTGTAGAAAGATAGTTAGTGTAGATAATTTAGTGTAGAAAGATAGTTAGTGTAGATAAATTAGTTTAGAAAGATAATTAGTGTAGATAATTAGTGTCGATAATTTAGTGTAGAAAGATAGTTAGTGTAGATAATTTAGTGTAGAAAGATAGTTAGTGTAGATAAATTAGTTTAGAAAGATAATTAGTGTAGATAATTAGTTTAGAAAAATAGTTAGTGTAGATAATTAGTGTCGATAATTTAGTGTAGAAATATAGTTAGTGTAGATAATTTAGTGTAGAAAGATAGTTAGTGTAGATAAATTAGTTTAGAAAGATAATTAGTGTAGATAATTAGTTTAGAAAAATAGTTAGTGTAGAAAGATAGTTAGTGTCGATAATTTAGTGTAGAAAGATAGTTAGTGTAGATAATTAGTGTATATAATTTAATATTGAAATTATTGTATAAATTTAGATGTAGAAAATTTAATGTAGAAATTATTGTACAAATTTTGCGGTGTATGACTCGTCTTTGGACGTGCCTCAGAGTGGCGATGCGCGTTGTTGGGCGAGCACGTGGACCGCTCTCATCGCGCTTCCGTCTAGTGCCGGCACCGGGAGCACGGACGAGCCGCCTCGGTGGGAGTGGTCGGACACGCACACCTCGCGTGGCACGGAGACTCGACCCTCGTTGGATCGCCAGTTTGCACTACTCCAGCGTTTAGTGCGGCCGTAAGTTCATTCCGTCGCGACCTTCACTTTGTTTGCGGTGCGGGATGCGGGCTACTCCTCTTGCCGGATGGTGCAGGCCACGGGCGAGATGCGGCGGCGCGGGACGAGGCGGGGCGAGGCGGGCGGGAGCGATCACGACGCTTCCGTTCGGCCGTTCCTGGCGGCGGCTTTGGTGGACCGTTGGCGGCGAGACGCACACTTTCCACCTCCCATTCGGGAGATGACGCCGACCACGGAGGACGTGTCCTCGCTCCTTGGCCTTCCGATCGCGGAGACGCGCCTTCCTACCGGAGGCCCCACACGATCGGGCGCGGCCGACCGCTTGGCGATTCGAGGTGTCGTTCCACCGGGCCCTCGGCCACGTGTTCCTGAGGCGCACCCATGGGCCGACGCGAGGTGGCTCACGATCATCGGTGCGTGGTTTTTACATTCGATCGTGTCGTCCAACCGTTTATTTGTGGTATCACGTACTAATAACAACTTGTTTGAATTCAGGTGGAACGATGGGTTCTATCTGGTGCCGTCGTCGAGTAAGTATTATCACAGTCAACTATTTCTGTCTTATTGACGATCGTCATTCTAAACAGCTTATATTTCGTGTTTATCCGAAGACGATATGCAACGAACTAACGTTATTAATATTGCAGGTGCTTACCAGCAGCACGGCGTCTCCGGCATCTCCCCAGGCCAGGAGGAAGTGGACCAGTTTTTCGCGTCTACACCGGAGTGGCATGGACACTACTCCGACGTAGCACCGGAGGTTATCTCTGCGCCCGGTGCACCGGAGAGCACACAGCCAGAGGTGCAGCTTACTCCGCCCCCGCCCCCGCGGGATAGACACCCTCCTCCTCGTTTTACTTTTTCGGATCGTCCTAACCCGTTGCACCGGAGGAGGGCCAAGCGAGGCCGTATGGGAGGACGCGGGCGCGGTGACGGGGCACACCAGGGTGACTAGTGAGGCGACGCTGCAGATGTATTTATGCATGTACTGAAAAAACATGCGGCATGTTACTCACAGTTATAATATGAAGTTTATTTAAATTTACATAAGTCTATTATCTCTCTCCGCACATAAACTATCTCACTTAACAGTGTATGTATCGATCGTTCTGTACTCAATCTTTCATGAAAAAAAAATTTTAAAACTTTTTGCACACCTACAATATACAATGAACATAAACTTTTATTACAACTTCACCGTATTTTTTACCCGTTCAACGTTACAAAATTCACAAAATCTAAAACAAAACACGGGGCTACATGCAGTCGCCATCCCGTATGGCGACTGCATGCTAGTCGCTTAACGGAAGAGCGACTGCATTCCAGTCGCTTAACGGAAGAGCGACTGGATGTAGTCGCTCTACTGTGCAGCGAGACAAATTGTGTCGCGGTCTGGTTGGGCGATAGGCTCTAGTCGCCCAACCATTCGGCGACTGGAGCCTATTTTTGTAAAAAATTTTCCCGCGGGTATATTTATGTAATTTCGAATAAAAAATGGATTATCCGTACAAAAAACTCCTGTTTAGGGCGCAACAACAAAGGGCTCTGTCAGTTTATTTATCGCATCCCAGCATAGTGATCATTATCATAACATGAACAAGGAGATTACGAAATGCATGATTGAGATTAGCGAGAAAGGAGCACACATTTGAACACTGTAGGACTAGTAGTAATATCGCATTGCACTAGCAATCATTCCACGCCATGATTAGCAATATCGACGTACTAATAAGTTAAGGAGCATCTACGATGCATGGCAACTTTTGCCGCTCAAATAAAAACCGTGAGAATTGTCGTCTGAAGCAGCAGCACGTCGGAAAAAGCCGAAGAAAGTGCAGTGCAGTGCAGTTTGCCTTAGTGGTGATCATTTGGGCTTATTTTTGGTGGTTTATGGCTGAAAAGCACTGTAGCTAGCTGAAAAAATATTGTAACTGACAGAGATTTATTTAACATAATTAAATTTAAAATAAATAAATAAATAATATAAAAAATATGTTAGCCCATTACGTATAATACAAACAAATATGGGAAAAAGAATCGGCAAAAAAGCTTAACAAAAGCCAAAAGTTCAAAAAAGACGAAATTTATAAATAGTGAAAATAAACCGGAAGCTAAAAGTTGAAACCAAAACGATCACAGCCTTGTAGTCAGGACACCTATTTCGAGAATGCCACGGAGTATCGAAAGTTGAAAACTCATCCAGATGAACACGTACGTCACAGATGAGTAGGGGTGTGTTTGATTGCCTGAATCTCCTTCAACCTGGCTGGGTGGATCCGTATAATCTGAGAAAGAACCTGTTTGGTTGCCTGTATGAGTGGATGCAGCCTGCATGAGCGGATGCAAAAATACGCCTCATCTGGATGGGTGAATACGCTCAAAATGAGCTTCATGGACATCTGGATGGGTGGATCTGATGTATCTTATGCGGTCCCACGTGTCGACCTCTCGGGTTTGGTAGATGCATCCGCTCATCTGAGCAACCAAACAGCATCTTAGTTTTTTTTGCATCCGCTCATGCAACCTCACCAAACATCTTCTTTTTCTGAAATACGATTCCACTCAGCCTGCATCCACTCAGTCAAGATATACGATATAATCTCTATCCACAAACCAAACACACCTAGGTAACCGTTGAAGACCGGAGAAGGAACCCAGCGAGAAGATGTTGCAAGTGACAGCTGCTTTCGGTGTGGGTAATTGTCATGGCTAGGACACGACGTCTTTTAAACGCTGTTCACACAGGTATCACCATAACAACGTTTAGCCTACCGCTCTATAGGAAGACTCGACAGGTGATATGGAAAGCGATAGGTGATTAGCGCTAATTAAATATAGTTAGTACTAATTAAATAGGATTAATACTAATTAAAACACCATTAGCACTAATTAAAATAGCGTGGTGACTTCGGGAGGTACTGCCGAAATTTACAAAAAAGGGTCGTTTGAAAAAAAAAATGACGATAGTGCTACTTAAGTGCACCTCGCAGTCGCAGATTCCCCACTAGGGCTAGCTAGTAGCACTGCAGTAGCGCTAGGACTAGCTAGTGCGCACGTTTTTTTGAGGCCGAACGTGGTACACGAGCAAAATAGAAAGAAAGAAAGCACTCCGTCAATATTTTTTTGAAAAAATAATATATTTTAATTAATATTATATAAATATATCACTACTTAAAAAATTACAGAAATAATTCTCCGTCAGCATTTTAATGTGGGACAAACCATCTGTCGCCATTTAAATGGCGACAAAAACTCTGTTAATGGTGTGGACCGTCCTTCTATGGGACCCCATGGTGTCACCGACGAGTTAGTTTTCTGTTTCTGTTATGATTCATCCAGTACATTTGAAATGGCGACAGTTACTAATGTATTTGTAATCTCTATTTTGCGACCGTTTTACTCGGTTAGGTATCGCCTCTACGGTTCGAGACACGGATGTACTCGATCGTCTGGGTGGTTCACGATCGATAGTCGAATTGGCGGCGAGTCACATGCTGACGCCACGTAGGACTCCACGTAGGTCCGTCGCCAATTCAAATAGCGACAAGCCTATTCAAATAGTGACAGAGGCCTGTCGCCGTTTGAATTGGCGGCGGAGAATTATTTTAGTAATTTTTAAACGGTGGTATATTTATATAATATTAATAGAAATAGATTATTTAAAAAATTCCTCCATAATAGCTACAAGACATCTAGTGGTTGGACTAACAATAATTGTTGAAACCATGCATTATTCTTTCGCTCTCCTCCGGTCACCCAAAAATCTTATGTACCGTAGATTTACAGATGGACAAGTATCATCGTACGTGTCGGCAGACGGGTTTAACATAAAGGGAGTGTCTAGGTATCACTCGGATGTTTTTGTTCTAACTATCATTCAAATTTGTGACCTTTAGATTAGAGATCAATGGTTCCCCTGTTTTTTAAGGAGGAAGATAGTTAGGAAGAAAACATTCTAATAAGGGTCCTCTTATTTTTGAAAGGAGAAGATAGTTAGGAAGAAAATATCCTGATAATGTTTAATAAAACCCTAACATAAAACCATTTTTTAGGATTTCATGCGTGAGCCCCTCCCTGAGGCCGGCTGTTGCAGCAATGGCGCAAGACTGAATGCATATGTGGTCCGTCACACCGTCCGGTCCACCATACCGTGTCCTTCCTGGCTCCGACTCACCCATCGCCGCCGCCGGCCACTCGCAAGGGAGATCGAGGCCACCAAAGGTACCCCATCCAATCCAACGCCCCTCCCTCACCATCGTCTCTTTCAAGAGGCGGATTCGATCTCTGCTACTGCTACATCTCCTCTTTCTTTTCCCCCGTCTCTCTCATTCACGCGTGCGATTTTTCTTTTTCACCTGCAATTCTTCCACCAACTCGTCCCTCCCAGTAATCCAATTGAGCCACTTGTTGTTGGGTTCGCAGGAGGATGCGCGTGCGGTAGATGCGATGGACTGGCTGTCGGCAAGAACCACCAGCAGCAGCAGCAACTCGTGCTGGGTCTCGCTCGCTCGCACGCGTGGATCTTGCTTGGACCAAGGAAGGAGGACGCCGCGCATGTCGTCTATGGCCACCAAATCTTTTCTCCCTCCCCCATTCCTCTCTGCGCCACCTCGCCCCCTTGCTCCAAAGCCCCCCCGCACCAACAAGCCTGCCATTTCCTTGGCATGCGCCGCAAGCACCGCCGGCGACCCCTCGCCGGCTCCGGATGGCAAGAACCCGCTTGCCGCGCTCGTTGAGGTGCCCCGGACGCTGTGGCGCCGCACGCTGCAGCCCCTGGGGGATTACGGATTCGGCAAGCGCAGCGTGTGGGAGGGTGGCGTGGGCCTCTTCATGGTCTCTGGCGCGGCGCTGCTGGCGCTGGCGCTGGCCTGGCTCCGGGGGTTCCAGCTGCGCTCACGGTTCCGCAAGTACAACGCGGTCTTTGAGTTCAGCCAGGCCTCCGGGATCTGCGTCGGCACGCCCATGCGGATTCGCGGGGTCACCGTGGGGAGCGTCGTCCGCGTCCACTCTTCGCTCAGGAGTATTGATGCGTATGTTGAGGTGCGCTCAAACTCTTTGCTATGAAACCTTGTAACATGTGAAAACCGGATGTAAAATAGACCATGAAAACTCGATGAAAGCTCCAAAGTCTTTGATTGAATTCACTCAAATAGTTTAAGCAGGATTTGCTATAGTAGCTTTGTGACTTTTGCTTAATTGGATGCATAGTTTTGCATCGTAATGCTAATTAGTTTGCTACCTCCTGCTAACTGCTAACCAAAACTTGATTCTACTAGAAATAAATGTGAATTCAATGACTGTTTCGTACATGTCTAATCCAGTGACCGTGTTCTAATGGTTGTAACTTAACTGGAGCTATAATAGGTGATCACCGGCAGTCTTGTATGTTCTTCGTCGTGAAAAGGCACCTAGGACCTAGGCATGTGACACGTCAGTAGTCTTGTTGCCATGTTGATTTCAAACCGCCTCACCTGCCATTGGTTTAGTCAAATCTGGTAAATTAGAACCGTGTGAACAGCCGAAACCTGGTAGTTTGGCCATCATTAATGGTCTGGTCAGAATCCTCTGTATAAATGCTTGAATATTTCAGTACTACCAATGATATTTTTAGTCAGGACTTTACATTTTCAGTTCGTTCTTTTATGTTACAGGCCTGTGAGGTATACCGCCTTCCTAAGTGCTGTATTGCCTTAGCCCGAAAGCTTATAATTCATAGAGCAACCTTTTGAAACAGAACCATACTTTAGTTCACACAGTGTGTCATTTATGTTACATTTCTGTTGTTCCACAGGCTTTTCAGCTCAGGTATAATTTTTCGGATGGGCAATTTTCAGCTGGATAATTAGGTTGAGTTTAGCTTTCAATTTCAATCATTAGTTGATGACCACATGGCTATGTTCAGCTACCTATATCAGCCCATCCCTATATTTTTAGATCTCATTCTTGAATTTGTGCAAAGGCAGGTGAGTGTTACTATTTGGTGAGAGGAAATTGCTATTTGATGTTAGTGGCATGCTAATAACTTGGGTACCCATAGTTCCTTTTTTTTCCTATTGTTGCCTACACTTGCATTTCTCCAGTGCATGAACTTCTCTCTCTTGTAAATGATAATATGGTCTGGGCTTAATTTCTGCTATCTTCAATATGGCAGGTTGAAGATGATAAAATTATTATACCCCGTAATTCATTGGTTGAGGTGAACCAGTCTGGTCTTCTAATGGAGACGCTGATTGATATTACACCAAAAGATCCACTCCCTACACCTTCAGTTGGTCCCCTTGACCCAGACTGTTCCAAAGAAGGCTTAATTCTCTGTGACAAAGAGAGGATTAAAGGACAGCAAGGAGTAAGCTTAGATGCACTGGTTGGAATATTTACCCGTCTAGGGAGAGACATGGAGGAAATTGGTGTCAATAAAAGTTATAAGTTGGCCGAAAAAGTTGCATCTATAATGGAAGATGCGCAACCTCTCCTTCCACGGGTACATTCTTCTCACCAATTTTTGTGTAACAGTTTGCGGCCTTTGATATATTTCTCACATTCAGCTTATCAAATCTCTGTGCAACGAATGTATTTTTACTCAATACTGCTGAATAGGATTCCATGGTTAAAATGCTTTTCCCCCAGTGGTGGAGTTTTGTCAAGCAGGTCTGGAAATGCAGTAGAGTTTTCCCGATCCCCAGTACCTTTTAGATCTTGAGAAGAAAACATTAATTTGCCAATTGTACATGATTGGGGACTGATTCTGCGTAGTCTGACAGTTTTTCGGTTTCCTAACATGTCATGTATGTCAAGGCATAGATCATGTCCTTATGATTAGCGATTCGAAATATAATTCCACCTTCATTTATTTGTCTTGGTAAGTTGCTACACATCCCAATTCCCAAGTATCAGCATGTTTTTTGTGTCTCTTGCATGTGTGGTGGTGGTGGTGGTGGTGGGGATTGGACGTGCAAACCAAATATATGGTCTGTTTGTGGCATCACTGAAAAGAATTTAGTGGAATTTAAAATGCTAAAATTCAACACTAACACTGGTAAAACCGATACAGCTTGTCTATACTTTAGCTAGACTTGGGTTGAACTGCTGGAAATTTCATTATTAGGTCCATTGTATAGCTACCGTGTATCTGCCCTGGTTGCCATGTTTGGTTAGCACTGTTTTGTGAATCCTCCATATATGCACTCCATAGCACTGCTGGAAAAGAGGGCGTTGGGTGGTGCTTCCTCCATATATGCAGTTTTGTGAATCTTATTTTGTTTTGAAAAATAGAGAATTTTGTTGGACACTACTTCTGCAGTTAAATGTCGTATGCATCAAGTTTAATGTTGATGGAACAGATTGAAGCCTTAGCTGAAGAAATTCAACCTTTGCTCTCTGAGGTTCGCGATAGTGATCTGCTGAAGGATGTGGAGAGTATAGCTAAAGGCCTGGCTGATGCATCCAGCGATTTAAGGTACTGCTGGAATGCATTGCAATCTAATAAATATTCTTTACATAGATTTGATCTAGAACATCTTACTTCTTTTTGTTGAATGCATTTAGAGTTAGACTCACGATCATCTATAATATGAAGTGGAGAATCTGATAAACCATCAAGCTGTAACTTGCTTCGTATCCTGGAGAGCTTACAAGGTTATAGGGTCCGAGACTCCCAGTTAAAGTTTTGTTAGAAAGAAGTTTATGTGCATAGCTGAATTGGAAATCATAGTACTTGTTGTTTTTTTCCTTATAATGCTTGAAAGTTATATAATAAGCCATGCTCCACAAATGTTTACTGTAGCATAACAATAGTCTCTATATCTGTATATATGGCCCATTAGGCCATTAGTCCTGTACTCTAGAGTTGTACTATATATACCTATTGGTATCTATTTATAGATATGAGATGCTCCATTTATATCATGGTATCAGAGCCTGGTTTAGCAGGCTCTTACCCTAATTTCCTCACCGGATTTCGCATCTCCAGCTAACGGTGATCTTTTATAAACCTCATCTCGTTTGCTTCGATTCTAGTTGTCGCTGCTTCTGGAGACGCACCTCTGACCTTCAATCTCTACCTACGTCGTCTGGGTCGCCACTGCCTCCTGTAGCCTCGGGCACCACCACCGCCCTCAAGAGGTTGTGCCGGGCCAACCTTGGGTGCTGTCGCTCGAACCCTGGGCAGCTGCCGTGCCCCAGCCCTTCTCAGGCATCGCTACTGACCTTGGGTGCTGCTACCGTCACCACGCCCGAAGTCCTTTCCTCAACTCTTGGGCGTCGTCACCAACCTCAGGTGTTGCCGCCGCCGTTGTGCCTAAAGTTGTTATAGACATGGGGATACCAATCTGTTATGAACCTCAGTTCATAACGGGTAAACACCACCAAGAAGATGGCCGGATGGAGTCGGCGTAGGGAGGGAGGAGAGACTTTAGACTAGGAAGACTTTATTATTACTCTGCTTAATGACAATAGCATGCGGTAGCCCCTTTATATAGATGGCTCCCCCTAACAGATGAATCTAACTCCAATCATATCTCTAACCCTATCTCTAATACAAGGAAACCAATCTCTAACTCAAATAGAAACCAATCTCTTATTCCTAATAATGACCCAACTGGCCCAAGGCCCATGTCTATAACAAAAGTCCTTTCCCCAACCCTCCTTGGGTGTTGCCGCCGACCTCGGGCGCTGCCGCCGCCGCCGCGCTAGAAGTTCTCTGCTTTGGCTCTGTTCCCCCCGAAGTCCCCTATGTCGCCGCTGACCTAGAGCGTTGTTGCCACCATCGTGCCTGAAGTCCTTTGCTTCCCGTCGACTTCATCGATTCCTCTCCTTGTCCTCTGCTTTGGCTCAACTTTATTCGACACTGGTATCCTCAGCTCTGTTCCTCTGTACACCTACAGATTGCTTTGTTCGAGAGAGTGTTGTTGTTTTTGCTCGACTACTTTTTGTTATGATGGCCTCCCTTTCGGGTACTTCTGATTCTGTTAGCATGGGAGGTGCCCTTCTGGCCTCAGGCATCAAGCTGAATGGGCAGAATTATCGTGAGTGGTTGTCGTTGATTCGTATGCTCCTTCGATCTATTCATCTCTCATATATCACGGCGAGTAGAAAACATGAGCTCCCCAGGGCACTTGCCTTGAAGACGAGAAGATGGCTGCATATTAATGAGATAGACGGCCGTAGAAACAACCTCAGCCCAAAATGATGTGAAACATGAGATGCAAGTAAAAGAGTACAAGCGGTCTAAATGAGATGACAATGTTTACATTCAACAGTACTGGTCCGGGCATGAGCATCAGGACATGAGAGTTGAGGAAGAGTCCCCTCAGTGGAGAGAAATTATCGAAAACCATGCGACAAGTACTCCCCCCGAATCAGAATGAAAGGTTTGAATAAGAGTGGAAAACTGGGTGTGAACCATACGAGCAAAAGACTGATACATAGACGAGTTGAGAACGATGTTTCATAAAATATCCCCAAATATATCAAGAATAATCATCAATAAAAATGATATAATAGATATGACCACCTTTGGAAGTAAAGGGAGCAGGACCCCAAACATCAGAATGGACCAAAGCAAAAGGATGACTAGATTGAGGTGTATTAGTAGGATATGGGAGCCCAAAAATGCCGCAAAACATGAGATGCAAGTAAAAGAGTATGGGTGTTCTCAATGAGATTATGTTTATGTTCAGCAACCCCGGTCTAGTCAGGAGCATCAGGACAAGAGAGCTAAGGAAGAGTCCCCTCAGCGGAGAGAAATTGATGGAAAGCATGTGACAAGTACTCCCCCCTAAATCATAACGAAAAGTCTAAATAGGAGTGGAAACTAGGTGTGAACCATACGAGCAAAATACCGATAAATAGTCAAGTTGAGAACAATGTTTTATAAAATAGACCCAAGTATATCGAGAATAATCATCAATAAAAATGACATAATAGATATAACCACTTTTGGAAGCAAAGGGGGCAGGACCCCAAACATCAGAATGAACTAAAACAAAAGGACGACTAGACCGAGATGTACTAGCAGAATGTGGGAGTCGCAGCTATTTACCAAGCTTGCAACCCTTACAATCATAACTGGTATCAACAACGACATGACTCAAGACACCCTGATGAGCTAAGGTAGAAAGACGAGAACCACACAAGTGACCAAGTCGATGATGCCATTGAGAAAAACTGATGAAGGCAGATGTGGAAGCGGAGGACGTATGGGTGGAGGCTGATGAAAGAATCAGATGATCAATGAAGTAAAGACCCTGAGAGCCCATATGGCAATGGCTAGTACCAACAAGAGCCCATGTTTGAGTATCCTGCACATAGCAATTAGACATAAAATCCAACAAAATAGTGCATATCTGTCAGCTGCCCAACAGTCATAAGATTCATAGAAAGTTGAGGTACAAGTGACACATCAGGAACATTAAAATGAGAAGTAGAGAGGGTACCCTAATGAGTGACTAAACATGAGGTGTCATCAGCTGTCTGTACACAAGAACCATCCAAAACAGATCGACATGATGCAAGTTGAGACTTATTTGACATTATATGGAAAGAAGCTCCAGAGTCCAAAACCCATGGAAGACAAGTACCTAACACAAAAGAAGGGGCTGCAGCAAGGCGCAGACCCACCAGGAGAACCATCAGACGAAGACTGCTGTTGAACTTGAGTCTGAAGAGCCTGAAGTTGAGACTATAGCTGGCCCAACTGAGTGAAGAGTAGAATCCCCAACAGATGCTGGAGTAGAGGCTGAAACTGCACCATGATGACGATGTGAAGTTGGTCGCAGCTCTGGATGAAGCATGTATCACCTCTGCATAGGATGACCAGGCTTCTTGCAGTGAGAGCAGACAACCTGGTTTGACGTAGCATCGGGAAGTGAAGCAGACTAACGAACCTCCTAACGAGTGGCCACAAGAACAGAGGTGGTGCCAATCCAAGAATAGACTACGGTGGTGTCGATCCAAAGGTTACAGAGCGAAGTTGAGTCTCCTTAGCAATCAGTGCAGCAAGGGCCTCCTCCATGGTGGGAAGAACAGCACGCCCTAGAAGTTGAGCTCGAATAGACCCAAACTCTGGGCCAAGGTGCATTACAAAAGTGAACATCAAATTCTGCGCATCAAGACTCGCCTTGCTTGTACAGCTAGTGCAACCAATACAGGAAGCAGGAACCATAGAGGTCAACTGTCGTGAAACAGGAGTGAAAATTCAAGTACTCCTCAATAGATATATCCTGTTGACGTTGACGTCATATTGGTCTTCTCATAGCGCTGCTAAAGATACTCCCACATCTTGTGAGGACTTAGAAGATCAATAAAATCTAGCACTATGACACATGATACCTGTAACATGATCATCAGCACTTCACCATTTAGCAGCGACAATCGCTCCTGTTGCTCATATGACAATGGTTCTGTCAGGGGTGTGGGCCTTGGGCCCAAGGCCCAGTCGGGTTATTATTAGGAATTAGAGATTTGTTTCTATTTGAATTAGAGATTGGTTTCCATTTGAGTTAGAGATTAGTTGCCTTGTATTAGAGATAGAGTTAGAGATATGATATGAGTTGGAGATATGATTGAGATTAGATTCCATCTGTTAGGGGGAGCCGTCTATATAAGAGGGCTACCGCATGCCATTGTAATCAAGCAGAGTAATATCAAGTCTCTCTTCGTCTAAATCTCTAGTCCCTCCCTCTCGTTCTACGCCGACGCCATCCGGCCATCTTCTTGGTGGTGTTTACTCCGGTTCATGACAACTTGGTATCAGAGCAATCGATCCCTTCCCACGACTTCTGCTACCATGTTTCCTGCGACTCGTCCTCTCATCGAATCAATGGCCATAATAAAAGCCAACGCCGAAAAGGTGGCCAGCTACGACAAAGAGAAGGCGGACTCCTTCCTTAACATGTATGCCTTCTTCGAGAAGCACTTGAAAGATCGGGAGAAGAAGCAACAAGAGGCCGCTTGTAGAGCAGAGGAGACGATAGACATTGATTTGCCTGCTGCTAACGAAGAGGAGGAAGATGCCACTTCCGCCCCCCTCGCTGAGATCGCCGGCCACGGCGGGGATGCATCCATCCTCCCCTCTCCCGACGGCGGGCCCCTCACCTCCGCTTCCTCCAGCGAACATCACGCTGTTCCTCCCTCGGTCGCAGCGCCTCCCGCAGTGTCTTCTCCGCCATCCGCGCCGCCTCGACCGACTGCCGTCGCCGTCCGTCGGCCGGCGAGATCGGACGGGCGGTTGTTGTCTCGCCATTGCCGCCGCCGCGCTCGCCTCTGCGTCTGCCGGTCGTGGTCGCCAGCCATCGCCGAGCCATTGTCGACCGCCGTCGGCGCCTTCAAGTCTTTGCCGTCGTCGCCGCATTCTTTGCCGCCGTCGCCGCCGCCTTCCGCACCGCCGCCACCTACGCCTCGCTGTCGCCGCCGCCGCGCCGGCGCATCCGGAACCGCCGACCGCCGTTGCGATCCGCCTCGCCGGTCACTCGCCGCGTTCAGCCGGCGCCGCCGGTCGCTCTCGCTGAAGTCGCCGCCGCGTAGTCCGTCGACGCCAGCGATGCCGCGCGCGGCCGGTCTCCTCGCTGCGCCACCGCCACCCGCCGGCCGTCTCGGCCAGATCGCGCCGCCGCGTCGCCGCCTCCGGCCGTGTCGCAGCCGCCGCCGTCCGAGCCGCCGCCGCCGGCCGCCGGCCGACGCGCCTCCAGAGTCAGCCGCCGCTCCTTGAGACGGTTGGGTTTTCGGTGGTGTGGGGGCATGGTTGGTCTCGGTCGGTTTTAAACCGACCGGATGGTTAAGGCAAAACAAAAAAAATCAAAAAATTCAAAAAATTCAAAAAAAAATCAAAAAAATAAAAAAAATCAAAAAAAAAAAGAAAACGTCTTTTGCAGGTCTTATATTTCCGAAGGCGTTACACTTCGTCTAGTCTTATTCCGCTTGGATCTGGCCGGTCGTCTCCATCCGCTGCAGCACCCCACCACCGTTCGTCTTCTACATCGGCGTTGAAGGTCTTCCATTGGCCGCCGTCTAGCAGCTCGAGGACTCGAGGACGAGCTGCATGTCCGAGAGGGGTGTAATGTCAGGGGTGTGGGCCTTGGGCCCAAGGCCCAGTCGGGTTATTATTAGGAATTAGAGATTGGTTTCTATTTGAATTAGAGATTGGTTTCCATTTGAGTTAGAGATTAGTTGCCTTGTATTAGAGATAGAGTTAGAGATATGATATGAGTTGGAGATATGATTGAGATTAGATTCCATCTGTTAGGGGGAGCCGTCTATATAAGAGGGCTACCGCATGCCATTGTAATCAAGCAGAGTAATATCAAGTCTCTCTTCGTCTAAATCTCTAGTCCCTCTCCCTCTCGTTCTACGCCGACGCCATCCGGCCATCTTCTTGGTGATGTTTACCCCGGTTCATGACAGGTTCACTCTCTCATTGTTGTGGCTGTTGTTTGCTCTTGGATATCTCTCAGATGGATGTGAAGAATGTTTTTCTTCATGGTGATTTGCTGGAGGAGGATTATATACAGCCACCCCAGGGTGTTGTGGCCCCTGCTGGTCTTGTTTGTTGCCTTCGTCGTGTTTTTTATGGCCTCAAACAGCTCCTTGTGCTTGGTTTGAGGGGTTCAATTTAGTTGTTAGCTGCTAGTTTCTTCCCGAGTAGTCATGATTCTGCATTGTTTATTCATACATCTCTACGTGGTCGTACTATGCTTTTACGTGTTGATGATATGCTGATTACTGGAGATGAAGAGGAGTATATTGCTTTTGTCAAGCAACAGCTCCGTGAGTAGTTTTTGATGTTGGATTTGGGGCCCTTTACGTTACTTTCTGGGAATAAGATTACTTGCATAGATGATGGCTACTATACGTATTAGTAGTGCTATGTTCAGGATTTGCTTACTCGTTCTAGCCATACTGATAATCGGATGGCTGCTACTCCTATGGAGCTTTATCTTCAGCTTTGTCATAGTGATGGCATTCCTCTTGAGGATCTTTCTCGTTACCGTCATATTGTTGGGACTTGGGAGTGTTGTGTATCTCATAGTGGTACGTCCTGATGTTGCTCATTTCGTTTATGTGCTCAACCAGTTTGTTTCTACACCCACGTCTGTTCACTATGCTCATCCGCTACGTGTGTTGTGCTATCTACAGGGGACAGTTGCCTGTTGTCTCTTTTATTCTTGGTCGAGTTAGCTTTAGCTCCATGCTTACTCTGATTCGACTTGGGCGGGCAATCCTGTTGATCGATGGTTTGTCTCTATGTATTGTATATTTCTTGGATATTCTCTTATTGCCTGGAAGACCAAGAAACAGACTGCAGTGTCACGGTCTAGTGCTGAGGCTGAGCTTCGAGCATTGGCTACTACTACTTTAGAGATTGTTTGGCTTCATTGGATTTTGGTGTGTCATGTGATACTCCTGCATCTCTTCTGTGTGACAGCACTAGTGCTGTACAGATTGCAACTGATCCAGTGAAGCATGAGTTTAGTAAACACATTAGTGTGGATGCGTCTTTACAGTTTACACGTTCTCATTGCCAACAGAAGACTATTGTTCTCCGGTATGTGCCGTGTGAGATTCAGGTTGCTGATTTGTTCACCAATGCTCAAAACTTGAGAGCAACATCGTTTTTAAATCTCCAAACTCTATGTTTTAGATCCTCCTGACTCATGTTGAGTTTGAGGGTGGGGGTGGGGTATGTGTATATGTATATGTATGGCCCATTAGGCTTGTACAGGCTCATCAGTTATGTACTCCAGAGTTGTATTGTACTATATATACCTATTAGTATCCGTCCAATAGACCTAAGATGCTCCATTTACATTCTCTCTATAATCTACTAGGAGTAAATGCGACAATAGATGCTTCACTTTTCTTGTGCTACCTTGCAGAAGGTTGAAGTCTTCCATGCTTACCCCTGAGAACACTGATCTGATCAAGCAGTCTATTTTCACCCTTATATTTACTCTGAAGAATATTGAGGTTCGTATCCCCCTTTTTGTCAAGTTTTTATTTCTCGAACTGAAGAGCAGGCTGACAAGGTGTTCGCACGTGCTGTGTCCTTGCTTACTTTCAGAGTATCAGCTCAGACATCTCCGGTTTCACCGGTGATGAGGCGACTAGGCGGAGCATCAAACTGCTGATCAAGTCTCTTAGCAGACTATTGTGATCGCCGAGTGGAATAACAAGGGGACCTCACCTTTCTGTGTCTGTCTTGATGAGATCGAGGCAATATTTTGGGATAGAGAACCCAATATTTGACAAGGTTTGGATTAGTGGGATCAATCTCCGTTGGTTTTGGTCCGAGTTTTCTGCATTCTTGGCATTGAAAAAGCGAAAAAAGGAATGATCTCCATGAACTCTTGTTAGTCAGCCATCTAGGCCCATTTTTGTTTATAGCACCTTACAGTTCTGGTTGAGCAAGTGTAATCAAGGAATACAGGAAAGCTTCGTTGCTCGCCGCTTTCTTGTTTTGTTTGTGCCACTCCCTAAAGCTCGCGGTTTTGTTTTTTGTTCATTGGTGGTTCTTGTAGGGCGAATTGGCGATGGCATGTGAAGCCAGCGTACATATTATATTGCTGCAGCAGTTGTGTGCGTGGCAGGCAGGTAGGAATTGCGAGCTGAACCATTAGACACACTCGCCTGTGCAGAAATTCCTTTTTTTTTTTATCATGTACTCATGCTGGCTAGGCAGATGTCGTCGTGCAACATAGGCAGGTAACTTGATCGGGTTCAGGCCTAGAGGACTAGCCAGCGTCCTGCACTCAGAAGACTCAGTGATCGATGGTTTGGTTGCATGCGGATCGAGTTGGTTGCCTTGCCTTGCCTTGTGTTCACCAGCTTCTGACCGACCGTTTCAAGTTGAGAAATTCAGTATGCAATATATATACACTAGCTCAATGCTAATGCTTTGCTATGGATAAGAAAATCATAATAACTCAGCACACGGATAAAAAAATCACAATAAGTCAACACGACGAGTAGTTGTCACTGGTTTCTGTTTATGCCACACCCTCGGCTCCGCGTTTGCACTTGGCTAAGCTCCGCGTTGGCCATGCCCATGCCTTCGGTGTTGTGTTCGTCACCTTCGGCTCTCTTGCCGGAGCACATATCCCACCTCTGCTCCATGCTCCACCTACCATGCACCCTCAACCATTACTACAAAAGTGGTTATACTGGACGCTTATATCAAAGATAGTTTCTAAGAACTGTCTGTGCTATAATTATTATAGACGGTCATATGAATAACTTTTTGTGGTATTTTCACAGACAGTTCTAGTTACGAATCATTTGCGATAATGCAAAACATCACAGATGGTTCTTACTAATACCTGTCTGTGATAATTCATAGACGGTTATTGATAAAAACCGTCTGTGATAATGACAGACATCACATACGGTTATTTATTTAAACTGTCTGTAATACTTCACAGATGGTTTATATTAAAAAAAACGTATGTAATATGTTTTCCGTCTCGCAATCCACCAAAATTTTATAATCTCCCGCCTGAGTCCAAGTAGGATTCAGTTTTGAGACACCTTTAGTAAAACAGGCATAACTTTTGCATACGTTGTCCGTTTTCGATGTTTTTAGACTCGTTGGAAAGCTGACGATGAGTCCGATCCAAAAAAAATGACCTGCTTATGCCAATCACCCTCTAAGACTCCCAAAATTAGCCATCTTTGGCTCTGAATTTGCGTCGCAAGTTTTTGGTTTCTGTTTTTGCCTTTTTTTTCTTGGTCTTCCCTTCGGAATTTGGATTTTGCCTCAACTGCAAAGTTGTAGATCTCATTGAAACCTTTCAAATGAGCATATATAAGCCATATAAAACTTTGCTATTTTATCTTTTGAGACTAGTTGTTTACATTGCAAGATATATTGTTTTTATGGTCTACCATTTGGCCATTATCACCGACGGTTTTAATAAGAACCATTTGTGATATCTTCTATTACCATAGAAGGTTTTTGTTATGAATCATCTGTGACGTCTCTATTATAGATGGTTTGTAATCTAAATCGTCTGTGATGCCCTACCACGTTACTGATCTGCGGCATATCCCCTAGGATCCTGATCTCACCCATCCATTCTCTTCGCATCGAATAGCAGGCACCAGTCTTCTCCCCACCTCTCACCCCTTATTAACCCCCTCTCCCTACTAGAAGAACCAACACTACCAGTACTACTCCAACTCGTTTGTGCGTGGCAAGGGTGAGAAGGGATTCGACAAGGGCGCCTAAAATTTTGCTTGAAGCAAGATAGAAAGGAAGAAGGTAATAGCAAATCTGCACTATTCCAAGTCACCGGCATAGAAGCTGTTCATGTTGGCATAGAAATTGAAAATGGTGTTCGTTGCCTTTTTGTTTCTACTACTTGAAAATTTTCCCATACCACTTGTTTTAGATTGTAGTTTAATGAAGAATGTGTAAGTCTATCTTGTATTAACCTGAAGGTTCTTGTAGTGTAAGCATCTTTTTGAATTTGTAGCCGTGAAGCTTATATTTATAAAATTGTAAGTGTCCTCTTGTGTATGCAGTGCTATAGGTAACCTACTCGTTATGTTGTGATGTTGTAATGGTGGATTCTAATCTTAATAAAAATGGAATGTGTTGTTGTGTTTATTGTTGTATTTGCTTTTTTCAAATGGCATAGTTAACATTTTCCAAGACTAGCTGAAAAATAGAAAAAATTTAGGTATAGATTGAACTATCATAGACAGTTTTGTGGTATAAACCGTTGTTAAGGATTATCACAGATGATTCGAACCAAAAACCATCTGTGATACTCGTACATCATAGATGGTTCTATCTACCAACCATTTGTGATACTCACTCATTACAGACTGTTGGTAGCTAGAAACGTCATTGATGTGTATCATAGACGGTTTTTGGTTCGAGCCGTCTGCGATAGTACTCTTCATAGACGGTTCTAGTTATAAACCGTCTGCGTTGTACTGATCACAGAGGCTCATAAACCGTCTGTGATGACATCTAATTATTATTGATACATAAATTTAGACAGTTCAAAAAACCGTTTGTGATGATCCATTTGTAGTAGTGGATCCCACCGTCGTTCCCGTCCTACAATGCTGCCACAACCGAATTCAAGCGTCTTGAGTTGTGCCATTGCTGGATCTAGCCATCACCAGGCCATGCGAGCTTGCGGCGAATCGGAGGCAGCTCGGAGGAGGCGTCTATCCTCCCACATTGGCCCAGATCAACAACTTCTGCCTGGTTGTCACATGTATATATCCACCTCCATCTTTGGTCCACCGTCGGCACATCACATCGCGCGCGTTGCCTCTCTCCTTGGACCACTCCGCCACGTTATGTAGATCCTTGTACCCCTCAGGCTTGAGATAACCAACTGGATCCCAGGACACGGGCAAGGGAGGGTGAGTGCGTCAGGCGACCTCTGGACCATGCAGGTGATAGTGTTGGTGAGGGTAGCGGCACAGGGAGAGGGTGGGCTTGGCCGCATGAGGGCAACATCTCAAGCAGAACAAATTGCTACACTAGCAGTTGAAGATCCATATATGTTGGAGAGATGCCGTGCATGCATGCATGCATGGCTAGCGAACAAGTTCAAATGAGGTGAATCATGGTGAGGGAAGAATGAATGGGGTCACCTGTCAGCGTATGGATGTGTGAGAGAAGGGGAGAGGAGAATGCGTCACTCAGCACTCACCAACTCTTTTTTCAAGTAGTAAAGATAGAGCAACCAACTAATTTTTCCTACAATAAAGTTAACTTAGTAAGCATTGCATTGCATAAGCAAAAAACCCTGAATGATGCTATCACATGCCTTCAGCTACAGACCTGCGAAGATAAAGTACCAGCAAATCCATAATTATTTTTTAAAAAAGGATCCTCAGAGCAAGCACATTAAGATAATTATTAAAATTCCATTACTGAAGAATTAGAAAGTTTTGGGTCTTATATGTTCCTATCCTTGTGTGCACTCTGATGGGGCCCACCTAGTGGTCAAACTAATTCAGAAGGCAAGAAGATGGTGCACATTTTAGGATCAAGTGTTCAGGAAATTGTTTCGGTATGTTTTAGAAACTCACATAGATATAGGAATTCGTGTCATGTCCATTAGGGACTTCTATCCACGTGGGCCTACGTGCCCTGTGTACATGTGTGCTGGCTATGGGTGCGCCATGTATTAGACTAGATTATTGTTTATGAATTGAGAGTTTAGCCGAGATAGCTTTAGGGGAAATCCCTGCATCGTGTGTTTGTATCAGGTGAATTCCAATATAGGATTTCATCTTGGCATCTTGGTTCCTACCATGGTGTAGGTATTTATTCGTTGATTTTTGATATCTATTTTTGATCGTGTGTTATGGTGTGCATGGAGTGAAATTATCTATCCTAGTACGAATTGAATCCTGTAATTTTCGCTCCACATATCTAGTTAGGAATTACCACCATGAAAGATTGAGCAACCTATAGGATTTAATCTTGCCTAGAGGTTCAATCTGCATCATTTAGTATCAAAGCAATGGTTGATATTGGTGGTGCTGATGTTTCTACTATCAAACCTTCTAAGGAGTGCTTCAGGACATTGAGTTCCAATGCCCTCTATGAAGAGGAAGGCAACGGTGTGGATTGGACTTTCCACTCTCGCTGCAAAGTGAGAGAGAAGGCTTGTGCCATGTCGATCGACCATGAGAATTCAATTTATGCTGCCAGTATTGGGCTCCTCGAGCAGCTAGATTGGAGACAATGCCGCATCTACAACCGTGCCAATTGGTGTTGTATAACGGCATGCTCAAGATCATGAACTAAGTCAAGGTATTTTTCGCGTTGGGTGCTTATTCTTGTGATGTGGTGTGCGATGTTACTCCAGTGCCTATGGTTGTGTGTCATCTATCGTTGGGAGGGTTGTGGTGCAAGGAGCAAGGCCCAACTACTCGGAATTGGCACACCAAAGGCTGTACTTTCATATGGAGAGGTAGATCAATCCGCATGCTTTCCATGGATGTGCAACTGATTCAAAATGAATGGCGAGCAAGGCTGTTGCAAAGGAAGGCACGAGAAGAAGCTACATGTCAAGTAGATGCCCAAGAGAAAAATCTTTCTTTGACCGTAGCTCAAGAAGAGGAAGCTTTGAAGATCACCGTGAAACTGAGGATGGTTTCACTCGGAGGAGGGGAGGATGATGCATCCACGACTAATAACCTTGCTTTAGAATTTAATTCTTGTGTACAAATTATTTCACATGAATTAAGTGTTAGTGATATGCCCTAGAGGCAACATGGAGATGTTATATATATATCACATACTATGTTTATGATGCATTACTTTGTTCCTTGAAATAGACATTATCATTATTGATCAATGAGTATGTGACTTATTCATGAGACTCTTAATGCTAAAATGTTGCTATTTCTAAATGATCCCTGATCATATATCATATGAGGAACAAATATGATTCAAAGATCAGCATATGTATTGATTGATGATCATGTCTCATGGATCATGGTATGGTGATACCAAATCAATAATATGGACATGTGTTAGTGAACATATGTTGGATAGACCCGACATGAGACACTGCAGAGATTCCATGTGTCATCAGTTGGTCTCAAGTAGTGTTTATGTAGAATCCTTAGACTTGAGATAATCATGGTTCCCAACATGCGTAGTAGCCTATTTTGGGACTACTAACCACTACTCCGTGAATCGGGTAGTCATAAAAGTAGTCTTCGGGTTTGCTATGAAACATGTAGTGGGATGTGAATGATCAAGATAGAATTTGCCCCTCCTTATGGGAGAGATATCTCTGGGCCCCTCGATGTAATGGATTATGAAAGTGCATGGCCATGCCAAGGTGATTGAGGAGTCAATCACGAGTTTATAATCCATCACGGAATCGAGAGAGTGATTGAGCTATTAAGAGGATGACACGAGTCTCGCCTTGAGCTTAATCTATATCGTGAGGCAAAGGGATTCGTACATGAGAACATTACAGTTCATTGATATGATCTTTACGTATACTTTGGGGTTAATATGTCTTGCTAGAGGCCGCTATTATGGGGTGACCGGAAAGACATTTCCGGTCGCGACCAAATATACGTGAACCTCTGGTCGCACACTTAACGGGTTGGAACACTAATTCGAATGTGATTCGGATGTGGGCTCAATTCGGATAGAGATCCGGATAGACTCCTATTGGGCCTTGGTCCACGAGGCCCAAGTGAGGAGGTCTATATATATGGAGGTGGGGGGCTAAGGGATGCACACACTGCTCCTCCCGAGCAAAACCCTAGCCGCCACCTCCGAGCCAAACCCTAGCCGCTCGCGAGTCTTTGGTACACTCGCGATCGGCGTTCGACCCGGACGTGTGGATACCGGTGGAGGCGCTGCTCGTTGCGGCGTTGATCGGCATCAACAATCTACAGATTGGATCTGCTCATGGTGTGGTTGATCGCGTGGAGGAGACGATCTGTTCGGGACGATCGGCTACTTCCACTACTACCTCGACGCGCGTGGTAGGATCGGCTTCTCCAACTCTTCTTCCGCTGCGCTGCGCGTCTAGTGGTAATGATCTATGATCCCTCCTTAGCATGATGTCCTGGTGTGCGCGGTAGAAATTTTTATTTTCTGCTATCGTAGCCTACGCGCGATCCTTCATTAAGTCCAGGAAGTACTGAGAAGAAAGAAGAGAAGGACGCAGTGCATCAAGCTAGCAGGCATATGGATCAGGAGGTTGGCACTGTGTGTGTGGTTATACATGCAGCGTATGCATGCAACCAAAGCACATGAGCATGCAAAGAAAGAGAGAAGGTGATGTTTGCAAAGAAAAGGAAAGCATGCCATGAGGCCAAAGGATTAAGAGGGAATTGCGCATGCATGCCAAGGAAATTACCATGGGAGAGAGATTGTATGGCCAATAAAATAGGATACAGAACTTTTCCATGTGATGAACGCCTCTCCCTATTTGCACAAATGCATGGGCAGCGCGTGGGATTAGGGATAGGTGGAGTCAAACTCACATGCATGCACAACAACTTTGGAAAGAATTCGATTTCTTTCGTTTGGTGGAGATAAATTAGGAAGTTTTGGGTCTCGTATGTTCCTATCCTTGTGTGCACTCGGATGGGGCCCATCTAGTGGCTGAAATAATTCAAAAGGTAAGAAGATGGTGCACCAATTAGGTTCGAGTGGTTTAGGAAATTATTTCGATAGGTTTTAGAAATTCAAATAGATATAGGAATTCGTGTTGTGTCCATTAGGGACTTCTATCCGTGTGAGGTTGCATGCCCTCAGACCACACCCAAACACAAAAGATTGAACTAACTGCCTGGAGAAATGGTTTCAATCTTCTAATTAAACCTTGTCGGTTTTGCTTTCAACTTGTTTGTGTCTTATAGATCTCGATATCTTTTTTTCATCTTGCAATGGCTAATATAACCATAAAGACTGATTTTATATATTCAGATCAGAGGTCATGAATCAATCATTACAGCAATATCAATTCTGAAGTGGCAATACAATTTTATATGATGAGTAACTGATGACCACCTTTTCATTATCAGTCTTACACTACGAAACCAAATAAAGAATGCGAACTGATACCAATATGTGAAATTCTAACCTCTTATTGGAGCTTATTTGATGGTGTGAACTCCCACCAGATGATCCCTGACCTGGAGAATACTTAGACAGCCCTTCAGTGTCGCGCACAGATGCTGAAAAAATGTACGCAAATATCTAAATCCAACTATCCAAGTACCAAGGAAAATAAACTAGCAATGCTGGTAATCCTAGAAAACATTTGGTTCCATACTGTCACGAATCTGGCCTGCTCGTAGCGGCGTGGAGGCCACCGGGAAGGAGGGCGCGCCCGTCGGTAGGTCCCCTCCGCCTTCCGTGTCGGACCGATGTGGCGGCGCGCGGACGCGTCGCGGGAGGGCTCGGGAGGGGGAAGGAAGTCGCGTGAGGGGGAAGGAAGCCGCGCGGGAAGGGGATGAAAGTCGCGGGAGGGGGAGGGAAGCCGCGCGGGAAGGAGGGAGCGCCGCCGGTCAGGTGAGTCCCCTCCGCCTTCCGTGTCGGACCGATGTGGCGCGGCGGGACGCGTCGCGGGAGGGCTCGGGAGGAGGAAGGCGCGTGAGGGGGAAGGAAGCGCGCGGGAAGGGGATGAAAGTCGCGGAGGAGGAGGAGGAAGCGCGGGAAGGAGGAGCGCCGCGGTCGGGTAGGTCCCCTCCGCCTTCCCGTGTCGGACCGATGGCGGCGCGGCGCGACGCGCGTCGCGGAGGGCTCGGGAGGGGGAGGGAAGTCGCGTGAGGGGGAAGGAAGCCGCGCGGGAAGGGGATGAAAGTCGCGGGAGGGGGAGGGAAGCCGCGCGGGAAGGAGGGAGCGCGCGCGGGCAACCCGTGAATCGCGATGGCGAGCGAGGAGGCGCTCGCCTTCGGTAGCGAGCCGGCGGGTGAAAATAGCGGCTCAATAAAAATGAAGAGGAGGATAAAATACCGGTTGGAGTCTATTTCTTGAGTCATATTAGGTAAATATACAATGAAGAGCAGGATAAAGAACCGGTTGGAGTTGCTCTTAAGCCACAGGGGTGCGCCATGTATTAGAGTAGATCATCGATCATGAATTGAGAGTTTAGCCGAGATGGCTTTTGGAGAAATCCCTGCATCGTGTGTTTGTATCAGGTGAATTCCAATCTAGGATTTCACCTTGGCGTTTTGGTTCCTATCGTGGTGTAGGTATTTACTTGGTGATCTTTGATCTCTGTTCCTCGATCTTGTGTTGCAGTGTGCATAGGAGTGAATTTATCTATCCTAGTACAGTTTGCATCCTGTAATTTGTGCTCCACATATCTAGTTAACAATAACCACCACGAAAGATCGGGAAACCTACAGGACTTAATCTCGCCTAGATGTTCAATCCACATTGTTGTAGGGGTGGCCCCCACCTAAGCCCAGCAGGCCTGTTAGGAGGTTATAAGAGCCAGAGTAACATGTGTAATGACATAAGTGCCCCTAATGGGGATGTACGGATGTAAGGGCATAACTGTAAAAGCATACTCCATGTGAATATATATATCAGGATGAGGGGGAGGGTGAGGAAGGACACTCCCACCTCTCCACTACCATCTCTCTCTCTTTGGTCAGTAACCACAACAGTTGGCGCTGTCCGTGGGGAGGACAAGGACAAGCCTGAAGACCGAAGAAGGATGGCACCGAAAAAAGCTTCATCAGCGGTAGCGAAGGGAAAGAAGACGACTGGGTCGGAGTGGCGCGTGAATACCAGGGCTTCAGCATCGGCCGCCGAAGGAGCTGGCGGCAGCGTAGGCACAGTGGTCGCGGGCGTCGACGCTCGCGTGACAACGACCGGCCCCGCCAGCGCCGCTACAACGACATCAACCCGTCGCTGCGCTGCCGCAACGGCCCCGCCACCCTCGCCGGCAGCGCAGGTCAGCGGTGAGGTAGCCGCAATGAAGCATCCGGCGGATCTGGAGATCTTGAGGCGATGGTCCCTGCACCGACCCGTCCGCTGGGTGTTCCGGCGGCCCCGACAGCACCTGCGGTGGCAAGCGCCCTACTAGCAGCCCTCGACGCGTTCCAACGGGAACTAGGGGACCTTCGCGGAGCTGTCCGAGATATGCAAGAGGCTCGGAGCCAGCAGGCCGCGCCAGTAATCGCGCCCGAGCCTCGCGAAGCCCCCACGCCTAGCCGCGTGCCGCTGCGGCGCGTAGACCCGGAGTCCCCGCTTTCGGCGGGGCTGCAGCAGGCGGCATGGCCCGAAGACTTCAAGTTTCCTAGCGTCATCGACCCGTACAAAGGCGACACGGACCCTCGCGAGTTCGTGCGCATGTACGAAATCGCGATCGAAGCCGCGGGCGGAGATGACACCACGAAGGCGAAGGGACTCCCCCTCGCGCTGCAAGGAGTGGCGCTATCCTGGTTCTTTACCATAGAGCCGGGCTCCATCTACGTGTGGGAGCAGCTCCGCGACCGCCTTCACAACAACTTCCAAGGAAACTATGTCGAGCGAGTCGATGCGGACCAACTCTTCGCTGTGAAGCAAAGACCCTCGGAGAAGCTCCGAGACTACTTCAAGCGCTTCGCCAAGATTCGATGCCAAGTGAAAGACGTTAATGAAACCACCGTCGTTGATGCAGCCATACAGGGCCTCCTCTGGCAAAACATCATATGTCGCTTTGGCGTGCCCCGGGAGCTCACGGTTGACAATGGCCTGCAGTTCGATGCCACCCTCTTCAAAGAATATTGTGACAGCATGGGCATCACCCTCCGATTCGCCTCGGTAGGGCATCCCCAGTCCAACGGGGCGGTCGAATGGGCGAATGGCGCCATCTCCGCTGCCATCAAAAAGCGTCTGGTCGGGTTGCCGAAGGGCAAGTGGCCAAGCGAGCTTCACAGCGTTCTTTGGTCGCTTCGCACAACGGTAACGCGTCCGACGGGGTTCACGCCGTTCAAGCTCCCTTTCGGCGACGAAGTAGTAACGCCCGAGGAAATCAAGGCTGGCTCGCGGAGGGTCCTCGTCCAAGCACCCGACGAGGAGCGCCGGGTGTCCTTGGACCTCCTCGATGGGCTGCGGGCAGATGCAGCCCACCATGTTGAGAAGTATGCGCGGCAGACAATGCGTACTCGAGACCACTCTATATGCCCGCGGGGATTCAAGCCTGGGGATCTCGTTCTCCGAGTGGCGCTCCAGGCGGAGACCGCTGGCAAGCTGGAGTCCAAGTGGGAAGGCCCGTACATCGTGATGGAGGCATTGCCGAAGGGGGCGTACCGCCTCGCCACGCTCGAAGGACAAGCCCTCCGACACACATGGAATGCGGACAGGTTGCGGCGATACTACGCCTAGAAGTAGGACGACAATCGTAGAGCCACCAGCCCTTTGTTATACAATGCTCGCCCGCGCAAACGGGAGTTCAATAAAGATTGCTGTCCCCAAGAGCATTGTCTGTCCGTGCTGTGCAGAACAAAGTCCATGGACTCTAAATAACACGTAGCGTCGAGGTCCGCCTCCGCACGCGCGAGTCTATGGACTATAAAGCAAGTCGTAGCGTCGAGGTCCGCCTCCGCACGCGCCAGTCTGCGGACTCTAAATAAGACGTAGCGTCGAGGTCCGCCTCCGCACGCGCGAGTCTACAGACTATAAAATAAGACGTAGCGTCGAGGTCCGCCTCCGCACACGCGAGTCTACGTACTATAAAGCAAGTCGTAGCGTCGAGGTCCGCCTCCGCACGCGCCAGTCTGCGGACTCTAAATAAGACGTAGCGTCGAGGTCCGCCTCCGCACGCGTGAGTCTACGGACTATAAAGCAAGTCGTAGCGTCGAGGTCCGCCTCTGCACGCGCCAGTCTGCGGACTCTAAATAAGACGTAGCGTCGAGGTCCGCCTCCGCACGCGCGAGTCTACGGACTATAAAGCAAGTCGTAGCATCGAGGTTCACCTCCGCACACGCCAGTCTACGGACTCTAAATAAGACGCAACGGGGGGACGCCCTCGCGCGCACCAGTCTACGGACTCTAAATGAAGTTGTAGCGTCGAGGTTCGCCTCCGCACGCGCCAATCCACGGACTCTAAATAAGACGTAGCGTCGAGGTCCGCCTCCGCACGCGCGAGTCTCCGGACTATAAAGGAAGTCGTAGCGTCGAGGTTCGCCTCCGCACGCGCCAGTCCACGGACTCTAAATAAGACGTAGCGTTGAGGTCCGCCTCCGCACGCGCGAGTCTCCGGACTATAAAGGAAGTCGAAGCGCCGAGGTTCGCCTCGCGCGCGCCATCCACGGACTCTAAATAAGACGTAGCATCGAGGTCCGCCCCGCACGCGCGAGTCTCTAAACTATAAAGGAAGTCGAAGCGCCGAGGTTCGCCCGCGCGCGCGATCCACGAACTCTAAATAAGACGAAGCGCCGAGGTCCGCCTCGCACGCGCGAGTCTCGGACTATAAAGAATGTCGAAGCGTCGAGGTTCGCCTCGCGCGCGCGCCGATCCACGGACTCTAAATAAGACGCATGGGGGCGCCCTCGCGCGCACTAAGACGTGGATGTCAATCCCACGCACCCTCCAAGTATAAACAAGATGCGGAGGTCTTCCTTCGCGTTCGCGGCAGGTAACACCAGAATAAAGTACTACTTGGTTTCATTGTAAAAGCAAAGGGTTCTGGGTTACAAGCATAAGAACGATACATCATCCCCGCCCTACCCGACCAACCGCTCGGCCTTGGCGCGATGCGGACGAACCCGTGCCGTCGCGCGTGACGTTGAAGGACTCCTTCGAGCAGCGGAGGAGGTCCCCTCCCCATGCAGCATTCGCCGCACGGCGACCTCGCGCATCTTCCCGGCGGCCCCGCATCCGTTGATGGAAGTTCGAGCTAGGCCCGATGGAGCAAATGGCGTCCGACATAACCTGCGGTCGGCGGGAGGATCGATTGAGGATTCGCCACTCATGGGTATGTCTACACCCACGAGTGTGAAGAAGGGCGAGGGCGAAGCACGCACCAAGATAGCCGCAGTGCTCGCCAAAGGTTACCGCGCGCGAAGAGCAACGCCTGCCCCTCCTCGATCAACCCGGCGTCTCGGCGGGCCTCCGCCCGTGCGTAGTGTCCGCACTCGACGCACGAGATCTCGGAGGGCTGGTTCAGAGACTCCATGGCCCGCCACGCCGACATGGACGTATTTTCCAAGACGTGGCTATTCCTTGCAGCAGACTCCGCCAGCTGGGCTTTCTCCCCTTCTAGGACGGCGATCTTCTGCAGGAAGGCACGTGCTCCTCAGCCGCGGTGCATTTGGCTTCTGTGGCCTCGAGTTGTGCGGCCGCCATGGCACCCTCCAGCGCGCGAAGCTCTTCATCCTTCGCTGCAAGAGCATTGTGTGCTTCACGAAGGCTGGCTTCCAGAGCCCTCTGCTCCCGAACACGGGCCTCGTCAAAGGACCGGCTGAGGGCAAGCGTCTGGCAAAAACAACATGTCAGCAGGCGCCCAGCAATACCTTACAAGCTGAAACACACATATTTACCCTCATCTCGGAGGCCTGCAGCGCGAGCGCTAGGAGTTCCCCCTCGCATGACGACAACATCTCTCGGTCAAGGCCGTTGTCGGCATGCTCTGTGGCTGCGGTGAGGACGCGAAGTGTCTCCAGGCGAGGGAGGAAGTCCGAGCGAGCGAGCCCCGGCCCCAACGCGCCAGGATTTACCAAGGCCGCGGCCACGTCAACAACGAATGACACTGCGGGCACCCGCACAAGGCTTTGGACTTCGCACACACCTCGGTTGCTCGATCCTTCGCCACGTCCGGGAGACTTCATCTCGCCTGATGTTGACAGAATGAGCGAGCAGATCGGAGAGAGTCTCGCGAAGTCATGTGAAGAGAGGGACTCACGCCTACCTCCTGCGCCTCTCGTCGCGGTAGGAAGTGACGCGGTTCGGCGCCAAGTGGGGGCGGGCGCCTCGGTGGTCGGCGAGGAGGTCTTCTCGGCGCGCCGACGCCGTAATCCGCGACAAGGCCCCGCAGCGGCGTGATCGACCCTCTCGGCGGCGAGGACTGCGTCGGCGTTTCGCTGCGGCGGCAAGCGATTCTTCCGCGACAACACCAGCTACGGTTCCCGTCGCCCCCACGGTTTCCTCCGTAGGGGGCGCGTCCTCGCCGACCGCTGCGGTTGATAACGCACCATCAATCGTGGTTTTCTCATCGAGAACGGGGCTCCCCCCCGGGTTGGCGAGTTCCAGCTCAATGATGGCCGCGAGCACGGGTTCGTTCGCGTCGGCAGAGGGTGCCGGGGGATTCGAGGTGGCGCGCTCCTCTGAAGTAGTGTGGCCGGACCCACCGCAGGTCGCACGCCCCGCCTCAGCTGTGCTAGCCGCCGAGGGGCCTGCTGGGTCGCATACGGCAGATGGGGAGCGGCCCGGCGTCGTGAAGATAACACCCCGCAGGCTATCAAATCTGGCGCCGAGTCCCGACGGAAGCTCCCCGCGCCGCGCGCCAGCGCGATAATGCCCGAGCCTCGCATATGCGGTTTACCCGCCTTGCTTAGTCGCCTTTGCTGCGGCCTCACGAGTCCTGGTGCTCCTTAGCGTGTACGGGCCGAGGAGCGCCGCAACCGCGCGCTCCGCGTCTTCTAGCCGAACCACTGCGCAAAAGATCACGTCAGTCAGGCGGAGACCAAACAGACACAATGGCGCGCGTAAAACGTGCTGGGCGACTTACAAGGAGCGGAAGGCGGAAGCAAAGCGAGATACGGATGGTGAACCCGTCCTCGCGGGGCCGTCTGCCCAACATACTTCCGGGAGGAGAGTGGCGCCACCCCATACATTGTGAACTCCTCGGCTAGGTCGCGCAGCTCATTCGACAGGCGACACCGACAAGGCTCAGTAGCTTTGCGTGTCATCAATCTCCGCCTTCGACTCGGCGTCATCGTTAAGCGAGATCGGCCCACCTCGGCATTGCATTCCGCTCTTGTCGGTCACGGTGTAGTAGAACCACTGCCGAGTCCAGCCGAACTCCCATTGCCTCGGTGAGGCTGGCGCGGGGAACAACATCGCACACGACGCCCGGAGCACGAAGTCCACACCGCCGAAGTTGGACACCGCCCGGTCAACTTTTCTGGGACGACAGCGTGCGTCGTGCAGTGTGGCGAATAAGCTCGCGCTGGGATGCCGCCCCTCTGTCCGCATCGCCCACGTGAAGACAGCTAGGCGGAGTATTGCGTGGGGCGTCAGTTGGGCTAGCTCCAACTTGTAGGCCCGTAGGACTTCGCCCACGAACAACGAGGAGGGCATTCGAAGGCCGGCGTCGAAGAACGTGACAAAAACAATCGCCTCCATTGCCCGGGGCTTCGGCTCCGTCTCGTCCCGACGGGGTAGGCGAGCCCCATCGCGATCCGCGATCTTCCCCTCCTCCACGAGTCGCTGCAGCGCCCCGCCGATCGCGCGGCTCCTCCCAACACACGGAACAGCAGGCTCCCGAGTGCTCCATGGCGTCCCACCACTTGTTGGCGCGCGAGCTCCCCCGCGGCACCAGCTCGTACTCCCTGGAAGGATGGGACACCTCACCTGGCTAGGCAAGGAACCGCTGCGGGGATGGTGGGTGGCGTCGTCATGGCTAGCCATCGCTCTTCGCGACCAGGGAGAAAGAAGCAGGGAAAGGAGCAACTGGCGTTACAATTAGCACGGGCGGAAGTAAAGCGGCGAGATCAAAAAGAAAAAGAAACAAAAAGGGTGCCTCCACCTCAACACGGCACCTTATAAAGGCCGCCGCCTCTCGGTGGCTCGAATCGCAGACAGATCAAACTTGCAGCAATTGGTGCCACGATTTGGAAAGAAGAACCGCCGGGCTTAGAGGGCCGTGCGGTAGGTAACCAAACAGCGCACAACGCCCACGCCTTCAACACGCGTCCAACTTCCCCGTGGAAGGGCGAACGGCCGCGGTCACGCAACCGCTCACATCCCACGACGCACCAGTCGTGAGTCGCCGCATGTGCCACTCGCAGGATGGCAGATTGCACGACGCGACGGCGACCTCTGCCGGGCCGAGCGTCGGCGTGATTCCGATCGCCATTAAAAGCGCACTACCGCATCGCAAGGTCACAACAGCTCCAAAGCGCAACAATATCGGCGCCAAGCTCCAATCTTAGTACGAGGGACGGAGCGCGCGCGTCTACTCCGACTAGGCGCCAGCCTCGCTGCCACTCGTTCGAAGGGTAGGGGACGGGCGCGCGCGCGCTCTGCCGAACTAGGCGCCGGCCTCGCGCCACCCGCTCGAAGGGTAGGGGACGGAGCACGCGTGCCAGGCCCGACTTAGGCGCCGGCTTCGCTGCCACCCGTTCGAGGGGTAGGGGACGGAGCGCGCGCGTCTACTTCGGCTAGGCGCCAGCTTCGCGCCACCCGTTCGAAGGGTAGGGGACGGAGCACGCGCGCGTCTACTTCGACTAGGCGCCAGCCTCCGCTGCCACCCGTTCGAAGGGTAGGGGACGGAGCGCGCGCGCGTCTACTTCGAACTAGGCGCCAGCCTCCGCTGCCACCCGTTCGAAGGGTAGGGGACGGAGCGCGCGCGCCTAGGCTTCGACTTAGGCGCCAGCTTCCGCTGCCACCCGTTCGAAGGGTAGGGGACGGAGCGCGCGCGCCTACTTTCAACTAGGCGCCAGCCTCCGCCGCCACCCGTTCGAAGGGTAGGGGACGGAGCGCGCGCGCTACTTCGAACTAGGCGCCAGCCTCCGCTGCCACCCGTTCGAAGGGTAGGGGACGGAGCACGCGCGCCTAGGCTTCGACTTAGGCGCCAGTTTCCGCGGCCACCCGTTCGAAGGGTAGGGGACGGAGCGCGCGCGTCTACTTCGGCTAGGCGCCAGCTTCGCTGCCACCCGTTCGAAGGGTAGGGGACGGAGCGCGCGCGTCTACTTTAGCTAGGCGCCAGCCTCCGCTGCCACCCGTTCGAAGTGTAGGGAACGGAGCGTGCACGCGTCTACTTCAACTAGGCACCTTCCATCCCAGACCTTGGGCTCCCCAACCACAAGCTTGGAGAAATTCACAGGCCGCAGGGGACGGAGGAGGCCAAAGGACTCGGCGACATGGCTTCGGCCCTGTGAAGCCCTTCACCATGAGAGGCTCCTGTTGTAGGGGTGGCCCCCACCTAAGCCCAGCAGGCCTGTTAGGAGGTTATAAGAGCCAGAGTAACATGTGTAATGACATAAGTGCCCCTAATGTGGATGTACGGATGTAAGGGCATAACTGTAAAAGCATACTCCATGTGAATATATATATCAGGATGAGGGGGAGGGTGAGGAAGGACACTCCCACCTCTCCACTACTATCTCTCTCTCTGTTTGGTCAGTAACCACAATAAACATCATTTGGTATCAGAGCAATGGTTGCCCATGGCGGTGCTGATGTTTCTACTATCAAACCTTCGAAGGAGTGCTTCAGGAGATTGAGTTCTAATGTCCTATATAAAGAGGAAGGCTAGGGTGTGGATTGAACGTTCCACACTCACTGCAAAGTGAGAGAGAAGGCTTGTGCCATGTCGATTGACCATGAGAGTTCGATTAATGCTGCTAGTATCGGACTCATCGAGAAGCTGGAGTTGGAGACAATGCTGCATCCACAATGCACCTATTGGTGTGGTACAACGGCGTGCTCAAGATCACGAACCAAGTCAAGGTATTTCTTGTGTTGTGCACTTATTCTTGTGAGGTGATGTACGATGTTATTCCAGTGCCTATGGTTGCGTGTCATGTGTTGTTGGGAGGGTCGTGGTGCGAGGAGCAAGGCGCAACTACTCAGAATTCTTGCACCAAAGGCTGTACTTTTATATGGAGGGTAGACCAATCCACATGCTTTCCATGTATGTTCAACTAATTCAGTATGAAAGGCGAGCGAGGTTGTTGCAAAGGAAGGCACGAGAAGAAGCTACATGTCAAGCAGAGGCCCGAGAGAAAAATCTTTCTTTGACCACATCTGGAGAAGAGGAAGCATCGAAGATCAACATGATACCAAGGACGGTTTTGCTCGAAGGAGGGGAGGATGATGTATCCACGACTACTAACCTTGCCTCAGAATATAATTCTTGTGTACAAATTATTTCACATTAATTAAGTTCAGAATGTACTGAGAAGAAAGAAGAGAAGGATGTAGATCATGAGGTTGGCACAGCATGCATGGCTATGTATGCAGCGTATGCATGCAACCAAAGCACATGCACATGCAAGGAAAGAGAGAAGGTGTTGTTCCCAAAGGAAAGGAAAGCATGCCGTGAGGCCAAAGAATTAAGAAGGAATTGCGCATGCCTACCAAGGAAATTACCGAGAGCGAGAGAGAGAGAGAGAGAGAGAGAGATTTGCATGGCCAACAAAATAGGAATGTGAAACTTTCCATGTGTTGAACGCCTCCCCCTATTTGCATGCATGCGTGGGCAGTGTGTGGGATCAGGGAGAGGTGGAGTCAAACTCACATGCATGCACAACAACTTTGGAAGGAGTCCGATTACTTTCATCTGATGGAGATAAATTAGGAAGTTTTGGGTCTCGTATGTTCCTATACTTGTGTGAACTCGGATGGGCCCACCTAGTGGTTGAAATAATTCAAAAGGCTACAAGATGGTGCACCAGTTAGGATCGAGTGGTTTAGGAAATTGTTTCGGTATGTTTTAGAAATTCATATAGATATAGGAATTCATGTCGTGTCCATTAGACACTTCAATCCGTGTGGGCCTGCATGTAACATCCTGGTTTTTGTTGCCTTTTTTAAAGTTTTTAAAATAAAAATTACCATTTAAATTTTTCTCAAATTAATTAAAAACTAATTTAAATTTTTAGAAATAAAAAAGATTTAATATGAATAAAATAGTTTGTACACAAGAAGTGGTTTAGGAGGGTCATGGTGCGAAGAGCAAGGTGCAACTACTCGGAATTGGTGCACCAAAGGTTGGACCTTTATAAGAGGGGTAGACCAATCCGCATACTTCCCATGGTTGTGGAACTAATTCAAGATGAATGGCGAGTGAGGCTGTTGCCACGGAAGGCACGAGAAGAAACTACATGTTAAGCGAAGTCCTAGGAGAAATATCTTTCTTTGACCGCAACTCAAGAAAAGGAAGCTTTCCAGTTCACCATGAAACCGAGGATTTCATCTTGGCATATCGGTTCCTACCGTGGTGTAGGTATTTACTCACTAATCTTTCATCTCTATTTCTCAATCCTGTGATGTGGTGCACACAGGAGTAAACTTATCTATCCTTGTACGAATTGCATCCTATAATTTGTGCTCTACATATCTAGTTAGGAATTATCACTATGAAAGATCGGATGACCTATAGGATTTAATCTCGTCTCAAGGTTTGATCTACATCAATAGCTAGTGTATATGTGGGCGCAGAGTATGGTATCAAAAGGATTCGTGCTCACAGGGACTGGGTAATTAATATTATATCGTCTAACAATTAAATAAAATTTTTAGGAACTTTCCTCATAACTATCTGAACCTTGTGCTGAGGCTCATGCCTGCTCATTCATGTATGACGTAGTTTGCTCATATGTTTTGTTTGGTCTTTTTTAGAAAGAAACTAGTACAATGCCCGTGCGTTGCAACGGATTCTCAATAAAGGTGATATATAATATCAGTATGATTCTAAAATTTACAATAAATATAAATTTTGTTTTACACCATAGCACCATCCTAGATTTCATAATCGGTTTTATTAGCTATTGCCTATTGCTAAAATTGAAAGTTAAACAATGACGACAATGTCTAACCCTACAGTGTCTGAAACTCAGTCGCAGGCGTATCCGTTCCATCCCAAACATAAAAAATCCATTCGCCACTGGAAGCTTCATAGACATGAAGTACCTATAAAGGAAAAAAAACTATGATAATTCCTCTGTCAAAATTAGTATCAAATCTAATATGATGGAATAGAGAACCAACCTTTCATACAAGATCAAAAGTAGAATCAGATTTTATACCCCTTAGATGCAATTCAAGATCTTTCAGACCTATGGTACAACATAGCTAGTTAGAAACAGTAACAAATACTGTAAAAGATACTGACAGTAAATATATTTTGCGTTGAAGATAGAAATATTTCGCAAATTTGTACACAAAAATACAATCATAAATCACTGGATAATTTTGCACATAGGTCATGCTAGGATATAAAGATGTATATCAAAAAGCATCTGAACAGCATATATTTATTAGATAATGGGCAGGCACTTAAAACAACACAAGATGCTGGCAAGAAGCTGACAAAACCGACAAAAAAGGAACCATTTAGACAAAGAAATTTTAGACTGTCATTATATTTGAATGAAACCCAGACAGAGAACACCTTAGATGCTAAATGTAAATATAAATTTTGTTTTACACGTGTAAAGCGAAACATAACTCTGCATAAGGAGCATCTCAGTTCATATTAGAGAGAACCTGCCTAAATAATATTAATTTTTATCTTCCTAGGCGGTGTTCCTAGTTTTGACCTGTTTGCAGCTCCTGCTTTTCCTTTCTTATCAGAAGGCTCAAGGATCTGGAATGAAGTGAGAAGGCTGACACAAATAGTCGGTGACATAGTCAAGCTACAACAGTAGTAGATAAACACTGAGTTAAGCAACAAGCTGAATCTGTTGCTCCAGCCAAAACATATTTGAGCCATATCTTTTGTAGAACGGAATAAGAGAAGACAAATTACTTGCTGGAAGTAATAACCAATCCAGAAGGCTAATTTAACATAGATAAAAATAACTTAACAAAGATAAATAATTATTGTTTACATATACATTGCATGATCCGAGCTGCAGATTGGTCTAAACTCTAGTCCAATATTAACACAAGTACGCAGGAAGTAGTACTTATTTTGAATTTTAGACATAATATATATAGAAGTTCATAGAAGTTCGGATTCTTAATCGCAGAAGGCATAAAATATTGATGTATCCATATTTGACGTATGAATTCGGCAATTCGGCAAGGTTTATAGAAGTTCAGAACATGGAGCTTGAGCATCTTAAAGAATATTGTATAAGAAAATTCTTTTACAGATCTTGCAATTGGAATCGTATGCTCATTTATATCTTGAGAATACTTTTACAGATCTTGCAATTGGAATCTTATGCTGACATAGAGAATTCTTTGATACAAGGAAAGAGTAATTCCGAAAGGCTTTCAATATTGTGGATAAGGAGCTTAAGTTACATCAAAACATAGATAGCATTTGTAGTGGCACTACTGCAGTCAGTTTAATCAAGCAGGTACTATTGCTTGTTGGTTACCCATTTCCTTATAATAAATGGATTTACACCTAAGAATTCCATATGCAGACAATTTAAAGTTATGCCACCATAATGGCAATGGGAAAGATATCAGGCGGGTATGGAAAGATATATTACTTACACCCATCAAAAGTAAGAAAAATTGGGAGTTGAGACACTATATATATTAAACGGCCGATGGCGAGCATCCTGGGTTACCGTCAAATAAGAATAGTGTACGGTAAGCGCTATGGTTTGAAGGATGAAAGGATGAAATGTGCAGCGCTTGGTTTGAAGGATGAAAGGTGAAAACCGCAAGGTGTTTCATTATAATGATCAAAGCTAAACTTATATGTAGGAGCATCATCCTGTTCATGAAAAGAACTACAAGAAACAGGAGCACCAACCTGTGTATTTGGGCCTGCTAAACAGATATGTAGGAGCACCTACCTGTGAAAATATAAGAACTAAATGGAGCTAAGCAGCATTTGTAAATCAGATCACAAATGAAAATAAAGAGATCCAATCACATTATATATCTCTCATGATCAAGAAATGGATGCGAAAGATCCAATTTGCAAAACAGCCAGACTACAGAACACAATAAAGACATGTATTCCTCTATTCATATGCAGTAAAACAAATTGTATAGATCCTTATGATCACATCGCAAAACCTGCAAGACATGTATATAAATAATTTAACACGATACTATAAACGGTATAACCTCCAATTTCCTGGTTAATGTAGATTACTAAAGAATTAACTAATAAGAGGAGCTCACTACTTTCTGTACCTAACTAAAATAAGCTGGAAGGTCATCACCTGAGAACAAGGACAACAATGCTGAACTCAAAAACCGGCATTGCTTTGGTCCAGAGCTCCCACATCTACACAACCTCCTGGCCACCTGCCACTCATGCAGCATAACCTGGACGAATCCTCGGCCAAGATGGGAGAAGCACCATCACGGTGGAGCTCACGGCGACGTAGGTTTTATTTGTTCCCTAAGCAAAGTTTAGCACAAAAAACAACTATAGCAATTAGACAACAGCCTATATACGCCCATATAACAAATTTTCAGCCTCTACCTGAGCACCCACCGTCAAATTCAACATAATTCAAAACCGAAGTAATAATACAACCTCAAAGTAGACTTACTGGAAGTGTGTCATCAAATGCTATTATGTACAAGAGAAAAACATATACGAAAGCAAAAAAATTGGAGGGAAAAAAGCATCAGATTGCACATGTCTGAAGGTGATCTCATTTGAAAAGACAAAGGAGAAGACGACCATGGATCCTAGCCCGAACCAGAGCGCTGTTTCTGTGATGTTCTCCCACATCAGTATGTCACACATTCGAGATCTTTTCCTATGTCCCAAATATCAGCAGCTAAGTCTAAAAATAAAGAGAGTAGTTAGGAAAGAACGGAAAGGAAATTTGAAGTGGGTTAAATTCCAAAATACCAAGAAAAAGGTAAAATATTCAGAAAAATTACCACTGATTAAACACAGATCTTCAAAAAAAAGTAATCATATACTGCAGCCATGGCGTGCCTAGCATCCAATCGATATGCTGTAGAGTCAATGAGAGGGATGTGAACCCGGAAGTATCTCGAGCAAAGGGAGGACCATGTGGAGTCAATTAATCAGGTAGGAACCGGATTAAGTTGCCATCGTCATTGCGGTGGCCTAAGGCCACCGATCTTCATTCCTCTCCCCCGAACTCCTAGAAGGCTCCTCTCCTGATCGCCTCGAGGTCTCGCCCCCGCAGAGCCCATGGAGCGGTCTAGGGAGAGGTAAGGTATAGGGTGAGGTTAGGGATGGAGGTCGAGGTGTGGGCAGAGAGGCGGTTGCGGGGTCACCTAGGCGAGGGAGAGTGGGTGCCGAGAACCTACTTCCCAATTCGGCCATCGACTACGACCCACATAGCTTCGCAGCGCTGCCGCCCTCCTGCTAAATTCCTACAAGAACACGCATCATCACATCACCATATCGCCGCAAAACCAAACCAAGAACCAAACATAGACGACCCAACCCACCTTGGATCCGGCGGGATCCCTCTAGAGAGCCAGAGACGGGGCGAGCACGAAAGCGGCGCAGCGCCCTAGAGGGCGGGGAGGCCGAAGGAGGTAGGGATATGGATGGTAGGCTAGGTTTTGTGGTGGAGCAGAGGGGGAGAGGAAGGAGCAGGATCCCAGTGCCACACACGCACTCAAGCGGGCTCGCCCTCAGTCGGGAGCCGCACGCGCCTCGCCGGGGCATGCCACCCCGTCATGGAGCGAGAAGGTGATGGCCTACGGCTGGGTTGGGGAAGGGAGTAGGGAATGGCGTGCGGCGGTTGGGGTGGTGACGAAGCTAACCTGGTAGAACTGGGCTCCATGCCCCCGGAGGAGGAGCGCGGCGGCCTGCGGAGATCCGCCTCGCCGGCCGAGAGGGGACGAGAGAGGTGGAGGGTAGCGAGGCTAGTTCGGGCGATGCGAGGATGGGCGAGGTGGAGCGGGCGAGGCGGTGGGGGTGGGGGTGGGAAGGGAGACGATGAGAGATTGGGGAGATCCGGAGAAGACGGTGGGAGGAATCATCATGCAGCGGTTGCGGGAGGTGGGGAGAGAGGAAGGGGATGCAGAGAGAGGGTGGGGGAAGAACTGATGAGACGGACGGTGAAGATGGTAGTTTGCAAATCGATCGGCTGAGATTCAATAGAGAATGAACCTACTGCCATCAACTCAAAATTTTAAGGAGTAGAGATATTTTGTTTGGTCTGGAAGAAGAACTCAATGCTTGGAGGCGTCGTAGCCGGATATTTGGTGTTTGCAGCAAACCACAACCTTCTGATCCAAATACTCAATCATCAAAATGGTATAAGCCAAAACATAACTTGTGGCACTGGATAGATAGTGATGAACTCATATCATGTAATCTGACATACTCCATCTATAACATAAAACTCAACAAACCACGCTTATTGAAAAAGCAACTTACACATGTGGCCATCATGTACATCAAACTGTCGGCTTTGAAGGTAATTTAATTCTATGACATGATTGAAATTACCCATGTAAAACCGTCCAATTCAAAGGAACTCTCATGACGTTAATGGAATATAAACTGCAATAGACCCCTCATATCGAGCTATGGTAACTGAACAAATATTGTGATATCCACACAAAATCAAATTCCTTCTTGCACTTAAATTCTTCATCTCAAACCAATATTGGAGTAAAACCTTCATTTTCAAATAGCAAAACTCTGGAGAGCATCATGCTGTTGACACCAATTTAGGCGCGCTCAAAATATGTGAAAATCTTTTATACCAAATTAAATATAGATGGTCAAATTCCATCTAATGGTGAAATAGGATTCAATAAAAAAACAATATCCCTGACAAGATACGAAAGTAATTCACTATAATACCAGGTATCAAATTTTAGCGCATTCAAGCGTACACGAAGAGGTAATGTATACCTCTATAGGCTAATAGGTTGTATTCTCAATTTCTCAAAAATACCGATCGTGACTTGCGTGTATAAATTTAAATATTGTGTACTCACGGGGCACGTTGTCACTAGCTAAATTTTCCGTATATATGGGTAATATACGAGAGGAAGTAAAAAAAAAAGAAACACATACATAGCACGGCACAAAGTATAGTATCCAACCATCCGCACTAGAAAATAGAACTTGACACATACTCCTACCAAGTCGTATACCACACACGACCGGTCGAAAACATAGAACAGTTGAATGCACAAGCCATACGACAGATCCTGTGTCTTACGACCAGCCCGTAAGACCATACGACTATGTTCAAGTCTCTCGGCGCCGACGACCACTTATCACGTGATTTAATCACCTTCCACCACGCTCATCGCTTTCCCCATGGTCGAATCCCGCTCGCACCATGTACACCGAAGTTTCACGCTGGTCGAAACCCTTCCGATCCCGCACGACTTGTTTCATCGTGGTCGAAACCACCATGTGGTCGCATTCTTCCGCCGACCTTCGAGCACACCCAACGTGGTCGAAACCAACCTCCGACTACCGACCGCAGCTCTCATAACGTGGTCGAAGTCCGCCGACTACCCAACGTGGTCGAAAACCAACCTCCGACTCCGCTCTCATAACGTGGTCGAAGTCCGCCGACTACCCAACGTGGTCGAAAACCAACCTCCGACTACCGACCGCAGCTCTCATAACGTGGTCGAAGTCCACCGACTACCCAACGTGGTCGAAAATCCAGCTCCGACTACCGACCGCGCTCTCATAACGTGGTCAAAGCCCGCAGAATACCCAACGTGGTCGAAGTTCTCAATAGAGCTCCGATTACCGACCTCAGTCCTTACAGCGTGGTCGAAGGTCTCCGATTACCCAACCACGACCATCACACCGTATTTAACCTCTGGCCATTCGAAAGCGGACCCACCAGATTTCGACTAGTGCCATATTACGACCACGTTGGTCTAAAGCTATATTTCGACCACGTTGGTCTACGCCTATATGTCCACCATGTTGGTTTACATTCGTAGTCCACCACATTGGTCTTCACCCAGTTACGCACCACGCTGGTCCGAACCTCATATTTCACCACGCTGGTTTATATTTCTAGTTCGACCACGCTGGTTTAAACAACTCATAAGTTCGACCACGCCGGTCTACACCTATATTACGCACCACGCTGGTCTAAAGCTATATTTTGACCTCGCTGGTTCACACTCGTAGTCCATCACGCTGGTCTAAACCTATATTTCACCACGACGGTCACACCTATATTTCACCACGCCGGTTTATATTCATAGTTCGATCATGTTGGTCTATACCGTATTTTGACCACGTTGGTTTGCACTCGTAGTCCACCACATTGGTCTCTACCGTGTTACGACCACGCTGGTTTAAACCTATATTTCACCACGCTGGTTTATATTCCTAGTTCGACCATGTTGGTTTAAACAACTCATAAGTTCGACCACGACGGTCTACACCTATATTTCACCACGCCGGTTTATATTCATAGTTCGATCACGCTGGTCTATACCGTATTTTGACCACGTTGGTTTGCACTCGTGAGTCCACCACGCTGGTCTCTACCGAGTTACGCACCACGCTGGTTTAAACCTATATTTCACCACGCTGGTTTATATTCCTAGTTCGACCACGCTGGTTTAAACAACTCATAAGTTCGACCACGCCGGTCTACACCTATATTACGACCACGCTGGTCTAAAGCTATATTTTGACCTCGCTGGTTTACACTCGTAGTCGATCACGCTGGTCTAAACCTATATTTCACCACGACGGTCTACACCTATATTTCACCACGTCGGTTTATATTCATAGTTCGATCACGCTGGTCTATACCGTATTTTGACCACGCTGGTTTGCATCAGAGTCCACCACGCTGGTCTCTACCAGTTACGACCACGCTGGTTTAAACCTATATTTCACCACGCTGGTTTATATTCTTAGTTCGACCACGCTGGTTTAAACAACTCATAAGTTCGACCACGCTGGTCTACACCTATATTACGCACCACGCTGGTCTAAAGCTATATTTTGACCTCGCTGGTTTACACTCGTAGTCGATCACGCTGGTCTAAACCTATATTTCACCACGACGGTCTCTACACCTATATTTTGACCATGTCGGTTTTTATTCATAGTTCGACCATGTTGGTCTCCACCTAGGTTACGACCGCGTCGGTTCATAATCATATTGCGACCACGCCGGTCGATACCCATAGTAAAGCCACGCCGGGCAATTGCGTGTGACGACCACGCGGTTGATGCAGTATTGTAACCGTGTGGTTCTACCAGATTTATGATTCAACCACATGGTTTCGGCCATGGTATCTCAGCCACGACTGAAGCAATGTGTATTCAAATAAGAAAGCAACGGTTGCGGTGCTCCAATAGTCCACGTCCAGCACTACCACAACTAAGAGCGGTTCCAGCGATTTCCAACCACCCACGTTCTCTAACTGCCCACGTCCGACACATCTCAGATTTATGTGTGCCGACGGCATTGTCAAAAAGTATGAAAAAGAAAATTAAGAAGAGAGGTTGCCATAACTTCCTCCACGGTCACCCTCACTCCCGCTCTATAAATGGGGATCAGTGATCAAGGAAAGCAGTTCGGAAAAAAGGGGAGGAGCGGTGGAGAGGAGAAAGGACAGCCAGGCTGCTTAGCATCAACAGTCAAGAGCACCGTCAGGCTGCCGGAGTGTGGAACAGCGGCGACATCCATTCGTCGATCCGTTGGACAAGGTGAGAAGCACCTCCTTCCTTTAGGACCCTTACTCCCACTGTTTTAATCTTCCCGCGCTCTGGCGACGATCGAATCTACCCCGCTCCATGATGAAGGCCTCATGCGCAGGCTGGCTCACTTGAGCAAGTTATCATGAGATGTATTCGAGGCCTCATGGTCGGTTGATACAGATCACCATGGGAAGAACCTTGTTCTTCGACTCGGTCAGTTGATACGAGGTCGAGAACAAGCGCTCAAGTCATCATCATACCAAAAAAATGGACTCCTCGCTATACTCTACGCAAGGGTTCTGAGCAACAGAAACGCCTGCCGTGAGTTGCACGGGAAGGACGCCAAATTCCATCCCCATGATAAGTGTTGTCCTTGTTCACGATACATAAATATGCCTACATACAAGCTCCCAATATTCATAAACAGTATGCAATGTAAAAAAAAAGGGTTTCTTTTGCATGCATCATAGCTACGACCATCCTCAAAAGGTAGCTAAGACCATCCAAAGTCCATAGTTATGATTTTATGAAGATCCAATAGCTACGACCATCCTCAAAAAGTAGCTAAGACCATCCAAAGTCCATAGTTATGATTTTATGAAGATCCAACAGCTACAACCATCCTCAAGAAGTAGCTAAAACCATCCTCAAAATTCTATAGTTATGATGAAGATCCGACGGCAAGATTGAAGAGCCTTTCTTTTTTTTCTTTCGTAGTAGTTATATGTTGTAATTTGTTGTAATATTTACGTTGGAATTCTTAATCAGGGGTTTTCTCGCAAAGAGATGTAATTAACGGAATTTTATGTAAATGTATTAATTCTGGAAGTAATGGACCCGCAATACCTGATTCCTTTGTCTCATTTTCAATTAAATATAATTAACTTGTCTCTAATGATGTGGACGCGGGTTCACGCCCATTTTCCCGTCATCACATGCTAGCTGTCATCAGGGTGTCATCAAATTCCTGAGAATTAATGTTGCCAAAACCTCATAACGGTCGCATAAGCGATCCAAAGTGCAACATATCCAAATGGTGATTGAAACACAAAATTCAGTTGTCCACACAACCAATGATACGGCGTGGCCCGATCTTGTGATGACAATCAACGAATGATGAACAAAGATAATTTGAAGATAAAATCCAATTTGAAATTATAGCAACCTTGCATCTAGCACAAGACCTCGACAATAACAATTGAATTAAACCCTTCACAAGGAAATCAATCCACACAATCAGCACGTAGTTGGAGTATGAATTGATTAATCTTGACCAATCAATTCTAGCAATTCTCTCAAGAATTAGTGAGAACATTGTTTAGCAAGAACTAGAAAATAAGCAAACACTCCATGAGCAAAATATCTATTTTCTATATAAAACCTAAAATAATTTTGTCCCCCTATTACATGGGGTGCATCCCTCGGCTTTATAGCATTCCTAAGACAACTAGCAAAAGTTGGGCTCCAATACGAACATATTAATTTTTGGCCACCACTTTGTTTTGAAGATAGCGGTCAATCTGTGTAGTTTGTGAGGCTAGGGTCTTATCCATTGTGTAGACCTTGAAATAAGCTTTCCAATGAGTAAAAGAGCATATGAATTTAACTCCATTTGCAAAAGTAATAGGCTTTTTAATGTAGCCCTGATGTCTGCTCCGAACTGAGTCCAAATTGATTTTGGAACTGTTGTAGGCGTGGCGCCCACTTAAGCCCAGCAGGCCTGTTAGAGGAATGTAAGGCCCAGAATGGGACATGTGTAATGACATAAGTGCCCTTCTAGGGAATACTTGGATGTAAGGGTATAATTGTAAAAGCACTCCCCAGATGGATATCTCTACTCCTTAAAAATTTGAGTTGATGGCAGTAGGTTCATTCTCTATTGAATCTCAGCCGATCGATTTGCAAACTACCATCTTCACCGTCCGTCTCATCAGTTCTTCCCCCACCCTCTCTCTGCATCCCCTTCCTCTCTCCCCACCTCCCGCAACCGCTGCATGATGATTCCTCCCACCGTCTTCTCCGGATCTCCCCAATCTCTCATCGTCTCCCTTCCCACCCCCAACCCCACCGCCTCGCCTGCTCCACCTCGCCCGCTCCACCTCGCCCATCCTCGCATCGCCCGAACTAGCCTCGCTACCCTCCACCTCTCGTCCCCTCTCGGCCGGCGAGGCGGATCTCCGCAGGCCGCCGCGCTCCTCCTCCGGGGGCATGGAGCCCCAGTTCTACCAGTTAGCCACACCACCCCAACCGCCGCACGCCATTCCCTACTCCCTTCCCCAACCCAGCCGTAGGCCATCACCTTCTCGCTCCATGACGGGGTGGCATGCCCCGGCGAGGCGCGTGCGGCTCCCGACTGAGGGCGAGCCCGCTTGAGTGCGTGTGTGGCACTGGGATCCTGCTCCTTCCTCTCCCCCTCTGCTCCGCCACAAAACCTAGCCTACCATCCATATCCCTACCTCCTTCGGCCTCCCGCCTCTAGGGCGCTGCGCCTTTCGTGCTCGCCTGCCTCTCGGCTCTCTAGAGGATCCCGCCGGATCCAAGGTGGGTTGGGTCGTCTATGTTTGGTTCTTGGTTTGGTTTTGAGGCGATATGGTGATGTGATGATGCGTGTTCTTGTAGGAATTTAGCAGGAGGGCGGCAGCGCTGCGAAGCTATGTGGGTCGTAGTCGATGGCCAAATTGGGAAGTAGGTTCTCGGCACCCACTCTCCCTCGCCTAGGTGACCCCAAGAACCGCCTCTCGCCCACACCTCGACCTCCATCCCTAACCTCACCCTATACCTTACCTCTCCCTAGACCGCTCCATGGGCTCTGCGGGGCGAGACCTCGAGGCGATCAGGAGAGGAGCCTTCTAGGAGTTCGGGGGAGAGGAATGAAGATCGGTGGCCTTAGGCCACCGCAATGACGATGGCAACTTAATCCGGTTCCTACCGATTAATTGACTCCACATGGTCCTCCCTTTGCTCGAGATACTCCGGTTCACATCCTCTCATTGACTCTACAAAGATATCGATTGATGCTAGGCACGCCATGGCTGCAGTATATGATTACTTTTTTTTGAAGATCTGTGTTTAATCAGTGGTAATTTTTCTGAATATTTTACCTTTTTCTTGGTATTTTGGAATTTAACCCACTTCAAACTTCCTTTCCGTTCTTTCCTAACTACTCTCTTTATTTTTAGACTTAGCTGCTGATATTTGAGACATAGGAAAAGATCTCGAATGTGTGACATACTGATGTGGGAGAACATCACAGAAACATCGCTCTGGTTCGGGCTAGGATCCATGGTCGTCTTCTCCTTTGTCTTTTCAAATGAGATCACCTTCAGACATGTGCAATCTGATGCTTTTTTCCCTCCAATTTTTTTGCTTTCGTATATGTTTTTCTCTTGTACATAATAGCATTTGATGACACACTTCCAGTAATCTACTTTGAGGTTGTATTATTACTTCGGTTTTGAATTATGTTGAATTTGACGGTGGGTGCTCAGGTAGAGGCTGAAAATTTGTTATATGGGTGTATACAGGCTGTTGTCTAATTGCTATAGTTGTTTTTTGTGCTAAACTTTGCTTAGGGAACAAATAAAACCTACGTCGCCGTGAGCTCCACCGTGATGGTGCTTCTCCTACTGAGAAACTGAGGATTCGTCCAGGTTATGCTGCATGAGTGGCAGGTGGCCAGGAGGTTGTGTAGATGTGGGAGCTCTGGACCAAAGCAATGCCGGTTTTTGAGTTCAGCATTGTTGTCCTTGTTCTCAGGTGATGACCTTCCAGCTTATTTTAGTTAGGTACAGAAAGTAGTGAGCTCCTCTTATTAGTTAATTCTTTAGTAATCTACATTAACCAGGAAATTGGAGGTTATACCGTTTATAGTATCGTGTTAAATTATTTATATACATGTCTTGCAGGTTTTGCGATGTGATCATAAGGACCTATACAATTTGTTTTACTGCATATGAATAGAGGAATATATGTCTTTATTGTGTTCTGTAGTCTGGCTGTTTTGCAAATTGGATCTTTCGCATCCATTTCTTGATCATGAGAGATATATAATGTGATTGGATCTCTTTATTTTCATTTGTGATCTGATTTACAAATGCTGCTTAGCTCCATTTAGTTCTTATATTTTCACAGGTAGGTGCTCCTACATATCTGTTTAGCAGGCCCAAATACACAGGTTGGTGCTCCTGTTTCTTGTAGTTCTTTTCATGAACAGGATGATGCTCCTACATATAAGTTTAGCTTTGATCATTGTAACAGAAACCTGTTTACCTTGCGGTGCACATTTCATCCTTTCATCCTTCAAACCAAGCGCTTCTACACTATTCTTATTTGACGCAGGGTGCTCGCCTTCTTATGTGTAAGTGTCTCAACTCCCAATTTTTCTTACTTTTGTTGTAAGTAATATGCTGATATCTTTCGTTTATGGTGGCATAACTTTAAATTGTCTGCATATGGAATTCTTAGGTGTAAATCCATTTATTATAAGGAAATGGGTAACCAACAAGCAATAGTACCTGCTTGATTAAACTGACTGCAGTAGTGCCACTACAAATGCTATCTATGTTTTGATGTAACTTAAGCTCCTTATCCACAATATTAAAAGCCTTTCGGAATTACTCTTTCCTTGTATCAAAGAATTCTCTATGTCAGCATAAGATTCCAATTGCAAGATCTGTAAAAGTATTCTCAAGATATAAATGAGCATACGATTCCAATTGCAAGATCTGTAAAAGAATTTTCTTATACAATATTCTTTAAGATGCTCAAGCTCCATGTTCTGAACTTCTATAAACCTTGCCGAATTGCCGAATTCATACGTCAAATATGGATACATCAATATTTTATGCCTTCTGCGATTAAGAATCCGAACTTCTATGAACTTCTATATATATTATGTCTAAAATTCAAAATAAGTACTACTTCCGCGTACTTGTGTTAATATTGACTAGAGTTTAGACCAATCTGCAGCTCGGATCATGCAATGTATATGTAAACAATAATTATTTATCTTTGTTAAGTTATTTTTATCTATGTTAAATTAGCCTTCTGGATTGGTTATTACTTCCAGCAAGTAATTTGTCTTCTCTTATTCCGTTCTACAAAAGATATGGCTCAAATATGTTTTGGCTGGAGCAACAGATTCAGCTTGTTGCTTAACTCAGTGTTTATCTACTACTGTTGTAGCTTGACTATGTCACCGACTGTTTGTGTCAGCCTTCTCACTTCATTCCAGATCCTTGAGCCTTCTGATAAGAAAGGAAAAGCAGGAGCTGCAAACAGGTCAAAACTAGGAACACCGCCTAGGAAGATAAAAATTAATATTATTTAGGCAGGTTCTCTCTAATATGAACTGAGATGCTCCTTATGCAGAGTTATGTTTCGCTTACACGTGTAAAAAAAAATTTATATTTACATTTAGCATCTAAGGTGTTCTCTGTCTGGTTTCATTCAAATATAATGTGATCTAAAATTTCTTTGTCTAAATGGTTCCTTTTTGTCGGTTTTGTCACTTCTTGCCAAAGATCTTGTGTTGTTTTAAGTGCCTGCCCATTATCTAATAAATATATGCTGTTCAGATGCTTTTTGATATACATCTTTATATCCTAGCATGACCTATGTGCAAAATTATCCAGTGATTTATGATTGTATTTTTGTGTACAAATTTGCGAAATATTTCTATCTTCAACGCAAAATATATTTATCACAAGATCTTTACAAAGATTTGTTATCGTTTCTAACTAGCTATGTTGTACCATAGGTCCGAAAGATCTTGAATTGCATCTAAGGGTATAAAATCTGATTCTACTTTTGATCTTGTATGAAAGGTTGGTTCTCTATTCCATCATATTAGATTTGATACTAATTTTGACAGAGGAATTATCATAGTTTTTTCCTTTATAGGTACTTCATGTCTATGAAGCTTCCAAATGGTAATGGATTTTTATGTTTGGGATGGAACGGATACGCTCATGATCGAGTTTCGATAATCGTAGGGTTAGACATTGTCGTCATTGTTTAACTTTCAATTTTAGCAATAGGCAATAGCTAATAAAACCCATTATGAAATCTAGGATGGTGCTATGGTGTAAAACAAAATTTATATTTATTGTAAATTTTAGAATCATACTGATATTATATATCACCTTTTTTGAGAATCCGTTACAACGCACGGGCATTGTACTAGTATATATATACAGCACAGGCCATGGGGAAAAAGCCCTAAGCCATTACTCACCTAACTCTCCACTACCATACTCTCTTCCTGTCTGGTCCGTAGCCACGACAGTTGGCGCCGTCCGTGGGGAGGACAGGAGCAAGCCGCAAAATCTGGAGGAGGATGGCACCAAAGAAAACTTCGTCGACGGTGGCAAAGAGGAAGGCGGACGCGGCGAAGCATCGCGTCGATACCCGGGCTTCGGCATTGGTAGTTGCAGGCATGGATGGCGACGTGAATGTGGCGGCCGACAGCACCGGCGTTCATGACACGGCGACCGACCCCGCCACCATCGCCGCGACGGCCGACCCCGTCACCGTCGCCGCAACGACCGACCCCGCCACCATCGCCGCGACAACTAACCCCGCCACCATCGCCGAGACAACTAACCCTGCCACCATCGCCGCGACGACCGTCGAAACCGCCACACGCATCGCAGGTAACCCCATCGCGGTATGCCGTGGCCACCGCGCGCGCCGTGCATTCGGCCGTAATGCCGGCACTCACGCCGGCGCGGCGTCTGCCCTCCCACCTAGTACAGGAACGGCGAGCGGCTCCGGTGGTAACGTGGGCCTAGTCACCGGTTTCGGAGCCCTTCATGCCAGCGCGGCGGGTAATCCAGAACACGGGACGTGGTTGCCACCACTCCGACTGTACCGCCAGGAGTGCTGGCAGTCCCACCGGTATCCGCAGCGGAAAACGCCCTACTGGCGGCCCTCAACGCGTTCCAGCGGGAGCTAACGGATCTCCGCGGGGCCGTGCGGGACATGCAGGAGGCTCGAAGCCAATAGACCCCGTCAGTAGTCGCGTCGGAGCCCACACCGGAGAGAGCGGACAGCCGCGACGCCCCCACATCCAGCCGCGTCCCGCTACGACGTGTGGATCCGGAGTCCCCACTCTCCGTGGGCCTGCAGCAGGCGGCGTGGCCGGATGACTTCAAGTTCCCCAGCGCTATCGAAGCGTACAAGGGCGACACAGACCTGCGATAATTCGTGCGCGTGTACGAAACCGCCGTCGAAGCCGCTGGCGGAGACGACACCACGAAGGCGAAGGGACTCCCCCTCGCGTTGCAAGGCGTGACGCTCTCTTGGTTTTTTACCATAGAGCCAAACTCCATCTACGCGTGGGAGTAGATCCGTGATCGCCTCTATAACAACTTCCAGGAGAACTGTGTCGAGCGAGTCGACGCCGATCAGCTCTTCGCAGTGAAGCAAAAACCTTCAGAGAAGCTTCGGGATTACTTCAAACGCTTTGCGAAGGTACGCTGCCAAGTCAAGGACGTCAACGAAACAACCATTATCAATGCAGCCATACAAGGCCTTCGCCCCGGCCCGATGGCCAAATACAACGCGCGAAAGCCAATCAAGACAGTGGCGAAGCTCTTTGATAAAATGGAGGAATACGCCAGGGCAGAAGAGGACACGCGTCGAAGACATGGTGATGGCTCCGACACCAATCAGGAAGGCCTGGCCAAGAGCGAAGACCCGTTGAAAGACAGCTCCTCGAAAGGCAAACAAAAGCAGGAGCAGTCGAAGGACGCCTCCGAACGCAAAGATACCCAGCACAAACACTCGTCAGGCGACAGGCCCAAGCGCGACCAGCGCAAGTCTAGGAAACCTCGTTACGTCTTTAACATCGAGGGCGGCTCCGAAGATAACGCCTTCGCAGGCCGCGGAGGCAGAGGGTGCCGTGGCCGGGGACGGGGGTGTGGGCGGGGTCACGACGACAGAACCCGCGAAGAGTACAACGACCAGCATCACGGGCAGTGGTGCCAAGTCCACGGCCGAGGCAACCACAACACGCATGCTTGCGCCACTATCGCAGCGCTTCGGCAGAGTGTCGCCAGGGACAAAAACCCGGAGGCACGCGCGCCTGTTGTTGCCCACGTCCAACATCCCCAAGACCAAGGATTGCAGCCCCAGGAAGGCCTCCTGCGAATCCAGGCCCATGTGCAGCAAACTCGAGAGGGCCTCCTACAGTTGCAAGCCCCAGAAGGAGCCCAGCGCAGGGTCATAAACGTCATTTCTGGAGGCTTCTCGTTGGAGTTCGCCTCGGCGCGACAACGGAAGGCTTACGCGAGGAGGCTGCACCACGTCGCGGCATACCCGGCGCAAGCGCCGTCGGAGTGGGCACAACACGAAATCACATTCACGCTCGCTGATGCGAAGGCGTGGAGTTCCCCCACCAAGATCCCCTGGTCGTCCGGGTCCTCGTTGCAGGATGCGAGGTTAGGCGCATCCTGGTCGATGGAGGAAGCTCCGCGAACATCCTGTTTGCCATGGCCTTCGACCAGATGGGGATCCCTCGGAGTCGATTGGGCCCTTCAGGCATCCCGTTGCAAGGCTTTGGAGGGCAACCTTTGCGGGCATTGGGCCAGGTATGCCTCTAAGTCTCCTTCGGCCAAAACGACAACGTGAGGAGTGCGGACGACATCTTCGACGTTATCGACATTGCATACCCCTACAACGCCATATTGGGCCGGCCGCTTCTAAACTCTCTCAGGGCAGTTCCACACCACGGCTTCCTATGTATGAAGCTTCCTGGACCGCGGGCCATCGTCATCGTCCATGGCAACCAGGATATGGCTCGGCGCATAGAGCTCGGCGCCAGGGGTCCATGCCACGAGGCCCGCCAAGGCACCTAGGTCGGGTGTGCAGATGCGGAGACCTCGGGCGACCCCGGAGAGTGTCCTGCACTCCCCGTGCACGAGTTGTCCCAACAGCAGAGGCTCGTCAGCGATCGCCCCTGTCCTTAAGTGGTCAGTGGTCGATATCTCCCCTTTTGTAACAGCTCACCCGTGCAAACGGAAATTTAATAAAGTTCACCGTTTGCATAAATTTTCTTGTTTCCCGCAACGAAGACACGCGTTCGCGCGCACTCTCTGTGAAAAACACGGGCATGAGTATAAACGAAGACACGCGTTCGCGCGCGCACTCTCCGTGAAAAACACGGGCATGAGTATAAACGAAGACACGCGTTCGCGCGCGCACTCTCCGTGAAAAACACGGGCATGAGTATAAACGAAGACACGCGTTCGCGCGCGCACTCTCCGTGAAAAACACGGGCATGAGTATAAACAAAGACACGCGTTCGCGCGCGCACTCTCCATGAAAAACACGGACATGAGTATAAACAAAGGCGCGTGGGGGGACACCTGCGCGCGCACTCCACGGAGTATAAATAAGACGTAGCGTTGAGGTCCGCCTCCGCACGCACCTCACTGCCCGCAACGCGCAGAGGCTTGCCTCCGCACGCAGTCCACGGACTCTAAATAAGATATAGCGTCGAGGTCCGCCTCCGCAAGCATTCTACGGAGTATAAATACAACGTAGCGTTGAGGTCCGCCTCTATGCGCACTCTACGGAGTATAAATAAGATGTAGCGTTGAGGTCCGCCTCCGCACGCACCTCACCGCCCGCAACGCACAGAGGCTTGCCTCCGCGCGCAGTCCACAGACTCTAAATAAGACGTAGCGTCGAGGTCCGCCTCTGCACGCACTCTTCGGAGTATAAATAAGACGTAGCGTTGAGGTCCGTCTCCGCGCGCACTCTACGGAGTATAAATAAGACGTAGCGTTGAGATTCGCCTCCGCACGCACCTCACCACCCGCAACGCACAGAGGCTTGCCTCCACGGACTCCAAATAAGACATAGCGTCGAGGCTTACCTCCGCACGCACTCCACGGAGTATAAAAAAGACGCGGAGGCTATCCCTGCGCACTTTACAGAGTATAAACAAGACGCGAACCTCGCGCGCGCGTGGACGTTGTATTGTGCGTGCTCTTCGGAGTTAGATGAGACATGGGTGTTGATCACACGCAGTCTGCGGACCTCAGTACGGCGTAGTGCCAAGGTTCACCTCCGCACGTACCCTGCGGGACATAAGCACGGCGCACCGCGGGGGCCTACTCCTATGCGCATCCCGCGAAGTACCAGGGTGACGCACAAAAGGCTAGCTCCCGCGCGAGCGCACGCGCAGGCGAAAGGCACCAGAGGCTGTCCTCGCACAATCCTAAGGGACAGAGCGCTCGCGCGTCTACTTTGACTAAGGCGCCAGCTCCGCTGCCCCCACTTCGAAGGGTAAGGGAGGCCACTACTCGGCAGACTCATCCTTAATGCGCATTCGTGCCGAGGCTCCGCTCGAAGACGCCCGACCTACCCAGAAATCCAGCGCTTCCTCGGCCCTTCGCCAGCGCCGAAGACGCCGTCGGGTCGCAAGGTTGGAAATTAGCAGCCGAGTCCGGCTGTGTAGCTGCTCGGAACAAGGGGCAAAGATCAGAACAGCGGCAAAGCAACTTCGTACTTTATTCAAGAAAGAAGCGGCATTGCTTACAACGCACGCCAACACACGACAACCTGCCGTCACACCTGTGGGTTCGCAACGCCCTCCGGGGCCGCAGCGCCACCCTTGTCACGCCGCGGGACCTCGTCCAGAAACTGGCCAAGGTTCCCCTCGCCGTGTAGGTTATTCCGCAGCTCGACTATGGCTGCGGCCTCCCCGCAATACTCCCATATCCGCTCATGGAAGAACTTCACAGCGCGGTGAACAGCGCACACGACACCGGACATTACCCCGCCTCCGGCGGGCATCTCCAGTTGAGGATTGGCTAGCCCGGCAACATGTTCACAGCTGCGGAGTCACAGGAGCGCGCATATCAGACACGACGCCACGTAGGCGCAGTGGTTGCCAAAGGTCGTCGCGGCGCCGCGTGCAATGTCGACCGCGTCTCCGATCCACCGAAGCGATCGCGATAGGTCCTCGGGCCCGAAGGAGCGTGCCGGCACTTCGGCGATAAGCCCCTTAAGGGTGTCTTCCAGGGTCAGCATAGCGTCCCAAGCAGCCACCGAAGCGTCGCCCAAGGCTCGATCCCGCTCCGCTAGAGAGGCGGCGAGCTCGCCGTTCTCCCTCTCCAACGCAGCAACTTGTTGCAGTAAGCCGTCCCACTCCACTGCAGTTTCCTGCCGCGCCGCCTCTGCAGATGACGCCTGGGCCGTGGTGAAAAATTCCCCGACGTGCGACTTCAGACGCACGCACTCGGCTTCCAAGTGGCGGATACGGCTGTCTTGGGCAGACCGCGCCCCCGCAGCTTTGCGCAGTGCCGCTTCGCCGGTCTGCAGCCTAACCTGTAGCGCCCTTTCTTCACGGACATAAACCGTTTGCAGCGCCTGGGCCAGCACGAGGGTCTGCGCGACAAAGGGGGTCAGCAAGTTTTCATGCGGCCATAAGTGGTCTTAACGTCAGGTACTTACCCTCACTCCCGATACCTCCAGTGCGTCCCCAAGACGCCCCGTCCCGTAGGTCAGCAACGTTTGCTGGCCAATGCTGGCGGCCGCGTCATCCGCAATCGCACGCCACGCCCTCAGCGCCTCCGATGGAGGAACGAAGTCTGCCGGGCTAGGGCGCGCGGTGGCCGCGCCGCCAGCATTGAGGCCCCCGTATCCCGAGGGCTGCCGGTCCTCCGGGATAAGTATCGCTGCAAGAAAAGATACCGGTCTAAGTCTCATAAGAAGCGCTGCCAAGGTAGCCCAAGGTAGCTTACCCTCGGTGGCAGACGGTGGGCTTCGCGCAAGCACCTCCTCAACCTCGGGCGGGTAGGCAACAGCGCCAACCCCCGCGGATAGCGGCGGCTCCTGGGTTGGCGGAGCCTTCGCACTGGGACCCAAAGTCGGCAGTTCCCGTGCCACAGTCGCCGTGACTTGAGGAGCCGGAGAAACGCGAGGCACAGGGACTTCGGTGGATGAGTCGGGGTCCCATAGGCTCCTAATGCCGGTCGCTACGGCAAACCCCCTCAAAGTCTAGTGAAGGGGGGATCGCAGGAATGGCCGCTTCGCTTGAGGAGGAGAGGGTCCCGCCTCAGTAACCACCACAGAAGGGGCCTCCACAGCAGCAACGCTCGCAGACGGGGCCCCCGTGACCCTCATAAGCTCCGCGGGAGGCATCTCAGTCTCGGCCGCTACCGTTGGCGAAGGCCCCGCCGCACTTACCCCCGCAGAGGGCAACCCCAGCACCGTCGTGGCCGCGGACAAAGGCTCCGCCCCGGTGCCGCTGGCCAACACCGGTTCTGCCTCGGCGACCGGCGTGGGCGTCGGGACTTCCCCCTCCCAGTAGCCCGCGGAGCGCTCTTTGTCCCTGGCGTCGCCCGAGGACTCTTCGCCCCGCGCGTGCCTCGACTCAGATCCGAGTCGGCTGCCGCCGAATCGATTCTGCGTCGCCGTGATCGACAGAGGCGGCGGCGGCGCCGCGACCGGCGCGGTCGCAGAGTTCGTGCCTTCGCGGACGGCACTTTCGTTCCTACGGCACCATCGTTTTGGCGTTGCGGAGCTGGAGGGGCGTGTTCTGGCACGCGAAGGCCCATGGCCTTGCATGCGCGGTTTATCTGCCCTAGCCTCGCCTCTGCAGTCGCGGTCGCGCGCTTCTAGTGCTCCTTGGTGGTATAGGGCCCAAGGAACACGCGCGCTGCTCGCTCCGCGTCCTCTAGGAGAACTCCTACGCAGGGCGGGGGGCACGATTAGACGCAACGCAGTACGCGTGAAGGAAAGGAAGCGCATTGTCGAGGCTTACGAGGACCGGAGGATGCCGGTAGTGAGCAAATGGACGGGAGGACGTTGTCATCCCGGGGTTCCCCGCCGGCGAGGCGCCACTCATGGGCGAGCGGCGCCACGCCGTACATTATGTACTCCTCGGCGAGGTCGCGCATGTTGAAGCGAGCGGTGATCCCCACAAGTCTTCGCGCCCTCCGCCGATCTTCGGCGTTGAGCGTTAGGCCGGGCGAGGTCTTGAAGGCAATCACCCGGCCCGTACCCTCAGACCGCTACCACTCGTTACACGGTGATAGAACCACCGTCTCATCTAGCCGGACTCCCATTTTCCTCGGGTCGAGTTCATGGGAAGAGCTGCCCGCATGACGACCACAGGATGAAGTTGACGCTGCCGAAGTTCGACAACGCCCCGCCCTTTCACTCCTTCGGCTGGCACCGTGCTTCGTGCAGATACGCGAACATTGACGCGCTGGGCCAACACGCTGAACGCAAGGCCCAACTATATACGGCAAGGCGAGCCACCGCGTTCGGAGTCAGTTGTGGCAACTCCAGCTTGAAGGTCTGTAGCACGTCCCCAACAATCGCCGCCGACGGGATGCGAAGTCCGGCTTCGAGGTAGGCGATGAAGACGATCGCCTCCAACTTCTCAGGGCGCGGCTCCGTCTCATCATCGGCGGGTAGCCGCACCGCTTGGCGGTCCGATAGCCTCCCCTCGTGCAGCAGTGACCGGATCGTGTCCTCCGTCACGAGCGTGCGGCCTATGTCGCCGGAGTACGGACCCTGCTTCTTCTTCGCCGCCCACCACTTGTCTACCACTGCCGGATCGCATTCTTCGAGCGCATATTTCACCTCAAGCGGCGATGATCGCCGGCGGATGGCGTAGCCGCCCACCTGAGCATGCTCGTCGCAAGTCGCCATTGGTGTCCACGGGGTACTCGACGGCAAAAAGGAGCGTAGGAGCAGGAGAGCAAATATAGGAGGTGGCGTGAACAACCAGAAAGCATATGGAGGAGGCGCAGGCACAGTACCACGGGGGGTATTTAAAGACCCCTCGCCTCCCACCATCGGTAAACACAAACGGCGAATGACAATCACTCACCCCCCCACGTTCGAAGCCGAAGCGTCGCGATGGCACACGAAGGCCACATATGACCGTGGTCGTACAATGTCCTGTCACCGCACGATGCACCACTAGCGTCCCACCGCGTGTCGGTCAGCGCAGGGAATAAATGCAGGTTGCACGACCCGACATAGCCTCTGGTGCGTGTCGGCGTGGTTCTTCGGACTCATCAACCGCAACAGTCCAAACGGGGTCTTCGCCCCAGTAGCGAGGCCCTAACCCCGGCTCTGGCCGCACCTGTGCGAAGGGACACCGTTGCGAATGCACCGGAAGCCGCTCCGACCCCAAGACATGCCACCCCGCCACATGATCGCGCCCGTGGGAATAAGGGCAGTAGCGCACTACTGGACCACCTGGGGTGGAGTTTGGGGCGTGAGGTATGCCCCCACTCCGGCTTCGACTCCAGCTCTGCCTTGGCCCCCAACACCAATTTGGGCTCCGGCCTTGGCGTCGACCTCGGCTTCGACCTTACGTCCGGGAGGCAACCTCGCCCCTGATACGTAGGGCAAGGAGGACTTCGCCATCCTGTACGGGGGACAATCGCAGATCTACGCGACAAGACCGAGAGCTCACCCCGCCTCGGGTACTTCCGCATAATACATTCACGGGATCCACCGGTCCACGACTCAAGACCGCAGCGTCGGGCCCTGGCTTCCCGTCTTGAGACGTTTGAGCAAAGCAAAGGCGAGGCGAGCGGACGCTGGCCTACCCACAATGCACCCAATCGCCACCCTTGAGCCGCGGAGCACAGGCTGGCCTTTTGACCCCTAGCCCGCGCAAATCAGAGTCCGCGCGACGTCACAGCCCAAATTGGCGGGGATCCAGCCGCCTGGGTTCCCCGTGGTTCGGGAATGCGAAGACTGACTTACAACAGGTTTTGACTTGTTCTCATAAACAGATAAGCTTCAGCGCATCAACATACCCCGACGGTAACGCCAGTTGGCGCAATCAGGGGATGCAGGATGAACTCATGCATATCTGTCTACATGAACAGGTCAAACCTTGCCATTTCCCGTATCCGACTGTACGGTGCAGGTACAATGCAACATCAGCATGATATATATACCCGATCAACGGGGGAGCCCAACTGGCAGGAGTCCAACCAACGAGGGTAAAGCTCAACTGCCGGAGGAGCGTCGCATGGCCATGACGCTGAGACCCGCACCGCGCCAAGCACATTTCGCCACGTGCACCGCAGAAGAAGGAACGTCGCAACACAGCATGGCCACGGTGCCTCGAGTCTTGCGCCGCAGCAACCAAGCCCAGCCAGCAGGCGTTTACCATCGAGGGCGCTCGACGCCGGAGTCTGCGGTCACTTGGTGCTCGCGCGGCGACTTAGGGGCCCTCTTCGCCTACCCCTGCCGGTGCATTCAACTCCGCCAACACCCCCGATTCGGCTTCGCCCCTGACCCCTACGCCGACGTCGCCCCCGATCTCCATGTCGAACTCAACTTCGACCTTCGGCCCAGAGGGCAACCTCGATCCCGTTACTGCAGGGCCCTATGGACGACTAGGACTTCGCCAACCCGCCCAGTGTCATACCCTCGCGCTAGGGCGAACGCTACACCAAGCAATAAGGCTCCACAAAGCATTAAGCTCACAGGCCGCAGGGACGGAGGGGACCAAAGGGCTCGGCGACATGGCTTCGGCCCGTGAAGCCCTTCACCATGAGAGGCTCCTGTTGTAGGGGTGGCTGAAGGAATGCGCGTAGGCTACGAAAGCAGAAAACAAAACTTTTCTACCGTGCACACAAGGACATCATGCTTAAGGAGGGATCATGGATCATTACCACTAGACGCGCAGCACAGCGGAAGAAGAGTTGGAGAAGCCGATCCAACCCCGCGCATCGAGGTAGTAGTGGAAGTAGTCGATCGTCCCGAACAGATCGTCTCCTCCACGCGATCAACCACACCACGAGCATATCCAATCTGTAGGTTGTTGATGCCGATCAACGCCGCAACGAGTAGCGCCTCCACCGGTATCCACACGTCCGGGGCTGGAACGCCGATCGCGAGTGTACTAGCACTCGCGAGCGGCTAGGGTTTGGCTCGGGAGGTGGCGGCTAGGGTTTGGCTCGGGATTAACAGAAGCATGCCCCCTCAGCCCCTCGCCTCCATATATATAGACCTCCTCACTTGGGCCTCGTGGACCGAGGCCCAATAGGAGTCTATCTGGATCTCTATCCGAATTGAGCCCACATCTGAATCACATTCGAATTAGTGTTCCAACCCGTTAAGTGTGCGACCCTGTAGGTTCACGTATACTTGGTCGCGACTCGGAAACGCCTTTCCGGTCACCCTGTTAATAGCGGCCTCTAGCAAGACATATTAACCCCAAAGTATACGTAAAGATCATATCATTTGAACTGTAATGTTCTCATGTACGAATCCCTTTGCCTCACGATATAGATTAAGCTCAAGGCGAGACCTGTGTCATCCTCTTAATAGCTCAATCACTCTCTCGATTCCGTGATGGATTATAAACTCGTGATTGACTCCTCAATCACCTTGGCATGGCCTTGCACTTTCATAATCCATTACATCGAGGGGCCCATAGATATCTCTCCCATAAGGAGGGGCAAATGCTATCTTGATCATTCACATCCCACTACATGTTTCATAGCAAACCCGAAGACTACTTTTATGACTACCCAGTTACGGAGTAGTGGTTAGTAGTCCCAAAATAGGCTACTACGCATGTTGGGAACCATGATGATCTCAAGTCTAAGGATTCTACATAAACACTACTTGAGACCAATTGATGACACATGGAATCTCTGCAGTTGTCTCATGTCGGTCTATCCAACATATGTTCACTAACACATGTCCATATTATTGATTTGGTATCACCATACCATGATCCATGAGACATGATCATCAATCAATACATATGCTGATCTTTGAATCATATTTGTTCCTCATATGATATATGATCAGGGATCATTTAGAAATAGAAACATTTTAGCATTAAGAGTCTCATGAATAAGTCACATACTCATTGATCAATAATGATAATGTCTATTTCAAGGAACAAAGTAATGCATCGTAAACATAGTATGTGATATATATAACATCTCCATGTTGCCTCTAGGGCATATCACTAACAGTGGCCCCCACCTAAGCCCAGCAGGCTTGTTAGAGGAATGTAAGGCCCAGAATGGGACATGTGTAATACATAAGTGCCCTTCTAGGGAATACTTGGATGTAAGGGTATAATTGTAAAAGCACTCCCTAGATGGATATATATATACAACACAGGCCATGGGGAAAAAGCCCTAAGCCATTACTCACCTAACTCTCCACCATACTCTCTTCCTGTCTGGTCCGTAGCCACGACAGGAACTAATTCTGAATTTGAAGTTGGATGGGCTTGAGTTGGATCTGAATTAAGTTTGGAAATCTTATCCAACGTACTTGGGGGCTTGGTGATGATTTTGGCCTTCATTGCCATATTGAGCTTGGTGGCTGAAAGAAAGAGTTAGCCCACAATTCTGTAGCTTGGATTTGGACCTCCATATCTTCTCCTTTTTTTCTTTCTTTTCCACGCACTATAGGTTTTTTCTTGTATGCAACCCGCATGGCTCCTAGGCTCATGCGGCTAGCACCACTCTCCTTGACCTTTGTGCTTGTATTGCGTGTCCCGTCCTCCCTCACCTCCTGTTGGATAAGTTCTTTTGATTCGCTACACTCACAAATACAAAGACAAGAAACAACTTGTGGAGAGTGATTAGAAGTTAGTGTGATCATTGGGATGTCCTCATCAACTGACATTGACTTTTTTTCAAAGTCTCCCCGATCAAGTGTAGCCCAGATTATGTTGGAAAACTGCAACTCTGCCTTAGCCTCCACATGTGCAGCAGTAGATAATGCTGTAATAATTCATGGAAGACGACGAATTATTGAATAAATCACCAATGATTAATCCCGTGTGGATGCTACTGATAATATGCACAACGACCTAAATTGTAACGAACCCCACCTTCAATAAAAATATGTAGAGATGACGACACAATTTTGACGAAGATGGTGCAGTACAACGCTAGGATATGGCGTTAGGCAGTGATGGTGTTGGTGAAACCTAGCGCTAGAATAGTCACCGGATAGAGTGCAGGTTGTCGGATCCGAATTTTTCAATCTAGAATCCCCCGTGATTCACTACACTATTCCTTGGATCAATAGATAGTGCACACAGGTACATTGATGTATCATCTCATACATCGCATAAAGCATAATAAACCATAATATTACATAACCAAGTTGAAAATACACCGTGTCAGGTGACAGTTTTACACAAGGGCCGAACAGGCCAAATGTTCATAATACAAAAGACAGTAGCGGAAGCAAAAGCCAAGTAAGACCATCATCCACATGCAGGCAAGCGACTGAGGGGTAAATGTGTACAACATATATTATCTAAATCTAGGTAATATATGCACACATAATCTCCATTAAGTCTACTTGTCTAGGACCCAAAATTGAGATATAACCGCCCTAGTTTCCTTCATCCGCAGCAGGGGCATCTTCGTAAGCGTAGTGGTCTTGGGTTCCTGTTTCTGATTTTGGTAATGCGAGTGTGAGCACAAATCCACTGTGCTCCATGAGCCAATACACAGGATACAATAATTAACATGCATGGCTTATCAAGGAAAGGCTCGGGTTATTTTATTTGCCATAAATTGCTTTTAAATATATTACTTAGAAACTTCCTAAGACCTAGCAGTTTGAACTCATAACATAATGTGTGAGAGAAAACCATATTAATAGCGATACAGATTTTATCTACCGTCACATGGCATCCACACCGTATACTGACTTCTCAGTGTTATATCCGCTTACCCTATCACTTGGACGACACCCAGGGCAACAAAAATCAGGGCCTTTCTCTGCCCTTCATTTTTTTAATTCCACCCACAAAGTTTTTGAAATAGAACTATATCTAGTTAAGTTCCCATGTCCGCCCTTGATCGTGGGCATGGCTATTCGAATAGTTTTCACTCTGCAGAGGTTGCACACTTTACCCACAAGAGACGACCCGCTCGTTGCCCCCACACGATTCCTTAGTCATGTGGTTGAGTAGACCATCACAAGTTGTTACAATGCATTTTTTCCTAGCAGCGTCACGTCCGCTAAGGTTTCACTCCCTTTGGGGTACGACCACCCTTCCAGGAGCCCCCTCTTGCACTGTCACGACGGAGGATGTGGCCATCCTCTGCCCGCCCGTGGTCACACCGGCGCAACCCATACTAAGTCGATGCAAATTATTTAGCCCTGCGTACAATTTGCTAGATTATGGTTGTACTGTTGTACATTGGGAGGTCATCACAAGATTCGGTCCTTAGGGTTATCTGGGCGGTTCTACCACTATCTACACTCTCGTGCACCACTACACCACACTCCCAAACCATCCGCCTAGATATTTAAGCAAGTTGGGGTTATTGGGACATAAAATATCCATGTCAAAATATACCTACCATTTTCACCATTACTTCCCAAATCAGTTTCTCAAGATTTAAAAGTAATGTTTTGGGGCATTTTTTGTGCCCTGAATATCTAAGAAATACTAAGCATGGCGAATAGTCGTAGACTTATTTTCGAAAGTTCTAACATTATAGTTTTTGCTTAGGTGACAAGGCTCAGATATTCAAAGGTTTCAAATGAGAGTAATACTAACAAGTTCATTATTGGGTATATAACTAGCAGCTTGAAACCGGACATAAATTTGCACATAAAATAACAACATGCAATTTGATAATTTAAAATGGAATTAATTTGCAGAAGTAGTTTAAACATGATCAAAGTATTAACTCACCTTGGTCACAGTTGGCTTGGTCTTGATCATCGAGAGTTGCTTTGGCTTCAGCTTCTTCCTTCTCGGCCTCGTACGCTATTTTTACGTTGCGCGAAAATTTGGATAAAAATTAGCAAACCAAATAAATTCTCACAAAAAATTCAAATGAGCTTCAAAATTATGGTTTTGGTTCCTTTGGATAGAGGTTGAATTTAGATGAATTTAGAAATTTGTTTCACTCAATTTAGAGTTAAAATGAATAAGTTATGCTATTTTAAAGTTCTCAGTTTAATTAAATACGAAAAATAAATAAAAGCTGATAGGTGGGACCCACATCAGGTTTTGAATTTTTCTCTTTATTTTCATTTCCTTTCCTTTGTGTCTATGACAGGTGGGGCCGGTCACTGTTTTTACTTAAAGGGGCAGGGCCCACATGTCAGTGAGTGATTTGAACTAACTAACTAGCATTAGTATTAAGTACCCGTCATTTATTGTAATCCAACCATTTTAACCGTCGCTATTGTACGTCTTCCTCCTATGGCCGACGCTCGGCGAGCTCGCTACTAGCGGAGGAAGCAGTGGCCGGACGTGAGCATCCCCAAAATGGGTTGCTTACGCCCGCGCCTACCCATAAGCGAGGTCTCGCCAGCCAAGTTGGTCAGGGCGTTGGCCGACGACGATTAGGGGCGGCGGTGGAACAGGGGAAAGACAAGCGCGACGGCACATAGCTCGGGCTAAGGGAGTATTTCAGTGAGGTTAGAAAACTACCTCGGGGGTCAAAGAGGCTTGGGGAAGGCGGTGGCGGGCTGGCGGCATGCGACGGCGAAGGGCGGAGGAGGCGCACGTTGCGGGTGAAGCAGAGGCGACAGGAGGTCCCGCAGAGGTGGGGAACGGCGTCACGATGCTCTGGGGGTGCTTCGGTGAGAAGGATTGGACCATGGCGGTGTCAGGCAGTGGATTGCTCTCCGACTGGAGTTGGGGAAGAAGGCAATGCCAGCGAGCTATGGTGCACGGGAGACCGATTACTCGGGATGGGAGACAGAGCGGAGTGTGGCGGTGCGAATGGAGGTCCGTACGGGGTTTTATAGACGGTGGGGATGGCTGACGACAGGCGGGCGGCCGTCCGGCCATGTTTGTGTCAGGCAGCGGTGACAAAGCGGCTCTTGCGGTGGGATTAAGGGCGGATACGGTGTGACAAACAAGGCATAGGTAGTACGTGCTTTGCGCCACGCGATCGAGGCGCATACGATAGGGCGAGGGGTCAGGCGCCATAGATACTGTGTTCAGCGGCGGTTTTCCTGGTGCGCTGACCGAGGTGACATGATAGTACGAAAAACCAATGGGCGGTGGCGGTGGAGACGGTGGGCGACGGCGACCGGGGATTTTGCGGGCGCGGCGAGGGGGCGAACGATGTCGGAGCGGCGAGGCGAGGCTTCGCTAAAGCAGAAGGAAGAAGAAGAGAGGTAAGGTGGGCCGGGCCGGCTCAGCCAAGCCAAACCCCCCCTCTCTTTTATTTATTTATTTGTTTATATATATGCATATATACATATACTCATATATATATATATATATCTGTTTTGATACTTTTGTTCATTTGCTTATTTACTTATTTACTTATTTTATTTTTGTATTGCTAAACTCATCTTTGTATTTATTTAGTATGGTTCATATATATTTATATATTTTATTCATTTACCTTTGTTTATTATTATTTTTATTACTAAGCCCAAAGTGAAATTTTAACTTTTTGATTCAAGTTACACCTCTCTCTTTGATGGATCATCTTTTCATATTTGATTTTTAAAATATAAATTTCTATTATTTTCATATTTCCTTATTGGCTTGCTATTAGTTCTATTTTTCATAAATTTCTTCAATTATTGGAACCTTACCAAAAATTCAAGGAAATCCATTAAAATCCAAATATTGAGAAAATATATTTCAAAATAATTCAAGGGCTACACATTTTCACATTCAAATTTTTGGGATGTTACACAAGTCGACACTCAGTATGGAGTCGAGTCATTAAACAAAGTTAAGGCAAGTTGAAATTGTTGAGTTGGAGTTGAATATTGGTACACTGTTGTGTACATGTAACAGTGTAGCAGGGCAGTGTCTTCAAAAATTTTTGGTAGCCTTCTTACGGTGCATGCAGCAATTTTTGCTGAAAAACCAACCAAAAATACTCCAAAAACAAGCCAGCAACAACTTAGATGCCTTCTACTCGGGTTCCGAGCCTTTGCTTTTTCTTTAGCTGGCTAGAGATTGGGGATGCAAACGGATTGCCACTACCATATTTGTTTTCATTTTTTCTTAGATGTGGATATGAATACGGATACCTCGGATACAAATACGAATACGAATAATATCGAATACAGAAACAAATCAAATATGAATCAAAATGAATATAGTCACAAATATTTATCGGAACATGAAAACCCTTCAAACTATACATCCAAAATCAATGAAAATATATAAATAGTTTATCTTGTCAAAACATTCATGAAATCTAAACAAACATAAGTATTTTCATCCACAATAAAAATATACTTGGTAGTCGATCAGTATATAGCATAAGTACCAACAACGTACAATTCATGGAGTACACACGATAGCAATTTGAACAAGCATAAGAACATAGCATAAGTACTAATACACATACTATTCAGGCTTGGATGCTGTTAATTTGTTCCAAGCACTTAATTTGTCTGCCTTGTGTTTTCTTCTTCTTTTTTTCCTTTTTGGTGGCAATCTCTTCAATATGAATGATTATTAATAGTTTTCTATTGTTCAAATGGAATTAACCAAAATATTTGGGTATTTAAATATGTTATGGAGAGGTCTAAATGACAGTGCATGAATGTTAATCTGTATGCATATTAGCTTTAATCTACTAATGGCACTAAATTTATTATAATAAACTTGAGCAATATTTATGGGTTTCTACGATTAACCAAATTAATAGGGTATTTGATCCTGCATCTAGACAATTTAAATGATATTGCATGAATTTAATTGATCGTGTTTAACTTTTCTCCTAACCTTTATCTCTCTCCTCCCCTAATTCCTTACTCTCTCTCTTTTCCTCATCTGGCCAAGACTCCCCTGGCCATCTATGGTGCACGGACACGGATAGGGTTGGAAAACGGTCGAATTTAATTGATCGTGTTTAGCAGTCTGCCGTGCCGAGTGCCGACTGCCGATGTGCGGGTGGCGACTGGCGACGACGACGACGAGTATCGAGCGAGAGCCGAGAGCGAACTCCTTCCTCACTCCTCATCAGTCCTCACTCCAGTAGTCCAGTTCATTTCCTGATTCCTCAACTAGTACTCATTACTCAAGACTCAAGACCTTTCAGTAAGTTTGGTAATTTCTGCAATTACTTTTGTCTTTTGAATGCTTATGTTGACCTTTCAGTGAGAGAAGGGAAAGGAAGAAGCTTGATGGTGGAAAGACTGATTCATCAGGAAGTTTGGACACATCTGATAAAGAAGACAGAAAAAAGGATGACAGATTCTCCAGCAGTGATGAGAAAGATGATAATGAAGCACAGGTATGGACTATGCAGTCTGTGCAATCCATCTCATCCACATATAGGTCTAGCTCTGTAGCTGAAACAAATTCAACTAGATATGGAAACATTACGCGAAGATAAATCTAAACTGGAGGTCAATTGTAAATGTCTTAATGCATCTAGTACATATGGCACACTTATCAGTTATTGAGTTAGAAATATGTGTACAGATGAATTGAAAAGCTGATGCCTAATTGAGGTCGTTGTCTTGGCCAGCAGACTACTTGATTGCAATTTTTATGTCTTCGAGTTTTGGCGGTGTGTGGATTTTGTATGACATTTCCTTTATGCAATTTATAGATGCTTAGCGTAACTAGCTAATGGGGAGCAAAATTTATCTGCAGAGCAATTGTCACATTTGGTCAGAATGTGCTCTCTGGAAGGTATAATGTCTAATGTTCTTTTCGGGAAGGCAAATGGAACTCTACAAATGCATACAACTTTGTTAAATACACAATCTCAAAGGGATACCCAGTTGACTCATGGGAATTCGGTAATTCATCAGATCTTTGTTGTGTACTCAGCTCTTTCATATTACCCCTTTTGTTCCAATCCAGAAGCTATTCTAACATATATTAAATAAGAAGTAAGAATGTGAGCTACATTTTTACCATTAAGAATGTGAGCTACATTTTTACCATTTTCCTTGTTTTTTCAGGTAATGAGCTGAGCGGGCATGGAATTGGGGCAAGAGTCGATGCTAAACTTTATGGAAAGGATGTAATTGAACTTAAATCCATCTTATTCTATCTAGGAATGGCAAGGCCTTTTTTTAGAAGACAAAATATTACTGAAAAACATCTTAATGTTGGGTCAAACTCTTTTTTTCAGTCAGAAATATGGCTGCACTATTTGCCAGGCATCCTGGTTGGGTCAGCGAAAGTGGGGGTGTATTCAACAATGGTGGTCTACTGGTGTCAAATACCTTCATCAATAGCATCTGGTCAGCTCTCAATCTTTTTTCATGAATTTACACGACTACAATCTAATTTATTATCTTGTGCTAGCAAGAAGTTGTGATGGATTTTCCAATGCAAGGAGGTACCTCGATTAGGGATGGCAATGGTGACCCGATCCCCGATCCCCGACGGTGAATTCACCTATTAGGGGATGGGTCTGGTGGATTTTATTCCCCGCGGGGATTTTCGTGGGCAAATATGCCCACGTCGGGGATGGCGGGCCGGGCCGGAAGTGATCCCGTCCCGTTAACCGTCGAGGATCACCGACATGTGGGGTCCTCTACGTTCATATAAAAGTCAGCCAAAAACCCTACCCCGCCGCCGCCCCCCAGTCCCTCACTCCCTCTCCCGCGCCTGATCGCCCCTACCCCGCCGCCCCCAGTCCCCTCCCCCAGCGCTTCGCCCCACCGCGCCGGCTCCCGCCGCCCCATCGCGCTCGGCTCCCCGCCGCCCCCTCCACCGCTGCCCTCCCCGCCGCCTCTTCCCTTCCCTTCCCGGCGCCTCGCCCCCGCCTCCACCGCCGCGCCTCCCCTCCCCGCGCCCGCCTCCCCTACCCCGCCGTCCCAGTCCCTCTCCCCAGCGCCGCCAACACCTCCCCTTGCGCTGCGCCGATCGCCCTACCCGCCGCCCCAGTCCCCTCTCCCAGCGCCTCGCCCCACGCGCGAGCTCCCCGCGCCGCCGCCGCCTCCCCGCCGCCCCTCCCGCCGCCTCTTCCCTTCCCTTCCCGCGCCTCCGCCCCTCCACCGCCCCTCTCCTCGGCGCCTCGCCCCTCCTCCACAGATCTGCGACGGCGCATCTATGCGGCGGCGGCCGCGCGATCCACTCGCGGCGGCGGTTCTTCCTCAACCGCGGCGGCGGCTCCCCCTTCGGCCTTTCCCCACCGAGGCGACTCCACCGAGCCGAGCTTCTACTGCTCCTCTGGTACTCAAATACTCAATACTCATCTTCTTCCTTGCTGGTATGTGGATGTGATGTACTGCATTTCCTTGATAGTATGTGAAATTGTGAATATGTCATGTACTGCAAATCTGAATGCACTGCAAATTGAGAAAACTGATGATAGTTGGCACTGCAAATTGACTATTCTTGGTTAACCTGTTGGCGGGTAATTTTGCCCCGTCGGGCCCCCGAAGCCCGTCGGGGAACGGGGACGGGTCCAACTTGGCCCCGAGCCCGGGGCCGGGGCCGGGGATCGGGGAATTTCAATTTCGCGGGGATCGGGGACGGGGATTAGGTCCCATCGGGGATGAGCCCCGTTGCCAACCCTAACCTCGATCAACTTGGAATGGCATCTAAGTACAATACTAAAGTATTCTGCAGGCAGACTCTCATTGGTGGCCACTATGGTCTACTTGACACAGAAACTTTTTTTACCAAATCCTGATTACTACAGGCAAGGCTACATTTGTAGAGTTTTGGTAGATGATGGCAGTGTTCTACAGAACACAATTCTTATGTTATGGCCACTTCTTTTGTTCTTAGTGCTCTACTATGGCATCGGCTTATGGGCAATGGAGTTCTTTCAGTTGATATCAATGCACCGCGTAGGTTGCGTGCTTATGCTCACTGCAAAAAACTACAGGTACAAGTTGCAATGGAGTGACTATTACGTTTTCAAGCAAACTACTTCAGATAGTTTTTAAGATTCTTAGATCATGTTACTAAAGTTGAGGTGATATTGCTGTTTTCCTTAGACTTGCGAAATTATGAATTTACAACTGACTGCTTTGTTATGTCTGAAAATTTGCTATATTTCCACGGAAATATCAAATATCAGCTTATGTTTAAATCTGTCTGAGCAAGCTTATTTCAAAATGCAGCAAGGGATCACTCTCCTCTGTATAACGCTGCTTTATTAGCATTTACTGCCTCTGCATTTTTCGTAGTGTTTTAGACCTAGTATTTTAGAACATAAACAGTTCGCAGGATTGTCAGGATATGTACATCTCTTGTTAGGATCGTCTTCTTGCCTTCTTGGGGGCATATGTGCCAAAAAGTTAGCAATTGATGTTTCTAGGTCGTGGAGGATATGAACTTGATTTATTAATATTTGTGATGATTGTTTGTTGATGGAATTTCAAATGTCAAATTTTGAATTTAAAACAGCTAATCGGAAAAACCGGTCGATTACGACATTCGTAGGCGAATATTCGTATTCAACCGAATTAAGCCTATATCCGATTCGAAATCGTATTCGTTACGACATTCGATTCGTATTCGTATTTGAGAATGTTCGAATTCGTATCCGTATCCATTTTAAAAACATGAATCCGTATTCGTATTTGAGACTATTCGACCGTATCCGATCCGTTTCCACCCCTAGACACGGATACATCGACATGACACGACACTAACATAGGAATTCGCCATTTTTCCAAAAATACCGATATGATGACATGACTATATATATTTAAATAATAAATAAATTACATATATATATGTATTATTTTCTATGTTTCCTCATATTTATTAAACTGAAATAATATAAATTTGTAATTTGTAAAGTATATACTTGGAATATGTACCTCATCAATTGTTTTGTTAATCATGGCGATAATTATTGATGTGAATACCATTTCCAGAAATAAAATTTCCATTAGCCTGGGAAAAGAAGCAACATGATCAGATCAGCAAGATTACAAAGGTAACATGTATATTTGACTCTTGAACAATCAAAGCAATACACTAATAGAGAGCAACAACAATTGATAATTGATAATGATAAGCGATAAATATTAAGAAGCAACCAAGTTCGAACATGGAAACTTAAATGCAGAGTTCAACCAAAAGCAAGTGGCCACTAGCCAACATAGGAGTGGTTCAACTTAAGTTACATCATAAACTCAAATTTCTAATAGCAAGGCTAATTAAAAGACAGCATGAGACTTAGACTTCAACTTCGTCCTCATTTTCTTCTTGGATCATCGCAGTAGGCTCATCTTCAAACAACACACACTGCAACTCTGGCTCTTCAAGAGAGCTGAGCAACGTCTAGAATACCAACACCAGTTAAAGATTCAAAGCTATCTCCTCCTACAGCCCACATTCTAGTTGTCCCTATTTTATATGCTTTTGTTCTTCTTGATAGAAGTCTTAAATTGTTATGCACAAATACCAAATCTTCAGCACACTCAAGAGTTAGTTTGTTTCTTTTCATGCTGTTCATGAAACTATATGTGCTCCAATTTCTTTCACAACAAGAAGATGAGACCGGTTGGTTAACCAATTTGAGATCCAAACTTTGTTGCATAGGTATGGATTGTCCATGATTTACCCACCAATTCATTGGATCAAGGATCCATCTATCATAAATAGAATCGAGGTAATTAAATTCTCCAAAACAAGTGGAAAATCTTGCATATTCTTCTTTCACTTTCTTGAGATCTTATTTGTGAAATCTCAAGATCCTTGTGTGGGGGTACACGACCAACAACACCTTCTTGGTTGATCCACTTGTCACTATAATATCTACAAATAAAAATGAATTATTGGATTATAACTATAATATCTACAAACAAAAATGTTAGCAAAAGCATAGGAAGATTTATAGTTTACCTTGGATTAAGTGAATGTGCCAAACAATGAAGTAGAGTGTTGTCTTTTGTCCAACGATCAACCAATATGCTTTGAACAACCGAGTAAAAGGTGGACTCATTTTCTTCCTTACCTTCATGCCTATATATCACTTTCTTCACATTCTCAATCATTGTATCCCACATCTCATAAATTAGATGAAAGCATGGTGTGTCGGTGTCTGCCACACATATCATTTCATAGATTGGCTCAGTGAATTCAACAATGTAGTTCGCATTGTCCCACCACACTTCATTGAGTACTAGGTCTCTAATAGTTTGTGCCATCCCTCTATTGTCATCTCTATATGTCTCTCATTTGTCACTAACCACCATGTTTTGGAGTGCTTTCTTGATCATGCAAAACCGCTTCAACATAACTACAACAGAGGCAAACCTCATTTTAGCAACAACAAGTAACTTCAGCTTGTTAAACTCATTGAACATTGATAGCATCATGCCATGGTTCATTATAAAAGTCTTGATCATATTAGCATCTGCAGTAATCTCAGTTATCCAATGGCACTCATCAAAGACGACTTCTTCCTCGTTAGTTCTTGGCATTTTAGCAGCACAAATACTCTTGAGAGCAAGATTGAGCGTATGAGCAACACAAGGAGTCCAAAAAATATGAGTGTACTTCTATTGAACAATTAAACCGACACCTTTGCAATTTGTAGCATTGTCGTGATGACTTGAACAACACTTCTTGTACCCACTTCTTCAATAATAGCAATCAATTTTTCAGAAATGTACTTTTTGTCTTTACCTTGCCTTTTGCATTGATAGCTCACAAGAACATCGGTGTACCCTCAAAAATAGTGAGAAAGTTAATGAGAGGTCTCCTCTGTGCATCTGACCATACATCTGAACAAATGGTGACACCCTTTTCAGGTCAAGTGCTCCACGTATGCTCCAATAATGTCTCAATGTGAGTTCTTTCTTGTTGAAGAAATGTAGTCCTTAACTTGTTGTACCCAGGTAGGACATAACCATAAAGGCTATTGTTTGCAGCAAAGCTATAAGATTATTGAAAATGTGGATTTCTTGCTAGATTGAAAGACAATCCGATAAATTTCACATAACCAAAATTAGTTGAATGCAAATGGTAAGTTGGATAAAATTGAAACAATGATTAAAAGTTGATTGCATACCTCTAGAATAAAACATCCTTGCAATATGTGCATCCAGTTGATTGCGCAAATCCTTGGCCCAAGCTCTCTAATGCTGAAGGAGGTCCCCTCCGCTTCTTATTCCCCAACATAGCCGAGTCCATGCTTGATGAAGAAATACTAGTACTAGCAACATTACCAATAGTTGATGGTGGTAAGGGCACATTTCTTGGCCTTATTTTTGCTTATTTATCCTTAGCCTCTGCATCTTCATTTTTAAGCTGAGCAAGAATAGGCACTGTCACCTTAGAATATATTTTGTATCCACCATTAGTAATTTTCAGCAAGTATGTTTTAAATCTAGAGTAGCTACTATTGCCAGGCCTTGATCAACTCGGCTTCGGCTTCTGGCTTATGGCTTATTTTTCACTATTCATAAGTTTCGTCTTTTTCTGAACTTTTGGCTTTTTGTTGAGCTTTTTTGCCGGTTCTTTTTTTTCTCCGTATTTGTTTGTATTATACGTAATAGGCTAACATATTTTTTATATTTTTATATTTTTTTTAAATTTAATTATGCTAAATAAGTCTCTGTCAGGTACAGTGCTTTTTTCAGCCAGCTACAGTGTTTTCAGCCATAAAGCTATGAGCTTTTCAGCCGAACCGATCACCACCATAATACTTATAACTTTATTGGAAACTATTTGATCCGTCTGTAACTCTTCTAGATGCGGACGCTTGCTGCTTGCTAGATTCGCTGCCGACAGCCTGCCTCCGGCTTGGTGCCTTTCTCTCTCTCCCTCTCTCTCCCTCCTAGCACTAGAAACGAAACGCTGCTTGTCTGTTTCTGGACTGAAACGCGTACTCCCAGCAATCCGAAGCGGTAATAGGCTATTTCCGTCGCTCGCTGACAAGACGATTTCTCTTCGAAAACAAACTGAACCTTGATGCCGTGCCGTGCGTATAGATGCTGTCGTGATGTTGCCTTTGATGCCCCGGGAGTCGGAATTCCTTCACAGACAGCGGATGACAAATTCATATTACACTTTAACATCAGTTACCTCATTTGATCATGTATTTGCAGTGCTTATATTAGCGTATGACAAGAATAGACTTTCATAGAGAAGAATAAATTCAATCTTTTTTGATTGTTGATGCCATGTGAAATAATAGATCAGATCCCATTTTCTTTTCTTAACCTATGTTATACTACTACCTTTTGCGCTGGTGCTTACTTTAGCAATCTTTTTCTTTTGGGTCATCTTTGCGATCTGCAATGTTTGGCGCTGCGTCTCAAATGTTTCAGCTTTGCTTAAGCTGTGATTCTTTTTCTCTCCTCTTAATAATTGTGCAGAAGTATCAATCGCTCGTTCAATCTCCGCCAATGTTTTAGCTACGAATGCAACATAGTTGCGTCTGAATGTTGTTCAGAAAAGAGAGATCGTTTTCCACTTCTTATCCCTGTTGCTTTTGTTCGTCACTGTTACCTTTTGTCATTGTTTTTGTGATGTGATGGGTAAGCAAATCACCTTGCAACAGCTATGGTACGTATACAGCGTACTCAGATGTTCGTTTATCTGCCAAGAAAGGAGCAGCTACGTACTTATGCAACGGAAGCAGACGAATAATGGCATCGAAGGCTATGGGTGGGTTATTTTGTTACGGTGGTTTACGTTTTATGTATTAAATATTTAAATTTTGGTTTTTATGAGAGGTAGTACATAGAGGAAAATAGTTGCATGTAATTTTAGCTGATTTACTATAATTTTTCTATTAATCCTATCTTAAAAAACATACTTTTTAAAAACTAGTTACTATAGATAATATAAATATAAGTCAACTTTAAATCTAAAACAACCCGGCTATCTGTTTTTCTGACGTGCCGAGCATTCAGAACCAATTGATGCAAAATATCCGTGATATTTATCCATCTCCACACGAGTCAGACAATCCTCTAATGTTGTTCTCTAGAGAAAGTAACTGCCCGTAGCTATTCCACAGGGGGACAAGAATTGACACTGTCCACGAAGCGTCCACCTGCCCTCCCCGTTAATGGGCCTGTTGGCAACAGCTGCAATTTAAAGTAAGTTTAATGATAGAGCCAAGTGTTTAGCTATAAATCAAGTTATAAGAGTCAAGTTATATAATAATTTGTCTTTTATTTGTCTACAAAAGGTTTTTTTATTATTATATGGTATCATGTCTCACATTCTCTTTCCTATTATCTGAGCTCACTACTGCATAGACTCCCGTGCCCAGCTTGTTGCTTGCATGAGAGCCAAGCTCTCATCTCTCTCCTCTCTTCTCTCCTCCACATCAGCAAAAATGCTGACTAGCTTGACTATAAGACCATTATTGGACTTGCTTGGCTAAAATTTTGGAATTTTAGCTGTTTACGGTACAGATTACGGAGAAATAGATACTCACTTGTGATTTTTTATGATACAGATGTTAGGCTTTTAATGTGTATATCGTTTAACTTATAGACATCGTCCTGAGAAAATACTCCGTTTGAAAGTTAGGTATTGTAGCAAAAACCAAAAGCCGCCAGTTTCGGAGGAAAAGAACATGCCCAACTTATTATACATTGCCTCATCACAACAATTGTTCAGGAGTAAATATTACTATACTGAATACTCCTATCTCATGAATAAATAAATCCTTAATTTCTTGCAAGGAACAAACAAATGATGCCTCTCAAATATAATTAATGGAAAATATGACGAGTTAGAGAGGTGAATTACTTCTTAAAACCTTCTCTTTGGTATTAGCAACACAATATAATACAAAACATAAACCGACAAACTTTACAAAAGCGAAGAGACAAAGATCACGAAGTTATTTGGGACATTTAGTCTCATCGGTCTAACCGTCGGCCAAAGGACAGTCAGCCCACTTGACTTGTCGGACCAGACATTAGGAGCAGTCTGACTGCTCAGACTGCTCTACGAACAGAGGCAAAAAAACACTACCTATGACCAAGAAAAAGGTTCACTCTTAAATCACTAATCCAAACCAGATGAAACTTGATACAAATTCTCCTTAAGATGTCAAGAACTCATTTCAATCATTGCTCAGAAGATCATAACCAAAATTTTGACCTTTACCGAAAACGAGAAGATTCCACTAAAATCGAGCAAAAGAGAAAAACTCCTATCCGCACTTGCTCATGGGTCTTTGATGATCTAAATGGCTTTGGATATGTTCTCATATATTATAGCAAACTAGATCACAACACAAAAGAGGAACGAATCGAGAAAAACCAAGAACTCTTCGAAGCACCTCCAGAAGACAAGGAAATCAATCAAGAACACATGGAGAACAATATAAACAAGTTTGATTTTTATTACCACGAAGGGATAAAGAATTACAGCCACTTCACACCTTGAAGGATAAAGCTCTTACAAGAGCATACATATAAAGTTTCCAACCCAAAAAAACCCTAACTCCCTCTCAACTAGCACAAGAAATATTCTCTCAACACACACAAAGGTTTATATAGTGGAGTCTCCTCACCTTACACCAAACCCTAACAACCAACCTGCACTTAATGGATATAACTACTTATAATTGGGAAAACCTGATAACCTATACACAAACATGTTTTACACTTACACACTTGTACACTTTTGAAAGCGCGACTTCCTTATGGCTCCAATAGACCGATAAAGACTCTTCATCCTCCATGACATGACCTAATCTACCTTAGGCCACCGACGCGGTTTTGCAAACCGCCTCTCCATCTAGTATTAGACAATTTACACAATTGCCACCCACTAGCTTTCACGATGCTTCCACTTGAAGCAAACTCCAATACGAAGTCCGTGATGACTAATGACTTGTCCCTAAGCCCATACGCCTCTGGCCTTCTCCTAGATTGTTTCTACTTGGAACGGCCCAAATCCAATGGCATATCACATGCATGTACTTGCCTTGTCACGATCGTTACTTTTCTCCTGTGCTTTTTCACTTGAGATGTAGCTTCACTCGGATTTACACGACTCTCCATGGCCTTGGTCTCCTCCCCTAGCTTTCGTCTTGCCATTTACCACCAACAATTACCAAGCACCATGCACATCAAAGAACAAGCAATCGTCCTGAGTATAAGCGACATGCACTTGATTCTCATTAGCAAACGCCACATGGAACTCAACCATGATTAATATAATGCATGGACTCCAACCATGACTAACACTTACAAGGACTTTCAAAAGCTCCTAGAGTAATAACACAAATGAGACAAAACTCTGCTCACTCAACTCAGCTCAAGTCGATCTAACCGCCAACCAATGATCGGCCTAACCGTCCCAGTCAACCTTGGTAAAACCCTGGAAACAGGGGAGCCGGTCTGACCGTGGCAACCATATCGGGCAGATTGCTCAACACAGATCCAGTCGGACCACATCATTTGGTTGGTCGCACCGCTCTCAAATCCTTCACGCAACAAAACAAAGACCTCTATGGAATAAACATACCGCCAACTATAGACCAATACAACTGCTCCTTGGTTAGACCGTAGCCCACGGCTAGTCGAACCATTCTAGTTAGACCACCGCCTACAGCTGGTCGGACCGCTGATCACTTAATAACAAAACCGGATAATACAAATGACATAAAATCAAACTCAAACTTTGACAACAAAGTACAAACAAAATTAAATACTCATCACAAAATATAGGGTGATCACTACATGATCTCAGAGAAAAAAATAAAAGAGAAAGAAACAAGACAAATAATGGGATCATGTCCTTATTCCTTCTCCGTAAACGGTGGTCCCCCGATTGTTGGCGTCCATTCTTTGGCAAAGTGCAGCATCTCATCTCAACTATCTTCTCATCACACACACTATGTCTGCAGTTCTTCCTGCCTATAAATAGCCCTGACGGCCTTGGCATTGCTTCTCAGGCCAGCAAGAAGCAAGAAGCAAGAGCACAAGAAGCTACTAGCCTGCTTACTCGATCCAAAGCCAGAGGAAGTAAGATGTCGTGCTGCGGAGGAAACTGCGGCTGTGGCTCGGGCTGCAAGTGCGGCAGCGGATGCAACGGGTACTGTCTTTCAGCCGTAGCTACCGTTCATTCAACTATTTACGTATACACTCCATTTGAAGTATTAATTATGTTATGAGTCTGAACTAGGAAAGACTGAAACTTACAGTAACTACGCTTAATCATGTGCAAATCAACCAATTAATTAATTAAACCGATGCATGCCTTAATTTGCTCCACATACTGTGCTGATACGTACGTATGTACACATACGACGACAGATGCGGTATGTACCCTGATGTGGAGGCCACTGCCACCAAGACCACCGTCCTCGTCGCTGCAACCCACAAGGCGTACGTGATCTTATTTATTCCTCATCATATTACTCCTAGCTAGTTTCATGCATCCTAGTGTTAATTGTTCCATATAAGATAACAAGATTCTTGGCACTTACATATGCAGGAGCTCTGGTGGATTCGAGATGGCGGCGGAGAACGGCGGCTGCGACTGCACCACCTGCAAGTGCGGCACCAGCTGCGGCTGCTCCTGCTGCGACTGCAAGTAGATCCTAGCTGCCTGCTGCAGCTGCCTACAATCAACTAATCACTACTATGTAATGCAACTAGAAGGGCTCAAGGCCTTTGCATGCCCTGCATCTGCATGCATGATGCAAGGGTCCTGCTTGGTGCCATGCATGTTCCCGCCGCCCCCTAAATAAATCCTCGTGATTTACTCTATATATGTCTTATCTGATGGTCATCTTCTTGTCGGACTTTATATACCTACGACCGATCGAGCTATATATTCCACGACCATCTTAATTTCTGCTACTTCTGTACATCTTTGAGATGTAGATCGAAGAAGTGCAATTTGAACAGCACCTAGCTAGTCCTGCTTCAGACTAAACTGCTTGTGAAAGCTGACTGAAGTTGCAAGACTTGCAGTTACTGTCATATTTACATAGTGCCTTGAACTGACAAGAAAATGATTAATAGTGCCTTGAACTGACAAGAAAATGATTAATTCATTAATTGGTGTAACACCCCATTTTTAGGAACAGGTGTTATTATCTTCCGTAACAGTCCAGGAGTTCAGTTACGGACAAGAGAAGCATCATGCTTGCTTACGAATAATTCAAAAGTTAGTTTGACTGAAATAAAGACCTAAAGGTCAATTTTAGAAATTTTTAACAGGCGTCCAAACTCAAAACTTAACTTACATTCAGAAGATCCAAGGAAAATCCACAGGAACACTTGAATGCGGCCGTAACTCTAACACGAATATTTGTAATATTCTTTCTTCTCTTGATCTCTGTGTTGGAGGAAAAATAAAGCAAGACTAAGTATAACCAACCGTACTCAACAAGTCACATGAGAAAATGCTATATAATTACTTGTTAGGACTTCCAAAGGATAGAAATATATGGGTTTGATTAAGTAGTTGAGGGTGCAGTTTTATTTGTAAACATTTTTAAACACAAAAGATCACTAACTTCTTAAGGAATTGAGGTTTCAAAACTTGATTACCAAGCCTTCAATATTTCCAAATCACTCCCAAATCTACTTATGCTTTGTTCTTGGATTCACCCATTAAACATAGCTTCATTTTTCGGAAGCACGACGTATTCGAATACCATTAATCAATGACTCTACAGAGCTGCCTAACTTTACCCACAAGATTTCTTAGTCACCGCGCCTGGGCTCAAGAAAATAAGGCTTTTCACTACTCATTTTTTTATAGAGCTTCCACCTAGTAGGTTTTTGATCTCAACAAGCTCGGGTGACCCCATGGCCTGCCCGGCTTGTCGCAGCTCTACTGTTGTGTGGTTAACCACCTTCCATACGGACCCACTTACCCCTCCCGTACGGACTCATACTTGGCCTTCTGCCGCCAGTGTAGAGGTTCAATTGAATTGGAGCAACTACTAGATCAGGTTTGACGAATCAACGCTTGTGGTTGGATGATCACTATATTCTTTACTCAGCATAAGGGTCTAGTCCTTATATTTTCACCGAGGCAACTTTCTCCTACAAACCCATATTTAGTGCCCGCGGCACTGCCACCAATCCACAACCCATGCCTCCACCCTAGGATAAGGTCTAGGGCTGGACGAAAAACTCGAAACTCGTTAGTTCGCTCGGCTCGTGGCTGACTCGGCTCGGCTCGGCTCGTTAGGATAACGAGCCGAGCCGAGCCAAGATTTTAGCTCGTTAGCTGTAACGAGCCAACTCGAGCCAGCTCGCGAGCCGCTCACGAGCCAAACGAGCCATACTTCCAGGAATTTAGATATGCATATGTTGCTTCCATGGACCTAATTTATACTCTATTGCATATGTTAATGTGTAAATTTGTACTCTATTGTACCCAAACGAGCCATGCATGTGTTAATTTGTACTCTATTGTACCCAAACGAGCCAAACGAGCTAAACGAGCCAAACGAGCCAAACGAGCCATGCTTCCATGGATGAATATATGATGGAGACATTTTTTGGCCCTGGCTCACGAGCCAAACGAGCTAACTCGAGCTTTTTACGAGCCGAGCCGAGCTAGCTTTTTAGCTCGTTAGTTATAACGAGCCAGCTCGTTATCCTACCGAGCCAGACCGAGCCAAGCCGAGCTGAGCCGAGCCAGCTCGTTATCCAGCCCTAATAAGGTCATGGGATCCGGCCGCCTCGTGGCCTCTAGCAATCCTTTCTTATCCTAAAACCACTTTTCACAATTCTATCAACAAATGCCAAATCTCTTAATAGCGGAAAAAAATTGTTGAGATTCTAAACTACTCTGATTACATTATTAATACATTTAATATTACTTCTGTTGACCAACTCGTGTGGTCCAAGTACTAGCGTGGAAAACGAATACAAATGAGTTCTGGCTTTGCAGAACATAAGCTAGGAACAAAATACAATTAAATAACCAAAAAGACATAAAGAAGGTAGTTGGTGTGATCAGGGTTTAGGTGGTGGGTGGTTTGGCTCAACGGGATTGGAATTAGGTTAGGTGGGTTCGAGATGGCCGAGAATGTATATAGGCGTTGTATAGATTTCGGTGAACGGTTGAAGGTGTGGATGGTATCAGATATTTGGGTTGGGATATTTATCTGGGTTGTCTAGAGCTTTACTAGAGTCTACGGTGGTAGAGCGAGGTTGGAAAGTTGTAGACGGGCTCAGGATGATAAAAAGAGCATATGTGTTTTTAGGGTTTCGATGAACGATAAGAGTTCAGACCGTATTAAGGTTTAGGATTTGGAAATATGGTTTAGTGGTTTTGAGTATTATCAATGTTTGATATGGGAAAATAGAGTTTAGAAATAGGTAGACGTGTTCAAAATGATCAAAATGGATGTATTTTGTATTTTTGGGTATGGATGAACAGTAACGGGTATGTACTGTTCATTGCGGGTTTGGCACTATTCATTTTGGGTCGGTTACTATTCATAATGGGTCGGTTTCAAAAGTATCAGGTCTGCACTATTTACTAATGGGTTGGACTGCTATAGTATCGGGTCTGCACTATTCATTGTCTTCCTCCCATGCGCGACACTGTAACAGTCGAACAAAGCAGTTTCGCGATGGCAAATTCCGACGCTACGGTTAACCTCAAAGAAAACCGAGGGCATGGATGGACTCCTGGGACTAAGGAGAACCCATTTTTGGCCTTGGGCAGGGTCGGGGTTGGCTGGAGCTTTGCAGGTGGCAAGGGAACTCCGCAGCGGTTTTTCATGGCATGGGTGAGCTGCGGTGGCCAAAAGGGCAAAGTCATGGCTATTTGAGCATCACCTGGGAACAAGAAAGCTTGAGGTGGGGTTAGCTTACACCATGGAGGTCTCTACTGGCCTGCCCATGGCGGGGTGGTTTCAGCTGGCGGGGAAGTAGGTGGCTGATGAGCTAAAGAGCTTGGCTAGCCATGGCGATGCTTTGATCGTGCTTCTAGGGTTATGAGAGAACTACGGGAGCAAGTAATTGAAATGAAATTGGCTCTATTAGAAGAATTGAATTTGGGCCTTACTTGAGGAATTCTGGCGATGCGATGGTCACCGAAGCGATTGGAGTGTGGGCGGCTTATTCAGGCGTCGGTGCATCTCAACGAAGGGTTTGGGGGCTTTTATAGAGACTGTGAGGTGGAAGGGAGAGGCGATGGCGAAAATATCAGAGGTGGCGGTGAATTCGGGTTTGGCTTTGCCCGGCGTCAGTCAGGGACCTTCGAGAGGTGTTGTCAGGCAAGTTGCAAAGGGGTGGCAACGGTGAGAAGGTGCGGGAAGATGTGAGAGCAAGTGAGAAATCAGGCGGCGACAAAACAGGGCGGCGGCAGGATATTTTCGGATGTGAACAGTGGACGTGCGCTGAGGGACAGCAGAGATCGCTTGCCAGCGAATTTATGACAGGGATGGCGGAGATGGGTGCAAGATTAGACTTGGATTCAAGAGAAATCAAAATCAAGTAAAATTCAAATTTTTTTTTGGAATTTTCGGTTCTGTTTCAACTGCCATGTGATTTAAGACAAAGGGTAGCCAAACCAGAAGGAAGTGAAATCAGAATCTTGTAAAATCAATGAACTGCACATGAAACTCAGTGCCGACAGGCATCTGTTCATGCATGCTGCTAGTGCATGCTAGAGATGTTATTCCGCTCGATTGTTTATGCGAACTGTCAAAGCAAAAGGGTACTAGCATCTTAATTTGCCTACACAGCCTTTGCATCGTTGCAACAGCACAGCCACTCAGCGAAACAATGTAGCAGATTGGACCTGCATGTTAGTTTATCGATCAAAACCTTATGGAGAACGACAAAAGGCTTCTTCAAGTTGAATGGGTGGTTCACATGGACAACAGATGAAAAGGTTTCCTTAAAAGAAGATTTTATATATAAAGAAAAGCAAACTGTGTCGGTAAATATATCAGCACATACATACCTACAAAATTTGTTATTTACATATTCTTGTCAAGAATTTACAGGAAACAGTACATTTCCCTCATTCAAACGAGACCTCGGAGATCATGAATTCTCTTTCTTTTTTGCAGCGAAATGAATTGGAGTTTATGAGTGGCAAACAACTTTTTTTGCGAGGGAAGGTGATACGGATCAACCAGTGATGAACGACGATTGATATGCGAATAGCTCAATCTTTTACGATACCACCCACAAAACCTTACAAACCGACTAATATGATCGAATTGCAAAACCAATGCCTTCGCACAATCTGAGAACAAGGTATTTTCAACTTGCACACAAGATGATATCTTCTCTATTGCTGAAAAACATGAAACCCTAATCTCGATTTCTCTTCTCTCTCATAGCAATCTCTCAACTCAACTCAAGAACACTAAACATGGTACCAAATGGTTTTTCTATTTTCTTTCATACTCTAAGCATAATGATTTGTTCTTAGCTTACATGGGGGTATCCATTGGCCTCATATTGGCGCCTCCAAGGGGCATGGCCAAACTCACGCACAGCTTAGCACGTACGACAAAGGCCAAAACAAATTAAAAAAATGTGATCTACTTGGACTATATCCCTAAGAAACGAACTAAAAGGCAAAACTAACTCTTATTTATCCTAAACATTGATTTGAATTGGTATGGACCCCATCCGAATGCAACTACTCGGAGAAACCATGTGTTCCTTTGTTTCTGGCTTGGATTGGTTTCCCAACTCTTTCTCTAGCTCGAACTCCTCCCTGGCTCCTCATGATCATGGCTCGGTTTCCTAGCTGCATACAGTCAATCCGAATTGAGAAGTCGGGCTCTTTCTTCACGCACAAGTTAATCTATTCTTTCCTTTCTTGGCTGGCTCTTCTTTCTTGGCTTATCAGAGCAAGGCTAATAATACAACCTTTAGTTGGCTGCATAGACACTTACAGCCCACTTATCAGCTCATTCATATAGTAGTTTCTGACCACTCAAGGTCTGTATGACCCACCCCTTTCTCTCATAAAGTTTCTTGGTTCTTGTGCTTCAGCTGGCTGTAAACTTACAGCACACCTCTCTTCTCTCTCCTCCATCTCAGCATATAGCCTACTAACAGCCTCTTAGGGCATCTCCAATGGTTATAGCTAGCAACTAACTATAAGAGCAAGTCCAATAATAGAGCCAAGTGTTTGGCTATAAATCAAGTTATAAGAGCCAAGTTATACAATAATTTGTCTACAAAAGGTTTTTTTATTATTATGTGGTATCATGTCTCACATTCTCTTTCCTATTCCTCCTCACATACATTTATTATCTTGGCCCACCACTGCATAGGCTCCCGTGCCCAGCTTGTTGCTTGCATGAGAGCCAAGCTCTCATCTCTCTCCTCTCTTCTCTCCTCCACATCAGCAAAAATGCTGACTAACTTGGCTATAAGACCATTATTGTACTTGCTCTAAGATTTTCACATCATTTATATAGTACACACTAAAGCTAGCATTCTAAAAAACTATTTATAAGGATAGCTATTTGATACTTACATGCACACATAGAATTTATAGATGCTGCCTTGTTTGGCGTTATAGACTAGTGCTTAAGGAAGAGCTGGCTTGATTTTTTTTTTGCATACTCTCTTTCCTCCACATAGGATATATGCTAATGTGTACATGCATATAGCTAGCTGACTCAGACCATTGGAGATGCCCTTATTATACTTGCTCTCAGTACATTTAATTGTCTCGGTTTCTGGCTCAATTGCCCTCCGATGCGCACACACGGCTTCTAGCCCCACGTCTTTCTCTTTTTTTTTTTTGAATTCTCTTGTCTTAGCTTGACTTGCTCCCTTTATTAGCTCCACCATTCTTTCTTCACGCACAAGAAATAGCCGTCCCTTATTTTCACATGTCAAAGAGTCCAACACACCGTCTCCCCTTCCCGTGTGCACATGTACCTATGCGCCCCACATGGCCCAACCAACCACGTGGTCCAGTCTCATGCACCTCGCCCTCATGTTGCCGAGTCATCACGCACCATCTTCCTCCTTGCGCCAAGGATTCATGTGCCCAGACATGATCAGGTGCTAGGGTTTCTTCCTTCTTCCTCTCATAATCGGCCTCCCTCTCCTCCTCTTAGTTGTAGCTTCATGTTGCAAAACAAACACCAATTTATGATGTAATTCTAGATTGTAGCTTGAACTCACAATTCAAAGTAACATTGATACATGGTGCCTCAGAAGGACTTACTAACTTTTATAACCAAGTCCTCAAATATTTGGAAAAGTAATGCCAAGAGGAAAAAAAAAGGTATATAAAAGGGGCTCTATGTTGTAATATCCTGACTTTCAAAGCCTAAGTCTTTAAAATAAAATTCACCATTTGGATTTTTCTAGAATTAATAAAAGCTTAAATTGAATCTTTATTAATTAAACATTAAAATTTGGTGAAAGTATTTTATTTGGGTTCCTTGTGTCTCAAGGAATTTTCTGAAATTTTCTTGGATTTTTCTAGGATTATTTGCTATTTTCTAGAGCTCAGGAGATTTATTTGAATTTCTGAAAAAGGAAAATCCCTAAAAAAAACTCCATAAGCTAGTTGGGCAAAGCCCACTCCCTGCGGCCCGCTCCGCCACTGGCCTGGCCACCTCGCGCTCGACACGCGCCGCTCATCTGTCGCACGCCGCTGTGTCCGAGCCATCCTCTTCTTTAGCCGTCGACGGACACGTGTCACTCATCCGTGAGGTAGGCTACTGTTCATCTTCCTCTTGGCTCCTCGCCGCTGTGTCCGACCACGCTTCCTCGGTGTCCGCGTTATAAAAGCCGTGTCCCTCCTCTCGTTTTCCTCATCTCCTCGTAGCGCCGTCGCCCTTGTCGTCTGCTGCCATCGTTTTCGTCGTCGACCTCCGCCGTCGTCTTCATTGTTTGCCTCGCTGTCGGTGAGTCTCCGCCAATCACCATCGTCTGTCCTCGCCGTCGCCCTACCGTTTTGTCTTGCCGCCAGTTAGTCCGCCGACCTCGCCGCCATGCGTCTCGGTTCATTGTTTGTCTCCTCGAGGATGTGGTCCGTGAGCTACCGGCGTGTGGGTCAGTCTACGCCGTGAACCTATGAACCGCCACCATCGCCCTCGGCGCCAGGGCCCAATCCGGATACTCGTATAGTATTCTTCGCACGCCGCCGTCGTATCGATTCGGCGACCTACGCGACTCGCTCCTCGTCTTGCGCGCCGCGATCGCTTCTTCCCCGATTAGTCTGCGTGCGAGGCGCGCGATGCCGCCGCCATCGCGAGGCGATCGCCGCGCGTCGGTTGCGCGACTTGCGAGTCGCGTACGGAAGCCGCGCGCCGTGCGCCCGTCGCGTTGCATGCCGCATGCACTCTCCGTTCCTCCCTGCGTGCGTAGAGAGCCGAGAGGTAAGAAATTGCCTCAATGCCTCTAAGCTCGCCTTTGATTGTGTTTGTGTATGTCGATTATGTGGTATATATCAAGTATATATGTTTAATCAATATTTAGTTTGCTTTTGTCCTCAATATTTATTCTTTAGATTTGGGATTTAGGAATCCCTTAGATGCAGCACACATGTTTAGTATGATATTGAATTTTCTGAAATTCTGAAATTGAATTTAGTATGGCATAATTTTCTTAAATTACTTACTAATTTCTAAATTTACAGTGAACTCATGTTGCCCAAAAAGCACGCATCTGGAAGTGAGAAAAGAAAAAAGAAGAGAAGGATAGAGGACTTGATACAATCACAAAGAGGAGCTATTGATAAATTTTTTAAGAGTAATACAAGCACTTCAAGAAATCCAGATGAGTGGGCAATAGTTGCTATGGAGGAACAAACTACGCATCCAGAAGATCAAGGCCCTATAGAAGAAAATGTTGGCATCAACACGGATGATAATAATGTGAGTGATCATGAGCCCATATTTAATTCTCCTGCGATGGAATCTACTCGTGTTGATGAAGAACCAGTTTTTACTGTTGATATGTATGATCCAGTAAATTGGGACAATCTTGATAACAAAGCAAGGGACATATTAGTGGAGAAGGGGCCTATTAGAGATGAAAATATTGTGTTTCCTTTGGATGCCAACTCAAGACATTTTTCATACACTCATTATTCTAGAAAAATGAGCAATGGAGAGGTACGTGATAGGAAATGGTTGGTCTATTCAAAAAGTGTTGACAAAGTGTTTTGCTTTTGTTGTAAGCTGTTCGGTTCTAGCAACCGCAAGAGTTCATTGGGGCGTGATGGGTTTAGAGATTGGAGGCATGTTAGTGAGAGACTAAAAGAGCATGAAGTTAGTGTCGATCATATGACCAACATGAACTCTTGGAATGAATTGAGATTTAGATTAAGCAAACATGAAACAATTGATAAGGAGTTGCAACATCAAATCACGAAGGAGAAAGAACGCATAAGGCAAGTTCTATTAAGAATAGTTGCCATTGTGAAGTTTCTTGGTAAACGCAGTTTAGCTTTTAGAGGCGTTTGCTTGATATAAATCCAAGAGCTTTGTATATGCCATGTGCTTGCCACAGTCTTAATCTCACTCTTTGTGATATGGCTAAATCATGCAAGAAAGCTATTTCATTCTTTGGAATTGTGCAGAGGATATATGTATTATTTTCGTGTTCTACCAAAAGATGGAATGTTTTGGGAAATCATTGAGCAATACTCGTTGGGAGAGTCGCATGAACCAAAGGATAGGAGTGATGCAAAAATTTATATGACGTGCTTGGCGACTTTGAGTTCATACTTGGTATGGTTATTTGGCATGACATTTTATATTCTGTAAATATTGTTAGTAAGAAGTTGCAATCACCATCCATGTGCATTGATTCTACCTTACAGCATATAAAAGGTATGATAAAATACTTTCAGGACTATAGAAACAATGGGTTTGCTGATAGTTTGGTTGCTGCCACAGAAATTGCACTTGAAATGGGAGTAGAGGCATCCTTTCCAGTAAAGCGTCGTTCTCTAGAAAGAAACAATTTATGCCGACTACAATGAAGCTACAAGCTGAGAAGGATTTTGAAGTTAATTATTTTTGGTTATGGTTGATATGGCAATTAGTTCATTATTTCAAGAACTCCGCCAATGGAATATTCGATTTCTAATGAATTCAACATCCTTGAAGTCATTGGATGGTGCCGATCTAAAAGATCAATCGAAACACTTTCCTTTGGACGGATGTTGATATAAATGACCCGAGTTAGGTGTTATGCTTAGATAGGCCAATGCGCTATGGAGATTTTTGAGTTTGTAAGCGGATTGTTATCCTAATATTTCATTGCTTATCGGATCCTATTCACTATGCTCGTGATCGTGGCCTCACTGAAAGAACCTTTTCAAAGCTGAAATTATTGAAGAATTATTTGAGGTCCGTAATGTCTCAAGAAAGATTAAATGGTTTGGCAACTTTATGCATCGAGAAGAAATTATTAGATGAAATTGATATTGATGCCCATCAATGACTTCGCATCGATAAATGTTAGAAGAAAATTTTAAGGTAAGATGTATAACTTGTTTGATAAGAATGTTTTTATGTATTACACTTATTAGAAACATCATTATATTATTAGAGTTATATTAAAGGGCCCATCTTTCTAGCGGACCGGGCCCGCCATGCCTAATCAGCAGCCACATCGACATCCACGTGAACCCTAGTTGCTAAGTCATTAGCCACGTCCCACGTCAGCATGCCTAGTCACAATGCATTATTCCATGAGCGGAGTTCATCGTAGGCTAGCCTTTCTGTGAGCCGAGTCCACAATACAATACCCTTTTCCAATTTTCAACCTTTTCCTTTATATTAGATTTTCCAAGAGCCCGTTCTTCTCCGTCCTAGCTCCAATTGACCCGATTATTTTCTTAAATGCATCTAAAATCGAGCTTTATCTTTTGGTTCTGGTTTTGAAGTTTTTGGGGTTTATTTGAATTTTATTTTGTGTTTCGTTTCATTTTCTCTCTCGTTAGATCACGCCTTCGAGGGAGCCGAAGTAAGATTTGAAGATCAAGAGCCATTAACTAAGTAAGGCCAAGGCAAGTCATGCCCTTTAATCATGTTGGAGTTAGTTTTCAAATATATTATTTATTATTTTATTTTAAATTATCATGCATCGCTATTTTATTATAAACCTTTGTATTGGTAGTTATTGTCCAAATTGATTAATCCCTCCTTGATAATTTGGTTGCCATGATTCCATTGTTACTTTAGGATGGGTAATTATCTAGTGATGCAATATTAGTTGTCACATAGGTTGTATACTTAAATTATTTAGCCATGCTTATAGTAACATTTGGTTGTCATCACATGTGATTAATTAATTAATTTTGACTTAATGATATATCGAAACGTGGTGGTTAGCCACAATTATAAAATTTGAGTACCATAACATGGGTAGTGTTATTGGTGTTGATTACACAAAAATAGTTTTCACTTGGGCGAATGATCGTGCAGTAAAGGAGTGTAGTTTGCACATTAGGATGTGAAAGTTTCACTTAGGTAATGTCTAAGGACTTAACTTTATGTACCATTGATATGAGCTTTATCGTACAAATAACATGTCTAGTATGGGATGGATCTAGCATAATAATTTGTGAAATCTCAACTTTGATTTCTTTACTGATGTTTTATTGGCGTAAGAGGGGGCAATTTTCAACTAGGTGGTTAGTCTACTCAACGGTGAAACCTTAGCGAGCGAGATCGGGTTGAAATGGAGCACTGTAAAAAACTTGTTGTGATTTTCTTTAACGTGAGGATTATCACATCGTGTGGGTATAGTTGTGTAACCTCTGCAGAGTGTAAAACTATTCGTATAGCCGTATCTCCGGTTGTGGACAATGCTCGGTGATTTCGCACGAGGGTAAGGTTTTCATAAAAATCTAGATGGGTTAAGTTGGGAAGTGAATAGTTAGTTCACTGGTGGTTCATTTCGTGAATCTTAGTTCACGGGTGATTCATTGGAGTGAATGATCAGTTCATTTGTGGTTTTCTCAATTCCTTTGATTATTTATTTATTAATCATTTTTCAATCTATTTATTGTATTTACTTTAAATTGTTGATTTACGCAAATTAACCTTTCGCCATCATTTGATAAGCCTTGCATACTATTTGCATTTTTTTGTTACAAACGATTTACTGAGTACTCTATGTACTCACAGATATATCCATATTTGCTCAGTTGAAGACGAAGGACCATATCAGCAGGAGGTACCAGAAAGGTGAATACTTCGACGACTTCGTGAATTAGAATGGCTACTACATTTATTTCTGTTTTTCCGCTACTAGTTTCTTTTAGCCTTTCAGACTATTATTTGTAAGTTTGGCCATAAGGTCGTAACTCTGATAATTATTAATAAAATTTGAGTCTTTTCTTAGTAAATCGTGATGTGGTCGATATTTAATCTTTGTTTATAATATATGCACTAGTGTGATCCTAGACTAGTGCGGGTTACACAAAAGAGTCTAGATTTACATATTTAATCTCGACGTATGTGCACATCATACATATGCCCATTTTCAAGCACGAAACGAAACCTTTCCATCAATCGTACACAAATGACAAACGTGCATTCATCGTAGAACGGCAAGGGATTTCTGTGATTTTGTATTGTATGTTCATTCACAGAATTGCACTCCATTTTATGTGTATATACGTAGTTTTGAACTTTAAGCTGCACGGTTCAAAAATGCTTTATGAAGCTACAGACAGATATTTCCAACCAAAAGAGCGAAGAAAACAGAAAGAGCGGCCCAAACCAACTGGCAATCCGGACCCACCCAAAAGGCCGGTCGATCCAGCATCTTGTTCGGTTCTTGTCCAGGGTTACTCATGTTTTTTTTTCCGATTTAGAGCACTTAGAATTATATATATATATATATATATATATATATATATATATATATATATATATATATATATATATATATATATATAAGAAGAGAGATTCAAGTGTTTTTTGTTGACTTGGAGCACTTATATATTTTTAGAGAAAATACATATATGGAAGAAAATGATTCAAGTATTTTTATGGTTCGAAACACTTGTATTTTTTTAAAAGATATACACGTAAAAGAAAAATATGAAGATTTCAAGTCTAAAAAGACATTCGAGTGCTTAGCAGTTCCGAGAGACAGCGTCGGCCACTGCCCCCAACCCCAAGATAAGCAAGCTGAAGCTGAGGTGAACCCGGCCATGCCCGCCGCCGCCGTACACCTCACGCCTCTTCCCAAGCATCCACAAGCACCATCAAGAAAGCCTCAGCCGCCGAAGCCCACCGCCTCGTCCCTCCCCCAATGGAACGCTCTCCTCGCCGACCTCTCTCGCGCCGGCCGCCACGTCGACGCCCTCTCCCTCCTCCCGCCACTCCTCGCTGCCTCTGAAGGTCTCAGCCCTGACGGCTTCACGCTGCCGCCCGCCGCCAAGTCCTGCGGCGCCCTCCGCGACGCCGCCGCCGGCCTCCAGGTCCACGCGCTGGCCGCCAAGCTCGGCCTGGACGATGACCCCTTCGTCGGAAACTCCCTCGTCTCGATGTACGGCAGGTGCGGCCGCGTCGAAGACGCCGAGAAGGTGTTCGACGGGATGCCGAGCAGGAATCTCGTTTCTTGGAACGCGCTCATGTCGGCGGTCTCCGACGCCGGGTTGCCGCGGCGAGGCGTCGGGCTGTTCGAGGACTGCCTGTCTCTCGGTATGGTGCCCGACGAAGCAACGCTGGTGACGGTGCTCCCGATGTGCACCGCGCTCGGGTGCCTGGAGACGGGCAGGGCAGTGCATGGCCTCGCGGTGAAGTCCGGATGGGACGGGGAGCTGCGGGTGAGCAACGTGCTGGTCGACATGTATGCCAAGTGCGAGGAGGTTGCCGACGCGGAGCGCGCATTCTTCGAGGCTTCTGAGAGGAACGTCGTGTCCTGGAACGTGATGCTTGGTGGGTACGCGAGGAACGGTGAGGCCGCCGCGGCATTCAGACTCCTGCAGGAGATGCAGATGGAGCATGGCGTGCCGGCAGATGAAATCACCATGTTGAGCGTCCTGCCGGTTTGTTCAGGTCCGTCGGAGCTGGCCAAGCTGAGGGAGCTGCATTCCTTTGTCACCCGGAGACGTTTGCATCTGACAGGTGACATGGTGCCAAATGCACTGATCGCGGCCTACGGGAAATGTGGGTGTTTGGTCCATGCTGACCGTGTCTTTGCGGGCATGCGGAGCAAGACGGTCGGCTCATGGAATGCGCTGATCGGTGTGCATGCGCAGAATGGTGAAGCAAGCACCGCGATCGAGCTGTTCCTTCAGATGAATGCTTGTGGACTGAAACCTGACTGGTTTAGCATTGGGAGTTTGCTCCTGGCATGTGCCAATCTGAAGCACCTGCTCTATGGCAAGGCCACTCATGGATTCATCCTGAGGAATGGACTGGAGAGGGATTCCTTCATTAGGACCTCACTTCTCTCGGTTTACATCCATTGCGGGGGGGAGTCTTCTGCTAGGCTACTGTTTGATTCAATGGAGGAGAAAGATGAGGTTTCATGGAATACAATGATCGCCGGGTACTCACAGAATGGATTACCATACGAATCCCTCCAGCTCTTCCGAGATATGCAATCCAACAGAGGCCATTGGGCCTCGTTGATCTCAGCAACAGGTGCCTTGATGGCTTGCTCACAGTTATCAGCTGTTCGATTAGGGAAGGAGATGCACTGTTTTTCCCTGAAAGCAGACTACTGTGAGGACTCGTTCCTATCCAGCTCAATGATAGACATGTACGCAAAATGTGGCTTCTTAGATGACGCTAGGGCGTTCTTTGATCGGTTGAAGACGAAAGATGCTGTTTCATGGACAGTAATGATCACAGGATATGCCGTGAATGGGCTCGAGAAAGAAGCTACGGATTTGTATGACGAGATGCGGGGAGAGGGGAAGGAGCCTGATGAATTCACCTACCTCGGCCTACTGATGGCATGCACCCATGCTGGGATGTTGGAAGAGGGGTTGAATTTCTTTGAAGAGATGAGGAGTCATTACAAGCTAGAAGCGAAGCTAGAACACTATGCTTGCGTTATTGGCATGCTCAGCCGGGCAGGGCGCTTCGCTGATGCAGTGGCGCTCATGGAAGACATGCCAGAGGAGCCTGACGCCAAAATTCTAAGCTCGTTGCTATCTGCCTGCCACATACATGGAGAGACAGGGTTGGGGAAGGAGGTTGCTGAAAAATTGCTAGAGCTGGAGCCTGACAAGGCCGAGCACTATGTCCTTGCTTCTAACATGTATGCTGGAGCCGGCCAGTGGGATGAAATGAGGAAGGTAAGGAGGATGCTCAAGGACGCCGGTGTCTCCAAGGACCCAGGCTGCAGTTGGATCGATGTCACGGGCAAGGTTTACAGCTTCGTCGCGGGAGAAAACTCGCTTCCCGAGATGAGCGAGATAAGGAGAATGTGGTACGGTTTGGAGGAAAGGATACGCGGAATCGGCTACGTTCCTGATACGACCGTGGTGCTGCACGAGCTGGAGGAGGACGAGAAGGTGGAGGTACTGCGGTGGCACAGCGAGAAGCAGGCCATCGCATTCGGTTTGCTGAGGACAACCGAGCCGGCCAAGGTGAGGGTGTTCAAGAACATCAGGATGTGCAAGGATTGCCACAATGCCGCTAAGCTCATCTCCAAGGTCGCAGGGAGGGAGATCGTGGTTCGGGACAAGAAGAGGTTCCATCATTTCAGAGACGGGCTCTGCTCCTGTGGGGATTACTGGTGAATGGAATGGCCGCCTTAATTACGATGGAAAGGCCACATCCACATACAGGGCCTATTACTGAACCGAGCATGCCTCACAAAAAAGTTGCGCTGGCTCGATCTGAATGGTGCGTTACAAAATTGCAGGAGTCACATTTATGAACACCATCTCGTCCTAACTTAGTCCTCACTTCATTGAGATAAGCCACAACGGTAGGATGTTTATAACACGATGATCTCCAACCCATCCTGCAAATAACAGTGACCCGACAGATATTGATTCAAGTCTAATAAAGAATAAAGAAATTCAGAGGCCTGTACATGCATCTGATCGAAGCAGTAATTTACATGGATTCACTCAAACATCTGTAGGATTACCAAGAGCCATTAGTTACCTCATAAAGTACACCATGTCAAGTTTTAATATTCTAATACGAGCTGATCAACATAGTCAAATCAATTAAAAATATAAGCAGCTAAAACAGGCTATAAAGGCCTTCCTAATTCCGGCTTCATTGCAAAGTATTGAAGAAACATTGAGTTGTGCTATGTAAGGTAGAGGTAGTGAGAGTTTATCGAGTTGACTGGCATAGGAAACTTCTAAATGCAAATGCAAAGCCAGACGATAGGCTCCTAAATTTTCAAGTGTGAAATACAGATGGAGTGGAATGAACATGCGTTTTTACTGCCTACCCTTTTTGTAATCCAACTAGTAAACCATGTGGATGTCCAGCAAGAGGTCTATATATTGGACATTACGAAAAGATTTCAGTGGGCATTTTCTTGATGTACCATGCAGTGATTTGCCACATTGCCCAAGTTTGACCAGGCACTGCAACACTTGACTGAATCATGCCTTCAAGCCTGCGCTACATAGGGAGGGAGGGGGGATGAAGTTTACCAGGACACACCTTTTTATAGTTTGGAGCGGAGGAAGGCAGCTACAGATTCTTCTGCAATAAACACTGTTGAAAGTACCAATTCTAATTTTAACCTTTATCCATTAGAATGTCACATCAGAGTGATTATTGAACTCCTAGATCATTTGACAACTGCAATATCCCATGCATTTGAAGGTAAAAGTTTTGCATTGTTACACTGGTGACAGCAAAAAATAGCATGTCAGTACCAACTTAATTTAGAGATCAGATGTATGCATGGAATTAAATTTCCCATGAGCCTTGAAGCGCCTGAACATTCCAGCAGGAGCTAATCTAGATAACAGGTGCATATGAATTATATTCCTGTAAATTTCAGATTTCGAGCCGATAAGATCAGATAGGAAAATAGAATAAACCTGTTGAGCTTTTGAAATGAGGCTTAGAAGCATCCGTTGGTAGATCTCTTGTTCCTCTGTCATCATTCTCTGTACATCCAAAAAATTTTAGGGTTAAGTGGAATAGAATTATCAGCAAGCAATCAACAATTGCAACAGGCATACCTTCAAAAGAAAAGCAGCAGAATAATATGCTACCCTTGAGTCTGTATCATCTAAAAGCCCCCTGTTGATGTTGAGTGGAGAAGGGACAAACACTAAGTATTTGTTGGCCAGCCTATCTCAAACACATATTTTCATAATAGACTGACGCACACAAGTGATTTGCTGGAGTTGGAAATATGATGATAGAGTTAATAACAAGACTGAACACAAAGAAACTGAGGCATGAGATTGCGGTGCTAACTGCTCACACCTTTTTTTGTATTTACTCTTTTATTCTTTGGCTCAAATGCTCAGCAAATTACATAGCTTAAATAGATACAAATCGGCTGCACATGCAGGCCACTCACCTATGACTACCTCTCATCTGGTTATCGCCGCCACAATCCCTACGACTCGCACACACTAGGCATTACCCACTAGACTCGGTCTTGCTGAGACCACCTCAGACGCCTATGACCACACACACAGGCTTTGAGTTATTTGAGTGCGGCTTTTCGACCACACAGGTCTTCTGAGCATCGACTGCTTCAATAGACCTCTAACTGCTATAGAGATCAAACGACCATGACACTACGATTGCTACAGTGACTCTACGGTCAAGACGTCTATAGTACTCATCCGAGTATGACGTCTACAGTACTCACGACTATGATCACTGCGACTACTTCGACCATGGCCGCTACGACTGACACTTCGACTACGGTCACTTCGACCACAGCCACGACTGCTGTTTCGACCACGTCTTTGGCTACAGCTTCGACAACTTCTACACGTACTCGTACACATGAGTAATCGACATACACTCCTACAATACACATATGTAACAAGATAGAGTTGTAATTTTCAGAATTTAAAATATTCTTGTTCTAGGGTTTGTGTGAGACTAATTTCACTCCATATAATTGGGAATTATCTAAAAGTTCTAGTATCTGTCGTTCTTATAATTGCCTCGGTGATTGCAAGAATACGTTTACTTAACGTGAGTGAATAGACAAATGGATCGAAATGTGTAATTGGATGAATCCTATGTCGCAAATTGTCATAATAGAGATGATACTTGACATTGTCATTTATTAGGTTATACGTATCCAGTTATGTCTATGCTGTAAAGATCGGGCAAAAACCCCTATATCACAAATTGCCTCATTAGATTTCAACTCATCGACCAAATAGGAGGAGAATAGATGCATGGAAACAGAGAAGAGGAGGAAAAATAAACAACTTTTGCAAAATTAGAAAACGATAAAAAAGTGCATCAAGGTACTTTCACTCTTTGCAGTAGCATTTAATGGACAACAAACTCTAAAGTTGCCCATCAAGAGTTTCTTTTTCTTTTTCCCCTTGGGAGAATCGGCCAGTTGTGTCTTGGCTCACATGTATAGATAGGGCATGTATAATATTAACAACGTATTATCGATATGTAAGATTAAAGACAATCTATATAATAAGATTATTTATATAGTTATCTATAATAATTTTATTTGTATAAGGATATAAATAATAGAAAATCATCTATAATAATATTTTTGTCTCTTGTTGATATCATCTAAATTTTATGTGCTAATAGATTTGGGAGACCGACCGGGCCTAGTTGAGGATGCCAGAGGAAGCAAGTGCAGCCTTGGGCAACTACCGCCCTCACCTCGCCTTCTTTACCCTAGCCGCCACCAGACCACGCCGCGCAGCCACGACGCATCCACCTTGTTGATCGAGAGGAGGCGGCGGCGGAGGACAGGGAGGAGAGGTCAGAGATGAAGACGTTCGATCCGTGGCCGGTGTTCTTCAGGAGGGAGTGGAAGCGCAACTGGCCCTTCCTCACGGGATTCGCCATCACCGGCTTCCTCATCGTCAAGCTCACCGCCGGATTCACCGAGGAGGACCTGAAAAACTCCAAGTTCGTCCAGGAGCACAAGCGGTGAGCTCACCTGCTGCCTCTTCCCACCGGTCCCTGCCTATTACTCCCAATCCGGTGGATCGGTTCACTGTTTGTTTAGGTCTCCGTGGTACTCCAGTCCAGTCTTGTTCGCTTCCCTCTACCAGATTTGGATGCGATGTCACGTTGGATAACTATGCATGATTTGATGAATATGCCGTTGTTTTACATGTGGGTTCATACCGCAATGCCCTACCTATTACTTGTGGATCTGCCTCTTCTTAATGTATCGAGTTAGGCGAGCTTCTTGATGTGCTGCTGTTTATGACCATGTGGCTGGCCGACTATACTGTTTGATTCCTATGTGTTGTTGATGTGGATATCACTTCCTAAACATTGCATCTCATGTCCTGACCACGCTATGCTTAATGACGCTCCAATCGTTTTTCTACTTCAGCATCGTCATACTCGCCATTCTTTGTGTTGCCCATTCTCTTGTGATAACGAGCCACACAGCCCCTTTAGTACATGTATGTTTAAGTTACTGCAGCTGTTTGGATATTGAGCTGCAGCTTCAAATGATGATGCCAAGGTAAAATGACTGTCCTATTTTTTTATCAGCAAATGATTTCCAGATAATTCAGATACATGTTGAATATGGTGTTAGTGTTGATATCACCTGTATTTGCCAATCTGGCCATGCCCATAGTTCTCCCTTGGTTTAGCTGTTCCAGAATTGATAGGCTGAAAGCAAACCCCCAAAAGTAATAACATCAAAAGGCTTCAAGGATTTACTTTTTTGTCATCGTTAATCCTAGGAGATATTTGTCAGGTATATGCTATCTTCTTCAGAGCTCTCTCTCTCTCTCTAGTGTTGCTGAGCTGACCGTGAGTTTATACCCACATCTTGTTCTTACACTGTGTTTAACCTTGTATGCTGCATAGGGTCCTACTATTAGGTTCTGTCTGTATCGCTATCAGGTTACTAACGGATTTATGATTTTGTTTTCTCCAGGTGAAGGAATGGCTGCTTCAGTTCTCACTGAGTTAGTCTATATATGTTAATTGAATGAACTTAACAGATGTGTGCCTTCTTCTACCCAAGTTTCTAATGTAATAAAAGGTTTTTTGAATCCCTAAACTAAGAAGTTTCAGCTTCTCGAAATAATATTTAAGTCGGATCTTGTATCTGGATTTTTAACTGTATGTGTATATTGATACGTCCTTATGAGCATCTGGTATATGATTGTCTTGCCGGTGTTGCTGGAACAGCCGAACAAGATGCTAGCATTGTTACTTTGCAATGTGGAATACTGGAGTCGTTGATGTGTTTTATTTCACTCCAAGCTGATAAATGACGCAGTTAGTGGAGTCTGGCTTGCCGTTGTTTACTTGCGCCTGGATTGGCAGATTGGAATTGTTGAGCAACAAAGTCGAGAGTTTCCCAGCAAGGTCTTTTCAACAAAATTCTGGAATACCAATGCAGTTATACAGGTCCTTACAAGTTTGACGTGGAAGTGCATTTGATATACAAATGCAACTTCAGCGATAACAACATCAAGATTACAAAGAGTTTGATCCTCTGCTACAAGTCAGTGCGCACCAAGAACAAACTGTTGATTTGCTAATGCAGCGAATGTGACGATGTCACAGAACCTCGAAAGAGTTGTCAAAGAGATTTACGTAGTCTTCAACTTTGCAAGTGCCTTCTTGCGCTGCCCAAGCATGTAAGTATACATATGCGGGCTCCCTGTGGTCAAAATTTATCCACAAAGTAAACATCTGAGATATGCATGGTTCCCTCTAACAAAATAGTACAGATGAATGAAATGGAAATATTGATGGCAAGGAAGATACCTGGAACATAAATTAGAAGTGCGAGAATTGACGCATAGAAGTAATCAAATGAGAAGTTCAATTTGTTGGGCATTCTGAGGCAGTATTTTTCTGATGCCTGTCATTATCGAGTGCACAAGCATATTATCAACCTTCAGTTTATAGATAACAGCACATCCTGCGCAGATGTGCCGATCAATTACCTTAATGATTTTGCCCAGAAAAGAGAATACCTTAATAAATGGCAATGCAATGTATATCAGGCCAACCTCGCTGCTGATGCCAGTTGGGTACATGACTAGAAAAGAGCTATACCTGCACATATTCAGGTTTGATTCAATGTAAACATCCATTTTTTTTTATATATGATTGATGCTGCTTTAACTTAAAACTACAATCTTATGCAAAGGTAAGCTTGGTTGCTTAGTCTCACCTAAGCCATAGAAGCCATGAGGGAGAAGAACCAAAAAGCTCTTTTATACCGAAGAAAGAATACCTAATAGTCTGCATTGCAACGCCCACTTCAGTTACTAGTTAGGGGTCTGAATGCTGCAGAATGTACCATTTGTTTCTATGTTCTATCAATCAAGCGATTAGATCATATGACATGATCTGCCAACCTATACAACTTCATATGCAGCATACTTCTTTGTCGCCCTTTGCTTTAAAAGTGAAATTTTTCCTAATAGTAACTAGCATAAAGCATGGTTTCTAATGTTCTGTTATACAAGAGTATCATGACGCTGATCCATCTCATTTGCAACTAGGTAGTTTCCATCTCAGCTTAGGCAATCTCAGTCTGATAAATCGACCCTTCTGGGAAAAGCATGCTAGTCGTAAAGAAAATAGAAGGCGTGATTGAATATATACTGCAGTAATGCACAAACATTAGTGCCACTGACTTCAAGTTGACTTAGCACCCTGATGCTACCTTCTTCACTCATGTAATAGTAAAGTATATTAAACTGCGAAAATTTTTATTACTTCGCTCAGCAAAATCAATGTCAGAATCATCATTTTTCATAAAAAAACAATCAAAATCATTCATGCATATATCCTTTTAGTCAGTCAATCACATTTCAGGAACACATGCCTGGCACCTCGCTACTCGGTCTTACAGAAAAATTGAAGAATGTGTGTCTATCTTTCTATATATCTAGCAATGGATATGTTACATACAGTGTACATGAATTATGTGATACATATATGAACATGATGCGGGAAAAAAATTGATACCTCGGTGATGGACCAGCTGATGACCAAGGAGCTTACTAGAATGTGCGTCCTGCTCTGCAAGCCAACAGGAGGAAGATTAACATAGAGAATGATAGCACTGCATAAATAAGAGCAGTGAAATGGGAATGTCGATGCCACACGCAGGCAGGCACCTCAGGGAAGCTCCACAAGATCCCCCACGTGACGAAGAGCCGCGATCCGATCTGCGGCAGCGTCGCTGACACCGGCGATCTTACCAATCCTGTAGCACAAATGAGCATGAATGACAACATAGATAGCAAGCAATTCTCAGGCAGAAAAGGGAGAAAACAGAAGAAGATTGATTTTCTCACCTACGAGCCCATGAAGAATCTGCCAAGAACATTACAATGTACGGCGGAGGGAAAAAGAAAACATAAAAGAATCATCAGCTCAGAAGAGGAAGCAGGTAGCAGCGACAGGCAACACCTAAGATCCGGCCGGCCGGACAGAAATACGGTACCTCCATGACGGCGGCGGTCTGCGCGAGCTGGAGAGGCTTCTCGACGGCGGCGTACACGGCCTGGTGGCCGGAGTGGAGCAGAGTGGTGACGGCAAAGTAGAGCACCTGAGCCCTGCAATGCCAATTCAGCAGCAACCAACCGATTTTGGAATCAAGAATTTGGATGCAGCGTGGGCGCTAGGCTCTCGAATTTACCATCCAAAGAAGACGGCCCAGTTGTAGATGGAGAGGTAGGCGCGCTTCAGGGCTGCCGCCATCTTCAATTGGCCGTTCTGGGTCTGACTCGTGAGGATGAGCGGCGGCAGCAGGCTCAAGTAGCAGTCTAGCAGAGGTGTGGTTCCTCCCTGCTACAACTGCAGTGCCAGTGTGCTGCTAGCTGCACCTGGCCGGCCGGATGGGCGCGTGTCTGCACCAAGGTTTCAAGGCCAAGCCGTTGAAGAAATGAATACGGTTGGGGTGGGTGGGGTGGATCTGTCACACTTCAGTATCATCTCATATAAACAACCGTATTCATGGGCAGGTACTATCCCTTCCGATCATAAATACATATCGTTTTAGACATTGACACGGTTTTTAAAACACAAATTTAACCACTAATTTCTATTATAATATAGTTATAACACTTAATAAAATTATAATATTATAAAAATACTTTCCTTGATAAATATGTACATATAATGTTCATGTATCCAATCTCAATATTTAAAAAGTTACGATAACTAAAATTTTGAAAAGTTTGACTGTATGTACCTTAAAATAATATGTATTTGTGATTGAAAGGAGTAAGTAGATATCACACTTAAAACTAAGAACCAACTACCACCAGCCCAACTGCACAACTGCTACTAGATCATCCAGTAGTAATTAATACCAGCATCTAATGCCAACCATTTCTATGCTCTACTCGCCTGCTGTTACTACAGCTGTCTGTCTTCGCCAACTCCCTGCAAAACCACGAGAGCTGCGTATCATTGCATTAAAAGAAAGATGAATAAAAGGTTTGATACAAGTCAATCTCAGTCGATCACCATTGGTGTCACAATCACCTTTCTCATTTTTCAGGGTGCTGAAACAACAGGGCTTGCACAATTGCTATGTTCAAGTTCTGAGCTCTCTCCACCAGTACATCTACCTCCCTGGCATTGTATACTCTCCAAGGGCCTGCCTTGGTTCGAGTTATTGCAAATTGATGAGGCATTGCTAACAAAATTAGTTTCTTTGGTAACTCTGTATGTTCTTTAATTTGCAGGACTTCAATTTTTGTATGGACTGCATTACTCTTCTTAATGAAATAACACATTTCCTTTGTATTTATGGTTGGCAAATACATTTCTCGTCTGTGATTACCCTCCTATTGAAGCAAAAAAAAAAAAGAGCTTCAGCTTGTCCTAATCTTGTTGATATGCTGTCTTAAAGCTTTGTTGCTTACAATAACACTTCAGTTTTCTTGTCTCGCTTGTCTGCACCTTTCTGATTGATGACATGTTACAAAGTACTGCTATGTGCTCTTGTGCAATCTACCTGGAAATTAGTGTGCTTAAAATTAATATATTTATCGTTGGCAAATACATTTCTCGTCTGTGGTTACCCTCCTTCTATTGAAGAAAAAAAAAACCTTCTGCTTGTCCTAATCTTGTTAACCCGCCGCCTTAAAGCTTTGTTGCTTACAATAACACTTCCAGCTTTCTTGTCTTGCTTTTCTGCACCTTTCTGATTGATGACATGTTACAATGTGCTGCTATTTGCTCGTGTAAACTACCTGGAAATTAGTGTGCTCGAAATTATCATGTTTACCTTCCTTAGAATTGTTTTATGACATGACCCTTTATTTCTGACAGTAGCTCAAAGAGCACAAGTTTCTTCTTGGAATTTATTATTGAAGGATAAGTAAATTGTCCGTCATTAATATTGGATTTGTAAACGGAAAACCATCCATAATATGTAACCCAACATATGTAATCACACCTTGCATTCTAGCACTAAGCTTAACCTACCACCTGAGAAGTCAATACCGAAACTCAGTAACGTATCGAGCTAGGTCCATCTTATACCAGATATGTGGTTATACAATTATGGTTCATTTCAATGGCGTACAAATTTAAGTCCTTAACTGACCAAGACGATACTACCCCCATTAACTATCTATTCCATAATTCACTCGCTTTCCACAAATCACAGGCACATAGTTCTTTCAATCACCCCAATCCAAACCATTTATCCACTCTTGATGTTAAAGAGCAACACATGCCATCAATGATAACACTAATGCACCATGTTATTCACAAAGTGATTCCATATATCATTAATCAAATTTAAGTTAATTTCAAAATAATGTTCCATAGTTCCTAGCATGGTTAAGCAATCTAACCAACCCACGTTGATGACAAATTTATGACCAACTGATAATAACTGTTGTGGTTACAGACCAAACAGTGAATAATGGGATTATGGGGAGGCCACAAAGGAGTTGTCTGGCGCCTTACAAAACCGTGTAGATAGTGGATAGATGTGCAACCTAGATTTATCTAAACCAAAAAAAGCCTACCTCCATGGCACCTTAAGACATATTTATAACCATGAGGAGACTTATTACATAAATGCACCTATCTGGATCTACAATTGTAGGGGAAATACCATCTTTTTCCTTATGACAGTCCTCTCGAGCAAGTTATGTGGCCTCATGATTATTGGGCCTCCTGATACAATGGGCCGACTGACCCTAGGTGGGGGCTACTCTCCCAATAGTAGCCTCTCATAGTTGAAGGTCCCCGATTTCTATGGGCAGAGACCATGTTCAATGTTACTTGGTCCTCTCTGTCCCTTCGGCCTATTGAATCATAGCATACTGGAAGTTCCCACCAAAAACTGGGCTGAGCTCTGTTGTGCGTGTGGCCCTTGAGAGCAAGCAACATGTGGTGACGGTTGGCCTTGCACTCATGGGACACGAGCCTCCACGACAGTTACGGCGTGGCACGTGCCCCCTCAACTCTCACTATTGACATTGATTTTGTCCTGGACTCAAAATTTGAATAATAAATAATCATCAAATTAATAAATTATGCTGATAGCTAAAATCCATTACAATATAAACAACTAAAGTTTCAATGAAAATTACTACGACACACCCACCCCACCACAAGGATCACTAGGTCCTCGACCACACTAGTCTTGTCCACGTTGGTTCTATCATGTTGAGTACGTGTAGAAGTAGAAGCAGCAGTGCTGAAGCCATAGATGAAGCCATGGTCGGAGCTCCGAGTTGATGCATCGTTGTCAAAGCATCGAGTCAAAGCGTCGTGGTTGGAGCTTCGAGTCAATGCACCGCTGTTGAGTCAACGAGTCAAAGCATTGTGGTCGAAGATTTGAGTTGGTGCACCGTGCTCAAAGAACCGGTTGTAGATATAGTGAATCGATCGTAGACACAGTAAACTAGTCGGTAGTTGCAAGCTACAGTACTTGGGTGATGGTCGAAAGACCCATGTGGTGATTCGACCATGATATTTTGACCACATTGGTCGATCATGATATTTCAACCACGTGGGTTGACCATGATATTTCGACCATGTTGGCTGACCATGATATTTTGACCACGTTAGTCGGCCATGATATTTCGATCACATTGGTCGACCATGAAATTTCGACCACATTGGTCGACCATGATATTTCGACCACATTGATCGACCATGATATTTTGACCATGTTATGTCAACAATGATATATTGACCACACACTGTCGGCCACGTTGTGTTCTACGACGTGCACTACATGACGCGTTGGTCAGCCAAACGTATGCATGTATATTTTTTCCTATGTCAATAGGAAAGTGGCGCCATAACTGCATGCATGCAGAAGTTAAGCATGCTCCAACTAATAATTAATAGTGACTAATAGTAATCACTAACAGGGCCACGGTTTAGCCACAACACATAGGAAAAACTCAGTCAAAACACCACTAGCCCACGTTCTACACGATTGCAAGTGAAACCAGTCGCAGCACTTGAACCGCCCATTAGTAGAGAGAAAAAAATCAATAGAGAAGTTGATGTAACTTCCCTCAAAGCAAACGTCCTCTCACCCCTTGCTCTATAAATAGGGGCAAAGAGTGAGATAGACGAGGGGGCGAGGCACGCAAACACACGAAGGATGGATGGAGAACATTTGGTAGGAGAAGGAAACGCCGGGCAAACTCTAGGAAAAGGGGAGACACACAAAAACATACTCAAGAGAAGAAGAAAAACGAAATCAGCCAATTCGGGAAGAAGGTGAAGTTCTTGCCCTTCTTCTTCCTCGCTCCCTCTTTGCCCTTTGGTTTAGCCACCGTGGTATGAATCAATGTTCTTTATTTTGTTTTATGACTGCCCACCCCCTTGGTTCGGTCCTCTACAAATGGATACAAATAAAGGTAAGGCATGAAGACCCCATCCCCTCAGTTCGGTCCCATTAGTGGATACAAACTCAAAGAATGAGTGCTCGATCTCTTGTTTCTTAGGTTTGGTCCCTTACAAATGGATACGAACCAGGGGTGAGAAGTTGGAAGAGTTCCCCGTTTCCTCAATTCGGTCCTCGCAAATGGGTATGAGTTAGAAGTGGGTATACGTTGCCAAAAATAAAATGTAAAACACAACCTTTGTCTAGGTTACACTACGCGCAAGCTCTTAACATCTTAAGCGCTATGCAGTGCTAGTAGTAATACAAGGCGGAGTAAAATAATAAATGATGGAAGAAAGGAAATACTTTCATTTCGGTTATATACATGTAATCACTCGATATTCATGAGCACCATGTAATGCTAGACATCTGCATGCACTCTAGCCATGACCTTCTCTAAAATACAGTAGCTACGACTATCTGAACATACTGTAGCTATGACCATCTACCCATATTGTAGCTACGACCATCAACAAAATACAACAGCTACAACCATCTCCAAAGTATTGTAGCTACAACCATCTCTATGTACGGTAGTTATGGCCATCTTTATGCATGGTAGCGCCGTATGCCGTGCTCGATATACTTGGTTGATATGTCATAGTCGTAATACCGTGCTCGACCTACCCTGAGCAAGCATTCATCAGAAACACCAAGATGGAAGACCATTTCTTTTATATTTTTGTGATCGACATATGTTGTATTTTGTTGTAATATTTATGTTGGAATTATTAATTAGGGGTTTTCTCATGAAGAGATGTAATCAACATAATTTTATGTAAATGTATTAATTTTGGAAGTAATGGACCTGCAATACTTGATTCTTTTGTCTTATTTTCCATTAAATTTAAACAACTTGTCTCTAATGATGCAGACATGGGTAGCCACCTATTTTCCCATCATTAGATTCTGGCATGCCTGGTGGGACATACTTTTCCCCTCATCTTTGAATTCCAACATCAAATTGCAACATGTGACATTTAAATCAATCATGTCACTGAAAATATATACACATGTGTATATGAAAAAGCTAAGATATGGTACAAAGCATACAAAGTGTCGGTCGACTAGGATATCTCGACCACGTCGGTCGACCACGCTGGTTTCAACCTCGTCGGGTTCAACCATGTTGGTTTCAACCGCGTCGGGTCTTGACTATGTTGGTCGACCATTCTGAAATAAATGTGTATGCAAGAAAACTAATATCTAGTTTTCTCTATTTGAAGGGATGGAAGGGCGAGTTCAACAATTCGTCACACTGCACTTTAGGTCACTGTGGCTAGATGTGCCTGTAGGGCCTTTTCAGGCTACTACTAGTGCAAGTTCACTACAGACCACAACTGCGTCCCCGGCTGTAGTAAACTACAAGCAGGAAGTCACTTCTGCATGTTAGGATGGGTTCCTCCCTATCCTATCCAAGTCAGCCAAGAGGAGGATGAGGGTTGCAGCAAAATCTTCAGGAACCATCTCACATGATCAACATCTTAAAGTACGCGAGGCTGGTTCCTTTGGCTCAGTTCCTATTGGCTTTTCCAAAGCAGCACAGACTAAGCCTACAAGCCACGAGTCACCGTCAAGGTTCCATCATACAACACTTGATGAGTGGCCTATTCGTGCAAAGTGGATGGTCCAGTGAAGGTAAAGCCATGCAAGCAGGCTGCGACCTCCTCCCCAATGATTGCTAAAGTGAAGGGAGTGGTCTCTCCATTGACACTACTTACATTGCTGGGGCAAGTACGTACCCATCATTGAAGGCGGGTGCTTCATCTACATCAAGTGCAAGATCATCCCCGACTATTCATAAGCTGCTGGGGGTGAGCTCGTTGAAGCTTGCCCTAAGCATATTAGGGACAGCTCCTTCCAAGACTACAGCTATGGTCACATCATCAACTTCGAAAGGAAAGGTGGTGGTGCTAGACTGGCCCCATTGTCTGCAACCAATCGAGAAAGGCAAGGCAGTGATGGTAGAGCATGCTATGTCATCATTCCAAGGAAAACCATGTCATGCACAACTCAACTCTAAGCTGATGCACCGGAGTTCATCCCTGCACTGGCCGATAAACCCAGCAGGTCAGTGCTTGAACTAGATTGTAAGCGCACGCTTCTGTGGAAAAGAATATACCTCATGCCTGATGGCATCAAGAAGGGCCATGTGAATCTAACGATGACGCTATCAAACCCTATGTCATCATCCACCCAATTCCACGACCTTTCTTTAAAGGCTCATTTTCTCTATCATGACATCATCATCATCAACGCAATGCTCAGCGTGTATGGATTGATTTCCCTATGGCAGTTGACCCTATCATGGCAAATCGTCAGCGCGAGCAAGTGGGCAATACCATTTGGAGTAGGGTAAAGAAGAACCACATGAGGATTCGAGGAAGAATGAATCTCGCCCTGGATGCATATATCACATACAATATCTGCTAGACTCTGAGAGAGATACTTCCAGGCATGTCCATATCTATGAATGATGTTGAAGTTGCCATTATGTGGCGAGCATAAGTCCTCACTAAATGCCCAGAATACCAATAATTCGTTGGGCAAGACCCTTAGCGACAAAGCTACATCACCCAGGCTATCCGTGCATGTGCAAAATGAGTAGCCTACAAGCAAAGGGAGCTGACAATACGAGCTAATTCCAATCCAGCAAAATTCAAGGGGCGAACTCTCCTCCATCAAGTCATGGTGGCAAGACCTAAGTGGAGAAGATGCCAGCAAGCACACCAAAGAAGGCATTGACAATGATGGCTCCTTGCCAACTCGGAAGAGGGCCTCAAAAAGTGCAACTAAGGTGCTTCTTTTGATGCCGGTCGAAGTCATAGAGGTGGCGAATGATACCAGTGAAGTGTCTTCAACATCAACACACTTCAAAAGAAAGAAGACCCAAAAGAATGTTGTAATGGGTCATCATCCTGTAACTCGTAGTCAAACGAATTCTGGTAATGAAGAGCATGATTCAAATTACTCAGGGTCTCATAATCCCCTACATAGTGATTCCTCTTATTCTTTTGAAAATGATTCCTCACATGCTTATGAACTGTGTTCCTGTGGTTTTGAGCCAAGTTGCAATGAACAAGTTCTTGCAGCAAATGAAACACATCCACTGACAAGCAGCTAGCCCAACTTACAGCTGCACTTTAGCAAAAAGAAGATGAGTTGGCTGCTCTACGCAACCAAGTAGCTAAATATACAAGCCTGGATAATGACCTACATGCTATTGTGAGTCATCATAGTCACCAATCATTGCCCACAATTAGCCTCGAGGCAATTCAAAAGATGATCACTAAGGGAGTTAAAGCCCATTATATGCAAATGCACTACTTGATGCGTCCGGGTATGTTAAGCCATACCCACCGGATGTTGACATGGTGCCTTTCCCAAGTAATTACCATTAGCCACAATTTAGCAAGTTCAATGGAACCGGGTCTCCTCATGAGCATATAGCTCATTTTCTTACAGCCTATCAAGATACAGCCCATAACGGGGCACTTCTCTTGCGACAATTTGTGCAAACATTGTCTGATCTAGCCTTCATATGGTACAACAAGTTAGCACCAGGGTCAATCAAGACATGGGAGTAAATGCAAGATAAATTTCTTGAGCACTTCTATAGCACTCAGAGAACAATGGGCATCACTGAGTTGACCCAAATAGAGTAAAGAACAAATGGAAAGGCTACTGAATTCATTAATAGGTGGAGAAATTTAAGCCTTCATTGTTCACAGCCAATTACCGACCCTAAAGAGGTGCGGATATGCACGAATAATCTATGCCCCGACATGGCCGTTTATTTGCAACATGTGCATCCTATCAGTTTTGAAGATTGGCCTCCAAGGCTACAACTATTGAGAATTACATGTGGCATATTGCACGTCGAATAAAAACATTCACCAAGCTTATAGAGAAGGGTGGACAACGTGATAAGTTGCCTACTAAACCAAAGTAGGTGCAAATAATGGAAGCGACAGCGGTGACTCCATAATGGCAATCCAGAGGAGCCACCACAAGAAATCAAGAGCAAATGGGAATGCAAGCTCGCAGGAGGCCAACTCTTAGTGAACAACAAAACAGAGAGTACTCATTCCCAAACGAGGAGGTCGAAGACTTATTTATGGGCTTATAGGAGCTAAATCTTATAGAACTCTCTAAGCCAAAAAGACCAGAAGAAACTTCTAAGTTCAATGAGCTAAATTATTGCCACTATCATCGCATCTTAAGGCATACACTTAAAGATTGATTTGTGGTAAATAATATTATCTAGAAAATGATTGATGAAGGAACATTGGATGCAGACCTCCTTAAAAGCTTCAAGAGATGCAAGAAAATGATTGCAGCAATGTCACCACCTTTCAAGATGACTTGGTGAGTTCCACATCTTCAAATATGATGCCAACTTATAATATGACATCAGCTTATGATAAAAGAATGATGGTCTTAGATTTTGAGTTCATTCCGATGATTTCCTCAAGTCATGCATCATGCCATGGTCGGCAGCAAAGATGCAGCTGTCAACTTAAAAGAGAGGCTTTTCATAAATGGATCCATGCCACAAAGCTTGATCCATTAACTTTTTGAAGAGTTGAAGATAGGGGGCAGTGACAGCCAGGAGGCCACGTGTTGCGACAAGTGATGGCACAAGGTGAGGTTCTACACTAGACGCCAAGAATAAAGCAAAGATTGATGAAGCGTGTGAGCAGTCCTCATGAAGAATTCAATGTCCTCACCATTGGTGTCTTCGATGATGATGCTCTTCATTTCCCTGAAGAAGAATCTCCATAACTTGATCAAGTTCAACTTAGATCAGGCCGCCAACTAGCTGATCCTCATCTTCTAGTTAGAAGGGAGTCCAAAGACAAATATGTAACCCTGAACGAAACGACTAACTCTGCTGCTAAAATGTCAATCAAGTATGATGTAATATCTCACTTAAGGAAAATACCAGCTATGCTTTCTGTGTATGATGCTTTGTATCTTTTGTCTGATTTGCGCAAGGATTTTGTTGCAGCACTTTCTTTCCCTGAAGATTATAGAGTAGAAGTGTCACAAATAGAGATAGAAGTAGCTAAGATTTTAAATATGATGTTCACTGAGGAAGACATGCTATTAGGTTCTAAAAAACACAATAGACCACTTGTAATGTTCAATGAAATTGATGGGATGCCCATAAATCACATAATGATATATGGTGTATCTGCCATAAATTTATTACCTTTGCGTACCCTGAAAAGGATCAGATATTCCAAAAGGGATTTGAGCAGATCTAATGTGGTTATTCACGGCTTCAATTAGTCTGGCCAGGAAGTAATGGGTACCATATCATTAGTTTTCAAGTTGGAAAAATTATGCACATATGTCAACTTTCACGTGATCGATGCAGCTACCTTATATAATGCCCTACTGGGTCACCCATGGTTGCATGAAAATCAAGTTGTATGTAACATCCTAAAATTTGTAAGTCCAAAATTTGCAAAAATTCTAAAACTTTTTCATTGAATCATATTGGAATTCGAATTTCTTCTACAATTTTATTTGAGTCTTTTCGAATTTTGTGCTATTCAAATTAATATTGGGAATAACTCCCAAGCAAAAATGCTAATAATAAATTTGGAAATCAAAATTCAAAGGTAAATCAAATAAAAAGGAAAAAGATATTTCATATCAAAATAATTGAAGTAAGATTTGAATTGAAAATCCAAATTTGAATCCAGATTTCAAGCAAAATTCCAAATCCTAATTTTTGCTCCCCTTTCTTCCCTCTTTCTCCTCTCCCCTCTTTCTTTTTCTTTTTCTCCCTTGTCTCTACTCTCGCTTGGATGCTTCGTTAGCCACACCGCCTCCCCTGTGCGCGCACGTCACTTCGTCCTGCCATAGCCATCCCCTGCCCAGCCATCCCGGCGCCATGCCCTGCCATGCTGTGCACCTGCCCCCGTTGCTTCCCCACTTGGGCTCCCACGCCAGACCTTCTCCCCTATTCTGGCGTCAACCCATGTCTGCACCCACGCTCAGCTGTGTACTCGCCCATGCTCTACCCCACATGTTGCACCCACGTCGTTGCAGCTGTCGCCTGTGCTGCCAGACCATGACCCTGCTCGATGCATGTCACTCCCATTAGCCACAGCCCTACCTGGCCCTACCCCGTCGCATCACCATTCCTCTCTGTGCACCGTAGGACTGTCACCGTATCCCTCTCCTATGCACGCGCCATTCCTCCTTCCCAGTGCCATGGTCCTCTCTGACTTGTTGCACTCCCCTCACCCTGCCCTGGCAAGGCCATCCCTCTACTGCTGGTGACTGCAGAAGGAACCATGCCACTGTGCCCTACTTCCATCAAAGTCAGCCCACACCGCTAGAACCTCTCATGACCTATAAATAGGAGATCAAGCCACCAAAGTGATCGCAACATTCCACTAGCGCTCCCTCTCCAGTGAATCGCTCTGCCGTTGGCCATAAATCATCAAAGAGAGCCTTCATCTCCAACTCTAGCCATGACCTGATCCGTCGCCTTGATAAGCTAAAACTCGATTTCTCTAGCCTAGAGCATCACTAGCCCTCACTAATGCTTCCTCTATCGTTTGATTGAAGCAAGAGGCACCATGGATCATCGCCAACATGCTCTACCACGCGCCACCCGTGGTCTCCATTGTCGGAGCTCCTCACCACTTCCCAACCTCCATGGCCCGTGTGGTAAGCATCCTGGCACCTCTCATATGCTCATGTCTCCCTCCCCTTCTTCTCCCATTGTTTCGGCCATCATCGCCCATGGTTGCCCCATGCTCAGCCACCAACCGCTGCTGTCCACCAACCTCGCCACAGCCTTGGCCGCAGCATCACCCCCTGTGATCTTGCTGACTTCCCTACAACCCATTTCACTGGCCGCCGCCACCCTGCACTGGCTTACACTATGTAGCCATGGTCGAAGCCACAAATGCCGTGGTCGAATAGCGACTACTGTAGCAGTCGTAAGTCCTAGCAATGGTCATAGAGTTACTATAGCAACCATGGTCATAAGCCGTAGTCGATAGAGTTGGTGTGGTTGATGGAGCCGTGGTCAATGCATTCGTGGTCGTAAGAAACCTCAGTCATAAGTTGTAGCGGTTGCAGGGTCATCGACCACATGGCCTCCACGGTAACCTCGTCTCGCCACTGGGGCTCACGTCGACGGCCACCTTTGATGCACCCCCATCGACAGGGACCACTGGGCAAGACTCCTCATACTCCCCTTCAACTCATGCGCCTACCCTTTTGCCCCTTCTCCCACCACAGCGTCGCCGCCCCATTCCTACCCTGCCTCTGGCCACTCATGCCATCACCGGGCACTCTCGGTGCCACCATGGCCCATGCTGACACCACTAGAAGCTTCCCCACCCCTGGGGGAACCTGTTTTGTTGGTTGTGCCTACCACTTCGATCGTCCATCATCGGCAATGGCCACTGCACCACCAGCGTAGCCCCTCCTCTATTTTGGCTATACTTCCCCTAGAGAACCGCCCCACTCCACTCCACTCCACACATTCCCTCTCTCAATTGCAAATGCCTCTGAGCTTGCTTCGCCACCGGCGAGCAATTTAGGCCACCTGGAGCCCCGTCAAGCTCTGCCGTCAGCACCATCTTCTTCACCGCGCCAACATCAACCATGCCCACCCCCTCGTTGTTCCTTTTCACCGCCAGAAGTACCTCTTCATCGGAGCTCGAGCCCCCTCCGCTGCCATTTCTCGCCACCGATCGCCTCCACTCATCTTCAGCCCCACATGAGGTATAAAAAGATTCCTTGTACTCTTCTCTCTTTCATCCACCCCTAACCGACCACTGTCGAGTGCCGGTGATCACCGTCACCATGCGCCACCATGTCGGCGAAGCCGCACATGACTGCAGCCACTCTCGATCATGGCCACTCGACTGCGGATACCATCCGATCGTTCCGAGCAGTCCAATCCATCTGACCACTCCGTGTCGTCGAAGCCATTTTTGACCCTCAGTAGACCTTGCCATCCCTGACAACTCACTTTTGCTTCTGACTTCGACTGCCCTCTTCGGCTTTGCGTTCAACCACGTACAGAATTCTGACCACATTCAGGCACCCAATGACGGCTATTCAAGCATTGACCACGATGTTTGACCACCGACCACATTATAATTTTTGACCCCTCTAACCACACACAAATTACTATATCTTTTGACCATGTTCAAATTACTGTAGCTTCTGACTGCCACCATAGCTCTTTGACCACTCTATAGTTTCCAAACCCTAGAGTTTTTCAACCACTCTATAGAGCTTCTAACCACTCTTGTTTCTGACCACTCTTGCCTTTTGACCACTGCAAAGCATCCAACCACTGCAGATCTTCTGACCACGTATAGCTTTTGGCCACGATGAAATTTCTAATTTTTTGTTCCTTTAGATTCAAACTTTTAGGAGCCCGTTCTTCTTCATCCTAACTCCGATCAGGCCCATTCGAATTTCTAAATTCATTAAAAATTCCAATCTATCCATTTCTACCCTTATTTTAATATTTGGAGTTTATTTGAATTTATTTGGATTCAGTTGTTTAGCGCGTAATTAGAAATTGGAATCTTGAAGAATGAAGACCAAGATCCAGATAAAGATGAAGACCAGGAGCTCAAGACCATCGAATGACAAGGCTTTGAGTGAGCTCAAGACTGCAGTAAACCGTGCAAGGCAAGTCAATACTTTGATCATGTTGAATCTACATCTTCTGCAAATTATTTTCGTTTTTAATTATCAAACTACATGCTATTATTTCATATGCAAATCTACGTCTATTTTAAGATTCTGGTTACATGCTTATTATTTATCTTACAGGTATGATACCAATTACATTCCCTTAGAATATTTGAGATTTCGAGCCTTGACACCCTAGCAAAATTATACTAGTAAACTTTCGAAAATAAGTCTATAATTATGCGCCATACTTAGTACTGTTTAGATACTCGGGGCACTAAAATGCCCCAAGCATCACTTTCAATCATGGTAAACTGATTTGGAGAGTCATGGGTGGAAATGCCTGGTATATTTTGATATGAATATTTTATGGTCGCAAAAATCCTAACTTGCTTAAATGTCTGGATAGATGGTAAGAGGGGATACTGCAGTGGATGTACGAGAATGTGAATTGTGGTAGACCTACTTAGATAACCCTAAGAACCGAATCTTGTCATGACCTCCTGTGTAAAATAGTATAACTACAAGTTGGAAAAATGTAGACTAGGCTAAATAATTTACTGGACCCTTGAGTCATCTCGAATAGTGGAGGGACTAGTGTTAGCTAGGGTCTGTGTGGACAGCTTGAATGGGACACCTATTACGAGGTGCAGTTTCCCCCTGCGTTGCCAGGGAAACATCCCTCATAACTCCATGACTAGTGCAAGCTAGGGTCTGTGTGAGCTAGCTTGATTGGGACACCTGAAATAAGGTGTAGTCCCCCCTGCGCTGCGTTGGAACTTCCCTCACAACTATGGGATAAACCCATTGGTCGAGATGGTGACAGGGTGAGGTATTGTAAAGGCCTTGTGATGATCTCTCATTCTGCATGACCAAGGAATCGTGCGGGTGCTACAAATGATTATCTCTTGTGAGTAAAGTATACCATCTCTATAGAGTGAAAAATATTCGAATAGCCGTACCCACGGTCAAGGACGGACATGGGAACTTAACCAAATATATTTCTATTTCAAAAACTATGTGGATTGGGTTAGAAAAGTGGCGGGCAGTGAAAAGCCCTAATTTGTGTTGTCCTGGGTGTCGCCCAGTGATAAGGTAGGCGGTTATAACGCTAAAAAGTAGCATATGGTGCAAGAGCCATGTAACGGTAGATGAAATCTATGCTACTATTATTGCTGCATTCTTTTTACCCAATATTATGTTTTAGTTCAAACTACTAGGTCTCAGGAAATTCCTATGTATCGTATTTTAAAAGCAATTTATGACAAATAAAACAACCCGATCCTTCCCTTGATAAGCTATGCATGTTATCTATTTGCATCCTGTGTATTGGCTCATGGAGCATGGTGGTTTGTGCTCATCTTCGCTCACTTAATTAATCCAGAATCAGGAGTAAGATCACTATGCTTCAGCAATACACCCGGCCATGATGGCGAAGAAGATGAAGAGGTTAAGGACTAGGTTGTGAACCCTAGTTGGCTGTCTGTGAGCACGTCCTGAGGGTCCCACCTGTGTGTTTCATTTTCCGCTGCTGCAATTTATTGATCTCGGCTTGATCGGCCCATGTGTAAGTCTACTATTATATTTATGCTTTCGCATGATATATATTTTGATGTTCAGTACTGTATCTGTGAGCACTATCTACTGATCCAGGGAATGGTGCGGTGGAATCACAGAGAATTCTGGATTGTAAAATCCTGGTCTGACATTGTACCATCTACGCTGCATCAATGCATCAAATACAAGGATCAGTCAGTAATGTGACGATGGCCCGATATTCCTAAAGGTACCGATAAGTCGATTGTGGAGAACTCGACGTTGATGATCCAAAGGCTCCGACCAAAACAGATCGAACCCCTCGCAATCACTACACCACTTCTCCATTGGTTATCAACTGTGTCGAACACGGTTGGCCTCGCCAAGAAGGCTATCTTCTGCAAGCGAATCGAGAACACAAGCAAGAGAGTTCAAGATGCAATCTGAAATTGTATTGCGAATAAATGTTAAGTTCACAAGTTGGGGTTTCTCAACCGAACATGCGGTGAAACTGCTAAGCAGAATAATCTCTTAAGAAAAACCCAAGAAAAACTAAAGGGGTACGATCTCCTTAAATAGGGGAGGGGGAATTTGCACTTATCTAATGAAAATGGATATGGTACTATTCATAGTTACTGTTCACGTGAACAGTACGGCCACGGTACAGGACTCGATTACAAGGCCCAAGGCCCACTTTGACTCGTACTGGAAAAGTGATGTGACTTATTTTGCAGTTTTTGATCGGTTCGGATGGAGTTTGGAGGTGAGACCAGATCCATCTGAAAATAGACTTTAATAGCTTTCCAACGAGTACTCACGGGTCCTGAGAAGACTTCTGGATCCAAAGTTATGGCCATTTTAAGTAGACGTTGTTGAAAAGGTCGAATCTGATTCGAACTCGTGAACAAGACTTGGATTGCGCTTGACAGTTCCACTTCTACGCTTGAGCTCGCATGGTTCTTCCCCATAGTTCCTAAGGACAATTAAATCATCACAAAAATTAAGTAGTATGCCATTCTTTGGAACATTTGTATACAAACTTAGGAACGCATTCACCTGATAGTTAAGTTGACGTACTCGCGCTCGAGTCATTGGTTCTTTGTAGAGATCCGAATATACAAATCCGGACTCTCCTGTGTATTCAGCACTAGTCCAGGATCACGCTAGTGAACACAGTATGAACAAAGATAAATATCATCCACATCACGATGTTCTAAGGAAAAACCAAATTATATTGATAATTATCAGAGTACGACCTTATGGTCAAGCTTATAATAGACTAGCCCGAAGGGCTTAACAAAAACTAGCAGCGGAAATCCAAAAGAAAGCGCAGCAACCAATCGACACGCCCACAGGCTATCGAGTGGAGAACGAAGCCTAATCCGTGAAGACGTCGAAGTACTCTCCTTCTGGAACCTCCTGCTGGTGATATTCCTCCTCCTCAACTGAGCAACAGGGGCATAAAGCCGTGAGTACATTGGTACTCAGCAAGCCGTTTGTAACAAATGAATGCAAATATAATATGCAAGGCTTACCAATGGAAGGCTAAAAGGTTAATTTGCATAAAACGGCATTTGAAAATACAATAAATAGATTGAAGGCGCATTTGAAGTAAAACAATAATAAATAATAATCAAAGGAATTGAAGTAACCACTTATGGATCTCCCATCCATAAGCTAAACCAACCACTTATGGACCTCCCAACCACAAGTTAAACCAACAGTGAATTAACCATCCACTGTCCAAAACTTTTTAGAAATAACTATACCTCGTGTGAAATCACCAAGCATTGTCCATGACCGAGGACGCGGCTATTCGAATAGTTTTACACTCTGTAGAGGTTGCACAACTGTACCCACATGATGTGATAATCCTCACGTTAAAGATAATCACAACAAGGCCTTTACAATGATCCATCTCCACCTGATCCCACTCGCTAAGGTTTCGCCATCGAGTAGGGTAACCCCCTAGTCGATAATTGCCCCCTCTTGCGCCACAACAACATCGATAGTAAAACCAAAGTGGAGACTTCACAAATTATTATGCCAGGTCTATCCCATACTAGACATGTGGTTTGCACGGTAAGACTCAGATCAATGGCGCACAAAGTTAAGTCCTTAAGTCTACTCAGGCGAAATATCCACATCCCATGTGCCTCTCGCACCCCCTTTACTGCACGATCAATCGCCCAAGTGAAAACCAATTTTGTATAACCAACACCAATGACACTACCCATGCCATGGCAACAAGTTTTATAACCGTGGTTAACCACCACATTCAAGTATATCATTAGGTCAAGATTAATTAATCACATGTGATGATAAACCCAACGTACTAGTGATAAGCATGGCTAAGCAATTAAACGCACAACCCATGTGACAACTAATATTGCATCACTAAGTAATTTCCCAGTCTATGGTGACAATGGAATCAGGGCATTCAAATTATCAAGGAGGAATAATCAATTAGGTCATTAACTACCAATACAAGGTGATGTGGCACCAAATAGCACTACAACTTTGGTTAGTACTTGCAGTTCTATGCACAATGTTCAAGAAGCTTTGAATACCAATTCTGAGGTTTCTAATGTGCAAAAAAGACATATTTGGAAAGCTAATGAAGTCTATTTCCCAACGAATCAAACGGCACTTGATTTGGAGCTTCCTACACAAAGTTATGGCAATTTCATTGGATGCTGCACGAGCTGTCCGGAGAGACGCGCGAGACTTGCAAAACATAAAGAGTTCGAGTACTGCAATGCAAGTAAGGGTAAAATCTGACCACACCATGACTTTCTAAAGGTTGAGAAGGATTCCTTTTCAGGTTCCAAACGGATTTGGAACCCCCTTGAACCAGAAAACAAAACATATAAAGATTTGAAACCGATTCGGACTCGGATTGGGACAGCTGGCAAGACCGATACTAAAATGTCCATAACTTTCACAAACGGAGTCCGATTTGGGCGTTCTTGGACTCGTTGGAAAGCTATTTGGAAGCCCCACATAATGGACAAGGTGTCAGCCACGAAATCCTCATAGTCAGATCGCAAATTAAGAGAGAATCCAGAGGTAGCAGTTTAGGTATTTCCTTTTTAGTTCGTATTGGAGTTTGTTTCGGCCTTAGGCCAAGTAGTGCGTGAGTTGTAATCAAGGCCGTGCATTGTGCACCAATATAAGGCCAGGGCCTTAGCCCCATTGTAACTTAGACTTTGATTTGAGAAATAGAAACCAGAAAATCACCATGGTTTGGTGGCCATTGTTGGCGTGTTCTTGAGATTTCCATCGAGGAATTGCTCTTGGTGTGTTGAATCCAATTGTGGTGTTGGATTCTACTCGCTGAAACTTCGGTTTCTCTACCCTTCGTTCACGTGCTGTGGTGTGCGTGGGAGAAGGCTTATCTTGGAGAGGGCATCCAACAAGGCGTATCGTGAAAGATCAGGGCCAAAGCAACGGGGTTCAGCTAGCTTGCTAGTGGATCCGCATCACAAGGGTTTTATAATAAAGTAGCAATGCATAATAATTTAAAGCAACATAATACATAATAGATTTGAAAACTGGTTTCAACATGATCAAATGACACGACTTGCCTTGGCCTTGCTCAGTTAGGAATTCTTGATCTTCGGATCCGGCTTCAGCTCCTTCGAAAGCGTGATCTAACGAGAGAGAAAGCGAAATGAAACACAAGAATAAATTCAAATAAAATCCAAATAAACTCCAAAAACTGCAAAACCAGAACCAAAAGATATAGCTCAATTTTAGATGAATTTAGGAAGAAGAATCGGGTCAATCGGAGTTCGGACGAAGGAGAACAAGCGATCTAAAGTTTGCCGGGCGAGAAAATGCTGGAAAATCACAAATGTTACTGTTCACCCAAGAGCAATTTTTTGGAAAGGAGGCTAGCGCTGGCGAGAGGAGGCATGGGAGATGAATCCAACTAGCAAAATGGGTTGTTAGGGATCTAAGGCACACATAGGAAGCGACGGCACGTCAAACGGAGCACGGTGACGGCACGGGCGGCTACCACGACATGGGTAGGAGGGAGGAATAAAACCCGGGTATGGAACGTGGAGAAGTAGGGTGAGCACGGGCTAGAACGCGGCTTGGTGATGCTAGAAAAATTGTCGGCTCGGCCAGAAACCCATCGGAGACGGCGCAATCGACGTTTGAACGACGTCGGGAAGGGTAAAGGAAAAACTTAATATCTTGGTGCTCGGTGAACGAAATATAAAACTACTTGGAGGGTAGCTACCTGGGATGGTTTGGCACAAAGTGACGCGAACGGATTGGTAAAAACATCACCGGGTAGATGGGGGACACGAGATGCCATTGGCGGCCATGGCGAGGTTCGGAGGCGAAAATTTGTGGAGATTTTTGGGAAAAGGGAGGAAGCACGGCATAGCACGCGACGAGGCAAGTCTAAGAAAAATTACGGCAAGGCTAAAGCTTACCGGAGGCGACGAATCAACGTCAGGAAGCGCTCTTGACCTAGATTGGGGAAAACTCGATTCCAAGAGATTGGCTGCACCAAAACCAAATTAACTTGGCAAGAAGATAGATGGGACATGAAGGCACAATATGACGCGAAAATATAACGGAGAAACTCACCGAATAGCTCGAGACACGACGAGCAAATTCGGGACCGGAGGGGCTCGGTGCCGACGGCGTCCTGGGCTTTGAGGGGACTTGGCACGGCTTGGGATGGGTTTAGAGGAGCCAAGGGGTCATATTTATAGGCTTGGAAGAGATAGAAACCGACTCCAATTCGCGGATTTCGGTTTAGAGTCCGTTTCAGAAAATTGGAGATAAAAGGCAAACGGATGAACGAAACGGAAAGAGACCAGTTGGGATGGATTCCTTGCGTGATTTGGCACAAGTTTCCTTTTGGGAGGACATTGAGATAAGGTCCGGATTGGAAGTTATGAAGAGAGAGGAAAAGGAAGGAAATATGTACAGGCTGGAGGATCCATTGAGGCTGCGGGAAGAAGACGGATGAACAGTACCGCGCGGTACTGTTCATTCTCTCTTCTGATTTGTTTTTTTTTGGTTTGGAAATTTCAAATTGAGCTCAAACAAACTCCGAAAAATTCCAGAAAATACAGAAAAATTCCTTGTGACACAAGGAACACAAATAAAATATTTTGGGCAAATATTAATGTTTAATTTAATCATATTAAATCTTTTTAATTAATGAAAATTCTAATTAAGCTTTAATTAATTCCAGAAAAATCCAAATGGTGAATTTTATTTTAAAAGCTTCAAAAAGGCTCTGAAAATCAGGATGTTACATTCTTGTATCATAGTTTCAGTTTGTTGAGTTTATTGTGGAATTGGCACAGTTGTATCTATGGAAAGTATGTCCGCGTCATCCTCCCATTCTTGAATTGGAGTCGTCCTCGTTTCAAGCTCATCTTCCGTGCCCAAGCAAGGACTCAAATCTGCAATGTTAAAGGTGGAGCTAACCCCAAAATCTCTTGCAAGTCTAATTTATATGCATTATCATTAATACGTTCAAGCACTCTAAAAGGACCATCCGCACGAGGCATGAGTTTAGACTTTCTCAATTCAGGGAATCATTCTTTACGCAAGTGTAACCACACAAGATCACCAGGTTCAAAAGTAACATGCTTGCATCCTTGACTACCAGCAACTTTATATTTAGCATTCATAATCTCAATGTTCTCTTCGATTGTGGAGAACTCGACGTTGATGATCCAAAGGCTTCGACCAAAACAGATCAAATCCCTCGCAATCACTACACCACTGCTCCGTTGGTTATCAACCATGCTGAACACGGTTGACCTCGCCAAGAAGGCTATCTCCTGCAAGCGAATCGAGAACACAAGCAAGAGAGTTCAAGATGCAATCTGAAATTGTATTGCAAATAAAGATTAAGTTCACAAGTTGGGGTTTCTCAACCGAACATGCGGTGAAACTGCTAAGTAGAATAATCTCTTAAGAAAAATCCAAGGAAAACCAAAGGGGTGCGACCTCCTTAAATAGGGGAGGGGGAAGCCGCACTTATCTAATGAAAAGGGATGTGGTACTATTCACAATTACTGTTCACATGAACCATACGGCCACGGTACAGGACTCGATTACAAGGCCTAAGGCCCACTTTGACTCGGACTGAAAAAGTAACATGACTTGTTTTGTTGTTTCTGATCGGCTCGGATGGAGTTTGGAGGTGAGACCAGATCCAGCTGAAAGTAGACTTCAAGAGCTTTCCAACAAGTACTCATGAGCCCTGAGAAGCCTTCTGGATCAAAATTTGTGGCCGTTTTAAGTAGACACTGTTGAAAAGGCCAAATCTGATTCGAACTCGTGAACAGGACTTGGATTGCGCTTGACAGTTCCACTTCTACGCTTGAGCTCACATGGTTCTTCCCCATAGTTCCTAAGGACAATTAAATCATCACAAGAATTAAGTAGTATGCTATTCTTTCGAACATTTGTATGCAAACTTAGGAACGCATTCACCTGATGGTTAAGTTGACGTGCTCGCGATCGAGTCATTGGCCCTTGTATCATAGTTTCAGTTTGTTGAGTTTGTTGTGGAATTGACACAGTTGTATCTATGGAAAGGATGTCCTCATCAGTCAGGAGAGATAGTACGAATATTTGCTAATAAAAAGCCATTCACAATAGTTGAATCCTTCTATGTTGATGCAAAATTCTACTTTGACCCTGTCGATAAAGTGTGGAAACCAAAGTCAGTGTTTGTACTGGAGTCAAATTTCATAAAGAAAGATATCGAGGAATCCTCATCGAGACCAAAGACATATCAATATATACCAAGTAACCAAAGGAAGAAAGGAGATCCAATATTTCGTGTTATGAATAAATCATCCTCTAATAAAGGTATTGGATTTCTGACACCCTTACCTCCTTTGGTATAACATAAAATAAAACAAGCTCAACATCAATTGCACAACTCTAGCATAAGCAAAAATAAGAATAGGGCATTTGCTCAAATCACTTTGTCAAATAAGGATGATGAATCATTGCCTATTTGTTTATATGATAATAGGGTTCTTTATATGATGCAAAAAATCGGTTATGATATCTTTAAAGGCCCTTCTCTATGCAACGACTAGGGTAGCTTGCTCCATTTGAAAAGGCACTATCTTAGGCACAACTTGAAGCCCTGCACGAAGATCAAATATTAAAGGAAAAGAGATATGGGTTGGGTTATGATGTCTATATTACCTCGACTGAATTTATAGACATAACGGTAGCATCCCCACAAATGGAGGATGGAAATCAACCCACCATTAATGAATTTGAAGAAAACAATATTGGAACGCCCGACGATCCTCGTCCAGTTTATACCAGCAAACATTTACCTAATGAAAGTAAAGAAGAATACCATAAATTTCTTTCCACAAATAGGGATGTGTTTTCTTGGACATATGAAGAGATGCTGAGTTTGGATTCAGCAGTGGTAGTACATTGCCTCGCTATACAAGAAGACATTCCACCGGTCAAACAACCACAAAGAAGGAGATTTCCACTAGAAAATACTCCAAAAAATAGAAGCTAAAGTCGACAAGCTCATAACAACTAGGTTTATTTGGAAAGTCAAATATCCTAAATGGCTTTCCAACATTGTTCCTGTCAAGAAGAATGGCAAACCTGTGTATGTGTAGATTTTAGAGATTTGAATCAGGCATGCCCTAAGGATGATTTTTCAATACCTATCTCTGAAATACTTATTGATGCTACTATGGGACATGAAATATTTTCCTTTATGGATGGCCTTTTGGGTTATAATCAAATAAAAATGGCACTAGAAGATGAGTTAATAGCATTCCAAACACCCAAAGGTATATTTTGTTATAGGGTTATGCCTTTCAAACTCAAAAATGCTGGTGCAACATATCAGCAATCCATGAAATTTGTCCTTGATGGACTATTGCACAACATCATTGAGTGCTACATAGATGACATTATTGTAAAGTCAAAACATGAAAGAGATCACTTAAAGCATCACTCTATGGTTTTTGAATGCTTTAGACAACATAATTTGAAAACGAACCCAATGACATGTGCCTTTGGGGTCTCTTTTGGTAAATTTCCTGGTTTTTATAGTCACAAAGCATGGAATCAAAATTGACCCAACTAAAGTCGAGGTGATTGTTAAAATGCCACCACCTAAAAACCTTCATGAATTGAAGAGCTTCCAAGGTCAATTAGCATATATTAGGAGATTTATCTCAAATTTGTCCAGTAGATGCAAACTTTTTTCTCGGCTTATGAAAAAAGATGTCACTTTTCAATAGGATCAAGCATGCCAAAATGCATTGTTAGATATGAAGAAATACTTAATAAATCTGCCTGTCTTGAATGCACCAATTATAGGATGACCATTGATTCTTTATACGACAGCTATGTCAACATCATTAGGTGCTCTTTTGGCACAATTTAATGATGAAGGAAAGGAAATGTCCTCATATTATCTCAGTCGCACCGTTGTGGGTTTAGAATGCAATTATCCAGACATGGAAAAATATGTCTAGCATTGGTATTTGCAACACAAAAACTGCACCATTTTTTGCTAGAGCACACTGTGCACCTCATTTCGAGAGCAGATCCACTCCGATACATTTTAAATTAAATGGTCCTTTCCAGGAGATAAGCTAAATGGGCGATGTTCCTGTCACAATTGAACATCGTAATTGTGCCACAAAAAGCTACGAAGGATAAGCTTTGGCAAACTTTCTAGCTGCACATCCTATTATGGATGATTTTTCTATCAATGATGATTTACTAAATGAAAAAGTATTGGTCACATCGGTCGCCAATTCAACATGGCAAGTATATTTTGATGGGGCTTGTCAAAAATTGGGAGTAGGTGCAGGCATCGTCTTTGTGATGCCTAGTGGAGGTATAATTCCATATTCATTTACTTTATCCTCGACAGTTTCAAATAATTCTGCCGAGTATGAAGCTTTAATTATTGGACTGGAAATATCCTTAAATATGGGATTGAACACACTGTTGGTGCATGGTGATTCCAAATTAGTCATTAATCAACTTTTAGGGAATTACATGGTAGAGAAAAAGGAAATAATGCCATATTTCCCGAGAGCAAAAGAGCTTATGTCTATGTTCGCTAAATTAAGTATGCAACATATTGTTAGAAGCCACAGTGAAAAGGTCGATGCGCTTGCAAGCTTGGTAGATAGCATGGCATTAAATTCTTATGAAACAATGGATGTGCGCGTAGAAGAGCGAAGAGTCCTGCCAGTACTCACTGAGGAAGAGGAGACAAAACCCTCTATAGTATTGACAGCGGATATTTGTGAAATTGAAATGGAAGTTTGGCAGATTCCATTTCTTGATTATTTACTCCATGGTTATCTACCTCTTGATTCTTGTGAAAGGACTAGAATCCGAAGCAGGTCAGTCCATTACACATGTATAAACGAAGCGCTTTATCAGCGTTCATATGATGGCATCGTACTTCGTTGCCTCACTGGAAGTGAGGTAATGGAAGAATTGAGGGAAGTACATGCCAGAGTTTGCGGTGCACACCAATCTGGTCCCAAACTGAATTATCAATTAAAGCATTTGGGCTATTATTGGCCTATAATGTTTGAAGATGCTGTGAAATTTGCAAAAAGGTGTTATAAATGTCAGGTACATGATGACTTTATCCATCAATGACATGAGCCACTGCATCCCACCAACATGTCCTGGCCCTTCGAAATGTGGGGAATGGATATAGTCGGACTAATTCAACCGCCATCATCCAAAGGGCATAAATTCATTCTCGCAGTGACAGACTATTTCTCTAAATGGGCAGAAGTCATACCATTAAGAGAAGTTAAGGTAGCAAATGTAGAGAATTTTATATGAGTGCATCTCGTATAACACTCTGGCGTCCCTTCATGAATCATATCCAATAATGGATCACCATTCAAAATAGGCAAATGAAAAAGTTGTGTACAAAATTTAAAATAAAGCACCATTTTTCTATAGCGTACAATGCAGCAGCCAACGGACAAGCTGAGGCATTTAATAAAACCCTGTGCAAATTACTAAAAAAGGTGGTCTCAAAGAACAAGTGAGATTGGCATGAAAAGTTGCTCGAAGCCTTGTGGGCATATAGGACCACAACATGCACACCAACTGAAATGACACCTTACTCCTTAGTGTATGGAGGAGAAGCGGTCTTACCGTTAGAAGTATAGATCAATTTGTTGAGAGTCTCTATGCATGAGAAACTCTTAGAAGAGGAAGCCGCTAAATTATGATTTGAGGAATTGAAACGTCTTGAAGGAAAACAACTTCAAGCATTACAAAACTTAGAAACGTATGAGGCTAGAATGGCATGAGCTTTTGATAAGCTCCTGAAAAGAAGGTCATTCAAAGAGGGAGATATAGTTCTCGCTGTTATTCGCCCCATGAATATTACACATCAGATGCATAGAAAGTTTGAGCTTAAATGGGAAGGCCCTTACATCATAAAAGAAGTTTATTCTAGTGGCGCGTATAAAATTATTTCCCTAGATGGTGAATATTCTCTACCGCCAATAAATGGAAAAATTTTAAAGTGTTATTACACCTAAAAATATATATAATAATCACTCCAAAACCTTACGAGCCTAAATTGTGGTGAAAAAATAGCTCCAAAGCCTTTGGAGCCTAAACTGTAGTGCAAAAAAAAGCTCCAAGCCTCTTGAGCCTAAACTATGGTACAAAAAAATAATCACGCCAAAACTGTATGAGCCTAAGTTGCGATATAAAGGGTTATACTCTAATGCTTCGTGAGTTTGACCATGTTGTGTCAACTGTGTTGTGTCAATCATGTTGTGTCGACCACATTGTTCCCTTCGACGTGCATTGAGTGACATGCTAGCCCGCCTGTGAACGACTTGCGAGGTGTGCTCCTCGATCTAATGGCGCTTGAAAGCATGTGTCATGAAAAGCCAATGCACGTGCATGAAAAAAACATTTTGGTTTAAACAAAGAAAAAAAGAAGGCACTTACAAAATAAAAAATAATACTACAAGTTCAATGATAAATAACCAAGTCCATTATGAGCATGAATTTCCATAATATAGATAAATAAACTCCAATACATGGCGATATTTATCTAGAGAAAGTAAATAGAGTGTTAGCACAAATGAGCTCCAATATAGGAAAGCTGAAATATGAAATGATTTATGAGAGACCATGTGGTTGTGACCCCATGTGTGTGATGAGTAATTGACACTGGTTTTAGGAAGTTGGAGTTTGGTTTAGGTGCTTAAGTACTTTCTATTATTGCAAATGTTGATTACAATATGTCGAGCGATGCTATATGATGTATTTCTTGTCTGTGATGGCTGCAGGACCTTGAGACGGAGTCGTGGCGAGGCACCGGATGACCGGACTAGGCACATGTGGTGCCAAGGTCAAAGCGGTCGGGATGTGCCGAAGACGGCAAGGACTCGAGGTGGTTGTGAGGCTTGGACGGCAAGGAATGAGAAAGCTTCCTGGAAAGTGCAGGAGGGGCGTTTTGGTAAATACGCAAGGCTGCACTAAAGGAAGTGGATTTGGTTAGAGTTAGCGGGTAAAGCGTTGAGGCTTAATGGGCAAAGCAATTGGTGAACCTATTATGAAAGGCTATAAATAGGGGAAGGCTCTCCTGGTTGTTGCATGCCTTGTGAGAGGAGTCAAGAGCTTTGAGAGTTTGTTTGCTTTTCCTTTTTGGTTGTTAGGGAGTTGCTGAAGGGTGCAGCAGAGGCTGTTCTGGGTGTGGCATTCTTGTGTATCAAACTGCGTATGGGGCAGTAGTAGTCTCTGTTGTTGGCTATGCCTGCGTGAGTGTGTTCTGCCCCTGTGTTGGATTGATCTCTGAGAAAGATGGATTGATCGGGTTGTAAACAAACTCATGTAATCATTCATGTCTTCTCAACTATCTATGCGATGTTCTCTCTCAGTTTTATTGATGTTGTGTTTGGTTTCTTCTCTTTACTTTCTGTGATTTGGCTTTGTCTTCGAGTTCATTTGTTCGGTCTCAGTTCTCAGGCTTAGTCTGTTCTTCTTGATTTTGTAATGGGTTCTTGAGTTCCTCCTGCTCTTTTATGTGCTCTGTGATGGGAGTAAGTTTCAAGACCACTTGGTCAGTTCACTTCCAAGAGCCAGACGAATGAATCAAAGTTTCTTCTCTTGCACTAAACTTCCCCTGTTTTTCTTGCTTCTAGGGTTTACTGTTTCGGTTAGCAGAGTATTTTCGTTCTTGATGCTTTGGCAAAGAATCTGTGTGAGGTTTGTGTTTCTCTTGATCGGAGGTCAGTTCCCTGTTGAGATAAACAGTCTCTTGATCAAAGAAATCAAGATTTACAAGCAATAAGGAAATCTGTTCTGTTTTCTGTCAGTGTTCGTTTCTCTGTTCAGATTTTGACTTCTTACTCTTTTGGTATGGATTCACTTATTCCTGAGTTCTAGTTGGTATTTAGTTCAAAGTCTCCTTCTTTTGGTTCGAGGAAAACAACAGAAATCCTCAAATTCCCTGTTTTCGTTCCTCTGCGTTATTTACTTGCCGACAACGCATAGCTCATTACCTTCTGTTGCTGAATTGATACTGTTTTCAGCAGCAAGGGGACTTCTCAGTTGGCAGTAATATTCAGTGTCTTTTGATTTTTTTTGCAGCTCTTCAGTTTCGGACAGCATATTCATTTTCTATTCAGCAGTTTCGGTCAGCAGTTTGGATGGAAGTACTGAATCTTTGATTGTCCTTTACTGATTTCTAGGGGTGGAAACGGATCGGATCCGGTCGAATAGTCTCAAATACGAATACGAATCCTTATTTTTAAAACGAATACGAATACGAATTCGAATATTTTCAAATACGGATACGAATATTTTCGAATACGGATACGGATATTTTCGAATACGGATTTTCTCGGATACGAATATCGGATAAAACGGATTCCTAACGGTTTTGCCGATTTTTCATCGGTTTTTGACCGGTTACCGGTTTTAAACCGCCTAAATTCAAGTTTTGAATCACAAAATTTGTACGGATTTTTCATGGATTCTAAAAACGGATCGAATACGAATCGAATAGTCTCGAATACAGATACGGATACGAATATTCTCGAATACGAATGCGAATACGAATACTCTCAAATACGGATACGAATATTCTCGAATACGAATACGAATATTTTCGAATACGGATTTTGCTTACCATATTCGGATTTCTCTCGGATACGAATATCGGATAAAACGAATTATCCGTTACCGTTTTCCACCCCTACTGATTTCAGTTTTATGCTTTTACAGTCGGCTGCAGCTTGTTGTTAGTGTTCTATTCTCAACTTTTCTCTGCCGAAAATACCCCTCTCAGATTTTCTGTTTTGCCGAGCATCAAAATCCAGTCAGACTCATTTTTATTGTTTGGTTGCAATCTCCTGCTTTGTATTTTTCTCTGCCGAATCATTTGCTTGATATGAATTTCTCCTTCTCAGTTCACTCAGCTCTTTGGATTAAAGTTCAAAATACTTTGCCGTGGGAAGAGCAGTGTGCAGTTGATCTATTTCTAGTTTTCGGTTCTGCACTGTGCAGTTTCATTTTTTTATTGGGATGCTATTCTAGTCTTCATTTCCAGTCAGCTTTCAGTTTTGATCTCTAGTTTACTGCTTTCGGCATTGATGCGTTCTTCTGAGCTTAGCAGGACTTTTCTCATTTGTCGGACAATAGAAGTATTTACTGTTGAGACCGCTCCTCGTTTGTTCCATTCTTTGGAGAAGATGCCTATTCAAGCCTTTTTGATCTCGGTCGTGCTCTCTGCTTGCTCTGTTTTTCAAGTCCTATTTTAGCTGTTCTCTTTTCTCATCCTCAGTTTCAAGTGAGCTTTTGATTTCTTGCTTCATAGCTTATATAGCTATTGAAGCAGAAAGTTTATGAGAATACAGAGGGAGTTTTGAAGGCACCATTCACCCCCCTGTTGCCATTTCGGCTCTACAATTTAAAGCTTACAGGTCTAACTAAAATGTCTAAAAGCAAATCGCAACACAAGTAAAGTGAACAAAGGACTCCTAGTTTGATCCAGAGCACCAATTCTTTAAATATTTGAAGAGTTGCTCGACATCTTGCCACAATATTACTGTTTTCTCTTAGAGAACTTTGGTCCCTTGATCAAGTCCTTGGGTAGCATCAAGAAGAATGTTGTTCCATTTTTTCACCTCTGAGTCTTAGCTAGAGTGTGTTTGTTGAAGCCATTCCTTATCCTACTAGAGCTCCTCAACACAGTGGTGACTTTACTAAGTTGCGCAATAAGATCTACTGCTAACTACTCATTCTCAGAGTACTTTCATCTACAAATATTATCTCGTGAGAGATACTCTTAGTAGTGTCTTCATGGGATGCAAGCTCATGTTTTGCTTCAGCAGCAATTCTCCCTTTCTGCCCAAAATTGTGTTCAAAATCTAAATGTGCTTGATGTAGTTGTTTTGAAATGATGACAAGCTGGGTCAATATTTCCTGAGCTCTAGAAACTCCTGGTATATTGAGTAGGGAGTTGAGAAGAAATAGAGTTTCCAAGAAGGCTCGGCTAGTTGGATCACTTAATGAAGTAGCGTCTAATCCTTCAAGAGCCTTTGTTACCACCATGTCAGTGGCATCCATGAATGCTTTCTCAACAAATGAGAGGTCCATGCTTGGTGGTAATACTTCACTGCTTTTTGATTGATGAAGTCCTTGTTCACAACCTAAGAAAGAAAAAGGTAACAAGAGGAAATATACATAAGCAAACTGAACAGAAATAGAGCAAGAAAATATACGTATGCTAACACGCATGCAATGCATATGAGGCTACCATGAATGGAAGGAGTTAAGGCATCAAACAGTTTAGAGTTTGGGGGCAGATTGTGAGCTATGCTGGAATAGAAATTGTTGGTCCATGCTCAGTCCGGTTACATCAAAATCTTCAATTGATATATTGAAGAATTCACCGAGATCGTGAGCACTTTCACCTGTAAGCATGTGATTGAGCTCCTCGTTGCTTACCAAATCATCAATAATAGGGATGTCCAATGGGGATACATGATCAGAAAATTTCTTATTTTTTTCAAAGTTGAGTTTACATTTAGTTTTTAGTCCTTTCTCATCCTCAATGGAAATGATTGAAGGTGGTCCCAATTTTCCTCTTCTCTCAGGTAGCACATTAACGTTACGTAGTTTCAAATTTTCTTGCACAGCATGCATTGGCAAGCTCTCTGTTGGCAAAGAATTAAATGGAGAGTTCTCTACTTGGTCTTTGGAGGATTTGCCCTTTTGCTTCCACAAACAAAGATACATGTTAGGGGATATACTAAAATATATGAATATTATCTTACTGAGGCAATTTGTCTTGGAGATTCGACAGCATGGCCATCAGAGAGGTAAGTATGGAGGACTTGTCTCTAGTGAGCCTTAGTTAGTGTCTCCTTCCTTCTGATAGCCGTTATATGTTGAGCTTGGCAAGCAACATGCACCTCTTTTACCATGATGAAATCTTCAGAGGAGATTTTACGTGCAAAAATATGGTTGTACAGTGCAGGATGTTAATCCTCCTCTCATATGGGATCCAACCAAGTGCGATGCCTACAAAGCTTGCCCAATACCGAAACAAATGGCCGTATAAATTCATGCCACCACCTAGCCCAAGCCACAAAAGAGCTGCCATCATGAGAGTCATCTGGGACGTGAAATAATTTTGCCTGTCCTGGGCGCAATAAATGTGCCCAATGAAAATATGCAATCCCAACATCGTCCCTCATATACAAACTTAGCAAGGGCGAGAAAGGCATAACTTGATTGAATCTAAACTGTCGAGCCACACGGTTAGAATGATATGGCACAATGATACACAAATCAATAGACATAGTGGCACGCCTCTATGGGAGCATACCACGATGAGCAGAAATCAAGAAAACTTTTTCTTCAATGACTCGCTCTGTGGGGTTTTGCCAAATCATAAGGATGCCATGAAATATTGGTAAATTTTAAAAGAAAATTATGTGCATCTTCAGGACAAAAGTGATTAGGGGTCCTAAACATAGTGGTCACCATGGCTGACTTTGGCACCATGTGCTTATAAATAGGGAAATAGGGTGTTTTCACCTTATTGCCAAAGATCCTCTTTAAATACACACCCATCCAACCAATAACAAAGTGGACTGGCCAAGGTTGCTTTGTGTAGGAGGGGCCAATTGGATGAGTACTGATCAGCCACAAAGAATAGTACAAGGAGCATAAGACGGGTGGAGCTAGGGAAATTTGGCACCCTAATGATATCTAAGATGCCATTACCAATACACCTTGGCAGATGTAAGGCCCACCTCCAACAACCATGAAGCGACAAAGCCAAAGAATGAGAAAAGCCACCGTATAGACGTGCCTATCTCGGAGGGAAGAGAATGATAAAGAGCCCTCCCTGTTCTTATGAAAATAGTCACACGATTCTTGGAAGGAAGCTTCACCACCCACTTCGAGATTGTTCCATACATCTAAGAGATGGGACAAGAAGTTGGGATATAACAGTAAAGATGGGTCAAGCTCATGGGTTGATGGTATATACTCCTTATACATGTCTCCATCCAAGGGCAATCTAGCTATTTGATACTTTTCAAGAAGGGTAATGGTGCGCTCACTACAGCAAAATATAAAGGTGTTGGTGTATGGGTTCCATTTTTCTAGTAGAGACCTCAGCAAACAGGGGAAAATGGAATATTCACCCAAAGAGCAATAGATGGCACCGTAAATGTAATCGACATCAGCCTCGCCCCCATTTACAACCAGAGAATGGTCTTGTAGGACTTCTATTCCCCATTCAACATACCCAGTTGGAGATGAAATATGTTCAATGTTGTGATTTTCCTAACCAAGCCCTTCTTCAACCATCTTTATTCCTAGGGTCATAGCCTTGTCTAATCTGGGCAAAGGTGCTAGAGGGTAATAGCAAAGACCTATAAATGAAGAGCCTAATTTCCACCCACGACGACTGAAATCGATAATCCCTTGAGGCATCTCCTGCTCTTTTATTATGGGGTTGACAGCCTCACCAAGATCAGGCTCAAAAGTTGCTTTCTTGCCACCGTGAAAGTGACGTTGAGTGGACAAAAAAGACTATTGATCCCATGCCATCTAAATACACACACACACACACGCGTAGTGTGGTCAAAGGAAATGCTTGGATGAAATAAAAGAAAATTGCCTTAAAATGTTAGCACTCGCATAAAAAAAAGTGTTGGTTATTAGCAAATATGCGAACTGAGATGATGTACCATTATTATACATGCAATCTATGGAAGTACAACACAATTGGCTAAAAAATGGAGAGGATTGGAAAATCTCACCTTCTAAAGAGAGCTGACGCACTAAACCCAGTTAGAAGATGGTCACTGACGCCACACAGCATCCAATCCTTCCATGGGTGAAAATAAAAAAGGGTTATCATGCATAGTTGTCATTAAAAAATGTCTCAACAAAAAAGGCAGAGGTCAATTAAGTAATCACCATACATACCGAGTGATGAAGAAATATTGATAACTCAATCAGAGGAGAGGAAAACTTGACTTCGTGTTTTAGACTTCGGAGGAAATCAAAAGGAGAGATGACCACGGAAGACAAGGTTTGATAATATGAGCATTCGGTTAGCCCATAAATCATGCGCGAATCAGTCAAACAACATAACGCATGTCTCCCGCAGATTAGCTTCTCGGTTACTAAAAGATAAGAGTGGTTTCATTAGGATAAGCACTAATGACATGAGGGCCTGTACCTCAGATTTTGTATACAGCCAAAACTAATACATGCATGGCTGTATGGCCCATATATCTGCACATTCCTAAAACATGTTCATATATAGCTCAATAGCTCGAGCACATCTGCATCCAAATACATACACTGGATATATCCAAAATATACCCAAAAAACACTTGATGCATATATACAAGTCGAGCTCTAGATCCAAAAACAAATATTTTTTGCACCCGGACCTTGAGGGGGCATTATTGACATCGATTTTGTCCTAGACTCAAAATATGAATAATAAATAATCATCAAATTAATAAATTATGTTGATGGCTAAAATCTGTTACAATATAAAATAACTAAAGTTTAAATGAAAATCATCGCGACACTCCCACCCCACCGCAAGGATCACTGGGTCCTCGACCACACTAGTCTTGGCTACGTTGGTTCGATCATGTCGAGTATGTGTAGAAGTTGAAGTAGTGGTGCCGAAGCCATAGATGGAGCCATGGTCGGAGCTCCAAGTCAATGTGCCATTGTTGAAGCATTGAGTCAAAGCACCGTGGTCGAAGACTCGAGTCGGTGTGCCGTGCTCAAAGAACCGGTTGTAGATATAGTGAACCAATCGTAGACACAGTAAACTGGTCAGTAGTCACAAGCTACAGTACTCGGATGATAGTTGGAAGACCCGCATGGTGATTCAACCATGATATTTTGATCACGTTGGTCGACCGTGATATTTCAACCATGTTGATCGATCGTGATATTTCGACCACATGGGTCGATTATGATATTTTGACCATGTGGGTCAACCATGATATTTCGACCATGTCCACATTGGTCGACCATGATATTTTGACCACGTTGGTGACCGTGATATTTCGACCACGTTGTGTTGACCATGCTATATCAACCACGCATTGTCAACCACATTGTGTTCTACGACGTGCATTGAATGACGCGTTGGTCAGCCAAACGCATGCATGGATATTTTTTCCTATGTCGATAGGAAAGTGGTGCTATAACTGAATGCATGCAGAAGTTAATCATGCTCCAACTAGATAATTAATAGTGACTGATAGTAATCACTAATGGGGCCACAGTTTAGCCACAACAAAAACTCAGTCAAAACACCACTAGCCCACTTCCGACATGACCGCAAGCGAAACCGATCATAGTGCTTGAATTGCCCATTAGTAGAGAGAAAAAATCAAACAGAATAGTTGTGGTAACTTCCCTCAAAGCAACCGTCCTCTCACCCTTGCTCTATAAATAGGGGCAAAGAGTGAGACGGATGACGAGGCGAGCCACGAAAACACACGAAGGACAGACAGAGAACATTTGGCAGGAGAAGGAAATACCGGGCAAACTCTAGGAAAAGGGGAAATACACAAAAACACACTCAAGAGAAGAAAAAGTGAAAGCAGCCAATCCTGGAAGCGAAGGTGAAGTAAGTGCTAGTAGTAATACAAGGCGGAGTAAAACAATAAATGATTGAAGAAGGGAAACACTTTCATTTTAGTTACGTACATGTAAGCACTCGATATTCATTAGCACCATGTAATGCTAGACATGTACATGCACTCTATCCATGACCATCTCTAAAATGCAGTAGCTACGACTATCTACACATACTGTAGCTATGACCATATGCACATACCGTAGCTATGACCATCAACAAAATACCATAGCTACAACCATCTCCAAAATACTGTAGCTACGACCATCTTCAAAGTAATGTAGCTATGACCATCTCTATGTACGGTAGTTATGACCATCTTTATGCATGGTAGCGCTGATATGTCGTGCTTGATATACTTGGTTGATATGCTGTAGTCATAATACCATGCTCGACCTACCCCGCGCAAGCATTCATCAGCGATGACAAGATGGAGGACCATTTCATTTATATTTTTATGATCATCATATGTTGTATTTTGTTGTAATATTTATGTTGAAATTCTTAATCAGGGGTTTTCTCGTGAAGAGATGTAATTAACAGAATTTTTTTGTCAATGTATTAATTTTGGAAGTAACGGACCTGGTGTTAGTGATATGCCCTAGAGGCAACATGGAGATGTTATATATATCACATACTATGTTTATGATACATTACTTTGTTCCTTGAAATAGACATTATCATTATTGATCAATGAGTATGTGACTTATTCATGAGACTCTTAATGCTAAAATGTTGCTATTTCTAAATGATCCCTGATCATATATCATATAAGGAACAAATATGATTCAAAGATCAGCATATGTATTGATTGATGATTATGTCTCATGGATCATGGTATGGTGATACCAAATCAATAATATGGACATGTGTTAGTGAACATATGTTGGATAGACCCGCCATGAGACACTGCAGAGTTTCCATGTGTCATCAGTTGGTCTCAAGTAGTGTTTATGTAGAATCCTTAGACTTGAGATCATCATGGTTCCCAATATGCGTAGTAGCTTATTTTGGGACTACTAAACACTACTCCGTAACTGGGTAGTTATAAAAGTAGTCTTCGGGTTTGCCATGAAACATATAATGGGATGTGAATGGTCAAGATAGAATTTGCCCCTCCTTATGGGAGAGATATTTCTGGGCCCCTCGATGTAATGGATTATGAAAGTGCATGGCCATGCCAAGGTGATTGAGGAGTCAATCACAAGTTTATAATCCATCACGGAATCGAGAGAGTGATTGAGCTATTAAGAGGATGACACATGTATCGCCTTGAGCTCAATCTATATCGTGAGGCAAAGGGATTCGTACATGAGAACATTACAGGTTCAGCCGATATGATCTTTACGTATACTTTGGGGTTAATATGTCTTACTAGAGGCCGCTATTAACAGGGTGACCGGAAAGGCGTTTCCGGGTCACGACCAAGTATACGTGAACCTACAGGGTCGCACACTTAACGGGTTGGAACACTAATTCGAATATGATTCGGATGTGGGCTCAATTCGGATAGAGATCCGAATAGACTCCTATTGGGCCTCGGTCTACAAGGCCCAAGTGAGGAGGTCTATATATATATGGTGGCGAGGGGCTGAGGAAAACACACGCTTCTGTTAACCTCTAGCAAAACCCTAGCCGCCACCTCCCGAGCCAAACCCTAGACGCTCACGAGTGCTAGTACACTCGCAATCGGCGTTCCAGCCCCGGACGTGTGGATACCGGTGGAGGCACTGCTCGTTGCGGTGCTGATCGACATCAACAACCTACAGATTGGATCTGCTCATGGTGTGGTTAATCGCGTGGAGGAGACGACCTGTTCGGGACGATCGGCTAATTCCACTACTACCTCGACGCGCGTGGTTGGATCGGCTTCTCCAACTCTTTTTCCGCTGCGCTGCGCGTCTAGTGGTAACGATCCATGATCCCTCCTTAAGCATGATGTCCTTGTGTGCACGGTAGAAAAGTTTTGTTTTCTGCTTTCATAGCCTACGCGCATTCCTTTACCTGGAATACCTGATTCTTTTATCTTATTTTCCATTATATTTAACCAACTTACCTCTAAAGACACGGAGATGGGTAGCCACCCATTTTCTCGTCATCACTCATGCCCACTACGTGGGCATTGAATGCTGCATCGTGTCCTATACTTATGTGCCAAGGCGACACCCTTTTTTGGAATTATTTGCTTGCTATATCTCTCTCTCATTTTGCTTTCTCCTTCTACGTTCTTTTTCACTGTCGTCTTTCGCTCTTCAGCAAGTCTTTCTCCATTCTTCATTGTCCTGTCAATCTTCTCTCATGTGCAATGGTGCGTGGAAGTGATTGTCGAGGTCGCAGCAGTGCCTTTGCTCCCTTGAGTAGTCGTGCTGTTGAAGATTATCACTGCAAGGTTGGTGCCAGCAAGCATTGGAAGGCATATGGGAAGTTCAATAGTGTGTTCAGAAACACATTTGGCCCATCCATGACGATGGAGGAGTTGGTGCGTTGCTTGGCAACCAAGACCTCACGCGCCAGATTGAGCTCAACATGCGAGGCCCACGCTGGAGGGTACATAACATAGGTGAAACGACCACACCGGCCTCCACGTCAACCCATCTCTATGAAATAAGCCACTTCCAAAAAACACCCTCTCCTTAGTGTGACATCCCAAAATTTTAAATTTAATTTAATTGGATTTTTCTAGATTTTATTTTCTCCCTTTTTATTTTAGCCTAGAATAAGACTATTTAAAAATTGTATTTATTTATAGCTATTGTAGTTACTGACCAAATAGTAAATTAGGGTACTAGTAGAGTGACTATAGCAAAATGAACTAGCGGGACCGCCGTGCGTACCCCCGTTGTATAGCGTCATGGGTTCACATCGTTAGGTAGAATGCGATTCTATGTCTAACTTGTTTTTGCAGGGAATGGTGTGAATAGTATGGCCCTATAGCTTATTGGAATGTATGAGATGTATGTGATGCATGTAACATTCGTTCATGGCCTACGTGTCATGATTATTTCAGCTATTGTTAGCTGTCTATATTGTATTTAACGACCTACGTGTCGACCTTAATGCTTGAATCTATCTTTGTAATCTTCAATTTCTAGCTATTATAGGTAGTAGCCTAGTTTTGAGGTTACAGGCTTTCAAGCATGGTGGCCTAAAGGAGTGATGTGGAGGATGGAGATCGTCTACACCTACATGGAGATGGATATCACCATTTTTGGGCCATACTACTTCACAGTTAAATGCGTTTATCTGTGATGTTATCTATCTTATTCTTATGCAATGATATACGTGATATGTTGCTATGGTAGGATAGAATCCCTCATAAAATTAGGTGTTAATGCCCTTCCATATGTTGCACCAAAAGATAATGATCACCGTATGGTAGGTCTACCAAAGTAGAGTGCCGTCGGTTATCATCATTATTTGGGGTAGATGTCGGACATCTACATGCGGAAGCATTTGGTTTACTTAACAAGGCTATCAAAATAGTTTTGGACCTTGGGGCATAGGTTGGGGCCGGGGCATACTGATGTCACCCAACAAGCAAGAGTCACATAGGGATGTGATTAGCAAGGTTTTGCTTACCCATGTCACTAGTTTTCTAGCCATGATGCCAAAGCTCACTAGGAATTAGTGAAATGAGGATCTTGACCCACTATGTAACTTAGAGGGAATTTTGTTGCAAAAAACATAGTGGGAGTCTTTTGTTAAATAGTTTAATAAAAGATGAACATAAACATAGTGCTAAACTTTGCATATTCTTTGTTGTAGATCATGTCAACTAATGCCGCATCTAGTACTTTTAATTTGCGATCTATTCTTGAGAAAGAAAAACTCAATGGAATGAACTTTATGGATTGGTATCACAACTTGAGAATTGTTCTCAAGCAAGAGCGCAAGGAGTATGTCCTTGAGTCTCCTTACCCCGAAGACTTGCCTGATAATGCCACTGCGGCTGCACGGAGAGCTTATGAGAAGCAAACGAATGATTACCTTGATGTGAGCTGTCTCATGCTTGCCACAATGTCCTCTGAGCTTCAGAAGCAATATGAGAACATAGATGCCTACAATATCATTGTGGGGTTGCGTGGTATGTTTCAGAACCAAGCAAGGGCTGAGAGGTTCAACACTTCAAAATCCTTGTTTGCGTGCGAGCTTGCGAAGGAATCCCGTCACCCTCATGTGATTAAGATGATTGGCTACATTGAGAGTCTGGAAAAGCTTGGTTTTCCCTTAGCCAAGAGTTGGCTATCGATGTGATTCTCCGATCGCTTCCCGAGTTTTGAGCCATTCATACTTAACTATCACATGAACAACATGGACAAGACCTTGGTGAGTTGCATGGGATGCTAAAAGCTGCCGAGAAAGCATTAAGAAAAGCAGCAATCATGTGATGATGATGCAGAAAGGCAAGGCAAGCCCAATGTCAAGAAAGCGCGATCAAAGAAAGTTAGCTCCGATGAGATCGCAGCAGTTCTAAGGCCAAGCAAGTCAAGAAGGGCGCTCTCGATGCGATTGTTACTACTGTAAGCAATCGGACATTGGAAAAGGAACGCCCAAAGTACTTGGAGGATCTTGAGAAGAAGAAGGAAGTACGACTTCCACCGGTATAAATGTTATAGAAATCAATCTTGCTACTTCATCTACTGATTCTTGGGTATTTGATACCGGATCGGTTGCTCACATTTGCAAATCGTTGCAGGGGCTAAGAAGAAGTAGAAGTTTGAGGAGGAGCGAAGTGGATCTTCGCGTTGGCAATGGAGCAAAAGTTGCTGCGGTGGCTGTTGGCACCATGCCATTGTCTTTACGTTCAGGATTAGTTTTGGAATTGAATAATTGTTATTATGTTCCATCTCTTTCCAAGAACATTATTTCTGCTTCATGTTTGCAAGTAGAAGGTTATGACTTTAGATCTGTGGACAATGGTTGTTCTCTTTATTTCAAAGATATGTTCTATTGTCATACTCCATTGGTGAATGGGTTATACGTTCTTACTCTTGAAGGGTCACCGGTCTATAACATTAATGCAAAGAGGCAACGTCCGAATGATTTGAATCCCACGTTTATTTGGCACTGTTGCTTAGGTCACATAAATGAGAAACGCATGGAGAAGCTCTATAGAGATGGTATTCTGCACTCAATTGATTTTGAATCATTTGAGACATGCGAATCTTGTTTACTTGGCAAGATGACAAAGGCACCTTTCACCGGTCAAAGTGAACGGGCAAGTAACTTGTTGGCACTCGTACATTCTGATGTATGTGGACCAATGAGCTCAACAGCTAGAGGTGGTTTTCAGTACTTCATAACTTTTACTGATGACTTTAGTAGATATGGGTATACCTACCTGATGAAGCATAAGTCTGAATCCTTTGAAAAGTTCAAAGAATTCCAAAATGAAGTGCAAAATCATTTAGGCAAGACAATCAAGTTTCTGTGATCTGATCGTGGAGGCGAGTATTTGAGCCATGAGTTTGGCAATCATCTGAAGGATTGTGGAATTGTTCCACAATTGACTCCGCCAGGAACACCTCAATGGAATGGGGCATCTGAACGGAGAAATCGCACCTTATTAGATATGGTGCGCTCCATGATGAACCAAAGTGATCTTCCGTTGTCTTTTTGGGGGTACGCTCTTGAAACAGCTGCGTTCACACTAAACGGGGTTCCATCAAAATCAATAGAAAAGACACCATATGAGATGTGGACAGGACAACGTCCTAGCTTGTCTTTTCTTAAGATTTGGGGATGTGAGGCTTATGTAAAACGTTTACAATCTGATAAGTTCACTCCTAAATCTGATAAATGCTTCTTTATCGGGTATCCTAAGGAGACAAAAGGATATTACTTCTATAATCAAGAAAAAGGCAAAGTGTTTGTCGCCCGGCATGGTGTCTTCTTAGAGAAAGAGTTTCTCTCAAGAAGGGATAGTAGGAGCATGGTGCAACTTGAAGAAATTCGAGAAACACCTGAAAACGTTTCAGCTCCTACAGAACCACAATAGGATGAACAAACTGTTGAAGAACCTGTTGTGGACACACCGGCACCACGTAGGTCAGAGAGGTCACGTCGTGCACCTAAGAGGTACATGTTCTTGACTACTCAACAACGGGACATATTGTTGTTAGACAACGATGAGCCTAAGACCTATGAAGAAGCGATGGTGGGACCAGACTCTGAGAAATGGCTTGAAGCCATGAGATCCGAAATTGAATCCATGCACAGTAATCAAGTTTGGAACTTGGTTGATCCACCTGATGGTGTTAAAACCATTGAGTGCAAATGGGTTTTCAAGAAAAAGATAGACATAGATGGAAATGTTCACATCTATAAAGCGTGATTGATGGCCAAAGGTTTCAAACAAATTCAAGGTGTTGATTATGATGAAACTTTTTCGCCCGTCGCAATGCTAAAGTCTATTCGGATCATTCTAGCGATTGCTGCTTATTTTGACTATGAAATATGGCAAATGGATGTCAAAACAGCTTTCCTTAATGGAAATCTGAGTGAGGATGTGTACATGACACAACCCACGGGTTTTGTCGATCCGCAATCAGTTGGAAAGATATGCAAGCTGCAAAGATCCATTTATGGATTAAAGCAGGCATCTCGGAGTTGGAACATTCATTTTGATGAAGTAATCAAAGGCTTTGGTTTCATCAAGAACGAACAAGAGCCTTGTGTTTACAAAAAGGCTAGTGGGAGCACACCCGTATTTCTGGTCTTATATGTGGATGACATATTACTGATCGGAAATGACATTCCTATGCTTGAATCTGTTAAGTCTTCATTGAAAAATAGGTTCTCTATGAAAGACTTAGGAGAGGCGGCATATATTCTGGGCATCAAGATCTATAGAGATAGATCAAAAAGGCTAATTGGATTAAGCCAAGATACGTACATTGACAAGGTGTTGAAAAGGTTCAACATACAGGATTCCAAGAAAGGCTTTCTACCTATGTCACATGGTATAAATCTTAGCAAGAATTAGTATCCTAGTACACCTGATGAGCGGGATAAAATGAATGTGATTCCATATGCTTCGCTATTGGGTCCATTATGTATACCATGCTTTGTACACGTCCCGATATCTCGTATGCTTTAAGTGCTACAAGTAGATACGATCAGATCCAGTGAAGGTCACTGGATTGCCGTAAAGAACATCTTGAAGTACTTGAGAAGAACTAAAGATGTGTTCCTCGTCGTGGGGTGAGGAAGAGCTCGTTGTAAATGGTTACACCGATGCTAGCTTACAAACCGACAAAGATGATTTTAGATCGCAATCTGGATTTGTGTTCTGCTGAATGGCGCGCGGTGAGCTGGAAGAGTTCCAAGCGGGAGACGGTTGCTGATTCTACAATGAAGCCGAGTACATAGCAGCACGAAAGCTGCTAAAGAGGTCGTTTGGATCAAGAAATTTGTTTCTGAGCTTGGTATGATGGCTAGTGCCTCCAGCCCAATGGACCTCTACTGTGACAATAGTGGGGCCATTGCGCAAGCCAAGGAGCCTAGACCGCACCAGAAGTCCAAGCACATTTTACGGCGATTTCATCTCATCTGCGAGATAGTGGAGAGAGGCGATGTGAAGATATGCAAAGTACAAACGGATTTGAACATTGCAGATCCGTTGACAAAGCCGCTTCCCCAACCAAAGCATGAGGCTCACACTAGGGCAATGGGTATTAGACACCTACATGGTTGACTCTAGTGCAAGTGGGAGACTGTTAGTGATATGCCCTAGAGGCAACATGGAGATATTATATATATCACATACTATGTTTATGATACATTACTTTGTTCCTTTAAATAGACATTATCATTATTGATCAATGATTATGTGACTTATTCATGAGACTCTTAATGCTAAAATGTTGCTATTTCTAAATGATCCCTGATCATATATCATATAAGGAACAAATATGATTCAAAGATCAGCATATGTATTGATTGATGATTATGTCTCATGGATCATGGTATGGTGATACCAAATCAATAATATGGACATGTGTTAGTGAAAATATGTTGGATAGACCCGCCATGAGACACTGCAGAGTTTCCATGTGTCATCAGTTGGTCTCAAGTAGTGTTTATGTAGAATCCTTAGACTTGAGATCATCATGGTTCCCAACATGCGTAGTAGCTTATTTTGGGACTACTAAATACTACTCGTGAATCGGGTAGTTATAAAAGTAGTCTTCGGGTTTGCCATGAAACATGTAGTGGGATGTGAATGGTCAAGATAGAATTTGCCCCTCCTTATGGGAGAGATATCTCTGGGCCCCTCGATGTAATGGATTATGAAAGTGCATGGCCATGCCAAGGTGATTGAGGAGTCAATCACAAGTTTATAATCCATCACGGAATGGAGAGAGTGATTGAGCTATTAAGAGGATGACACAGGTCTCGCCTTGAGCTCAATCTATATCGTGAGGCAAAGGGATTCGTACATGAGAACATTACAGGTTCAGCCGATATGATCTTTACGTATACTTTGGGGTTAATATGTCTTACTAGAGGCCGCTATTAACAGGGTGACCAGAAAGGCATTTCCGGGTCGCGACCAAGTATACGTGAACCTACAGGGTCGCACACTTAACGGGTTGGAACACTAATTCGAATATGATTCGGATGTGGGCTCAATTCGGATAGAGATCCGAATAGACTCCTATTGGGCCTCGGTCTACAAGGCCCAAGTGAAGAGGTCTATATATATATGGTGGCGAGGGGCTGAGGAAAACACACGCTTCTGTTAACCTCTAGCAAAACCCTAGCCGCCACCTCCCGAGCCAAACCCTAGCTGTTCACGAGTGCTAGTACACTCGCGATCGGCATTCCATCCGGACGTGTGGATACCGGTGGAGGCACTGCTCGTTGCGGTGCTGATCGGCATCAACAATCTACAGATTGGATCTGCTCGTGGTGTGGTTAATCGCGTGGAGGAGACGACCTGTTCGGGACGATCGGCTAATTCCACTACTACCTTGACATGCGTGGTTGTATCGGTTCTCCAACTCTTTTTCCACTGTGATACGTGTCTAGTGGTAACGATCCATGATCCCTCCTTAAGCATGATGTCCTTGTGTGCGCGGTAGAAAAGTTTTGTTTTCTGCTTTCATAGCCTACGCGCATTCCTTTACCTGGAATACCTGATTCTTTTATCTTATTTTCCATTATATTTAACCAACTTACCTCTAATGACACGGAGATGGGTAGCCACCCATTTTCTTGTCATCACTCATGCCCACTACGTGGGCATTGAATGCTGCATCGTGTCCTATACTTATGTGCCAGGGCGACTCCCTTTTTTGGAATTGTTTGCTTGCTATATCTCTATCTCATTTTGCTATCTCCTTCTACGTTCTTTTTCACCGTCGTCTTTGGCTCTTCAGCATGTCTTTCTCCATTCTTCATTGTCCCTTCAATCTTCTCTCATGTGCAATGGTGCGTGGAAGTGACTGTCGAGGTCGCAGCAGTGCCTTTGCTCCCTTGAGTAGTCGTGCTATTGAAGATGATCACTGCAAGGTTGGTGCCAGCAAGCATTGGAAGGCATATGGGAAGTTCAATAGTGTGTTCAGAAACACATTTGGCCCATCCATGACGATGGAGGAGTTGGTGCAGTTGCTTGGCAACCAAGACCTCACGCGCCAGATTGAGCTCAACATGCGAGGCCCATGCTGGAGGGTACATAACATAGGCGAAACGACCATACCGGCCTCCACGTCAACCCATCTCTATGAAATAAGCCACTTCCAAAAAGCACCCTCTCCTTTAGTGTGACATCCCAAAATTTTAAATTTAATTTAATTGGATTTTTCTAGATTTTATTTTCTCCCTTTTTATTTTAGGCTAGAATAAGACTATTTAAAAATTGTATTTATTTATAGCTATTGTAGTTACTGACCAAATAGTAAATTAGGGGACTAGTAGAGTGACTATAGCAAAATGAACTAGCGTGGCTCTTTCCTCCGCCCAGGTCCTATATATACATGGCCATAAGGCCTGATTACAATAATACCCCCTACAGTGGCGTACTATTCTAGGGATATAGGTGTCCTTTTACATGCCTTATTGGGCCTTCTAGCCCAGTAGATCGAATGGATTTAGGTGGAGGCCACCCCTACAACAGTAGCCTCTTATGGTAAAGGGCTTCATCTTCAACAGGCCACAACCATGTCGCCAAGCCTTGGCCCCCTCTGTCCCTTTGACCTATTGAGTAGTTGGTCCATGGGTTGAGTCCTAGTGACCATGGTGGTCTGGCCGTGCTGTAATGCGGGACACGTGTTCGACTACAGTTGGTGCATTGTGCAGCATCGTTTCACGCTACACAGGTTCCCAAGACATGCCCAAAAATGGCATGCACCTTTAAAGCTAGTGTCCTTGGTGTGGCGCCCCTGTACTTGGTCTTCTTCTTCTTCCCCTTACTCCATTGTGGTTAGTGCTACCTATAGCTACTGCTTTAGCCACTGTACACATTCCGCTGTGTCTTGACGTTGTGCCTCCCCTCGTTGTTACTATTTTCACATGCCCGGATTACAGCTTCAAGGGGCACACCATGCTTTGGGATATGTGGATGCCAGCTGAGCTCCCCTCCCAGGAAGAATATTGGATACGACAGAGGGTTGTAGCATCCATAGTATGGCTTGATACTATATTTCTCATTATTATTACCGTACAGGATTACGCTACGGTTGAATTCTCTGCGTAGCTCGTTTCCCTCAACCCACACAGTGGCCACCTCCGTCGTTATCGGCTTGTTGTAGACTCTCTGGTCCATCTTTAAGTCAGTGTTTAGTGAGACACAATATTCCTCGAGGTCTTCAACCTAACCTAGCCTAGGTTGTTGACAAGCCTCCTCATGACTTCTTGGTCGAGGCTAGGGGTGTAACGAAATCGGTGATTGAGAGTGTGGTCATCATCGTAGAAATAAAGCTCCAAATGCTCCAAAGTAGAGTCACTCAGACCAAAGGAATGTACGTTATGGTAAATTTGTCAATGAGCTCTAAATGTGTACACTCCAGACCTCATGTTGGTTTAGTTCTTGTCAAGACTCACGCCTATGGTAGTAAAGGAGAAGTGACCATTGAAGAATTTAATGTTGTCTTGAAAATGCCTGGCATCGGTATCTGCACTCAACCAGAAACTGCGGAGTTCTGGTGTTGGCTCTAGGTTCGATAGCCTGATTTTACCATTTTGGTAGCAGAACCCCTTTGACTCATACTGGAACTTCTTCGCGATGTAGTGCGCGCAGTTTGGCTCAGGCTTCAACACGTGCGTGCTATTGGGTTTGTTACTATATACACGATCGAAGGGATCCAGGATGTTTGATCTCAAGGGAAAGGCATCAGTTGGCTCATCAAAGTCTGTGTCTTCCATTGCGTTGTCACTTGGAAGGATTTAAAGGGAAGGGGTGATGATAGGTGTTGGATTCTATAAATAGGAGAGACAAATGACGTTTCAAATACCTCCACTAGTGAACATGTAGTACTCCTCATCCATATCGTCCTCAACGATGGTTTCTAGACCACCTGTCATTTTGCATGAGTAGGATAATAATGGTTCTGTAGTTGGGAAGATAAATATAAATGTAAACATTACCATCATCCATAATAATGACTATGTTGGGAGATCAGCAGTAGCAAAGGCATGCGAGATTGATGATGGATTGGCCACCCATGAAGCTTCTAAATGTGGGCATTGCATTGCAATTGATTAGGTGCATGGGGTGTCTCTCCTAGTTGAATAGCTTGCATTACGTTCATGAAGCAATGCTTGCCTCTCCTCAGATGTAATGCTTTGCCTGGCTGATCTTTGATGGGCATTAATCTCACCCCTCTCCTTGACTATTAAACTTTGGGCATGTGCTCTGCGTTGTACATTTATATCCTGCCTCTCTTTGGGAGCCAAACTTTGACTACATGCTCGTGCTCTTTGGCGGGCATTAATCTCTTCCCTTTGTTCAGGTGTTAAACTTTGACGTCATGCTCTTTCACGTTCTTGTCTTGCTAGCCTTTGCTCTGGTGTAAGAGCTGCATACCTAGCATTTTGTCGGTCATGCCTTGATTGTATTTGTTCTTCTGTAAGGGTTGCATTCCTTGCATTGTGTCCATCATGTCTCACTCCATTTTGCTCTGATGTAATACGAGCCTCTGCTTGACCATGACTTGGTTGTGTTTGCTCTAGTGGTATGGTAGCAGAACTCGCTGTCACATCGTGGTCACAATTCCTATCTAAAGTGTGTAGGGCATGTAATTAATTAATAGAATGCGCAACAAGGTGCGTACCATTAGAACATATGTGCATAAAACAACCTACCATTTGAGCAATTGCCTTGTAGTAATATGCCTGTCATGACGGTACTATGAGATGGAAATGTACACAACGTATGTATTTGATTAGGTGCATCTTCATCGTCTGACGATGAAAAACTCTAGCATGCAGCATTGGATGCGTCACATATGAAAATTCCAGTTGGGGCATGTGGTATATTATTGGTGTACGGTCTCTTTGGATCACAATGTTCATCCACCACTGTTTCCATGATAATTCATAAAAAAGCACACACAATTTATTTAGTACACTCGAGTGTTGTAATATAGGCCATGTTAAAAAGGCCCAGCAAAATTGCAACCTTCTTTTCCTTTCTGTGATTGGTTAGATGATGCGACATGTTCACTAAAATCCTTTGTGATCGATAGAGAAATTGATGTGGAGCCCAAAGAAAATATGAGAGACCATGTGGATGTGACTCCATGTTTGTGATGAGTAATTGACACATGTTCTAGAAAGTTTGAGTTTGGTTTGAGTGGTTCGAGCCAAGTCGTTGCATGGTGTAGACGGCTTCGGTCGGGCCTGGTCGAACTAGGTCGAACGTGCTTAAGTCATTTATTCTTCTCGACCAGTTTGGGCTTGTTCGTGCTTAAGTATTTTATCTAATACGAATGTATGTTTACATTATCTCGAGCGGTGCTATGTGATGTGTTTCTTGTCTGTGATGGCTGTAGGACTTGAGGCGGAGTCGTGGTGAGGCATGGGATGACTGGACTAGGCACAGGTGGTGCTGAGGTCGGAGCGGTCGGGATGTGCCAAAGACGGCGAGAACTCGAAGTGGTTGCAAGGCGTGGAAAGCAAGAAAAGAGGAAGTTTCCGGGAAGGAGCGCGAGGGGCAATTTGGTAAAATTGACTCAGGCTCGCGGAAGCGGATGCGGTTCGAGTTAACGGATAAAGCGCTGATTTGTTGGGCTTAGCAGGTAAAGGGAGATGCAAACCCATTAGTGGGAGGCTATATAAAAGGAGGAGTGTCTCCTGCATGTAGTCAATGACTCTGGGTATTAGCTTTGGCTTTGTGTCTCTTTTTGCTTTCTGTTAAGGAGTAGGTGAAATAGAGCAGAGGTTGTTCGGCTGCCTCTTGGTCTAACTGTGTTTAGGGAAGACGGATGCAGTAGCGCTCGCTCTCAATTTCGTATGGGGTGGTCTTGAGTGTGTGCTCTTGTTTGGAGAGATGGCTGTAAGAAACATTCTGTATAAGCATTCCTCTCTTTGTATCAAGATCAATATGAAATTTTGTGTTTGAGTCGATGTGCTTTCCTGCTCTCCATTTCAGGGTTTTAGTTCTCGCTTCTCTGCTTTGGGTCTTTTCTGCTTTTCTCTATTCCTTTGATTCTGAGATGAAGTTTTTGAGTAGCGGCTAAATCTCTCCTCTAAACTGGGTGTATTTTCAAGGCTTTTGACAAGCATATGCCCGAGAGGAATCACTTGAAACATTTTACTTTCAAAGATTTTGATTGCATGCTTCCTCTGTTTCTAGGGTTTCACTATTTGTGAAGGCAAAGCAGGTTTGTGTTCTTGATTTCTTGCATTGAAAAAAGATTTTGTCTCTGCCTTCGTTTTCTGAGGTTGTCTTTCTGCCGAAATCCAAAAGCCCATGAACAAAAGATATGAGATTCTCAAGCTTTCTTCATTTGATCTCAATCTCTGGGCTTCAGTTTTCATGTTCAGAATTTCATTCTTCTCATGAACAAAACCTCATGTTTCTGATCTTTAGGTCTCATCTTCTCCATTCTAAGATGCAGTCTTCTCTTTGGAATGTTTTTGCTCAAAAACTAGTGCTTCTTTTTGCCTGATGGTGGATTTCAGTTGAGGAGTTCCAGACATTTCTGCTTCTCTGCTTTTCAGTTTTAGCAGAAAAGTATTTACTGTTTTTATATTTTTCAGTTACTGGGTAGATGGTCTCTGCCCAATCTTTTCAGTGAACCTCAAGTTGGAAGTAGTTCTTTTAATCTCAATCAGTCCTTTTTCAATTCAGGCTATTCGGCTAGCTATTTTTGGTGGTTTTTCCTGAACCATTCTCTTTTTTGCTTTTGTCAGTTTGCAGTCCGCATGCTGTTTTGTGCTGCTACTCTGAACATTTTTTAGCCTACTATCGGTAGTGAATCTCCTCACTGCAGAACCGAAACAAGGCTTGGCATGGTATTCAGGCAGACCTGAGTTACTATTGGTACAATTTCCTGCTGGTCTCTCTGTTTCGGCTGTATACAACATTGGCTTGCCTTTTCATTTCCCAGTTTCAAGTCTTCTTATTTCCTCTTTTTTCCTTTCATTTTGCTCTTTCGGTCAATGTTTCTATTTCCTACAGTCAGTCTATTATTTTGATTAAAACTCGGATATCTTTGCCCTGGGAAGAGCAACGAAAAGTCGGCATTATCCCTGTTTTTAGATTGTTCTCTGTACTTACTAATCGGGCATCTAGTCTTTTCTGTTTTCAGCTAAGTTCATTGATCTTCTCAGTCATTTCGGCCACATCAAAACTGTGTATCATACATCTGTTAGTTCGGTCCTAGACTCAGTTTGGCTACTACTGAATTTGTGCTTTCGGCTGTTACTAAATTTTTGCTCCTGGTCAGACCATTTACTGAATTCCTTATTTCCAGTCAGACCGCAGTACCCATTGTGGTCAGTCCGGCCATGAGTAACTAATTTTTGGCTGTGTTTACTGCTCATTTCAATTACATTGCTGATCAGATTTTGTGGGCTCTTTCCAATGAGTAACTAATTCTTGCAATTCAATCTTTCCGATGTTAAGGTTCAAGGTTTTCATTTCAATCTATTTTTCTATCAGTGGTTTTAATCTTTGGGAGGTCTTCCGCTCATGTCGTTCGATCTATGTTGGTTTTCAGTGAGCTTTGTATCTACTTCATAGCTTCTATAGCTATCGGAGAAGAGAATTGAGTGGATACTCGGGGACGATTTTTGAAGGCACCATTCACCCCCTTTGTTGTCGTTTCCGATCCTACAAAATATCATTGCCATCAATTTGGTCTATCGATATTTGACCAAGTTAGGAAATAACTGCTTTCAGATGTTGTGCTTACTACTTAGGAAATTTGAGCTATGCTTTTAGTTCAACAAAGTGCTCTGTTCATCAAACACTAAAAAGATCTTTACATTTCATTACAACTGAAAAAATCATTACATTTCAAGTATGTATTGAAATCATGCAACATTTGAAAAGGAAGCAAATCAAATGTGATACATATTATCAAACATGATCTCAAACTAAACATAACATCGATTTTATCTTACATCATTGTTTGATGAGTTTTTATACCAACACGACTAGGCAGTCTCACTGTATCGACCACGTTATTAATCACGTTGACCAGTACGACTACATTTTCGATCGCTGGGGGATCAAGCGGTTGTTACGACCAGGCAACCTCGCCGTATCGACCACATTATCGATCACGTTGACCAGCACGATTATGTTTCTGATCGCTGGGGATCAAGCGGATGTTTCAACCATGCCATATCGACCATGTTTACCAACTAGGCCGATACAATCATGGCTGACCTACGATTCGACCACTTAGGGCATCAAGTATGTTGTTTGAGATCACGTGTGTCGACCATGTTGCACCAATCAGATCAGTTTGACGACGTTGTGCAGTTTGACCACTGTTGCAGATCATCAACAATAGGGCATGGTCGCACTATATCCTCATCCAGTTGGAGATAATGCTTAACAAATCTCTGATATGAATGCAGAGTCTCGGAAGGTAACTAATTTGCACTCAATCAGGAATATTATCTCAATTTAAACGGTGCAACCAACACTGTGTTGGAGCCATGTACAGCACCTATAGCCCCCGCCCATGCCTATAAAAGGAGAGGCAGAAGCAGACACAGAGGGGAAGAGGGAGGATCACAAGAAACAAAAGCAGATCCCCAGACGTAGACACAGAGGCACACCCTTGGACACAGATGTAGAAGTAAAAGCACACCCCCGGACGCAGACGCAGAGAAGCGAAGGCACACCCTGAGATGCAGACGTAGAGGCAGACGCGGGTGCAATCGCAAGGCCAAAACACCCATGGACGGAGAGCAGAGGTGAAAAGAAAGACAGAAGCAGAGAAGGAGAAGCCAGAGAGAGGCCTAAGGAAACGATCATGGCCTCCTACATTGAGAACAGTAAAAATAGTCTCTCCTATCTTTCCTTTCTAGCTAGTTAAGATGCATACAACAAGCAATGACAACGATGGCAATGTCGCCAAGCAACCACAACCACTGCCGATCACTTCTGAAGACGCGCGTGTCTCCGATCGCTTCACAAAGTTGAAGTCCCCATCCACTGCCGATCAATTTCGAAGTCGCGCATGTCTCTGATCGCTTTGCAAAGATAAAGTCCCTAGCCACCGCTGATCGCTTCTAAAGTTGGGTGTGTCTTTAATCATGTCGCAAAGCATGTCTCCAATCACTATGCAAAGTCAAAGTCCCCGGCCGCTGCCGATCACTTCCGAAAGTGGGCGTGTCTCCGATTGTGTCACCAGGCGTGTCTTCGATCACTTCGCAAAGCAAAGCAACCCCGACCGTTGTCGATCGATTTTGATGTCGTGCTTGTCCCCAATCACTTCACAAAGCCAAGGTCGTCGATCATTTCCAAAGTCATGTGTGTCTCCGATCGCTTCGCAAAGCCAAGGTCGCCGCCGATCACTTCTGAAGTCGTGTGTGTCTCCGATTGCTTTTTAAAGATGAAAGCTTCAAATTGCTTACTGAAGTCAGGCCTCCGATTGCTTCAAATCGCTTTGCAAAGATCCAAGCCAGGCCCTTTGACCACTCACAAAGCCGAATGCCTCAAATCGTTCATGTGAGTAGGTGTCTCCGATCGCTTGCCAAAGTCAGGCCTCCGATTGCTTCATGAAGTTGGAGTCTTGTAGGACCGAAATGGCAACAGAGGGGGGGGGGTGAATGGTGCCTTCAAACCGCCCCGAGTATTTTCTCAAAAATTCTTCTCCGATAGCTATAGAAGCTATGGAGCAAGAGGATAAAAAGCTTCACTAAAAACTGAAGAAACAATTAGAAAACCGAGCAAAATAGCGAAGCAGAGAAACTGGAGAGCGGTCTGGCCACAGGTGACCATTCGGTCAGACCACAGGTGAAGATCCGGTCAGACCGAAGGAGAGGATCCGGTCTGACCGGGAACCATACCTGGGCTAAAAACCAAAGCGTCAGACGGCACACAGACTACAGCTACGATAGAGCAAAGAAGTTTAAACTAAAAATAGGAGACTGAAAGCAGCAAGATCTGCAAAGGCCGAAAGCAGACCGGAAACTACAGAAAACAGAAAACTGTAGGCAAATAAGAAGAGCAAAAACAGAAACGAAAAGTGACACCGAAAGCAACCAGAAAACTTGAAGACGACCGAAAGCTACTGATTGAAAAACCACTGGCACAGTAATTACTGAATACAAAATGAAAATAGAAAACTAATTGAACTCTCGCTGCTCTTCTTAGGTTCTTTGATTAAAACTCCAAACTAAATATCAGACCGATCTCAGAGGGAGGGAAAACATACCGAAAGAATAACTCGGCAGCAAAACAATCAGAGCAAGAGAAGGCATTCGCATGCAAGGACTGAAACTCTGAAAAACTAACTGCAAAACCATGAATCAGGCTCTCGGGCAGAGTCCAGAAAATCAACCTTTTGCTGCAGTTGAGATGGCCAAGACAGAATAAGAATCAGAACTCAAGATCAAATCGCACAGGTGAAAACAGAAGCTCCACTGGAAATAAGACAACTAAACTGACAACTGAAAACGCACAGAAACAAATGAAAACTGCAAGAGCGCGTATGACCGACAAGACTCACAAATGAATAATTTGCAAGTCTCGAAACAAATATCTAGAAGATTTAACCACTGCAGCGGAATGACTTCAAGATGCGAAATCACAGTTCGATTGAAGTCTTTCTGCTGCAACTGAGAAGAACGGCGTAGTTGAACTCAACACAGGAGATATGCGAGCCATTCAACCCCCAGACTCAAATTCTAAATTACTTAAGATTCTCAGGTCTTTTGATCAAGGGGCTTTAAACAATGCTTTAACACATCTTCAGAATGAGAGATCACAAAGAAAGGAGTACTTCTTAGCTAAGACTATCAAGTAACTAGATTCCTCTGCTCATGGAAATAGTAAACCCTAGAAATGGGCGAAACAGAGGAAGTCTAGCAAATGATCTTCTGGGAAGAAATGGCTAATAAAAGGTTTGCTCTCAGGAATAAACTAGCCAAATGGCTTTGATGTAGATCCCCAGTTCTGAGCACAATGATTATGTGGCTCCTTGAACAAAGATTCAACTCAAGATCAACAAATCAGAGAAGAATAGAGCAGTGAGTACCGAAGAAAGAATAGGAGCAGACAAACAGATCAACTAAAAACCATAGCGTCTCAATCACAGAATTTCTCACATGGATTCAAAGAGATGAATGATTACAGGATAAAATTGTCTACAGCCATCTTCTCACATCGAGAGCACACAACCAAAAAGCAAATCAAGAACTCAACAACTCACAGACTCTTACACAGAACTGGGACCAAAGCAGACCTGCTCTGCCCAACAACTATTCATACAGGAAATGGAAGAAAGCAAAAACTAATTAAGCCACCAGGGAACAACCCTCCTATTTATAGCCTCAAATTACCGGGTTTGCAATTTTGCTTTATCCATTAGCTCCAACAACTCAACACTTTACCCATTTGCTTCAATCGAACCCGCTTCCTCAAGCGAACCCACTTCCTCAAGCTTGAGTCAATTTTACTGAATTACCCCTCACGCTCCTTCCTAGAAGTTTCCTCTTTTCTTGCTGTCCACGCCTCGCAACCACTTCGAGTCCTTGCCGTCTTCGGCATCTCCCGATCGCTTCAACCTCAGCACCACCTGTGCCTAGTCCGACCATCCCATGCCTCGCCACAACAAGTCCTGCAACCATCACAGACAGGAAAACATCACATAGCACCGCTCGAAACAATATAATCATATATTAGCATCAGAAGAAGGTACTCAAGCACGAAAAACACAAATCAAACTCAAACTGTTCAAACACGTGTCAATTACTCATCACACACATGGGATCACCTCCACATGGTTTCTCAAGTCCTCGACCACTATCGATCGATTCCAAAGTTGGGCCTCCGATCGCTTGCCGAAGTCAGATCTCTGATCGCTTGCTGAAGTCGGAATCTCTGATCGCTTACTAAAGTCGGATGCCTCCAATCGCTCTTCAAAGCTGAACGCCTCTGACTACTCCTCGAAGATGGACCCTCCAATCACTCTTCGAAGCTGAATGCCTCCGACTACTCTTCAAAGCCGAATACCTCTAACTGCTCCTCGAAGATGGTCCCTCTGATCACTCTTTGAAGCCAAACACCTCCGATCGCTCGTCGAAGCCAAACACCTATGACCATCGGCCATCTACAGTTGCTTGCTGGAGTTGGATGCCTCTGACTGCTTCCAAAGATGAACACGATTGTCAGTCATCTACGACCACTTGCTGGAGCCAAAGACTCCGATCACTTCCAAAGATAGATGCCTACGGCCACCTCCCAGAGACGGATGCCCATGATCACCTCCTAGAGTCGAGCACCTCCGACCGCGTGACATAAGTCAAGAGCCTCCGATTGTCTTTTTTCAAAGATGAATACCTCCAACCCCTTACTAAAGTCAAGCACATTCGACCACTCAGTATACTCAAACTCCTTCACTCGAACACGATGATACAATACTCTGATGAGTACTCTGCAAAATCGGGTGCTCCACGAGTGCTTTGCTCGACCTCCCGCTATAGTACTTTTATGAGTACTCCCCTCGATCAATTGCTATAATAATCTTCCGATGGTTTTGACCATGGCGGCGTTGGACCATGGTGACATTTGACCACAGTGAGTTTCAACCATGGCTGTCTCCTGATGTGTTCAACCATAGTGAGTTTCGACCATAGCTATCTTCCGATGTGTTTCGACCATGTAGATTTCAACCACAGACGTTTTCCAATGGGTTTCGACCACAACAGTTTTTTGATGGGTTTCAACTACTGTGACATTCGACCACGGGCGTTTTCCAATGGGTTTTGACCACAGTGGGTTTTGGCCATGGCTATCTTTCGATGGGTTTTGACCACGTGGATTTTGACCATGAATGTTTTCCAATGGGTTTCGATCACATTGGGTTTCGACCGCGACTATCTTCTGATGGGTTTTGACTACTGTGACGGTTCGACCATGGGCGTTTTTCGATTGGTTTTGACCATGGTAGGTTTCAACCACTGCTGTTTTCCGATGGGTTTTGACCACTGTGACTGTTGACCCTAGATGTTTCCCAATGGTTTCAACCGTGTGATTTTCGACCATGGAGATTTCTCGATGAGTTCGATCACAGTGAAGTTCGATCGCTAAGTGCTTCTGATGGGTTTCAACCACAATGGTTTTTGACCACAAGCATCTCTTGATGGATTTCGACCACGGTAGATTTTGACCACAGACATTTCTTGGCAGGCTTCAACTATGATGGATCTCAACCACGGATGGTTTCTGATGGCCATCGATCACATTGATGCTAGACCATGTGTCCTGCTCTACTAATTCTTCCATTTGGGCTAATGCCCACAACATCAATTCTTGCTGCCATTGTTGTTAGATCAGTTATGCTAGACGTTGATCATGCACGCTTCAAATCACTTCTGTTGTGTCCATTCGATATCGACGAGGTCAAATGGCATGGGCGGGCATGGTCAAGTGTAATGACCACGCTAACAATAGCCCCATAGACTGACGAAGCTATAGAAAATGCCAAGCCCACACCTTCATTAATCATTCATCCCTGGCATGGAGAATGTAAAGCGAAGACAGAAGACGACGACCAATGCGCAGCCTAATTGGAGGCATTCTTTGGGTTTACCCCAGGGATGTAATTAATGGAGGGCCTTCCAAGGCCCCGAGAACCAAGACACCACATTGTCTATGTCATATCTGCTACACAAAGCAGGCTACAGAGCGCATATATATAAAGGGATCTTTAATTTTGTTCTTCTCAAATGAATGAATAAAATACATTTTTCCCTATCTTTTATTGTGTTTATGTATTTTTGTGTACTTTAGGACACTGGTACGCCCACATCTTATAACCCCAGGGCCAAAAATCCGTAAGCGATTTCTCGCATCAAACAGTCATCATATATCAAGCAAAGCATGCATGTTCAAACTTGTAAATAAATCAAATCAGAACATACAATGGAACACTAAACTTTACACAAATAGCAATGTTCTGTATAGTGCATTCCTTATGGTTCCAATTCTCTTCATGATTTTTTTTGTCTGATTCTTCTTCTTTTTTCATGTGGACAAACATGCCTGACAGTTGTAGGATTTGACCATTAGTTGCCAATGTGTGTAGAAGAATATAGCTAGTTGAACTCAAGATATCCTTAATTGTATTCTGAAAAATCAAACCCCGAAAAATGGTCCAGACTCATTACTTTGGTAGTTCAATTCATTTTCTATAACACTTGTATTGCATATTAAATCAGTATCTACTATTGACATTAAATCTATAACTGCTCTATTACATAAATGGAGTACAAAAGTGTGTTGAGTGTACAAGGTAGCATTATCAGACAAATACTTTGTAATACAAATAGCTTAGATAAAAACTACCTAAGAGAAGAAGATATGTCATGCACTTCCAACACAATTTCAGAAACACTAGATAGGAAACCAAGACTTGTTGCAACAGAATATGAAACAAAACAAGAACTAACATGCACTGAAAGGACAAAGTAGAAGGTGTGCTCAGGATACATGAACATACGCAGAAGAACAGTAGAGTTGAATTTGACTAACCTTATAACCAGTTGGTGGGAGAATAAATTCAATCAGCTCGAGAAGGATATGCACAAGGGTACGAGAAGAGAAGCTGAATGGAGAAATATATGTCTATATTTCTGGATTGAGAGTAGATCCTACAAATAAGTTGTGCATGTAATTAAACATGTGATGAGTCTACATTAAAATATATCTTCTAGGAATCTTACATCAAGGAAAAAGGAACCTTTTTCAATTGATCCTCAAGTTCATCCCTTAGTTTCTCCAATTCAGTAATCCCATCTAGAAACTCCTTTATCAGGCCATAAAAAGAAAAGAAAATTAAGGATATTACATTTAACTATAACATAAGCAAGGTGGAAGATAGAACAAAGCATTTAACCATAAGCATATTTGTTTTGCAGCACATATACACAAACATGAATAACTTTAGACATATTTTTGGGCAGAACCTTAATTTCTGCTATATGACACAACAAGTTAATGTGTAAGTATATTCATGTATAATTGTTGTATAACAAGATGGATTTAGCTGGGTACTCTTGAGTGTCTGCTAGCTTTTACAGTACTATGATATTCTATTTCGTAATTTTGACATCTGAAGAAATTGCAAAATACCATGTTTGATCATAAAATTTTTTAGAAGCATAGGGCAAACTCTCAGTCCCATTTTAATTAAATGTAAACTATGAGAGTAGCAGTTTAAGCCCAGCCATCACATGAAGCAACAATCACTCACATTAGGATGCAACATTATGAAATACTGACCCACCAAGACACAAAATTACCAAATACTGACCCTTCCATCTTTTATCAGGATGCAACATTACCAAATACTACCCCTTCCATCTTTTACCACCCGGCTAAACAAGTTAAAGTATATATGAGCCTGGTAATTCCCCCCACTTACACCTCTTGATACAAAGCACTTGAAGACCCCTGTATCTGTATACACATTAGGATTGTTTGACAACAAATTTATCGTGTTTTAGATATAAGTTGAAAATAGATTGTCCAATAATGTTTTTCTCTATTTTTAGAACTCCAGTTGTGTGCATAACAGCTCCAACAAGTCTTGTCCCTAGCTTCCCTGCTGTGACTGTCATAGAAAGGGCCTATCGATGCTTCAAGATAGCAAAAACATAAAATGTGCATACAACCTTTCTATGTGCCAAGTAACACCAATTTGCATCACATATCAGGAAACAGAATTTGAATTGTAATTGCTCTATTAGATCAATTATTCTTATTGTGGGGATCTTTGGTATTTCAGATACCAACTCTTGATATTCATTGTTCCATACAAATAGGGAAACACCCAAATAATAGCCAGTTCTACATACAACTTGAAATGACTTAGAAGACAAATGCTTAACACTACAAATTATTCATATAGGTCAAACGTCTCAACAAACAAATAAAAAAGACACATCAATAGAGGAAAATTAAGGTGTGTTGTGCATTGCAAATGGTACAAGGAGGCAGATAATTACTCGAGAAAATGGGTAGCACATGTGTAGTGTAGACTTGCATTGTTAGTCCATAACAATCAAAAGTTTTTGTAACCAAGTTATACAATAAAGCTAAAGTTACTTTACAAACTGCAATAGTAGAAAATGAGTGAAGTGCACCAAAGGTAGTAAAACTTGAATATAATCTCAATTGGTACATGGATCATGGCGCTATTACTGACTGTATGCACCTTTAAATGGTTGATGGTTGATTGTTCACAATAGCGGTACAATGTCCCTTATTGACTCTTTAGCTGTCAATAGCAGTAATATGATTTTCAGTTTAGGGTTCTTTTAGAAATCTACCTGTTGCCAATTCATTATCTAGTACCAAAATGTTACTCAAGAAGGATAAGTTGACTACATAAAAAACTGCAAAATCAATGTATTAAAAGTGATATAATTAAGGGAAGTGAATAACTCAAAAGTTCAAATAACAAATCACTTCATATTCCCAAATACACCTCTTATTCATCTTTGAGTTTAAGTGACAATGTTTTATTTAATGCATAATTGTTCACAAGCCACATCCATTTATGCATAGTTTGAAATTTTAAACCATCCTGGTGGATAAAGGCAAAGATATGATGGCATGTATGCTCTCAGAACTCCATAATAAACATGCGTATCCACTTTCTTGTAACATGCAATTTTGAAGAAAAGAAGGTACATATATAACTGGACAAGCACAAGGACTAGCACAGACACAAGGCATATGTTGGCATACAAAAATGGAAAAGGCATCTAAAATGCCAATCTTGGATAGGGAGGCATTCCTCGATGGTTTGACATTTTAATGTGTTCTTTTCTAGGTTAAGAGCACATTTAGGTAGTTTGATGTGTGCCCATCCTTGGTTGCCGAATGGAATTTCATGTGTTTACTGATGAATGTTGTAGCTGTTAGTGTTCAATAGGTGCATTATAAGCTCCTTAATCTATTCTATTAAAAACCAAAAACTGCTACAACTTGAATAGGTGGTGCTCGACATCAATATCAAATCAAACTAATCCATTATTCAATTGGATATCCTAAATTCTATTGTCAAATTAATACTTGCTGCCTTACATGACTAAACTTAGTTGTGGAAGGTTGGTATTTCATCAGAAGTTTAGAACTATTTTTCTATTATATTAAAAACCAAAAACTACTGCAGCTTGAATAGGTGGTGCTCAACATCAATATCAAATCAAACTAATCCATTATTCGATTAGACATCCTAAGTTGTATTGTCAAATAAATACTAGCTGCCTTGCATGACTAAATTTAGATGTAGAAGGTTGGTATTTCATCAAAAGTTCAGAACCATTTTTTTAGAGAAAAAAGACAATAAGAGTAAATGTGGCGTGACTAAGTGCATTGATAATATGGTGGTACTCACCTTGCCATTGTCGTAGCAAAGAAATGAAATAGGAGATGTTCCCTTTGAAACCTTGTTCACATTGGAGACTCAAGCATGTCAGACCCAGATTTTACAATCCGAAATCCTCAGGGATTCCACCGCACTATTCCCTGAATCAGTAGATAGTGCTCACAGATACAGTACTGGACATCAAGATACATATCATGCGGAAGCATAATTAAAATAATAGACTTCTCATGGGCCGATTAGGACGAAATCATTAAATTGCAGTAGCGGAAGAACAAAGCACACAGGTGGGACCCTCAGGACGTGCCCACAGGCAACCAACTGCAGGGTTCGCGACCTAGTTCTTGACATCTTCATCTTCACCATTCATGACCAAGTGAAATGCTGAAGCATTGCAAGCTGACTCCTGGTTCTGGATTAATTGTGAGAGCGAGAGTGATGAGGCGATGGGGTCCCGATCTTCCGATAGGATGATAACTTCGATTTGGAGGAGAACGACTTTGATGATGCAGGCTTCTAACCGGCCATGACCAGAACACCAAGCAATCGCTCAACCACACTCCAAATCGTTATCAACCGTGCCAAGAACGCGGTTGACCTGACCACGAAGGTCTATTCCTACATGCAATCGAAGAACACGCAATAACAAGATAACGAGCAATCTGAAATAGCAAATATTTACATTGAGTTCAAAAGGTCTAATCCTGCATGCAATTGAAAGTTATGCACATTTGAAGTTGGGCCTGTCAGGCTGAATCCGAATTGATCTGGAGGCCAAATTGGATTCCAAAACCTGTCCAACTTGAACCCTTGCTTCAATTGGTTCTAAAGTGATGTGGTGCTACAAAAAAATATTTTTTCATCGTTAGGTAGCATCATATTCTCATTTAAAATATGTTGAAGTTGAAGAAACGAATTCACCTTTAGTTCAATCTTGATATTGGCCGCTATGGTCATATGTGTTGGTGGTGTGGTCACATCATCCTCCCCTTCTTGACAGAAAACCGTCCTCGGTTTTAACATATGTGCAATGTCACGTATTGCATGATCTTGATCATAAATCTTGGTACGTGATAACAAACGCAACAAACTCTCATTATGTAATATCATAAGTTCTTTATCAAATAAAGTAAAATCTCTTTGAAATGAGCTCACCTGATAATTTAAGTGATGCGTAGGAGCTCTTGTAATTGGAACAACAAGTATAGCAAATATGGTTGTATCCATAGGGTACATGTTCTTATCATCCTCCTCTTCTTGCAAACAAAGCCGTCCTCAGCCTTTGATAAGCTGAAAGTATGGTAACAAAGAAGGCAAGGTGTATGCATGGTATATGTATATGTCATCCATTTTAACAATTCTTCGTTGTTGCACAAGTAATATTATAAAACTGCAGCGATCATAAAAGCTCATCATATTATTAACCCAAGAGTAATCATATATGTTAATGAGCAAATCAAAATTTCTCACACATCAATTATTGCAACTAGTTTTGTAAATGTAAGTGAAACACTTATGCAATTCAAATCTCTGATGTTGTAAACTTGCAGTAGTGGCACATATAGGCAAAGCTACAACTTTTGGAATCAAGTAAAGTTCATCCATATAATCATATCTCAATGGAACAATAGCAAATTCATCTAGCATTTAATGAGTACTAAATTTTACTTCTCTCTCACATTGAACATGATTCAGCATACAAGAATTGTTGTCCCAAACAGCAAGTTTCAATTCATCCATGTGATCGCAAGTTATGCATACACCATAATCTCCAATCAAATTAAACTTATACCCAGGGGTGTAGGCACTAAATAAGAATTTCGAACATGCAAGTTCAAAAACTTTCTCCATAGCATGTGACAATTTCATAGGTAGATCCAACATGATGTAATACAATGAATTAGCAGGAGAAATTCTAGTCAAAATTTCTTTATATGTTATTAATTCGACATGTGCAAAATTATGAGAATTTAGACCAGCACATGGTTCATTTAAGTCAACACAAGGAATATCAAAAGATTGCACTACAGCAGGTATATACTCACAAGGTTGCTCTATGTCTTGTTGTAGCACCAAATCAGTACCTTTGTCATTATCATTTTTCACTAAGTTTTGCTCTAAAATAGCATGAACAGTGGATAATTGTAATCCCTCAGAAGCATACTCACCGTGAGCGATGATAGCACCATGTTCTTTACCTTTTTGGCTCTCTTTAGATGATGTAAGTGCATCCATCTCCTTATCTTCATTCTCAACCAATGGGGTCAGTGATTCAATCAATTCATGCTCCTCTTCGGTATGGTTCTCAACTACCTGCAAGTTGTTAGTCACAGAAAAAGGCACAAACACAGGTTTGTTCTCATGTTTCTTATCATCAAGCACTCTCAATTTCTCGTTAATCTGACTTTCAACCTTACAAGCAAGTATAAACAATTGAGGGAGAGAATTATATTCTTCGTGAATAAGAAGGTTCTGAATTTCTTTATTAAGCCCACATAAGAATCTATTCTCTATAGCTTCAGCATGTTCCTCTAAGCCACAACGTAATAAACGAGTTTTGAATTCATGATAATATTCCCTTACAGTTTTACTTCATTGTTTTAAACGTTGCAATCTAGCTAGTAAATAATCAGCATGGTTTTTAGGAACAAATTCATCTCTCATAAGTTTTTTAATGCATTCCAAGTTTGAGGCACTCTACCATGCCTACCAAAATACTTCCACCAAAGTCTTGTATCATCAATAAAAACACTAGTGGCAGCTCTAATCTTTTGCCTATCAGACCAATCATAATATTCAAATGCTTTGTCTAAAGCTATCTCCCAGTCAATATAAGCATCAGGATCAAATTTACCAAAAAAGGATGGCAAAGTGATTTTAGTTTTACTGGATGTACTATCACAATCATATACCTCCCATGGTAAAGAAGATTGTCTCAAGCGTGCATCTTAGGCAACAAATGCAGCACCGGCATCGCATTTTTGTCTCTCATTATCATCTCCCTCCTCACGATTTTGGCCCACATCGTGGTCATACTCGTGTCCATTGTTTGGTGACTGATTCATCAGTCTTTAAAGGCATGCAGTGAGTGCTGCAATACTCTCATTGATGGAGCGCTGCAATGTATCTGTCGTAGCTTGAAGCTTCCTATCGATGTCCTTATTAATGATAGCGCGTTGTTCATCCAAGAGCGTCATGAGCTCTCCCTTTACAATACACTCTTGCTCATCAGACAACTCACCTGCCATGGTTAGTAGAAACAAAAGACAACACAAATGTATTATCCCTATCAACTACTAGGTGGTGGAGTTTAACAAGTCACACATCTCCCAAAGTCTTATCAAGCTCTTACAAGTTCTTACCAATGCAAACAAGTGGTGCAACCGGTGGCTGGTTCGTGATAACTTGACTCAAGTGATGTGTATAGCGATTACAAGGGACGGTTCAACGTGATCTGCTCGGTTAGTATAAGGTATAGCTTGGAAGGCTCGATATGTAGCAATGGAGACCAATCAGTTAATTTCAGAAATTGCATAGAATTGAATTATAGTTCGTATCAAGCATTTAGTTTAGCCTATGCTGCTGATCAAACAAGGATAAATGAAGGCTAAACAAGTGTATAACAAAGTATATGAGTGGTAGACAGAAGAAAATTCAATAGGATGCAATTTGGAGTGAAAAGCACAAGTATTAACCCAAATATGAAAACTGAATATTTCTGTCCACTGGACAGCACGTCAGTCTTTTGGCCGTAACTTTTTGTCAGATGCCTCTTTTTTACTGATTATTTTTTCTCTATTTTCTGATGGCTTTTTCTACAGATTTTCTTTTAGGTACAACTTCCAAAACCCGACACAGAAATTCGCACAAAAATCAAAACTGCTGACTTTTGCAGATTCAAAACAGATAATTGGGTCAACTTTAACCGCTTATATCTCTTAACTGCCTTGCTGGAATGATGTTAAATTTACAGATAGATGGATAATGAATTTCTGAATCTAATGGTGGTGGTCTCACTCAAAAATAATCTCGGAATCAAAAGTTATGGTGTTTTTGGTGGCAGCTATAGAGAAAGGAAAAATCAGCTGAATTGGAATTAGTGTTTGGGGTGGGGAATTTTTCTCTTGTTTGGATTTTTAATGGAACAAAGATATGACCAGCAACTAGACAATGCTAAGATGGACACAAATTCAATTTACCAAATCAAAACTAACAGATTGAAATGCACAACGGGGTTTGGACATCGGAAATTAACTCTTTTTGTGGGGTAATTTTTTTCTAGACTATAGAAAATAAAAACCAATCTACTAACTAGGGATACAAGAAATTCCTACCGGTCAACTGAAGCTCTGATACCAATTGGTGAGGCGATGAGATCCCGATCTTTTGATAGGATGATAACTTCGATTTGGAGGAGAACGACTTTGACGATGAAGGCTTCTAACCGGCCACGACCAAAACAACAAGCTATCGCTAAACCACACTCCGAGTCGTTATCAACCGTGCCAAAAACGCGATTGACCTGACCACGAAGTTCTATTCCTGCATGCAATCGAAGAACACGCAAGAACAAGATAACGAGCAATATGAAATTGCAAATATTTATATTGAGTTCAAAAGATGGGATTCCGTAGAGATTCTTTATGGTTGGTCTAGTTGACACAAGCGAAGAATAAGAGTTTTCACCATGGAAAAACTAAGCAAACGAAATCCAAACAAACTAGAAGGGTGCAGCCTCCTTAAATAGGGGTGGGAAAACCTCACAAAACTAAGAAAAATGGGGTGGTACTATTCACAATACTGTTTATGTGAACAGTAATCTGTGAACAGTATTGGCCTGGCGAGGGAGGGCCTCCCCCCTTGGGCCCAAGCATTACAAGGCCCAATTTGGCCCAAACAGGTGACGCAGCATATTGTTTTGATGATTACATTTTGCACAGGAGGAATTTGAAGTTGAGACTAGATCCATTGTAAAGAGGACAAGAAAATCTTTCCAACAAGTACTCGTGGAGCTCAAACAGACTCCGCATGTGAAAGGTATGCACATTTGAAGTTGGGCCTGTCAGGCTGAATCCGAATTGATCTGGAGGTCGAATTGGATTCCAAAACCTGTCCAACTTGAACCCTTGCTTCAATTGGTTCCAAAGTGATGTGGTGCTACAAAAATATATATTTTTCATAATTAGGTAGCATCATATTCTCATTTAAAATATGTTGAAGTTGAAGAAACGAATTCACCTTTAGTTCAATCTTGATATTGGCCGCTATAGTCATATGTGTTGGTGGCGTGGTCACATCATCCTCCCCTTCTTGATAGAAAACTATCCTCTGTTTTAACATATGTGTAGTGTCACGTATTGCATGATCTTGATCATAAATCTTGGTACATGATAACAAACGCAACAAACTCTCATTATGTAATATCATAAGTTCTTTATCAAATAAAGTAAAATCTCTTTGAAACGAGCTCACCTGATAATTTAAGTGATGCGTAGGAGCTCTTGTAATTGGAACAACAAGTACAGCAAGTATGGTTGTGTCCATAGGGTACATGTTCTTATCAGAGGGTGAGCACAAACCACCGTGCTCCGTGAGCCAATACACAGGATGCAAATAGATATCATACATGGCTTATCAAAGGAAGGCTTGGGTTATTTTATTTGCCATAATCGCATTTGAAATATGATACATAGAAATTTCCTGAGACCTAGCAGCTTTAACTAAAACATATTTTTATCATTGTCTGAAATAATGCAATAATAATAGTGATCTAGATTCTATCCACCGTTACATGGCATACGCACCATATACTAGCTTTCAGTGTTATAGCCGCTTACCTTATCACTGGGACGACACCCAGGGCAATTCAAACTAGGGCTTTCCACTGCCCTCCACTTTTCCAATCCACCCACAAAGCATTTTGAAACAGAACTATATCCAGTAAGGTTCCCATGTCCGCCCTTAACCGTGGGCACGGCTATTCGAATAGTTTTGACTCTGCAGAGTTTGCACACTTTACCCACAAAAGATAATCTGCTCATTGCCCCCACATGATTCCATGGCCATGCGGTTGAGTAGATCATCACAAGGCTGTTACAATGCATTGTTCCTAGTAGAGTTACGTCCGCTAAGGTTTTACTCCCTTCGGGGTATGACCACCCTTTCAGAAGGCTCGTCTTGCGTCGTCACGTCAGAGGATGTGGCATCCTCTGCCCGCCCGTGGTCACACCGGCGCAACCCTTACTAAGTCGATGCAAATTAGTTAGCGCTGCCTACATTTTGCCAGCTTGTGGTTGTACTTTTTTTGTACAGGAGGTCATGACATGATTCGGTCCTTAGGGTTATCTAGATGGTTCTACCACTTTCCATTTTGTGCTTCCACTGCACCACACACACCCTCGAACCATCCGCCCAGATATTTAAGCAAGTTGGGATTTTGGGAACATAAAATAATCATACCAACATATACCAGTCATTTCCACCATGACTTCCCAAACCAGTTTCTCATGATAAAAAGTGATGCTTGGGGCACTTTGGTGCCCTCGAATACCTAAGCAGTACTAAGCATGGTATATAATTAAGGACTTATTTTTGAAAGTTTTACCATTGTAATCTTGCTAGGGTGACAAGGTTCACATATGTTCCAAAGGAGGTATAATACAAACAAGTCAAATAATGGGTATAACTAAAATCTTAAAACAAACATATATTTGCATCTAAAATAACATCATGCAATTTTGATAATTTAAACAAAAATAATTTGCAGAAATGTAGGTTCAACATGATCAAAGTATTGACTCTCCTTGCGCGGTTTACCGTGGTCTTGAGCTCACACAATGCTTTCGCTTGAGCTTCTGGTCTTTATCTTCGCTTCGCTCTTTATCACGCTTGATCCCTTGATTCTTCAGGACTCCAATTTCTAATTACGTGCTAGATGATTGAATACAAATAAAGGTAAATAACTCAAAAGATCCACATAAATCCAAATAAACTCAATTTAGTTTTATTATGAGTTAATGGGTGATTCGGGTGATTTGAGTTAAGGTCGGTGGTAAAATACGATGACTCGATCTTTTTATTAATAATCTCTTTTATTATTTTTTGTATTTATCAAGGAAGTTCCATGAGTTAGGTTAGACCTATGAATCGGGGTACAAGTCTAGCTGGGTATCATTTTGTCGAGCGTTAATATTTAGGGCATATGTGATAAATAAGCGATGTATACAATTTTTTTAGCCTACCGAGTTAGTCTTATAGTCTGTGTATATAGCATTTTGTGGTACAATATTTTATGCACCCTTGGTTATTACTTGTCATAACTTAATTGGATTTAGGACCTATTTGTATGGTTCCTAGCTTGTTATTCCATGCTCAACATTATTATTTATTAAGCCTAATGTTAGGATTTAATTACTGGCACCATTATCATTTTATCTACACTTTAGTTATTTTTAGGCTTAGCTTTATTTTTACTTTAAATTTATTTGTCTAGCATGGCTTGTTATACGGGTTCATATTTTAATGTAGCTATTTAAGTAAATCTACCAAGGAGATTTGTTTAATGACGATATGTTAAATGTTAGGGCATATATCATAATTAAGGGTAATCTATTTTTGAATATTTAACCAAAGTCATGTTTCTTTATGATTGCTTTGAACTAATAACTAGCCTTTTAGATGATTGCTCAAACCATATTAATTAATCATATATGAACTAATCAAAATTTAAATCTTAAATAACCTCATTTATATTCTAGTTAAATTTTATTAGCTTCTCTAAATTATTCCCTAATTTTCCTTGATTTTTATTAATTAAAATGAGCTACAAAAAATAGAATAAAAATGTGGGGAAAATGTGCAGCCAACTGGAATCGAACTCAGGACCTCGGCTCTGTGTGTGTTAGGCGCGCGCTGCTAGCCAAATGGGCCTAAGGCCTGGGCTGACTTAACCGGAGGGGGAAAACCAGATGAGCCGAGGAGTGGCTGAGGCAAAAACAAGGGAAGTCACCGGCGCACGGTGCTGGGCTTACCGCCGGTGGAGGCTGGCCGGACCGATGGTGGAGGTGGTCAAAATGGATTGTATGGGGCTAGTGGAGACCAGGGGAAGTCATGGCTTTGGTTGAGAGGCGTCGTAGGCGGCTGGCATCGACGTGCGGTGACCGAAGGTGAGGGCCGAAGATGGAGACAACGCCAGAGATGACGGGGAGGGAAACGGAAGAAAGCATGAGCTGCAGGAGGCCAAGGGGAAACTCACCGGCAAGTGGGCAGGGCCGGAGGGGGGACCAGGATGGGCCGACGGCGGAGACCATGGGTTGCACCAGTATGCTCATGGCGCCGGCGAGCTAAGGTGAAGTGGAGCCACAACCCACAGGCAGTGAAAGGGAGTAGGAGGGAGGAGAGGAAATGGGTCGGATGGCCCGAATGCATTTTTTTCTCTTTTTTTGTTTTTTAATTCATTGATTTATGTGTGCACATGGATGTATATGTTTTTCACATTTCTGTTCCTTTATTAATTTTATTCAATTTTATCCTTTTGTTGCGAGCCTTACCACATATTCATTTATTTACTTTTGTAGAGTACCCTATATATTTATATATATGTATATGCATATTTCTTTCACGAAGTTTTTGTTTACTCTTATTATCATTACTAATCCTCAAATAAAACTTTATATTTTGGGTTCAAGTTGTACTCCCCTTTTTATTGGATCATCTTTTCATATTCGACTTTTAAAACATTCATTTCTATTATTTTCATAAGTCTGTCATAATTTATCATTTGTTTAATTCTCCCTGGATTTTCTTCATTTATTAGAACCTCAACTGAAATTTAGAGAAACACCATAAAATCCAAATTTCAAGAAAATTCATTCCAAATAATTCAAGAGCTTCACATTTTCAATTTTCAATTTTTGGGATGTTACTAACACCAGTGGTTTTGCAATATGAGCAAGAAATAGTAGTAGGTAAGAAGAGATGGGAGACCGAGAAGAACATAAGGTTGTGTTTGGTTGCAAGGACAAGGTGGGATGGGATGGACCTGTTTTTGTAGGTGTTTGGATAGGAGACAAGCAGTATTCCTTGTAGATCTGGGACCAGGCAATCCTCTTTTTTTCAAGGGACGGAGTCATCCCGAGCCATTCCTCTCACCCCACCGAAAACAATCACCGCTCGTGGTAGGAACTTCCTTGGGATGGCCCGATCTTCTCGACAGTAGGTCGAAGAACCGAGGATAACTTGCTGCGAACAGCGGGTAACTAGCTTTATACCTGCCAAGGTTGGATGCGACCAAACGACGGGGAGAGAGACACCGAAACCTTGAGGACTTGACTCGATCTCGAGCGACCGCAGAACCACAATCCGGGACTAACCCACACAAAGGCCCGAAAGCCTAGAGCACGAATTAGGGGATCCCAAAGGGATCTCTTCACGAGTCCAAGAAGAACAAGGAAGAACAATGGTGTGAGTAAGACACTTAGCAGCTCGGCTGCAAAACTATGGTTTATCAAATGATTCAAAGCTGCCAATTGTTTAGATACAAGGGGTATTTATACTAGGAACAACCCTCCTAGTTGAGTGTGAAAAGGAATTGGAATTTCTGAAGGTAGGCTAGGTGAAAGGTCTCCACGAGATGAATTCCCGAGGAGGTCTCGCGTGACTGTTAGCCTTCTGAGCAGTCTCCACTAATTCGATCATAACTTCTTATTGGAAAGTCCAAATGACGTGGGGTTTGTTGCATTGGAAACTAGACTTGATAAGCTTTCCATCAAGTACTCATGGACCCCCAGAGCCTTCGGAAAACAAAAGGTATGGTTGCTTCTTTGTGGCTGTAGGTGCTGTCAGCCAGGTGGTCTGATCGTAGCATTGTATTTGTTCCTCATGCCAAGTAGCTTCCTCCGCTTCATGTGTAAACCTAAGTAACATCAATGTAGAACATTTAGGTGGTATAACATCCTGAGATATGTTGAAATCAAAATCAGCTAGGAATGAATTCACCTGTTCTTGTATTTTCTTGGCACGACTTCGTGTAAGTGGACCTTGATTTGTATCCTTTATGCTTGATGGTGAATAGTTGATATGTGATGGAACATGCTGAGCTGGGATGTCCTCATCATCCTCCCCCTCTTGAAAAGGAGTCGTCCTCGACTCTTCTGGTCCAAAGAATGGAGACAGATCGGAGACATTGAAGGTTGAGCTTACACCATACGTACTTGGAAGTTCAATTTCATATGCATTGTCATTGATCTTGCGGAGCACTTTGAAGGGACCATCGGCACGTGGCTGCAGCTTGCACTTGCGTTGTTCAGGGAAACGGTCCTTGCGCAAATGCACCCAAACTAAGTCTCCTTGTTCAAATAACATCTTCTTACGTCTCTTGTTGGCACGTTTCATGTACATCTTGGTCATCTTTTCTATGTTTTCTTTTGCTCGATCATGAAGCTTCTTGACAAATTCTGCACGTTTGCTTGCATCAAAATTTACACGTTCCTGCATAGGCAAAGGCAAAAGATCGATAGGAGCAGTAGGTTTGAAACCATATACAATCTCAAATGGACAAAACTTAGTGGTCGAGTGTACTGCCCTGTTGTATGCAAACTCCACATGAGGCAAGCTTTCCTCCCATAATTTCAAATTTTTCTTGAGAACAGCTCATGGCGAGTGTCGACAATGTTCGGTTCACAACTTCAGTTTGACCATCAGTTTGTGGATGGCATGTCGTAGAGAACAGCAATTTTGTCCCAAGTTTTCCCCATAAGGTCTTCCAAAAGTAGCTCAAAAACTTGGTGTCACGATCTGAAACAATGGTCCGCGGCACGCCATGAAGTCTTACAATTTCCCTGAAAAATAATTCAGCAATATATGAAGCATCATCGCTCTTATGACAGGGAATGAAATGAGCCATCTTGCTAAATCTATCAACCACAACAAAGATGGAATCCCTCCCCCTCTTAGTTCGAGGTAAACCAAGAACAAAATCCATTGAAATGTCTTCCCAAGGTACACTAGGAATAGGTAGAGGGGTGTACAAGCCATGAGGGTTCAAACGGGACTTAGCTTTGTGGCATGTTTCGCAGCGCATGACATATCTCTCCACATCGCGTCGCATCTTCGACCAAAAGAAGTGATCAACCAACACTTGTTCCGTCTTTTAGCACCAAAATGACCCATAAGCCCACCGGCATGAGCTTCTGCACAAGCATGAGACGAGCAGAACATTCGGAATACAAAGTTTGTTAGCCGAAACAAAAATCCATCATGTAAATGAAACTTTTCCCAGCCCTTTCCATCATTACATTTGGAATATGGTTCAGCAAAATAAGGATCAGCAATATACAAATCTTTCACATTTTCTAATCCAAGAATTTTAGCATCAAGTGATAAAGCAAAGCATGGCGTCTAGACAAAGCATCGGCTACAACATTATCCTTCCCTTTTTGTACTTAACAATGTAAGGAAAAGACTCAATGAATTCACTCCACTTAGCATGTCTTCGGTTTAGTTTTAGTTGGCCCTTAAGATGTTTCAAGGATTCATGGTGGAGTGTATCACAAATTCTTTGGGCAAGAGATAATGTTGCCAAGTTTCCAAACTTCTTACAAGAGCATATAATTCTTTATCATAAACAGAGTAATTTAGAATTGGACCACTTAGCTTTTCACTGAAATATGCAATAGGCATACCTTCTTGCATGAGCACGCCACCAATCCCCACACCACTTGCGTCACATTCAATTTCAAAGGTCTTACCAAAGTCAGGAAGTGCAAGGAGTGGTGCAGTTGTCAACTTCATTTTCAGATCCTCAAATGCCTTCTCTTGTGCCTCACCCCAATGGAATAGCACATCTTTCTTTGTTAATTCATTGATGGGTGCAGCAATGGTACTGAAGTCTTTCACAAACCGACGATAGAAACCTGCAAGTCCAAGGAAAGCTGCGCACTTGGCTCACATTCTGTGGAGGCAACCATTCACGAATAGCTTTTATCTTTTCTTCATCAACTTCGACACCTTGACCTGAAACAACAAAACCAAGAAAGACTACCTTGTCGGTGCAAAGGTGCACTTGGCAAGGTTAGCATACAAGCATTCCTTTCTCAAAACACATAGCACACTTGCTAGATGTTCAATATGTTCTTCAAGAGACTTGCTGTAAATTAAGATATCATCAAGTAAACAACAACAAATTTGCCAATAAAAGCTCTAAGCACATGATTCATCAATCTCATGAAAGTACTTGGTGCATTTGTCAATCCAAACGGCATCACCAACCATTCATACAACCCAAATTTGGTTTTGAAAGCAGTTTTCCACTCATCTCCTCTCTCATTCGGATTTGGTGATAGCCACTTCTCAAGTCAATTTTTGTGAAAATGATAGCACCACTAAGCTCATCAAGCATGTCATCCAGTCTAGGTATTGGATGTCTATATCTTATTGTTATGTTATTGATAGCTCGGCAATCAACACACATTCTCCATGAGCCATCTTTTTGGAACTAAAATAACGAGGACAGCACATGGTGAAAGACTTTCTTTACATACCCTTTCTCGATCAACTCTTGAACTTGGCGCTGAATTTCCTTTGTTTCCTCCGGGTTGGTGCGATACGGGCTCGGTTTGGAAGTGGGGCACCGGGGACAAGGTCGATTTGATGTTCGATTCCTCTCTTAGGTGGCAGCCCTGGTGGTACTTCATCAGGAATACATCCTTATATTCCTGCAACACATCATAAACAACACTTGGCAATATAGAGGGTAAGTTGTTAGTGGAAAGAAAATTGTCCTTGTACAGAGTACAAAGAACATGGCATTGGGTTCACTCAATTCTTTTAAATCCCCTTTCCTAGCCATCATGACTAATCCCTCTTTTCCCATTGGCTTGGTTCTTTGTAGCTGTGGAGTTTTATTTGGCTTTGGATTCACTACCTCACTATGTTTGTGGGTCACTCGTAAGTGGTTCTCACTCTCTCGCTGTTTTCTTTTTACATCATCCTTCAATATCTCCTCCGGTGTCAAAGGAAGTAAAGTGATTCGCTCTCCTTTGTACATGAGAGATAACTTGTCGGTTCAACCAAAAATCTGAACATCACGATCATATAACCATGGTCTTCCTAGCAGCAGTTGGCATGCTTGCATAGGCACCACATCACACTCCACATGATCATTATACTTCCCAATAGAGAAAGGAACTGTCACAACATGGTTTACACGTAGCGTACCACAATCATTAAGCCATTGCATCTTGTATGGAGTAGGATGGCGCCGCTGTTTTAACCCCATTCGCTCAACCAATTCTTGACTTGCAATATTGTTGCAGCTGCCATTATCAACAATAATTCTACACAACTTGTCCTTGATCATGCCTCGAGTATGGAAGAGATTGTGTCGCTGTCCATTCTCTTCTTTTTCAGCAGTAACACTAAGCACTCGAAGAGAAATAAAGCAATTATTATCACCTTCGTCGGGTTGGATCTCACTCCCATCATTGCCCACTGTTTCCTCTTGTATGCCATCTTCTTCTTGCTCACTTTCAGATTCCCACTCGCCTAGCTCATTCACAAACATGGTTCTTCTACTAGGACATTCAGCAGCGACATGTCCTCGGCCTTTGCATTTGTGACATACAATCTCTCGGCTATGTGAAGATGATGTTGCAGCCAAGCGACAGAGGATGCTGCTGTATGCGGGCAGCAGGGTGTTGATTTTTGTTGCGTTGTAGGTGAAGAGGCCGAAGAGAGTGTAGACTTTGCAGCAGCAGTAGATGGTGAAGACTGGCGGCAATGCCTTGAGATCGATCACCAACAATAGAAATCTTGGGCTGCTGCCGACGCCATGGAGCTGAAGTGAAAGCGGCTCCCTAAGAACGTCTATGTCCCTCTCGTTGAATCTTCTTCTCCGTGACGCATTGCTTGATCCACAAGATCTTGCAGATTATGATATGGAAACATCTCAACAAAACTTGAAATTTCTTCATTAAGACCACGCAAAAATCTTGCCATTTTTGATTCACCATCTTCTCTAATCCCGATCAGAACCATGAGTAGTTCCATCTCCTTATAATATTCATCAATGACCTAGAACCTTGTCTCAATGTTTGCAACCTATTGTGAAGGTCACGATTATAGCTCGAAGGAACAAAGCGCCTTCTCATGGCACGCTTCATTTCAGCCCATGTATCAATATGCTCACGTCCCAACACAAGCTGATTCTCTTGTATTTGATTCCACCAAGTGAGGGCATAACCAGAAAACTCAACTGAAGCAAGGTTTACACACCTCGGTTGGACAGATTATGCACTCGAAAATCTGATCACATTGCTCCTCCCACTCAAGATATGCATCGAGTTCTTCTTTTCCGTAAACTTAGGGACACTCACTTGACTCGAGCAATGTTATCCGCATCATCCCTAGCACGGCGACCATGGGGCTGTCTTCTATCTCTATGGATAGCATCTCGACGATGATCTCGATGTCCATATCGCCCACCATCAGCAAATAGATTCTCATTATCATCAAATTCCTCATCATGGTCATCATCATTATGGTCTTCTTCATCATGAAAGCGCACACGGTGGCCAAAAGCCCGACCATGAGCACCTCCCGTGCTGCGAGAATATGTGCGGCTGCGCCCGCCACGATGAGCACCGCCTCGTCCATCACCCGACCAAGATCTTGCTGGCCGTGGAAGTCGTCATTAGCAGCGGCTCCCCGAATTCTCATCGGCGGCTTCACCATGATCAGCAGCAGGTTAGGTTGATGTAGACCCCACCACCCGACGGAAGGCGTTCATTGAGCATCTGTCCCATGGCCTGAAACAGTTCACGTAATTGTTGCATCTCAGCTCGTGTGACTGGTTGTTCATCTCCTTCATGATTTTCCCCATGTACACTTGAGTTGGAACCTGCCATGTTAGCAAAGAGAAAGTGGAATAGATAATATTTGTGGAATCACACAACCTCACCTCTTACTTACCAAAGCTCTTGCTCGTTCTCTAGGACCGTGAGTGCGCAAAAGTGATAGTAACCCAGCTGTGGTTAAGCGGTTGAAAGGTTTACGAGTCGAGAGGTCCGGTTTTCAGATTTTTGTGGAGCTATAGGTGGCTGTTCAAGGAAGGCTGCGATGCTGTAACCAAGTGGCGTAAACCGTTCAAAAGATATGTAAACGTTGCTGTTAAGAACACCACAAACTTGAGTATGCAGAACTGAAATTTTCAGTTTTGTAATCCATAACACAGCCCCTACTTTTCACTTCTTTTCTCTTCTCTTTTTTGACTCTTTCTTTCTTCTCTTTTTTTGACACTAACAGAGTGCGGATAACAAATAAACAAAACACTATATAAGTAAAGATGGTGACTAGCAACTTGATGAACACAACGACACAAAGGTAACGATCAGTGAAAAGGCTATGGGATTTTTTGTGGCTTTTTCAGTGGACTCTAGGAGATGAACAAAACAATAACATATGATGGTAAGACCTACCGTGACAACCTTGCTCGATACCAAATGGTAGGAACTTCCTTGGGATGGCCCGATCTTCACGACGATAGGTCGAAGAACCGAGGATAACTTGCTGCGAACAGCGGGTAACTAGCTTTATACCTGCCAAGGTTGGATGCGACAAACGACGGGGAGAGAGACACGAAACCTTGAGGACTTGACTCGATCTCGAGCGACCGCAGAACCACAATCCGGGACTAACCCACACAAAAGGCCCGAAAGCCTAGAGCACGAATTAGGGGATCCCAAAGGGATCTCTTCACGAGTCCAAGAAGAACAAGGAAGAACAATGGTGTGAGTAAGACACTTAGCAGCTCGGCTGCAAAACTATGGTTTATCAAATGATTCAAAGCTGCCAATTGTTTAGATACAAGGGTATTTATACTAGGAACAACCCTCCTAGTTGAGTGTGAAAAGGAATTGGAATTTCTGAAGGTAGGCTAGGTGAAAGGTCTCCACGAGATGAATTCCGAGGAGGTCTCGCGTGACTGTTAGCCTTCTGAGCAGTCTCCACTAATTCGATCATAACTTCTTATTGGAAAGTCCAAATGACATGGGGTTTGTTGCATTGGAAACTAGACTTGATAAGCTTTCCATCAAGTACTCATGGACCCCAGAGCCTTCGGAAAACAAAAGTTATGGTTGCTTCTTTGTGGCTGTAGGTGCTGTCAGCCAGGTGGTCTGATCGTAGCATTGTATTTGTTCCTCATGCCAAGTAGCTTCCTCCGCTTCATGTGTAAACCTAAGTAACATCAATGTAGAACATTTAGGTGGTATAACATCCTGAGATATGTTGAAATCAAAATCAGCTAGGAATGAATTCACCTGTTCTTGTATTTTCTTGGCACGACTTCGTGTAAGTGGACCTTGATTTGTATCCTTTATGCTTGATGGTGAATAGTTGATATGTGATGGAACATGCTGAGCTGGGATGTCCTCATCAGCTCGCCTCTCTCTCTCAGCTCCGTGTGCGCCTCTCTCTGCTCTCTCTCTCACAGCGCAACACCGAAACAAATCTTGCGCCTCGGCTCCTCTGTCTTCTCCCGATTCCCCTCACCCCGGTGCCGCCCTGTCCTCCTCCGCCGCACCACAACGCCATCACGGCTCCCCCGTGCCGCGCTGCCTCCGCTCTGCTCGCCGGCTCCGGTCTTCACGCCCCCCTCTCTCTACTCGCTCGTCCGGTGCCCCCTCTCCGACGCGCCTCTCCACGGGCGCGGCGCGTGGAGGCTAGCTAGGCGGCGCGGCTGCTCTGGTCGGCGGCGCCGCGGCTCTTCCAAGCAGGCAGCGCGACGGATCTAGCGGGCGGCGCTCGGCTGTTCGAGGCGGGCAGGTCTTCACGGCGCGGCGGATCTTGCAAGCAGGCGGCGCGGCGGATCTTCACGGCGGGCGGCGCGGCGGGTCTTCCAAGCGGGCGGCGCAGCGGATCTTCACGGCGGCAGGTCTTCACGGCGCGGTGGGTTTCACGCGGGCGGTGCGGCAAGCCAGATCAGGCGATGCGGCGCAGCGCGACGGTCTTCACGGCCGGTCCAGATCATCCTCACACCCCCTCCCTCATTCATATCTATGGTTTGCCCAAGGTAAGGAAACCCTGGCTCCATGGCAATATTGTGGTTGAGCATGATCTGTGGATGTGGATATGATTATTGTGGTTGAGCATGATCTGTGGATATGATTTCTTGATTCGAATGTTGTATTGTAGATGGATCAGAAGACCAAGGTTCTAATTTGTTCTGCTGCTGCGTATATGTTTTTGTCGATGGTGGCCATGATTATTGAGTCTAGAAAAATAAAAAGACGTGCTAGTAGAGTCGGTATTACTTATGGGCCAATTGAGGAAAGAGATAGAATAAGACTAGAATACCTAAACACAAAAAATTGGAGAGATGATACAACTTGTGTGAACATGCTTAGACTTAATAGAGCATGTTTCTTTCGGTTTTGTAACCTTTTTAGGGATCGTGGGTTGCTTCAAGATACCATTCATATGTGTGTTGAGCAACAAGTTGCTATGTTTCTAAATACAGTGGGGGCACAACCTTAGGAATAGGTTAGTTGGCACTAATTATGATAGGTCAGGAGAAAGAGTAAGCCGCTATTTCAACAAGGTACTTTGTGCAATTGGTGAGCTACGAGTGGAACTAATTAGGCCCCCGTCATTGCAAACTCCAGCCAAAATAGCAGGAAACCCCCGGTGGGATCCTTATTTTAAGGTGTGAGGTTCATCCCTACCTTTTCACATTTAAATTATGTAACCTTGTCTTAGTCCCTAACCTTTTATGATTGTACTGAACATAAATTAGGATTGTGTTGGAGCTATTGATGGCACACATGTAAGAGCATCTGTTCCTAAGGATATGGAGCATTCCTTTCGTGGTAGAAAGTCCTATCCAACTCAAAATGTAATGGCAGCCGTAGATTTTGATCTACGGTTTACTTATGTTTTGGCTGGTTGGGAAGGCACTGCACATGATGCTCTAGTTTTACGGGATGCTTTAGAACGTGAAAATGGCCTTCGTGTGCCACAAGGTAAATAGAATAATCACTTACTCAATTTTGTCATTGCAATTGTTGATATCTTGAAATGTGATCACCTTGTCCATAATATGTTAGGCAAATTCTACCTAGTTGATGCCGGATATGGAGCCAAACCGGGATTCTTGCCTCCCTTTCGTAGATGCGGTACCATTTGAATGAGTGGGGGAATAATCCGGTGCAAAATGAGAAGGAGTTGTTCAACCTTAGGCACTCATCTCTTCGTGTGACGGTAGAGCGTGCATTTGGGTCACTTAAGAGTAGATTCAAAATTCTTGATGATGCCACTCCTTTCTTCCCTTTCCCGACTCAAGTAGATATTGTTGTAGCTTGCTGCATAATTCATAATTTTGTCATACAAGATGGGAATGATGAGTTCATTATACAAGATTCTAATTGGCCAATTCAAAACCATGCTACCTCGTCAACTGGCCAAGCAATTGAGCATGCTGCAATGGTTGGTTTTAGGCAAGAAATTGCTGATCAGATGTGGGTAGACCGTCAAAACCATTATGCCAATTAATATGTACTACTTCTATGTATTTGTATGTTGCTGGAATTAAGTTGTATGGACATATTATGTACTAAAATTCATTTGTATGGACATGTTTGTTGCTGGAATTAATTTGTATGGACATATAATGTGTTGAAATTCATTTGTATGGACACATTTGTTGCTGAAATTAAGTTGTATGGAGATATTGGTTGCTAAAATTCATTTTTTGGTAGGCCATGGCTAAACCAGATGAGGTAGTTGGGGGAACAAATGGTCATGCTACATGGACAGCACCACAGTCTGCTTTCATGCTCACTCACCTAGCCAATCTAGTGGCTGGTGGCACTAGGACATCTTCTGGCTTTAAGAAAGTCCATTTGAACACATGTGCTAGAGCTATCAATGAAAAGTTCAATACAATGAAAACTGGTGAGCAAGTCAAAAATCATTTGAAGACATGGCAAAGAAGGTTTGCAAAGATATCAAGGCTTAGGAGATTGAGTGCTACTGGTTGGGATGAAAACAATTGTATAATCACTCTTGATGATGAGCACTATAATAGCTATGCTCAGGTATAATTGCAACAACTTTAGCAATATGTTGTCTTCTCATTTTTTTTGCCCACTATATAACTTATGTGCCATTATAGGATCACAAGGCTGATGCTGAATTTTTGAACAAGCCTCTTCTCCACTATGCTGAGATGCAAACCATCTTTGGGAACAGCATGGTTATAGGAAAGTTTGCTAAGGATTCCAATTCTGCATTAGGTACAGAAGATGTTGACAATGAAAGTGGGGGTGAGATGAATGGAAATGGTGTGAGTGAGATGAATGGAAATGGTGAAAGTGATGCCACTGGATCTCCTACTAATCATGGGGCTACATCATCGGCAAGCAAGGCAAAAAAAGCCAAGACTAGTGTAGATGAAGAGGAGGGGCTGATTGGTGCAATCAATCGTGTTGGTGATAAACTTGCTTGTGCTATAGAGAAGGTTGCTACTCAACCCCCTCCCAATGATGACTTGCCGGAAGATCTATTTGACATTGTGAATAGCCTTCCAGGATTTGATTCCACTGACATATCTATTTATTATGCGTATTTGGTGGCCAACCCTCACATGGGTAGAGCATTTTACAAGCTTCCCTTTGAGCATAAGTTAAATTGGCTTGCTATGTTTGTTGCTAACAAGTTTCCAGGACAGTGAAAGGGTGTAGTGGATGGTCCTTTTGATTGCACCACATGAAACAATTTAACTGTGGTCTAATTATTTGTATGCTTCTGTGTTAGCCTTGAACTTTATATTATGTGTAAGGCTACTATTTAATGCAACTTTTGTGTGTAAGCTAGAACTTGGCATTAGCTGAAGTGTAAGCCATGACTTGCTTGTAAGTGTTGGATGTCAAATTATGTGTAAGCCTTGGACTTGCATATGGACAATTATGTTTAAGCCTTGCATTTATATATGAACGTCATTATCTTGCTATGTTCCTTGGTTTATTTTTTAAGTACTGTTTTGTTTAATTTTTAAAAAAAAAATTCAAAGGCTTATGTGTACAAACATATCAATAATAGGAAGTATGGTAAGAGGAGTAGGTAACCTCACCTTTCTTGATAGGAGAGTAATCATACACACATGTCCCACCTTCATCCTTCCATCCAAACAAAGGATGGGACCATTCCATCCCACTTTATCCTTCCAACCAAATGAAAAACAGGGATGACTCTATCCCCCCAACCAAGCAAAAAATGGGATCATCCCATCCCAAAACCAGGGACAGGACCATCCCATCCCACCTTGTCTCTAAACCAAACACAACCTAAGAGAAGAACCTAAGAAGGAGAACAAGAGGAATAAATAGGGAAGCATGTTACCTTAATGCAACTGCCATTCAAACACATCTGTACTTGTAACTTCCGAATCTTATGCCACGATCGGCCACATAACTCCTCACTTTGTAATCGCTGAGGCTGCATCTGCTCTGGCTCCGCATTACTCTCAGCTAATGCACACCACAACCCACATCGCACTTTTCATTGCCATGGTTGACTATTGTTGTGCCCTGGATCGTGGTGTCATGCTGCTGAAGGAGTGTCAAGGCCCAGCCATCGACAATTCAACCACTCGTACGCAATCGACACACCCACTTCTTTGACAACATCTTGAGAGCAGGTTGGCAGTGGCATCACTGTACGCATTTTGGAGTGAGTCGTGTGGGTGACAGCGAATTGGACGTGGGGGCGGCGCTGCGAGGTGATGTGGCGTAGCTGACCAGATCCAGCCAATATGAGCGATGGTGTTCTAGGGGGCATAGCCGCGGGGCCAATGCGGCTGCGGTAGGGGAGGGGTCAAAGCACGTGTGTATAAGGCTGCGACGTGAGTGGGAGAAGAGCGTGGTCGAATGTGGCTAGGGGTGGAGAGGAGGAAACAACGGCAGGGGATGGGGCGAAGTAGAAGATCGGGGGTGGACGGGTGACCGAGAGGAGCAATCGGCGGCATGGGACGTGCGAAACAGAAGGGCGGGCATCGATGCCTTACAGGATGAAAGGGGGGTGAGGACCGGAAGAGGCATGGATGCACTCGAAGCAATTTGGAGTCGGTGGCGACTACTGTTGTTGGGAGTTGGGCGGCGGAGGAGATGATTGGCATTGGCGTTGGAACAGACGACGTGAGCGTCTCCCGCTGAGACTCCGGCCCACATGTTGGTGCAAGAAAATCAAAGGGGCAGGATAGTGGAGAACAGGCGTTCTACCACTAACTCGTGTTTTCAAGGAGTAGAGATTATAACGCACGGGTACTCTACTAAGTAAATTGCTTACATGATCGAGCAATTTCTTACTAGTTACGTACCAGCGGTAAGTAACTCAATCAGTCGCAGACCCAATATTTCTAAAATGGTATTCAAAGTTGACAAATAAAATATAAAAGTCCACAATAGCAAAAAAAAGTACAAAATACTTTTTTTAGATACAACATCTGTAAATAATTTAGAAAAAATTAAAAATAATTAGAGAAATTACGAAATAACTTAAGATAAAACTATGATGATGTAGTCTGATGTGCATGGCTTACGTGTAACAGCGAACGATGACGTGTAGTAGTTGCCTAGTGTCTACTGCCTCATCGACTTAGCCGTCGCCGCTGCATGCTCCCTCCCTGGCTTCAGATGACAACTGTTGCCCATTTGCTTTTTGTAGACGTATCGTTGCTTGTCGTGGCTACACTCCTTGCCGCTGAGGCCAAGCTAGAGGCTAGAGTTGCTCTCAGCCCCTCACCAAGTCGCTTAGTGGCCAATTACCCCTTGATCTTATGCGCCAATACCACCGGGTTTGGCAATTTTGGTTTGTATTAGTGGAGCCTAAGAAAGACACAAAGAGAGAGGGGGGAGGGGGGAGATATGTTAGTGTTTTAGGAGTCTGCGGATGGGCCAATAGGCTAGTCTGATGAGAGGGTGGATGGATTATTAGGCTGTGCTATTTTAGGTGAATTGGAAAGAGGAGGTGTGAGAGTGGATTGAAATCAACTGGAGAGGAGAGATGTGGAAGTGGGTTAAAATTAATTAGCGGTGTAGATAAAATATATTTTATTTAATTACCAGTATATATGTATAATATATATACTAAATATTAAGTATTATATAAAAAAATTCGGATGTTCAACGAATACTCTTGAATTTATATTGGTCCGTCCATTACCCAATTTACTAGAGTAATTGGGTGCCGGGGATGCAGAAGAATTAGGGCCTGTTTGGTTGGTGCCTAAGTTTGCCATATCTAAGCTTAGGCAATATGTGGCTGCCACAGAAAGTGTGGTTAACAAAATCGAAGCCACACTTGTGGCAAAGTTTGGCAAGAAATTGAGTCTATGATGTGTGGGGCCGGGTGCTAAGAAAGTGTGGCATGTCACAGTTGCGTCAGTGAACCAAACAGCTATCTAAAAACTGTGGAACGGTTAACTTGTGGCTAGGTAACTTCTGGTCATGACCAAACACGCTCTTAGTGTGCAGTGCAGTCTCGACCGATGGGCACCGCTGCACTGCAGGATGTACGGGAAGGGTGCAGGCAGGCAGCTCATTCGTTCACGCGGTATTCGAAAGAGCCGTCTGCTTTTCAATTGAATCGCTAGCTAGCTCGCCTGAATTTCGATACCTCGTACAAAGGTGACATCGATCGATCAGTTTGTGAGCATATACTAGCTCCAAATTCCAGCAAGTCCAATGCATACATCATGCACTGTAGTACTAGCTAGTAAAGTAAAGAATACAGTAATTAATTAATTAATTTGGTTGCTTGCTACTCACAAAAAGGCTTTAGCTTTTCCTGTACATGTTTGCTTGATGAAATATAATGGAGCAGGCCAGGAAAACAAGTATTGATCGTACTAGTACTAGAATAGTACCGTAAATCAATCCCGGCTCTGATTAACTGTTGCATCTCCTTATATAATAGTTGCCCCCGCAGGCCGTAGCTCCGACGAATGAGGAATGACTAAATAATTGGCCCTATTTGGAACCGCGGTGGATGTTTTTTTGTTGTAATTGATGATTTATAACTATACTTTTTAAGACAATAATAGATAACGGGACGTCGATACGGATAATACACACAGTTTTAAGCTCGCTTAAAGAAGCCATTCTATTTATTTCGGCTTCAAGAGAAATCAAAACTAAAAGCCAGAAAAAGCCAAAAAAAGATTAGCTAACTTAGATACGTGGAGTAATTGGTACATCTTCTGAAATGGGGCACAATAGTGCTCGGGCATCATGATTTCAAATGCATTAATTCTATGTAAATTCGGCTATATTTTTTTAAAAAAATATCAGTTTTAGGGTATATACTCATCTATAAAAATTCAAATGAAACATATAAGTTTAAAAAATATACTCAAATTCAAAGTTTTAAACGAATTTAGATCACATACTTTGCTATTTATATATATAATCAGCATATACCTACAATCAAACTATTATCAAAAAAAGGCAACTACAATTCGAAATTTAGTTCAAATAAATTTCAAACTTATTTGAACTAGTTAGTAAACTAGTTAAACTTGACATCCAAAAAATTTTAATATTTTTCGTACACGATACATACCTATTTTAGACTAGGTGCCTGAGCATCAAGAAGGCAAGAAGCACTCGTTATTTTTATTATTTATATATATATAGGACGCTGAAATGGGGCACCGTGGTGTCCGGCACCAAATCTCTCTGCCTTTGGATTACTTTTAGATGCGTGCAAGTGCAATGATATATAATATCAGGATGGAAAGTCTTAATCATGGATGAAAAGCCTTAATCATGGATGGAAAGTTTCAATCATGGAGTCTTGGCACCATGGTGCCCCTGTTATTTATACTCTCTCTCTCTCTCTCTCTCTCTCTATATATATATATATATATATATATATATATATATATATATATATATATATATATATATATATATATATATATATATATATATATATATATATATATATATATATATATATATATATATATATATATATATATATATATATATAGTGTTTCATGCACCCAGTGCCTAGGCACCCATATCAATATCCGTTGATTTGCTTTGAGATTATAACGTTTGATGTGGGTATCTTCATATACCCATAAAAAGTATATTTGAGATGTCAAACTCGAAAAAATAAATTCAACCTCAGTTTAATTAGTTTGAACTATTTTTATGGTATATACTCACTGTAGTCGCATTGAACTCAAAAGTAGTTCATACTAGTTTGAACTGAGTTCAAAACTTACTTACCATAAATATATCAAGGGTATAAAACATTTTCATACCCAAACTCAAAAATTATCAATCATACACGTGTATCAGACGGTTCTTGATGTGGGTGCCTAGACACCCAGGTGCCTTATGTAATTTTCCTATATATATATATATATATATATATATATATATATATATATATATATATATATATATATATATATATATATATATATATATATATATATATATATATATATATATATATATATATATATATATAAAGTCTCTTCAACATAGGTAGTATCTCGCGTAACGGAAAGTATGTACGTGTAGTATACGAGTATTTAAGCTCATATAAATGGTATGAACAATTTTTCAGAGGTGGTATGCATATTTTTTTTGACATACTCCTTTTTATGTACGTATATAAAGGTATTTATAAAATACGCTAAAAACTATATACTTCCTTGCAATTTTTTTGTGTGGTTCACATTGGAGTATCTTATAATTAGTATACGAGTATACGTAAAGTGATAAAGGAGTATTTCAAGTTTGTTTAGGTGGTATATTAGAGGTGGGTGTAATTACACCGGGAGTAAAGGTATTTTTCCTATATATATATATATATGGTATATATATATATATATATATATATATATATATATATATATATATATATATATATATATATATATATATATATATATATATATATATATATATATATATATATATATATATATATATATATATATATATATATATATATATATATATATATATATATATATATATATATATATATATATATATATATATATATATATATATATCATGGCCAGGCGTCAGCCACTGGGACCGTGCAAGGATCGATCCCATATGTTGTGTTGTGCACTTGTGTGACTGCCGGTTTGCTTACTGGGGTTGGGTCTCACTCGATGATCATGTTAATTGGGATATCATCCATTCAGTTTGATCAGGACTAGAAGAAAACTGGTGGCTGGCTGTTGGTGCGTGTTAATTGGGATCGATAGTGTAGGAGGGGAGGGGCAGCAGGCTGAAGATTCATATCCGACCGTGAGTGTGCTCCGACGCCGACGCCGACACCCCTCGATCGCTGTCGGGCCCACGCTAGGATTCTCGACGTGGCCTGCAATACAATACACGCTAGGGTTTTGCTTTCCCATCTCCCTCCCTGTCGCTTGAGTTGAACTGCCTGATTCTTCAATTAGATTTTTCCCTATCGTTTTGTCTTAAATCTAGTTGCTTCAGTCCTATTTTCTTCCATCTGGCCATGTACTCATCTGATTTTTTATTTTTACCTACGATGGATTTTTGCTCTGGACCAACTCACTCTTATGACGATGGCGATGTCTTAACTGGAAGTTGTCACGGGGCTAAATATCATCTAGTTTTCTTCCAGACGAAAAACACAACTACCAAGGTAAAGTTTCTAGACCTCCGTGCTGCATGATCCTCGGAAATCTCTTAATTCCCACTTCCACGATCGTCAGCAAGCTTGTCGTCGTCGCTTAATGCAATAATGCCTTTGGCGAGGAAAACACATCGGTCTTAGGGTCTACAGTGTAGATTTTAGGTGACTGTACGTTATCATTGTGTTATTAATGTAAACAGAAGGTATTACCATAAAAAAGATCATCATAAACGGTTCAAAATCGTCATCACACATGATTTCTAAACTGTCTGAATTTATATGTCTGTAATAATAGGTGATTATCATAGATGACTCTTAAACTATCTGTAATAAATTATAATATAGATGGTTTTTCAAAACAATCGTCTGTGATATGTGATTTCTTAAAAATAGCCGTCTGTGATATCACAGACGTCTAATACTAAAAATCGTTTATAATATATCAGATATCACAGTCGGTTTTTAAACATAACCGTCTGTGATATCTGACATATCACAGACGGCTAATACCAAAAACCGTTTGTGATATGTCAGATATCACAGACAGTTCTTAAACATAGTCGTCTCTGATATTGCGGCTAATATCAAAATCCGTCTGTAATATGTTATATATCGCAGATGATTTTTAGACATAACCGTCTGTGATATCTTACATATCATAGACAGTTTGGTGTTATAAACCGTATGTGATAACTATTTTAATAGCTAAATTATTTTTTATTTTTTGGCTAGTCTCAGAAAATACTAGCCATGTCCTCTGAAAACAAACGAGTAGATCACATATATAGCACATGACAATCAGTACACAAATCTCACAAATGAATTAAACAACTGAATGAAACACAATTGAAATAATTGTTTGATTTAGCATAACTGAGTTAATTATAATTAGATCAAATGTTTGAACATCTAATCATCTTCGTCGGGTTGAACTCTCCATTCGGGTTAATGACCTGCTCCATCAAGAATTTGGATAGCTTTTCTCAAACTTTGGTGAGTTTATCAAGATCGAATAGTGCACTTGAGTCGAATTTTTATACTGATAAAGCTAGGAGTGATAAAGTCATTATATATATATATATATATGTTGTAGGGGTATATATAATATATATAGTATATATATATGCAACTAGTCCAACATGTAATAGGCCCAATAGTGTAGAGAAATATACCGGTGTAAATATACCAATGTACCCTCATCCTTTGTAAATATTAATGGGTAGAATGGGGATTTCCCATTCCACCCCACTCATATATATAAACCCCCAGGAGGGGCAAAGGGGGGGACATCCTCTCATTATCACTACCTCTCCAGATCTAGCTCTCTTCCTCTTCTACCGATCCCCCTCTCTTCCTGTTTAGCCCGTAGCTACAACAGATGGCGCCGTCCGTGGGGATGACAGGAAGCCTCTAGCATTCAACAAAGCGCTGGCTATGTGGATCTTTTTTGTTCCTGAGAGCATACAGCTTCATTCGTGGCATCGGTAGCGTCTTGCAGACTACCAGCAACAGATAAGTAGTTTACTTGCTAAAAACTTTGCCATCCTGACTACAGAGGTGTATTTGCTTTGCCTGTGTGCTTCGTCATGTTTGGTAGGCGATGTATCAAATAGATCTAGTCGTATGGGTTTCGTTTATATACCTCGCCATGCTTTGTATGGTGTGTTGAGTAGATCTAATCGTTGCCTCAGCTCCGCTGAGGGTGTTCATGCAGGAAAAAAATGTCTTGGACGACCTGAGGGCGCGATCCTCCTAGCCAGGGGGCCTGCACGTCTTCGGCTCGCCCACGCTGGACTCCGCACGAGGTACACCTCGCCGAGCACGCGCAACCGTGGACTCCGCGTGGTCGAAGCCTTCGGCCACTTCGGAGCCTCCTCCGCGCGATCCTCTAGTCTCTGCTTCCCGAAGTCTCTCGCTTGAAGTGTTTGTATGCTCCATGCATGCATGTCGCTTTATTTACTTCACGCATGCACGCTGATTTACTCCATGCATGGCACATGCACACGTGCCTTCATTCACGTATCCGCGTACACGCGAAGTGCTTCATCTGTCCATGCGTGCACTAGGCTCCTTCCATGCATGCATGCGCAGGTACAGCCCCGCGATTAGCGTATGTGTGCTCGCGCGTGCCGCCTCGTCAAGGACTCCGCATCGGTATCCTCGACCTCGGTTCTGCGTGGGTGGGCCCCGCAACCCCGCCTTCGCACCGAAGCTGGCTCCGCGCAGCCACGTCGCCAGGCATGGCCCCAGCGTGTTGTGCATGCCCTCCGGCATGAGTATCTTACGAGCTCCATGCATGCGCCCACGCATTCATAAAACATAAACTTCCATTCGTTCACGTCGGGTTCACAACCCATGCATGCGTAAGTTTCCTTTTTCTCTCTCCGCGCTGCATGCGTCCGTGATAGCCAGTCTCCGCGTCGTCGACGAGGAGGCTACTCCATGCATACCCGAAGTCTGCAGGCACGATCCTCACCAGTCTCCGCGTGCGCCTGCGCATGAGACTCCGCCACGGCCTCCGTCGACGTGCGCAGCCGCCCGACTTCCGCCATAACTGGGCCTTCGCGCCGAGGCTACTCCGTCTCCGCGGCCGTGCGCCCTTGCGAGCTGCGACCTCAGCGGGCCCAGGAGAGCACATCACCTCCGTGCATCTAGCTCTGCATCAGGTGCCAAGTGGGAGATGGCATCTAGTGCCCTGATGCGCTACCACTCGGCGCTGTGCTCTCTTCGGAGCCGTCAGAGATGAGCTAACAATCCCGCAGCCAACAGCGATGCTGACATGGAGGTGGTGCCAGCGGACCTCGTCCGCGGGACTTCGCCATGACGCTAAGTCTCCGCGTAACATCGAGTTGCCGCAAATACGACGGCTTCTACGGTGAGGCGCCGGCCGCCATGAAGAGCACATGCACACCACTCGCGTAACCCACCGTCGCGTTGGGGGAGCTACGTGAGTGCGCTCATCTACGCGGTGGCGGTCGCGCTCACGGCGACGGAGAACAGCCCCGGGTGGATCTCCCACGACCCCGTCCGGCGCCACCTCTACTTCTTCTGGGCGGCTCCGCCATGGGCACGCTCAACCGGCGTCTGGCGCGAGCCTCGCGCGGCGCCCGCAAGGTCCCGGCAACATCCCCTCCGAGCTCCACGTCGGCGATGCCTTCGCCTCGACACCGTGAGGACCTCGCCGGCCTTCGCCTTGCCTCCGCGACGACCGGCGCGCGTGCGCGAAGTCTCCAGCGTGCGAAGCCCCCGCCTGAGGTCTGCGGCTCGAGGTCTCCGGCGCGCGGGCGCAAAGTCTCCGGCGTGCGAAGCCCCCGCCTGAGGTCTGCGGCTCGAGGTCTCCAGCGCGCGGGCGCGAAGTCTCCGGCGTGACGTGGAACGGGCAACAGCTGCACGTCGGCTCCGCGTGATGGACCTCGCAGGGGTACCATGCGGGACGGCGCGGTGGCACGGGCAGCAGCTGCCGTCGGCCTCTGCACCAAGTCTCCGTCAACACCGAGGAGGAGTCCGTGGACCCCGCGCAGTCTTCGTCGGCCTTCGCCTCGATGCCGTGAGGACCTCGTCGGCCTTCGCCTTGCCTCCGCGACGACCGGCGCGCGTGCACGAAGTCTGCGGCGTGCGAAGCCCCCGCCTGAGATCTGCGGCTCGAGGTCTCCGGCGCGCGTGCGCGAAGTCTCCATCGTGCGAAGCCCTCGCCTGAGGTCTGCGGCTCGAGGTCTCCAGCGCACGGGCGCGAAGTCTCCAGCTTGCGAAGCCCCCGCCTGAGGTCTGCGGCTCGAGGTCTCCAGCGCGCGGGCGCGAAGTCTCCGGCGTGATGTGGAACGGGCAACAGCTGCACGTCGGCTCCGCGTGATGGACCTCGCAGGGGTACCATGCGGGACGGCGCGTGGCACGGCAGCGGCGCGCGTCGGCCTCGCACCGAGTCTCCGCTAACGCCGAGGAGGAGTCCGAGACCCCGCGATCTTCGCGGCCTTCGCCTTGACGCCGTGAGGACCTCGCCGGCCTTCGCCTCGACGCCGTGAGGACCTCGCCGGCCTTCGCCTTGCCTCCGCGATGACCGGCGTGCGTGCGCAAAGTCTCCGGCGTGCGAAGCCCCCGCCTGAGGTCTGCGGCTCGAGGTCTCCGGCGCGTGGGCGCGAAGTCTCCGACGTGCGAAGGCCCCGCCTGAGGTCTGCGGCTCGAGGTCTCCAGCGCGCGGGCGCGAAGTCTCCGGCGTGACGTGGAACGGGCAGCACCTGCACGTCGGCTCCACGTGATGGACCTCGCAGGGGTACCATGCGGGACGGCGCGGTGGCACGGGCAGCAGTTGCGCGTCGGCCTCCGCACCGAGTCTTCGTCAACGCCGAGGAGGAGTCCGTAGACCCCGCGCAATCTTCGCCGGCCTTCGCCTCGACGCCGTGAGGACCTCGCCGGCCTTCGCCTTGCCTCCGCGACGACCGGCGCACGTGCGCCAAGTCTCCGGCGTGCGAAGCCCCCGCCTGAGGTCTCCGGCTCGAGGTCTCCAGCGCACGTGCGCGAAGTCTCCAGCGTGCGAAGCCCCCGCCTGAGGCGCGAAGTGCCCAGCCAGCTTCGCGAGTCGGTGGGATAGCCACCTCGGCCAAGGACTCCGCAAGGGCGAAGGTTCCTCGGAAGCTTCCGCGCCCATGGCCTGCGCCTCCGGTGACCTCCGCGTGGGCCAGGACCTCCGCGTAGACGAGGACCACCCCGGGACCTCGATGAAGGCGTCGTGAGCCCCATGCAGACGAAGACCACCTCGGCTGCGGATCTGCCCAGGCGACTCCGTGCACTGCGTATGGTGGTGACACTCACGGGCTAGCTGCAGATCGGGGCTCCGTGCCGTCCTCCGTGATGGCCTCCGCGGCAGCGAGCTTCGTGAGGCCTCCAACAGCTCTACGTAGTCGGACTTCACCACGTCACTATGCCAGCCTGAGCCTCCCTCAACTTCGTCGGCCTTCCGACGACTCCGCCTCGGCCCCAGCAGTCTTCGTCGGCCCTGCCACGGTCCTGCAAAGACTTCGACGGCCTTTGACTCGGCTTCGGGATGACCGCGCTGCCCTTCGCTTGGCTCCGTGATGGCTTCGCTGCCCATCGCCTCGCTCCGGTACTTGCATGCGGAAATGCAAAGTGCAAGCGCACCAAGACTGCAGTGCACGTATAGCCCAGGCACAGGCATGGTTCATGTGCTCCATAAGCTTTGTATCCACGATGACTCACGGTGTCGGCTCGGCAACCCATGACGAGGCCTCCGCTAGCTTCAGGTAGCCAAGGTCCTCGCACCTGCGGAGTCTACTCCGCGGCGGCACCACCCCGCCCGGTACGCCCGCCATATGATCACGTACGTTGCTTTAATAATCCCTGCTGCATCTTGTGCTTGCATGGCATCAAAGAAAGCAGTTCTGCATCGTATCATTCATTGCGGCTGCAGTTTTATTCTCAGAGCATTCGATTTGGCCACGTCTGCTTCTCCGGTTTTGGCCTGCTTTGGGCTACCGTTGTATCAAATGTTTTTCTGGTACTGAGCTCTGGAGCATTTTGTTGCCGCGAGTCTTTGGCCATTTCTTTTCGTGCCTCTGTTTTGGTCCTCGCTTTTGTTTTAAATCGCACGATTGCCTCGAGCATCGGCGTACTCTACGGAGTATAAAGAAGTCGTAGCGTCGAGGTCCGCCTCCGCACGCGCAAGTCTACGGACTATAAATAAGACGTAGCGTCGAGGTAATCCGCACGCACCAGTCTACGGACTTTAAATAAGACGCAGCGGGGGGACGCCTCCGCGCGCACTCTACGGAGTATAAATAAGATGTAGCGCCGAGGTAATCCGCACGCACCAGTCTACGGACTTTAAATAAGACGTAGCGTCGAGGTCCGCCTCCGCACGCGCGAGTCTACGGACTATAAATAAGACGTAGCATCGAGGTAATCCGCACGCACCAGTCTACGGATTTTAAATAAGACGTAGCGTCGAGGTCCGCCTCCGCACGCGCGAGTCTACGGACTATAAATAAGATGTAGCGTCGAGGTAATCCGCACGCACCAGTCTACGGACTTTAAATAAGACGTAGCGTCGAGGTCCACCTCTGCACGCGCGAGTCTACGGACTATAAATTAAGACGTAGCGTCAGGTCCGCCTCCGCACGCACTCTACGGAGCATAAACAAGACGCGGATGTCCCGCGCGCGTGTGGGCGTCACTCCTGCACGCACTCTCCGGAGTTTAAATAAAACGTGGAGGTTGTTCCCACGCGCTCTACGGAGTATAAAAATTGCGACGCGGCCGAGGCACTAGGGAGTGCCTCGCTTTAGGCGGCGCACCACTTGGATATCGCGCCACCCCTTTTGAAGGTAGGGGAACGGCGGTCACACCTCCCTGTCTCGGCGTGCGTAGTGCCCTCGGCCTATGCCGCAACCGCCCGCTCCTCGCGGGCACTCTTTTTGAAGGTAGGGGAACGGCGGTCTCGCCTCCCTACCTCGGCGTGCGTAGTGCCCTCGGCCTACGTTCCAAGTGCCCGCTCTGCGCGGGCACTCTTTTTGAAGGTAGGGGAACGGCGGTCTCGCCTCCCTGCCTCGGCGTGTGTAGCGCCCTCGGCCTACGCCGCAAGCGCCCGCTCCTCGCGGACACTCTTTTTGAAGGTAGGGGAACGGCGGTCTCGCCTCCCTGCCTCGGTGTGCGTAGCGCCCTCGGCCTACGCTCCAAGCGCCCGCTCTACGCAGGCACTCTTTTTGAAGGTAGGGGAACGGTGGTCTCGCCTCCCTGCCTCGGCGTGTGTAGCGCCCTCGGCCTACGCTCCAAGCACCCGCTCCCCGCGGGCACTCTTTTTGAAGGTAGGGGAACGGTGGTCTCGCCTCCCTACCTCGGCGTGCGTAGTGCCCTCGGCCTACGCTCCAAGCGCCCGCTCTGCGCGGGCACTCTTTTTGAAGGTAGGGGAACGGCGGTCTCGCCTCCCTGCCCCGGCGTGCGTAGTGCCCTCGGCCTACGCTGCAAGTGCCCGCTCTCCGCGGGTGCTGTTTTTGAAGGTAGGGGAATGGCGGTCTCGCCTCCCTGCCTCGGCGTGCGTAGTGCCCTCGGCCTACGCCGCAAGCGTCCGCTCCTCGCGGGCGCACTTTTTGAAGGTAGGGGAATGGCGGTCTCGCCTCCCTACCTCGGCGTGTGTAGCGCCCTCGGTCTACGCTCCAAGCGCCCGCTCTGCGCGGGCACTCTTTTTGAAGGTAGGGGAACGGCGGTCTCGCCTCCCTGCCTCGGCGTGTGTAGCGCCCTCGGCCTACGCCGCAAGCGCCCGCTCCTCGCGGGCACTCTTTTTGAAGGTAGGGGAACGGCGGTCTCGCCTCCCTGTCTCGGCGTGCGTAGTGCCCTCGGCCTACGCTCCAAGCGCCCGCTCTGCGTGGGCACTCCTTTTGAAGGTAGGGGAACGGCGGTCTCGCCTCCCTGCCTCGGCGTGTGTAGCGCCCTCGGCCTACGCTCCAAGCGCCCGCTCTGCGCGGGCACTCTTTTTGAAGGTAGGGGAACGGCGGTCTCGCCTCCCTGCCTCGGCGTGCGTAGTGCCCTCGGCCTACGCTCCAAGCGCTTCGCTCGCGGGCACTCTTTTGAAGGTAGGGGAACGGCGGTCTCGCCTCCTGCCTCGGCGTCGCGAGTGCCCTCGGCCTCACGCTGCAGCGCCGCTCTCCGCGGCGCTGTTTTTGAAAGGAAGGGGAACGGCGGCTCGCCTCCGTGCTCCGCGCGCAGCGCCGCCCCTACGCTGCAGCGCCGCTCTCGCGGCGCTCGGCGACACGTCTTCGGCGCTCGACCGCCGCCGCCTCGTAGGGCCGCGCCGGCGGCGGCACGTCTTGGCGCTCGACTCCGCCGTCGCCTCGTAGGCATCGCCCGGCGGGACGGCACGTCTTGGCGCTCGACTTCACCGCCGCCTCGTGGCGTCGCCGCCGGCGGCGGCACGTCTTGGCGCTTCGACTCCGCCGTCCGCCTCGGAGGCATGGCCTCGGCGGGACAGCACGTCTTCGGCGCTCGACTCCGCCGTCCGCCTCGGAGGCATGGCCTCGGCGGGACGGCACGTCTTCGGCGCTTGTTGGCACGTCTTCGGCGCTTGACTCCGCCGTCCGCCTTCGTAGGCATCGCCTCGGCGGGACGGCACGTCTTCGGCGCTCGTCGGCATGTCTTCGGCGCTTGACTCCGCCGTCCGCCTCGTAGGCATCGCCTCGGCGGGACGGCACGTCTTCAGCGCGACTTCGCCGCCCGCCTCGTAGGCGTCGCCTCAGCGGGGCGGCACACCTTCGGCGCTCAACTCCGTCGTCCGCCTCGGAGGCATGGCCTCGGCGGGACGGCACGTCTTCGGTGCTCGTCGGCATGTCTTCGGCGCTTGACTCCGCCGTCCGCCTCGTAGGCATCGCCTCGGCTGGACGGCACGTCTTCGGCGCTCGACTTCGCTGCCCGCCTCGTAGGCGTCGCCTCGGCGGGGCGGCACACCTTCGGCGCTTGACTTCGCCGCCCGCCTCATAGGCGTCGCCTCGGCGGGGCGGCACGTCTTCGGCGCTCGTCGGCACGTCTTCGGTGCTCGACTCCGCCGTCTGCCTTTGGGGTTCACTGATTTCTTCGTAGGCATTGCCTCGGTTCGCGAGCTACGGTTGCAGACGCGGCACGCCGCGCTTTGCCGCCGGGAACGGGGCTGGGGTGGTTGATCACGCGGCCGCCCATCGGGACCTCGTGTTTCGCCGAGGAGTACTATTGTAGGGGTGGCCCAACCCCCCGTGATTGGGCCGTGCAACTAGTCCAACATGTAATAGGCCCAATAGTGTATAGGAATATACCGTGTAAATATACCAATGTACCTCATCCTTTGTAAATATTAAGGGGTAGAATGGGATTTCCATTCCACCCCACTCATATATATAAACCCGGTGAGGGGCAAAGGGGGGAACATCCTCTCATTATCACTGCCTCTCCAGATCTAGCTCTCTTCCTCTTCTACCGATCCCCCTCTCTTCCTGTTTAGCCCGTAGCTACAACAATATACAAATATATAAATTGATAATCACAAAATAAATATTGGCAGGTTGACAAACCCCTGAATCTTTCATCTTAGTGCCGATGATTTCCCACATATGTCTGCAAATGTAGAATCCACATACATTTCCTTGAAGGGTACCAAGATGTAGTCCATGTCACTCTGAGCAAGCAATCCCGTCATTAAGTAATCTTTGACGAAGGATGCATTTTCCTTGATGGATTGCTCAGAGACCAAGTATGGGTCGAGGAAACCCACTGGTTCTCACCGTCGCCAGACTTGTTAGATCATGGATCTATACATAAGTAATGAGTTATGACATTTATCGATATTACGTGAATGTAGAACTTGATTGTATAGTACACTTACAGTGTCCAGTATCGTAGAAGTGAAGTGTCAAGTTCGTCGAGATTGAATAGTAAGAATAAGTATTCAAATGTCACGATGAAGCAGTCCGAGTCATGGAGGAAATGTGCCTCCATGTATCTCACGGTGAATCCAGTTTACCGGTTTGGCTTCCTGTTGGACCTCTGCATGTACCACGTATGCAAAGTCCTACAAACCAGTCCAAAGATGGGTAATTGTGACTCAGGGATCAACGACACTCTGAGCATGTACTTTCGGGGCCCAGGAGGCGTCTTAATCTTCTTTGGTTGGGCTTTAGCGTCTCACATGCGATACATCTTTGGCGTCATCTCCACGGGAGTTGATGTGCTAGCTTTTTGAAGTGAAGCTTGAGGTGGAGTCATAGTATGTTCTGTTTGACAAGCATGGTTGTGTGAGATCGTGGTACAAAAGGGTCTAGGGTGATGCCCCTCTTGGGCCACTTGACGAATGTGCGGACGACATCCCCTAGTCTCATGATTTTTCCGTTCAGGGACCTCTCGAGTGGGATGGGCTTGAAAACGTCATTAATCATGTCCACCTAAACCTTCGTAAGCCGGTCCTTAGCTGGGCATCGTGCACCAACGTCCCTGACAGGCATGGATACGCCATCCCCAACCTAACGTACAATGGAAATGGAGCCAATAAGCTTGACTTTGAGGATACATGGTATAGACTCCTACATAACGATATACGATGAGCTAAGACCTCTACCAGGTCTATCTATGTAGCATTCTAAAGATATACATTACCTGGATGTTGTTAATAGGTAAGCTGGAATCGCTATATTCAGAAAGTGGCATAGACGCACAGCTACTCTGACATTGAGGGGGGACTGGGTACTGCAATAACGGGGATGGCTTGCGAGTGGTTGCAGACTTCTCTCAGTCCTTCCGTCAATGAATCTATCTCTACTCGAAGTGAGGCAGTTCGTATTAATAACCGATTGTGAATACATATCACAAGCTGTTCTAAAGTAGAACCATCTATGATAATTAAATACAGTTGTAAATTCATTCTCATATACATAAATGCAAATTTAGTAATGACTCAGGAATAAATATGTTTTACTTAGTTGTTTTTTACCAGTCAGTAATGCCGTCATGTCATTATAGCAAGACCATTTACATATATAGAAGACAATAAATACAAATTCAAATACTTAATTTTACATATGGCCAAACAGTGTAGCCAGTCGCTTCTTACAAAAGATAACAGAAAAGTAGAAATCTAACCGTTTCGAAGTTTTTTTCTAGTGGTGAAGGTAGCATACTATCTCCATCTTCAAAACTTTGTAGGCGACGTGGTCAGCATCAAACGGTTTGGGATCATCAACAAACGAAGCCTGAAATGCGTCCACCCACCAACGCGCTTGTTCGAGTGTCTCTTGAACACTCTTTGACTAAACAATCAAGTCGTATTGAGTCCATAGGCTCTCTTCCTTTCTTGAGGGCTCTCATCAAGGTTGACTCGGTCGCCCGCCGCCTCAACTAAGTACTCCAAGCGACGGCAAGCCTCCTGGAGACATGCAACGTTGTTGTAGAGGATCACGTCGATGGTGAGGTTAGCTCGCCGGAAGAGGGAGACCAACCGGAAGACACGACGGAGGAAGATGTCAAGACGGCGGAAGGTGGCCTTCAACTACTTTGGTAAATCCTTAGACATAGGAGAGGGGACATTGTTGGCACAGTGTGCTTCCGTAGCATCCGTCTACACACAGCCGGTGAGGTGCTCATCCAGGATGGCCAGATTGGCCATCAATACCTGCGACAAGGAAGAGTGGGAAACTATTTATTTGTGATTGAGAGGCAAGGAAGATAGCCAGCCGGTGAAGTGCTCGTATAGGATATATCAGCGATGTGGGGATTAATCTCTAGTGGCAGATGATCATTTTTATACAACAAGGAATACATTCGATGCGCGAGACGAAGAGACATATCGGGGAGTCGAAATGATTGAAAGGCACACATCAGGGAGACAAAGCACTATTCATGCATACAAATACATATCACAAACGGCTCTAACCACAAGTTATCTGTGATACGCAACTATCATAGATGGTTCATATTAATACCGTCTATGAACTATCACATACGGTTCTAATTAAAAACCGTATATGATGTCTGCAGTTATCACAAACTGTTCGTATTAATAGCCATTTGTAAATTATCACAGACGGTTATTAAGAATTGTCTATGATAGTTGGTTATCACAGATAGTACACGGTCACACTTATAAAATAATCTGTGATAATTACAACATAGATGATTTTCTATAAATTATCTGTGATGAGGTGTTTAGTATAGCTTATTTTATTGTAGTATTGTCTAACTCGTATGGTTAACCATGTAGTCGATACATGGAATGTCCCATATGTGTGTGCGCGTACGTACATATTAATGTCTCTGCTTGCCTCCCTTCTGCGCGCGATGACTGCTTAGCTTGCTACAATAACCAACCATGCATGCATGCATGCACGCTGTCTAGAGGGGCACGAAAACAAACAATCCTCCACAATCTCTATGAGATTTGTTAAATAACTGAGCAGCTAGCTAGCTACGTTAGAGTAGGTATAATAAAACTTAGTTAGCAGGCTATAACAAATATAATACCAACAAAATCTTACATAGCAGAGAGAGAAAGGAAGAGAGAGAATGAAGCTGGCTACTAAATTATAGCTAGCTATAGCACGTAAAAATATGCATTTCACTTTCTTACACGTGGGGCTAAATAGTTATTGTAATAGCTATCTTATTGTATGAACTATTTTTTTGAAGACTATAGATGAAATGGATAAGTGTTATAGCCACTAGTTGGTTATACTATTGTACTTGCTCTTACAACGGGTAAATAACCATGCATTGGCCAACATCAAAGCATGAACAAAATAAACATCATGTTTGGACAGGAAAGAACCAAAATAAAATATCGCCAGATAAAGACCTATCGTTCGAGAGATCTAGAGAGAGAGAGAGCTGAGAGAATTGTGCATGTGCATTGTGGCTTTATTCCGGCCCCCAAAGGGGAGAACACAACTGTGAAGGGAAGAGAGACTGGGAGGCGCGCGGCCTAGGCCTTCGAGAAAGCAAAGCAAAGCAAAGCAAAGGCGCGCGCGAGAGAATCTGATTCCCTCCAACATGCGCAATTCAATAATTCAGGATCTTGGACCATTCCATCCATGACGATCGAACAAACCCTAGCTAGCTAGCACAAAGATCACTGCACATGTCCTCCCTCTCTCTCTCTCTCTCTCTCTCTCTCTCTCTCTTATAGTTAGTATGCTCCTTTCACTTTTTGTGCCAGTTTTGCCCTGTGCTTTTGGTCACACCAGTTCATCAACATCTCCTTTAATTTCATGTATGTAATGGATCGAAACCCTTCTCTTCCGCCACACCGTTTCAAACTTCTATGCAATCGATAATATGTGCATGCATGCATGCATGGTTTTTTGTGAGCTAGCTAGTCCCATCTGATCGATCGTACTTCTCCCATTCATGCATGATACATATTGAATTGAACCAACCAATCATTGAGATATTTCACTGCTAGTAACTAGTATATGCGCTAGCTGTTCCAAATAAAAACAAGAAAGAGCTTTTGTGCTAGAAATTGATATTTAAAAAGTCACACGGATGCCTCGTTGATTGGCTCCAAGTTGTTAGCTGTCGAATCCCTTAGGATCTCTCCCTTAATTTCATTTGTGGAAACATATATACAGCTAGCACGATCATAACAAAAATAAAATTGGGCGAATTTTCAGAGCAGATATTTATGTGCCTATGACCATTACGAAGGCGGATTAATTAGACTAACCAAGAACTTAACTAGGATTGTACTTTTGTACCTTCTATATATATCGTCCATATATATGTCCACATAAGCCAATCTCAGTGGGGGTTTCATGGAGTTTCATAGACATTAAATACGTTGACATGGCACTGTATTGATGAAGAGAGAGATGATAAAAGTTTCATGGGAGTAGAGAGAGTTTCATAGGGATGAAACTCTTCTGCACTGTTTCCAAAATATAGGTGTGTTGAAAACTGGGACATGAAACCTCCACTGAGGGCATCTCCAATGGTCTGAGTCAGCTAGCTATATGTATGTAAGCATATATCCTATGTGGAGGAAAGAGAGTATGCAAAAAAAATCGAGCCAGCTCTTCCTTAAGCACTAGTCTATAACGCCAAACGAGGCAGCTTTTATAAATTCTGTGTGTGCATGTAAGCATCAAATAGCTATCCTTATAGATAGTTTTTTAGAATGTTAGCTTTAGTGTGTACTATATAAATGATGTGGAAGTCTTATAGTTAGTTGCTAGTTATAACCATTGGAGATGCCCTGAGACTGGCCTAATAAACATGCACGCACATACCGGCTCTCTCTCTCTCTCTCGTTAACATTGGTTCTCTTTTTTTGAAACAAGTGCATTATTGGTTATTTGATTTACACAACCTTTCCATAGGAACCTTTGTATGTAGTATTGAGCTGAACATGCAAGTATGCTCACTAAAAAAAGGGATTTAATGACTAGTAATCAATTGTCATAGTCTATACGTGGAATTGTACACTGTAAAAGAGAAAAGCAACAGGTAAAAGAAAACCTCACGCACTTTCGAATGGACTGGAGCACAGTATTTTTTACTATGCCCTTTTTCCTTACTAGAGCAATTAATGCAAATTCGACTCAGAACATCGCATAGACTATACAGCAAAGTACATGCATGCAGCAACAAGTAATTTACCGTTACTTTGCATGCATGTATGTAGACGCATCTTATACAATATTCTTAATTAATTTATTATGCTCATGCTCTCCAAATTCATCAGAGAGATATGCATCACATTGTATGTGCTTGCTCCAATTAATTAATGCACCATTGTACTGGAGTACAAGTTTAGATCACAACAAGCCACAGATAGGAGCATCACCGGTAGAGATAAGAGATGAACTTGACATATATATATAGATAGGTTGATGGCAAGAGTTAGAACATTGGTACAGATGCACCCCACAAATGCAGGAGAAAACGTAAAATTACAGGAGCTAAGAAACCATGAATCCCAGCAAGTAGTACATGACCTCATTAATTAAGTAACCCTCACCATGCATGCAAGACTAACTACAAACAATATTATAACGGTGATCAAACGTAAGTACGTATATTAAGGTTACTTGTCTGCATTAATATCCCCCCTCGATCTCTAGATCTCCATCGAGTTCTTGTAACATATTGTGAAGATTTTATACATAACGTAACACCATTTTCGATCACCAATCTAGCTATAGCTCTTGAAGCTCACAAGAGGTTACCTGCACCTGCAGTACTACTGGAATAGGAAGTGTAACCACTGTCATCTCCATACATGCCCCTTGGGTACTCCTCTCTCTTCGTCGGTGTCACATGGAACTCTCCTCCGTCCTCGCTGTTGACGCCTCTTCCACCGCCGCCGCCGCTCTCTAACCCTAGATGGAACATTCCCTGCATCGCCATTGTCGCGGGCATTGCCGTTGCCGGCCCCATCTGGTGATCCATGGCGTGCAAGAACGGGAAGCTTTGCATCTGCGCTTGCGCTCTCCACTGCTGCTCCATCCCCTGGACACTGCTCCCACCGCCCGCCGCGTAGGCGTCCGCCGTGTCGACAAACAGCTTGGCGGCCCCGGGGAAGCTCAAGCCAAGGCTCGCCGTGTCGAAGTCAGTGAACCGGTGCAACGGCGGCAGGAGGGATGACGCGTTGTTGCCGAGCATAGCTTGGAGAGTGGGCGCCACAGAGGTGCAAGTGCTGGGCGCCGTCGATGATACCGCTGATGCCGAGGCGGCGGCCGCCGCGGACGCTGTAGCCTTGGGCTTGGCGCGCTTGGCATGGCGGCGGTACCCTCCGCCGACGGGGACATTGCGGAGAGCGCCGCCGCGCGTCCAGTAGCGGCGGCAGGCGCGGCAGAAGTGGCGGGGCTGCGAGAGGGAGTAGTTGTTGAAGTAGCAGAACTTGGTGTTGGTGGAGTCGCAGCGGGGGCACTTGAGCCCTGGCTCCGGCTGCGGGATCCTCGCGAGCCGTGCTCGCTCCGACATGGTCATCGGCTTCGCAGTCCCTGGCGTGGCGCTGCCGTCGCCGCCTCCGCCTCCTCCTCCTCCTCCTCCTCCTCCTCCTTCCGGAAGCGTCCCCGTGGCCGCGGCCAATCCATCTTGACCTTGAAGAAGATTGCTTTCACCACCAGCAACAGCTGAAGGCCCAGTAATATTATTACTAGCTAATGGTTGCAGCTGCAAAAGAGATCATGAAGAAGCATCAGCAAACATGTATGTGATATATGGTATATTCCAAGATATGTGGTGCAGCAATCAGGATATTTGCAATCAGCAAACCCTAGCTAGCATATATATTCTCTTTGCTAGCTCCTTTCTTTTCTTTTTCCTTCTCTTTTGTGAAAAAAAATCTTGGGAGAATAAGCTAGAACTATATACCTGGTTGGTATGCCAGCTTGAGGAATCTAGGAAGGCAGGAGGGAAGATCATGGTGGCGATCTTATCTAGTGACTAGCAAGCAGCTTGATCTAGAGAGAGTGTGAGTGGGGGAGAGAGCTTTAATTTGCTGGTTCTTGTTTTGTTGTTGTTTGGGCGGCCAGTCTGCCTTTTTCTTTCTTTTGGGTTGTGGTCTTTGATAGGTTGGAGATAGTGGGAAGGAGAGACTAGCAGCAGCGGCAGCTGGGGAAATGGAATCACACCATATGAAATGAGAGAGAGGGGGAGACTTGACTGCTTGAGAGCGAGAGCGAGAGAAAAGGAGGGGAGAGAGGGAGAGCCAGGTAGCACTAAGAGCGCCAGGTACAGGGTTTGTGATTTGACCGAGAGAGGAAGAGAGGACATCTTCTTCGTTGCCTTTCCTTTAAATTGTTTGTGCTATACAGTGCTGGTGTGCAGCATGCCCTTTTCCTTTTCGGCGGCGGCGGTGATCTCGCCGACGGGGGAGACAAGTCTGAGTGGTGCCTAGGGTTAAATATTTCGGCGAAATTTCGATCAAAATGCTGGTCCAGCTCGGTTGGACTGAAAAGTTATGGCTTATGACTAAATTATATTGTAGCAACTAAAATTTTACTCTAACTGAAGGTGGCTTATTTAGCGTAATTAAATTTAAAAAAATTAAAAAATAGAAAAAATATGTTAGCTCATTACGGACAACGCGAACGAATACAAGAATGAATTTTAATCTCTATTGATACTTGAAGAGAAATATTTACATTCAATCCCTAGTCACACATAATGTCTAAAAATGACAAAAAGCTCAGCTACAAGTGCCTCTCACATCTCCCATAAAATTCTCTCCAAGAACCCTAAGTCCTCTCTACTCTGCATGGATGGCTTAACCCTTAGCCACCCTCTCCACCCTTTTATAATGGAGACATATAAAAAACCCTAACCAGCCCCTCCAGTTGAGTTTTACATACTTACATGGGCTAACCCGTTAACCCAACATAATTTTGGGTTTTACACTTACACAAGCACGCTTCTCAAAGCGCACATATCCATTAACCAATTAGTCAATCAACACTTGATCCACTTCATATTTTCAACACATTCAAGACCTAAACCACTTAGGCCACGTCTCGGTTTTGCACACCGCCACTTTTTCAATATTAGGTAATTTACCAAAATACCCCTCTACCGCCTTCCATGAAGTTTTCCACTTCCTTTGCTATGAAGCATCGCCTATACTTTACCATCTTTCACATGACCCCAATGACTTGCCGACAAGCCTCTCACATGTCTGGATCCCACCGAATCGTCCTCGCTTACACAACGACTCAAGTCACTTGACGCTCCACTTGTCATCTCTTAGCTTCATGACTGCACTTGGCTTCCTCAACCGTCTAGACCTCAACTCCTCTTTAAGCCTAGTACCGATCTACCTCGCCGTTGCTCATCATGATCACCACCAGTAGCTTCCACTTTGGTCTCCTGCCTTCTAGGCTTGTAACAACTCCATGTGCCTTAGACATCTTCGACGTCTCCCTAACCATTCTGGACCTCAGTACGACCCTGTGCTTAGTCCCATTCCTCCTACGTCTCACCATGACCTAGTTCCGAAGTTTTATAACCAACAATAACAAGCAAACCGTCACATAGCACCGCACAATACACAAAGTCATCAATTGGTAAAATTAATCCAAACAGTGCACAATACAAAACATATGCAATTAAATTAATGATCCTAAACCTGGGACAAAATAATAAACACATGTGCACACAAACAACAACACCCATACTATAACTACACTCCAACAACTTAATTCAAACAAATGCACGACCCAATAGCTCCTCGGCCGATATGACCACCAACCAAAAGCCGGTCATACTACCTCACTCTAGTAGTACCACCCATACAACGCCAATAATACCACGCCTCAGTCTGTTCAAGACTGATACTATTGCACCTAGCTGGTATAACTGCGATCCCAATGCCGGTCATACCGTTAACAACAGAATTCAGTGAAGAACTTGCAAACTCTCAAAAATCAAATTCAAACTCTATAAATATTCTAATCCAAAAATTAATTACTTATCATAACTATGAAATAACTTACACATGGTCTCACAAACACATGTACTCACAGCCACTTGAAGAAGATGTAAACGAATTCCTATTTGCGTACCCCAAGTGGAAGATACCTGCACTGCTTAATTACAGCGATTCGATTCTTCGATCTGTTAGTGCCACCCCACCGGCTTATTGTTTGTATTTAGAGTATTACGTTGGATTATTATTTACTTAGTTCGTTTCATCATTTTCGCAATATATATATTACTTACACCTTTCTATACTTATATTTATAGTTTAGCTATGTTTTGCCTGTCATAACGGCTTAGCTTCGGGTTTGTACGATATGAAAATACGTGCTGCGCTTTATATCCTTTACGTATATTATATTCGTATTTTTTTAAATACAAATATCGAATAAAATAAATTATCTGTTACCATTTTTCACCTCTAGCAATGCGCAATCCTTTCTGGTAGTAAGAAAGAAATATAACCCTTAATTGAGGAAGGGTTGCAGGTGGCGACACGAGATGGAGTATTCCTTATTGCACGATTGGCTCGGAGCTAGATCGAGCAAAGGTCTGCCGGTACAATAGTACTGGTGTTATTACTAGCACGGTTACTGTAGCCGCCGGCCGGACGACGGTTGGTTCAGAAAGGAAGGTACAGCTAGTTAGCTACCTAGAGGCCTAGAGCCATGAAATAAAGATATCGAGTCCATGCGGGCCGGCCTCACCTTTCGATCATCGATCCAGGTCCTGTTTGGATCAGTTTCAGATTCTTAAAAACCAGCTATTATTTCTAGTTTTTAAAAGTTAGTTTCTAAGCAAAAATTGGTAGGGTGTTTGGATCTCCTAGTTTTTAAAAGCTAGTTTCATTTATGATTGGTGCTAATAGACTATTATACCCTTACATTTATTGCTCTTGAACAACACATTAAACAGTCATGCGTGGTCTTTAATGAGGGTAAATGGGTATTTGTGCCAAAAACGGCAAAAGCTGGTATCAATGACTTCTTAGTTTTTAAGAATCTGGGTAGGTAGATTTTAAAAACTGCCCCAAAAACTGGTCTGTTTGGATCCCACCCAATTTCCAAAAGCCAGATTCTTAAAATCTGGGTGGATCCAAACAGGGCCCCACAAATGAGACAACCAAATTCTCCCGCTGGTCTTTTCTTCTCGCGTTAATTAATGCATGGTCGGTCGATGTTGGTATGGAATGTTAAGGGGGTGTTTGGGGCTGCTCTATAAACTCTGCTTCACGAATTCTATCGTGGAGCAGCTCCACAAAAAACCTAGAGTTTGTGGAGCACCCCTTTAGGTGCTCTTACAACTCCACCTTTTTTTCCTCGAACAGAGTGCATGGAGCTGAACCTGTTTGGCTAAAAAACATAGAGCGAAGCTGAAAAACGTGGAGTGGAGCAGTCCCAAACACCCCCTAAGTCGTTCGATCCGATCCATGCGGCCAGACCGATCGGCCATTCGCTCTGATATTCACCTTTATATTTCAATATACTATTATACGTGTAGGTGTAAATTTGTGTAGGATTATAAATAGTATGGTTGCAGATGTACTTGTAGATCTATTAATTTGTCGTGGCTGTTAGTTGTAATACACCGATTAGTTTTAGAATATTAGATGTGCTAGTTAGGTCTATTCAAAACATAGGGAGTAGAATTAATATTAATAAAATATTATTTTTAGCGATTATTTATTTATGTATTTGCAAGTGATGATTAAATTGTGTAATATTAATAAAAATAATATATTATTTAAAAAATTCGAGCAGAATGTGTGTAGGATCATTCAATCCATATATCCATACACTGTCGCCCAGGTGTATTACACGTATGGAGATTACCACGTAAAACATATCCATATTTTACATTGCATGTTGCATTTTACATATCACTAATTTTCTTCGTGCGTAATGACAACTGTCGTGTTGCTACTTTTTCCAATAAATCGACGGCTCAAAAAAGTACGACAAGGAATTCATCTAGCAAAAAATGCATGATCAACTATGCATTTGCACCCAACAACTTCACCAGTTCGAAACCTTGCACCCTGGAGGACAAGGAAAAGGCTAGGAGGGGAAAGACAAGAGAAAGGTGCTGATGGACCTCGATGGCCCTCCTGAACATGAGGTTATTTTGAACTTGGACAAGCTTGCGAATCGAGAAAATGAGTATTTGATTTTCATGTACGAGATCAATGGAAGAAGGCCAAAGCCCGTGCTCACATAGGCGACAAGGGAAAGGCACCGATGTATGACCGTAATCCTAATTTGTTTTCCATCCCCAGTGTTTTCAATTCCAAAAGGCACACATATTTCTTAAATGTAGTTTGAGTTGATGGTTCGTGCATGTTACCATTTGTATCGTAGAAGTGGTGAGAAAAGCATATGCACATAACTAAACCCTATATGCTGTATAATTGGCATATTCATTACGAAATATTATGTCGGGTTTGAGATGGCTTATTTAAACAAAAAAATGTTAACGCAAGTTAGGACACACTAGTCAATTTCTCTCTTTAATAATTTGCTATTATTTTAAAACTACTAAAACCAAAAAATCTTGCATTTTCTAAATAATATATTTTTAATTAAGGAAAAAGTATTACTTAAAAATTTTCAAAACTGCAACATGTGGACTCTGTTGCCAGTTGAGTTGGCGACGGGGCCTCTGATTGCCGCTAGTTGAGTTGATGATAGGGCCTCCGTTGCCAGTTGAGTTGATGATAGGGCTCCATGGTCAATTCATTTGGCGACAAAAACCTGTAGACTGCTACACAAGACTCCACGTAGCCAGTTGAATTGACGGCAGGGTCTTTGTCACTAGTTGAGTTAACAATAGAGACCCTGTTGCCAATTGAGATGACGACAGGGCATCTGTCGTCAATTTATTTGATGATAGAGACCTACAGACTGCCATGCAGAACTTTCATGTAGGACTGTCATTCCATATAGGATTGTCATCATTTCAAATGGTGACAATGTGTTATTTATGTAAATTTTTAGCGATGATATATTTATATAATATTAATAAAAATATATTATTTGAAAAATTCTATATTTAAGCACATGCAGATATAAGATCATCACTGCCGCCCATGCTAAGCTACCGTTTAATTTGCTGGTACAGTACTGTGTCTATGTACAATGTTCTGTTTTACTGTAACTATGAGCTTATAGCTTTTGGCTTATGTCTTTTAAATTCTGGTTGTTCACGAGAGAGTATGAAGAAAGAGACAGTCGTATATGATTTTGGTCGGTATAGCTAAAGTCGGTACAATATCTACTATACCAACTTCTAGACCTCATCTAAATAGATGCATCATTATTTGAAAATTAGTTACTATAGTAAAAATTATAAGTATGAAGTCTTAAAAAACTCAATCCAAAGATGGTCGCGGATGCTTCAAAAATCAGTAACTGAATGACGACTTGTACAATAATACATAGCATAATGCTCGTGTACCACGCGCACAGTGCACCCGGCCAGTTTAGTCAAATTTTACAGATGCACAAACTTGCATCAACTACAGTAAGGATCAGATCCATCACATGGCTGCTTACTACTTCTCCATCATAGGCATGTAAAGGCCACGCATACGTACGATCAATCTCATACCATCGATGATTGCAACACCTCACCAACAGGGGCAAAACCAGAAAAAAAATGATTAAGATTCACCGTTTTACTATATATAATTACATATATAATTTACTATCGATTTGCAATGAAGTTGGTGGATATTCTAATTTCTAAAAATCCAAATTAAAATCCTAATTCTGAACCCTATAATTTAACAAAAAAACCAACCAATAATCATAAAATTCGAACCATACTTATAAATTCAATTCATTTGCTTAAAGAAATAGGAAGAATTGGGAGAAATTTAGTAATACTCTATGTTAATTCAGAACTTAATCCATGCCGTTAAGTGCTCAGCGAGACGATTAACAGGTGATGATGACAAAGAGACGCGCGACGGTCGGCAGGGCTACAACCTAGGCCTCCAAGCTCTAGCAACTGTTGGCTGCGAGCTTGCGATTAAGCGAGAGAGTGGATTTTGATTTCACGTGAGGTGGGACAGAGGAAGAAAGGGAATGAGACGCGAGTGACTGGGACAATACGATGCATGTGTAGTGCGGCCTCTACCTGTTATCTTCCCTTCGTAGAGTGGCTTGGCTAGCCAAACGTCTTGGGCTATACTTGTGTCATCTAGGTTGCACTTGCGTATGCTAAGCTGCATGTTATGGGCCTCGATTGGTGTCGTCTTAGGCCCAGCTGCGGGGCACCGAGTGGAGTAGTGGGAATCGATAGGCCAAGAGCTTCAATTTTTGCGCTCGCTAGGTGTCCTTCGATTTGGGCTGAAGGGTTCACACCTGAATTCATATAGGCTATATAACAGAAAAAGAAATTGAATCCGGTGTCTTGTGCACCTCATAAGTCTCTTTGGATCCGGCCCTACTCACTAAGATACTGTGGCGCCCTCCGACAAATCAAGTTCTTCTTTGCATCCTTAACCTATCTCCTTCATTTATCACAAGATTAATTATGCTAATCAAGACTAGCTGATCATAATTTCATTTAGGCAGCCAAAATGTGTTTTGTTTGCTGCAAATTAGACAGACCTCCGGTCACCGAACTCGAATTAAAATTGCAAAAATAACATTCTCGTGATATATAGAATTTAGGGCATTTTTGGCCCTATGCAACACAGCAATACCAGAAGTAGCCTCTGGGTGTATGCAATGTTATTTCTGGCCCCCTCCTCAAGTGTGGGACTTTGGCCAGCCGATGCGTGCGCAGTCCCATGCCCAGCACCGCAGCACCTGAGCCATGCAGTCTGAAAGCGCATGATTCTGGCAAAACCAGCAGTGGTCTTAAGACTGTATGTGGTCAAAAATGCTGCTGTGGTCGAATACAGCAGTGATCGAGCAAGACAGTGGTTGAATATGGGTGTGGTCGAAAGCGGCGGTGGTCGAACAGGTAGTGGTCAAACATGAGTGTGGTCGAAAGCGGGGGTGGTCGAAAGCAGTTGCGATCGAAAGAGGAGGTGGTCAAAAGCAATAGCGGTTGAAAGCCGAGGTGGTTGAGGGAGGCAGTGGTTGAAGGAAACTATGGTTGAATAGGCGTGGTTGAAGCGACTGCGTCGTGTGCGACCATGATAGTGAGCCACAAGAAGAGGGTGGTGGCGGCGCTTTGGCTTCAGCGATCAAGGAGTTCGGCAGTGCCCGAGCTTAGCGAAGTGGTCGACGGTAATCCCCCAGGTGCGGTGAAGCTCACACGGTCGTCGGCGAAGCTGGAGGCGACCCCGAGCAGCAGTGATTGCTTATCAAAGTGGCGCCGAGGCTCGGGAAGAGAGGAGTGCGATACGGGGGTATTATGCGCTCCTGGACCGCATGACTCGGGTGCTACGATGCCAGAGCACGGGACTGTGCACGTGTCAACCGGGCGGAGTCCCGCGCTTGGGGAGAGGCCAGAAATGGCATTGCATATAACCGGAGGTTACTTCTGGTATTGTTGTGCTTGCACGGGCTAAAAATGCCCAAACACCTGATATATATGCTTCCCCCCAATTATTTTTCACGATATTTAAAATGGGAGGTCTAAGTGCTGGGCTTTCGTATTATTAAAAAAAAAAGAAGGAGCACATGCTTTAAAGCAATTCTAATTATATCCCGAAACAAAAAAAATTGTTATGATAGAGACATCTCATCTGATCAAAGCTGCTTAATATGTAGTGTAGTACATGCTTCGTTGGAAAAGCACAAAAGTTAATCTTAAAGCAACTCTAACAAGTGACTAGATCAGAGTTTAAGAAAAATAAAATTGTCCACATATGGACATCTCAACTAATCGTAGCAGCTTTTCTAGCTTTGTTTTGGAATAGCATGAATGAAAGCTGCTCATTGAACCTTTGATGTAACAGTACAATGTCTTTTAACTCTTGTTTGACGCAAGGTCAAGTTATTCTATAATCAGCAAAAAGACTCGATTTGGAATACTCCGTGATCAGATAGAGATATCAAAAAACAAATTCCTGTTTTTTTGGGGGGGGGGGGGGTACCATGAACATAAAGTACTTTTACTTTTATTCAGATGGAAAGATGTCATATGCTCAACTCAACTCAAGGAAAAAAATGTGTTTGATAGATCCTGGTATTTGCAACTGGAGAAAAGCACGGAGGGTTGTGGTACTAGAAGCTTGTGGGGAAAGGTGTAATTTGGTTTTGGTAGACACGAGCTTTCACCTTGATATATTGAGGGATCAATGGAACAGTTATCTGCATTAGATCAAGTGAGAGAGAGAGAGAGAGAGAGAGTCTTTTTAGCTGAATTGATCGTGCAAGCAGCAGCAGCCGCTTTCTTTTTCTAGCAGAAGTAGCAGTGAACACTGAACAACGATCTTGTTCAGAGGGGAAGAACAATCTAACCAATCTGCTGGAACAAACTAGATTTGGCAATTCGAATCTTCTGTGTATTCTGAGCTAGTCCTTAGATCAGAAGTTAACACACACAATATAACAATGGCAACTATCACATCCATACATACGTATAAGTAAAAAAAAGTACCTAATATTACATTAACAGTCATAAATAAACCTTACGATTAAGTTTTACAAAACGGGCCGACAAGCCAAATGGGCTTGTTTATATAAAGTACTGGAAAGTAAATAAACCAAAAAGGTCTCCATGATTTACCACAGACAATCGACTTAAGCTAAACCTAGTCTTGGCTATCATCTTCAATGTCGTAATCGGAGGCATGAAAATATCCATACACCAAGTCATGCTTCCGTCATCTAAATCTACACATTAAGCTAACACAAGTACAAAAGTATTCGGAAAGTCCCTATACCAAATGCAAGTCCATAGATACAGAGCTTGACAATGGAAGGTTTTAGGGTTCTTTTAGTGGAAGACAAATTTTTAATGTAAATACCGCAATTAATTTTCAAACCTATGACTTAGCCATTTTTAACTAAAACCAAAAGGTCCAGTTTAAGTCAAGTTTATCATAAGAGCGAAATCCCTTCGCTTTCGTTATCTATTTCCATTCCATAACCACCAAACCAATTCCACTGTTATTCCAAGATACCATAACCATTTCCTCGTACCTTTGTTCCATAGCCACTATTAATTAGTAACCATTATTTTAAGAAAACTACACAAATGTGGAATTTTTACAGAATACCTATGACCAGGGACATAGCTATTCGAATAGATCATAACACTCTACAGAGATTATACAACTTTACCCACAAGATATGATTGACTTAAAATATCAGCCACTACACGCTTCTATAGGCATGCAACTAAAAAAATTATAACAAGACTTTTACAATTCTTAGTCCCAATAATTCCTCTCACTCTATGGTAAAATCTCTTAACATTAGCGATAGTGACCGCTCCCTTCTTGGGTTACATCTTACCCTCAGAATGTTGCCTTCCCGAGCTACATTTTCAATGAGAAACCCCGTTGTTAGGGAGTCTATGAGCCTTTATGTTAAAAGAAATCCACATGGGGGCATTGAATAGCGTGAGTCACTGGCAAAATAATCACAATCGAAATTCAGAAATCCACCTACCAATCTAATGAGTAGGAATCACATCGAAACTAAGTAAATTAGTTCACCAAGTCGATCCCATACTTGACTTGTGGTTATACGATTTAGGTATAGAAAAGAAGCGTCACAAGATTCGGTCCTTAATCGACTTAAGTGAGACAAACCAACAAACTCAGATCGCATGCAATCCCTCCATCGGTCTCATACCAACCACTCGCCCAAGTCTATCTTCAGTGGTAACCCATGTTACCATTCCAATTATTATACAGTGTGTCCAGTTTTTATTGGCAATGTTTATGTCGTATTCAAATTTACCACTATTGTAATTCTAAGCACAACCATCGTTTATTAAAGTTTAACCACAGGTGGAGTATTATTGTTATAAGTATCCTAGGGTGACATGATAAGGATAATGAAGGGGATAATACATGTCAATGGTAATGTATAGCTAAGCATCAACATTTAACATACCATTTAATTAAATAATAATAATAATAAGCATGCAATTTAACTTGAAAGCAAAATATTTTTATTTGAAACTAGATTCAACATGATCAATCATAAGGACTTGCCGTAGTCAACTACGGAGAGCATAGTATCTTGCTTGTCAGTGACGGGAGCGTTTGAAGCATCAAATTCTATAAACGTGCAATTACCCAAATTCAACACGAATTCAAATGAACTCCAAAAATTATGATTTTGGTGCTGTTGAAAAGGTTTTGAATTTAAAAAAATTTAGAAACAAAAATCAAGTCATTTGGATTTAAAACGAGGTAGAACTGGCTCTTCAAAATTTGACCTGAGAAGAAATTCCAAAAAATCAAAAAATCATGACAGTTAGGGTCAATCAGGATTTTCTTTTCTTTTTCAATTATTTTCCTCAAGAAAATGGCTCAGGAGTTGATAGGTGGGGCCTAGTCGGGTTTTAATTTATTTTCTTTAAGGAAAGACAACAGGAAATGACAGGTAGGGCCATGGTCCATATGCCAGTGGCTTGGGTCCATAGACTGGATCTATGCGATTGATTTAAGGGGTGGGATCCATATGTCTATGACACAACTTAAACTAAGGCTTAATTAGGGTTCTTAACTTCATTTTGCCCACATGTCATGCTGACATCAACCAACTACTTAACGACTAATTAACTACTAGATTAACTTAACTAAATCAACGACGGAGCCCACTGGTCAGTGACCTAATCATCTTCTTCCTCATCTGAAACAAAGGAACGGGGAGGGTGATGAGGACATCCTTTCCATGCATACAACCATGTCGACTCCATATCAAACTGAAACTATGATACAAGGACCAATGACTAGAGCGCGAGCACGTCAGCTTAACCATCAGGTGAATGCGTTCCTAAGTTTGCATACAAATGTTTCAAAGAATGGAATACTACTTAATTCTTGTGATGATTTAATTGTCCTTAGGAACCATGGGGAAGAACCACATGAGCTCAAGTATAGAAGTGGAACCGTCAAGCGCAAACCAAGTCCTGTTCACGAGTTTGACTCGGATTCGGCCTTGTTGACAGCGCCTACTTCAAACAGCCGTAACTTTTGATCCAGAAGGTTTCTCGGGGCCCATGAGTACTTGTTGGAAAGCTCTTGAAGTCTACTTTCAGATGGATCCGGCCTCACCTCAAAATTCCATCCGAGTCGACCAAAAACTGCAAAACAATTCACGTCGCTTTTCCAGTCCGAGTCAAAGTGGGCCTTGGGCCTTGTAATTCGAGTCCTATTCGGCTTCCTTGTGTTTTGGCCGACCCTCCACCTTCCGTGACCCTTAAATAGGCAGTCGCACCCTCTTCTAGAGTTTGGGTTTTGTTTAGACTAAGTTAGCTTTTGCTGCTTTGCCTTGTACTCGCGCGTGTCGGCTAGACCGCCCGAATACTTGTCTTCGGAACCCCATCGTTTTCTGTTTTCGATTGAATCTTGCTTCGTTATTTGCAATTGAGTTGCTGTTCATCTTGTTCTTGCTTGTTCTTCGATTGCTTGCAGGAACGAGAACCCTCGTGGTTAGGTTGATCGTGCGCCGACAAGGTCACGAACAATCTCTGGAGTTGGTGTATCGATCGCTAAGGCGCAACGTCCTTGGATGGTTGTAGTCGGTTCGTCAACGTCACCTCCTTCCCCAATCGAATCTACCACTCTCATCGAAAGATCGGGACCCCTAGTCCTATCAGTTGGTATCAGAGCTCAAGGTTAATCGGTGAGAGATCTTATCTAGTCTTTGCAATTTTTTTTACCTACAGTCCAGAAAACCAAAAAAAATAGTAGATCTATTCTCCAAAATCCGAAACAATTTGTGCCTTTATCTATTGCTGCATAGTCTTTGTTCGTTGAGTCTTCGGTTGCATCGTCGTGTCCTTTGCTGGTCTTAGTGTCTAGTTCCTTTAGAGTTTCGAGTTCTGTTCACGTTTTGGACTCACCGTTGCAGTTAGATCCGAACTGTCATAGGAGGGTAGAAAAGGAGGAGGACTCGGTTGTTACGTAGCCTTTGCCCTAATTGGTCTCGGAGTAGGACACAAAGTCGGATTCAACCGCGTCGTGTGTGAAAAAAAAAGAGAGAAAAAAAAGAGAGACAAGAAAAGAAGTAACAGGCAGCCGCATCTAGAAGAGCCGCGGCATAAAAAAAGAAAAAGAAGAAAAAAACAGAGGAGAGAGAAACAGCTAACTTTTGCATACGACCTCCGATTGAGGCGATTCTTGATCCGTTGGAAAGCAAATCGGAAGATAGAGTGAAAAAAAAGAAGTCTGGAAAAACTGGAGATTTCAGATCCGCGTAAGCCACCAGGCACATACGCGGCAGCTTCGACCCCCAAAAAACGTCGTTTAGGGCCTCAAAACGGGTCCGCAAACCGAGGAAAAATCAAGTTTCTCAGAATTCGCTCAAAATTGACAGAGCCCTTCTGCACGTGATTCTAAGGTACCCTGTGAAGACGGCGCCCTTTTTTGAGCTCCAGAACTCCGTGTGCAATGCCATCTAGTTTCTTTCTGCACGGTGTGTCTTCGTTTGTGTTCTAGGCTCGCGTCTCTAGTACGGTCTAGCCTAGGACCAGCATGGTGCCGTCGTTGAGCGATTATTCAACTTGCTTTGACTAATGTGGTTCTAGTTATCCTTTGTTCACTCTCAGCCCACCTATAGCTCCACAGATTTGGCTACCACCTCACAGGACTAGCGACCAAGGCAGCGATACACCCAATTTCCGGAGATATTGTCTTGACTTGTCGGCTGCCATCACCTCCCGCTCGTTGTGGTAAGAACTTGTAAGAGCTTGATAGAACAGGTTGAGAGTGTGCGACTTGATTTAACCACATCCCAGTAGTTGTGAGGGCATAACCTGCTGTTTTATTATTTTTATCTTCTTGGTTTGTTTCTTGTGTTCTTCTAACAATGTCGAGAACCGGAGGACTGCGAGCAATGCAACATTCCCCTCGGACTAGGGTATCATACAACACTTTGAGCGCCAAATGAAGCTGCACAATCGAAGGACTTGATGAGGATGTACGGGTCACCAACGAACGCCTTGGCCAATTGGAGGCGCGCAGATCGACACCAACACTACGCTTGCAACATTGGAGGCTTCGTTGGCACCGTTAACACCTCACTTGCTGAGATTTTGAGACGTCTTGATGAGAGGGGCGTGCATCTCCCGCTGCACCAACTCAGCGTAGTCGTGCCAACATTGGTGTCTTGGGCAGCAGAGTGGACGAAAATGGTGGAGACGAATATGCGGTGACATCGAGATTGATGATGATGAGGACGCCACCGTCAACGCCAACCACGCCGGAATGAGGTGCGTGAGAATGATGAATCGCTTGGTAAGATTAAGTTCACTATGCCACTTTTTGATGGAAAATATAACCCGATGCTTATATCACTTGGGGATTGGTCGTTGATCGAAATTTGCATGTCATGCATTCCCGAAAACAAAAGGGTTAGGGTGCTACTAGTGAGTTTATTGATTTTGCGTCTGTTTGGTGGAGTGAATATTCTAAGAAAAATCCTTTCACCATACCACAAACTTGGGATGCATTAAAAGAATCATGTGAGCTAGATTTGTTCCTCATATTATGCACGTGATTTGTTACATAAGTTGCAACAATTGAGGCAAGGTAGTAAAAGTGTAGAGGAATATTTTCAAGAATTGCAAGCAGGCATGCTGCGTTGTGACTTAGAGGGCGAGGAAGCCGCTATGGCTAGGTTTATGGGTGGTTTGAATCGGAAATTCAGGATATCTTAGCTTACAAGGAATATAATTCTATCACTCGCTTATTTCATCTTGCTTGTAAAGCTGAAAGAGAAGTACAGGACGACAGCGCAAGCACTAGGACTAACGTTTCGCAGTCGTGGAAACATTTGGTCTCCACGTGCATCCGCCGCACCATCAAGCCAACCCCTGCACCTTCTTCCTCCAACAGCAAGCCACGGTTCTCATCATCAAATTCGACATCTCGGGCATCCGAAGCAACAAAGGGGACAGCCCAAGCACATGCAAAGAGCTCTTCATCCGTTGCATCTACGGACGAACGAGGATATCCAATGTCATCAATGCAAGGGTATGGCCATGTGAGGAGTGAGTGCCCAACCAAGCGTGTTCGATTGTGAGAGATGATGGTGAGTATTCTTCGCTAGTGATTTGGATGAGGATACATATGCTATGCTTGCGGTGACCATGCAGTAGTGGGAAGGAGCAAGAAGAAGAGCACATTGGTGCTGAAGATGCGAGCGCTATGAGAGCCTCATTGTGCAGCGTGTGTTGAGTGCACAAATGGAGAGGGCGGAGCAAAATCAGCGGCACATCCTTTTCCAAACAAAGTGCGTCGTGAAGGAACGCTCATGTCGAGTGATAATTGATGGAGGGAGCTGCAACAACTTGGTGAGCTCCGATATGGTGGAGAAGCTTGCGTTGAACACCAAACCTCACCCACACCCTTACTACATTCAATGGTTCAATAACAGCGGCAAGGTGAAGGTAACACGAATGGTGAGAGTAAATTTTGCTATTGGTTCTTATCACGATGTTGTAGAATGCGATGTTGTTCCTATGCAAGCATGCTCTATCTGTATTAGGTAGACCGTGGCAATATGATAAAGATTCACTGCATCATGGTAAGACAAACCAATATTCTTTTGTGCATCATGACAAGAAAATTGTGTTACATCCTATGTCTCCTGAAGCTATTTTCAAAGATGAGATTGCTAGAGCTAGTAGAGAGAAAAATCAGGAGCATAATAGGAGTGAAAATCAGATTGTTGCAAGTGAACTTGAGCAACATAAAAAGAAAAACTCTAAATCTGTTCATGAGATGAAAAATGAGATTAAATTGAAAGGTGCATGTTTTCTTGCTACTAAGTCTGATGTGAATGAGTTGGATGCTAGTACTTCTATTTGCTATGCCTTACTTTGCAAACAAACTTTATTTTCATTCGAAGAGGTACCTTCTTCTCGTGCCTCCTGCTGTCACTAATCTTTTGCAGGAGTACATGGATGTCTTTCCAAAGGACATGCCACTGTGGCTACCACCAGTCGCGAGGGATTGAGCACCAGATTGATTTGATTCCGGGCATCTTTGCCTAATCGTGCGCCATACAGGACCAATCCGGAAGAAACTAAGGAGATTCAGCGCCAAGTTCAAGAATTGCTTGATAAAGGTTATGTGCGTGAGTCTCTTAGCCCTTGTGCTGTTCCGGTAATTTTAGTGCCTAAGAAAGATGGATCATGGCGTATGTGTGTGGACTGTAGAGCGATCAATAACATTACCATTAGATATCGTCACCCTATTCCTAGGTTAGATGATATGCTTGATGAATTAAGTGGCTCTATTGTTTTCTCTAAACTTGATTTGCGTAGTGGGTATCACCAAATTCGCATGAAATTGGGAGATGAATGGAAAACAGCATTTAAAACTAAGTTCGGTTTGTATAAATGGTTAGTGATGCCATTTGGTTTAACTAATGCACCTAGCACATTCATGAGATTAATGAACGAGGTTTTGCGTGCTTTCATTGGTAAATTTGTAGTGGTCTATTTTGATGATATATTGATATATAGCAGATCACTAGAGGAACACCTTTGCCATTTACGTGCTGTTTTTGATGCTTTACGTAATGCACGTTTATTTGGTAACGTTGAGAAGTGCACATTTTGCACGGATCGAGTCTCTTTTCTTGGCTATGTTGTTACTCCACAAGGCATAGAAGTTGATCAAGCCAAGGTTGAGGCAATACGAGTTGGCCGACTCCTAAAACGGTCACGCAGTGCAAAGTTTTCTCGGACTTGCTGGATTCTATCGTCGTTTTGTGAAGGATTTCAGCACCATCGCTGCACCATTGAATGAGCTCACTAAAAGGGGGTGCCGTTTACTTGGGAATGCACAGAAGACGCCTTCAACACATTGAAAGATAAGTTAACACATGCACCATTACTCCAACTTCCAGATTTTAGTAAGACTTTTGAGCTAGAATGTGATGCTAGTGGAATTGGATTGGGTGGTGTCTGTTGCAAGAAGGTAAACTGTGGCATACTTTAGTGAAAAATTGAGTGGGCCTAGTTTGAACTATTCTACTTATGATAAGGAATTATATGCTCTAGTTCGAACTTTAGAGACATGGCAACATTATTTATGGCCCAAAGAATTTGTCATTCATTCGATCATGAGTCATTAAAGCATATTAGAGTCAAGCAAAATTGAACCGTAGGCATGCAAAGTGGGTTGAATTCATAGAGTCTTTTCCTTATGTCATAAAACACAAAAAGGGAAAGGAGAATGTTATTGCTGATGCATTGTCTAGGAGATATACCATGCTCTCACAACTTGACTTCAAAATTTTTGGATTGGAAACTATTAAGGAGCATTATGTTCATGATGATGATTTTAAAGACGTGTTGCTGAATTGCCAGGAGGGAAAAACGTGGAATAAATTTGTTCTAAATGATGGATTTGTGTTTAGAGCTAACAAACTATGCATTCCAGCTAGCTCCGTTCGTTTGTTGTTGTTACAGAAGCGCATGGAGGAGGGCGATGGGCCATTTTGGAGCGAAGAAGACGGAAGACATACTTGCTAGTCATTTCTTTTGGCCAAAGATGAGACGTGATGTGGAACGCTTTGTTGCTCGCTGCACTACGTGTCAAAAGGCTAAATCACGACTTAATCCTCACGGTTTGTATATGCCTCTACCTGTTCCTAGTGTGCCTTGGGAAGATATTTCTATGGACTTTGTTTTAGGACCGCCTAGGACAAAGAAGGGAGGGATAGCATATTTGTTGTTGTGGATAGATTTTCTAAGATGGCACACTTCATACCATGTCATAAAAGTGATGATGCTACCAATATTGCTGATTTGTTCTTTCGTGAAGTTGTTCGTTTGCATGGTGTGCCAAATACAATAGTTTTCGATCGTGACACTAAATTCCTTAGCCATTTTTGGAGAACTTTATGGGCTAAATTGGGGACTAAGCTGTTATTTTCGACTACGTGTCATCCCCAAACCGATGGGCAAACTGAAGTTGTGAATAGAACTTTATCTACCATGCTTAGGGCTGTTTTGAAAAAGAACATTAAAATGTGGGAAGAACGCTTGCCTCATATTGAATTTGCTTATAATCGTCGCTGCATTCTACTACAAAGTTGTGTCCTTTGAGATTGTCCATGGCTTTGTGCCTCGTGCTCCTATTGATTTGCTACCACTTCCATCTTGGAGAAGTTAAATTTTGATGCTAAACAGCGTCTTGACTTGATGTTGAAATTGCATGAGACAACCAAAGAAAATATTGAACGCATGAATGCTAAATATAAACTTGCTTTGGTAGTAAAGGAAGGAGGCATTTAACTTTTCAACCAGGTGATTTAGTTTGGTTGCATTTGAGAAAAGAAAGATTTCCTGAATTGAGGAGGTCTAAGTTGATGCCTAGAGCTGATGGTCCTTTCAAAGTGTTGGAAAAGATTAATGACAATGCATATAAACTTGAGTTGCTGCAGATTTTGGGGTTAGTCCCACCTTTAACATTGCAGATTTGAAGCCATACTTGGGAGAAGAAGATGAGCTTGAGTCGCGGACGACTCAAATGCAAGAAGGGGAGGATGATGAGGACATCCTTTCCATGCATACAACCATGCCGACTCCATATCAAACTGAAACTATGATACAAGGACCAATGACTAGAGCGCGAGCACGTCGACTTAATCATCGGTGAATGCGTTCCTAAGTTTGCATACAAATGTTTCAAAGAATGGAATACTACTTAATTCTTGTGATGATTTAATTGTCCTTAGGAACCATGGGGAAGAACCACATGAGCTCAAGTATAGAAGTGGAACCGTCAAGCGCAAACCAAGTCCTGTTCACGAGTTTGACTCGGATTCGGCCTTGTTGACAGCGCCTACTTCAAACGGCCGTAACTTTTGATCCAGAAGGTTTCTCGGGGCCCATGAGTACTTGTTGGAAAGCTCTTGAAGTATACTTTCAGATGGATCTGGCCTCACCTCCAAATTCCATCCGAGTCGACCAAAAACTGCAAAACAATTCACATCGCTTTTCCAGTCCGAGTCAAAGTGGGCCTTGGGCCTTGTAATTCGAGTCCTATTCGGCTTCCTTGTGTTTTGGCCGACCCTCCACCTTCCGTGACCCTTAAATAGGCAGCCGCACCCTCTTCTAGGGTTTGAGTTTTGTTTAGACTAAGTTAGCTTTTGCTGCTTTGCCTTGTACTCGCGCGTGTCGGCTAGACCGCCCGAATACTTGTCTTCGGAACCCCATCGTTTTCTGTTTTCGATTGAATCTTGCTTTGTTATTTGCAATTGAGTTGCTGTTCATCTTGTTCTTGCTTGTTCTTCGATTGCTTGCAGGAACGAGAACCCTCGTGGTTAGGTTGATCGTGCGCCGACAAGGTCACGAACAATCTCTGGAGTTGGTGTATCGATCGCTAAGGCGCAATGTCCTTGGATGGTTGTAGTCGGGTCGTCAACGTCACCTCCTTCCCCAATCGAATCTACCACTCTCATCGAAAGATCGGGACCCCTAGTCCTATCAGAGGGTGATCATGGCGGATCGGGTTTGGGCTCGGCGTCGGCGAGGTTGGGCACGGTGACCACCTGGGATAGGCAATATGGAACGCGGCGGTCTTGACGAAGCTAAAGGCGGTGAAGACGTAGCAGGGGAAGCTCTGAGGCGGCGGTGCGACGACGAGGATAGAGGCAACGCTATGGCACACGAGGGGAACTACAAAATGCTAGGAAAAGCTTTGAATCAAGGTGGACTTAAACATCCACATCTCATCGTGAAGCTAAGGGTGTGCTGGGCACTATGGATGCAGTGGTGAGCAAGGCTGTCCACAATGGCCTACTACAGCGCGGTGAGGGGCGATGGTGTAGTGGTGCTACGGCATATGGGTGTTATGACGACTAACCTACCATGTTTGTGGTATAAGGGAACACAAGGGAATGAAAGGACTCACCGTGAGGCAAAGAGGAGGGGAAGATTGCTGGCGGTGGTGAGGTCGGTGCATGCTTCGAGTCGGCGATGGAGAAAAAGGTGTGTTCCGACGGCTCTTGTGCACGACATAGAAGAAGAGGGGTGTTAGCAACAAGGGAACGAGGTGAGCACGATGGACATGACATTCAAGGTCGAAGCTCACCGAGACGAAGAGGACAGGGCACCAAGGTCGGCAGTAATGACATCGCAGCTTCAGCCTTCCTAGGGTACAACAAGCACGAGCAAGGCGTGCATTAGAAAGAGGGAAGCAAGGTGGTCTTCACCGAAGGTAGAGAGGAAGCGGGAGCTTAGGGGAAATGAAGAGTGGGTTAAGGTGGTCACTTTAAACTCTTGGTCAGGACTTAAATAGATGAGAGAAGAGAGATTGGCTTTGGATGCAAGGGAGCCGGGTGAAAGAGCACGTGAGAGAGGAAGAGAGAGGACTAGCGGTGATAGGACGAGGTCGTGACCATGTGACGACGTCATTACGGCGTTGCGCTTGAGGTTGCAAGGTTGGCATGGCTCTGGCGCGAGCAATACATGCGTATGGCAACATGGGTGGCGGTGATAGATAGCAAGAGAGAGATAGAATGGAGAAAAAGCACAGTGCTTCTCACCACACTGACAGGTAGGGTCAGGGCCCACTCGTCGGTGAAACAGGGAGAGAAAGGGAGGCCTGGCTATGGCATGCAAGTGAGCGAGCTGGTATGCGCATGTGAGCCAGCTGGGCTGTGGGAAGAAAAAGAAAGTGAGCCAGCAATTGGGTTTCAGCCTGAAGGAGAGGGAGGGAAAGAAAAGATTTAAATTTTTATTCGGAATTTGGATTTTGATTTGAATTTGTATTTGGACTTTTCAGGGGTTTTGCACACATAATTTTTTTTGGAAAATATGATTAGCACACAAATAACTTTTATAAAATTCCAAGCTTGATTTCTAGGTCAAGGAAATTTATTTTAGAATTTTAAATTCAAGCTAGGCTTTGGAATTTTTTTGAGATGCACCAGAATTGTTTTCAAAAATTTGATTAGCGCACAAATACGTTTTAGAAAATTTCAAACTTGATTTCTAGGTCAAGGAAATTTATTTTAGAATTTTAAATTCAAGCAAGGCTTTTGGAAATTTTTTGAGATGCACCAAAAGTTTTTCAAAATCATGCAAGTTTTATTTGGAAGCCAAATTTGGGCTATTACACCTACTTCATTGCATTCTCTTTTCTATTTGCATGTGTGATTGGCCAAATTAATTATCTTAGCCTGCAGCTGCAGGTGTGTTTCTTTACTTCACTATATATGCTCGATTATTTTGGAGAAGACGCCTACGAGTAGAAAAACTAGGCAGCTTGCAAGGCTGACCCCTAGGACTAGGACTAGCTAGGCTCCACAACCTTAGCTTGGCATGCATGCCGTCAGACAGACTCTTTTTTTAAAAAAAATAATCCATTTTCTTATTAATATTACGTAAATATACCATCAATTAGAAAAATTATAGAAATAATACTCCGTGGCCATTTCAAATGGTGACAACAACTATCCTACGTGGAGTCCTGCGTGCCACCATGCAGGACTCCGTTGCTAGTCTAACCAGCGATAGAGTCTATGTCACTAGTTGGAATGGTGACAGAGGACCCATGATAACTATTGTGGTAAAAACGTACGTTGCCTATTAACTTTCGTGGAAAATATTAACTTTCAATAGTTTTGAAATAATAGCTAAAAATTAAAAAGGTGTACTGACCACAAGTCATTTATGTAAATATTAACTTTTCGTGGTTTTGAAAAAATAACTATTAATGTTAGAATTTGATGCATAGTGTTGCATTCATGATTCGGGTTTAAGTAATTATCAATTTTGAGCCCGACATAAAATTTAGAAGCGACGGTGCGAATTACGTGGCGCGTAAGGTTTGAATAAGCACATATGTGTTGTCTCACTACTCATCGATATAAATGTCAATATGCACGAATCATCAACTAGAATTACAACTAAGATATATGATACAAATGGCACTATGCACGAACCATCAACCAAAACTACAGCCAAGATACATGTGCGCCTTTTGGAATCGAAAATACTTGGGATGGAGAAGAAGTTAGGCTTGCAGTCATTCATTGTATACATTTGGGTCTATCAACAACTTTTTCTTGTCTCCCCTGTGGGCTTTAGCCTTCACAATGGCTATCTAGTACTCAGTTTTCACAACTTTTATAGGCTTGTCTTAGTCCGAAATAACCTATCGTTCAACAGGGGCATTGGAGACCATCATCGTCTTTCCCTTGTCGTCCACCCTCTCCTTTCCCTTGTCCTTGGGGGTGTAAGATTTTCAACGGGTGAAGTTCTCAAACACCACACGATAGTTAAGCATGTATTTCTACTCGTTGAATGCCCTGTCATACTTCTCTAGGCCGTCAATCCATTAGAAGAAGTAGTAATGCTTCGTCGTCTAGCACCAAGCACGGAGAAAGTTAGTGATACATGAAATAAAACATGCAATGTGCTTAATTAATATTGACATTCACTTACGCGGTTATCACCACAAGTGTAGTGTGCCCGAATGACGGTGGTTGGGTGTGTTGACTGAATGATTGTTGGTGATATGCCCTAGAGGCAACATGGAGATGTTGAATATATCACATACTATGTTTATGATGCATTACTTTGTTCCTTGAAATAGACATTATCATTATTGATCAATGAGTATGTGACTTATTCATGAGACTCTTAATGCTTAAATGTTGCTATTTCTAAATGATCCCTGATCATATATCATATGAGGAACAAATATGATTCAAAGATCAGCATATGTATTGATTGATGATCATGTCTCATGGATCATGGTATGGTGATACCAAATCAATAATATGGACATGTGTTAGTGAACATATGTTGGATAGACCCGCCATGAGACAACTGCAGAGATTCCATGTGTCATTAGTTGGTCTCAAGTAGTGTTTATGTAGAATCCTTAGACTTGAGATCATCATGGTTCCCAACATGCGTAGTAGCCTATTTTGGGACTACTAACCACTACTCCGTGCTGGGTAGTCATAAAAGTAGTCTTCGGGTTTCTTTGTGAAACATGTAGTGGGATGTGAATGATCAAGATAGAATTTGCCCCTCCTTATGGGAGAGATATCTCTGGGCCCTCGATGTAATGGATTATGAAAGTGCATGGCCATGCCAATGTGATTGAGAGTCAATCACAAGTTTATAATCCATCACGGAATCGAGAGAGTGATTGAGCTATTAAGAGGATGACACAGTCTCGCCTTGAGCTTAATCTATATCGTGAGGCAAAGGGATTCGTACATGAGAACATTACAGTTCAGCCGATATGATCTTTACGTATACTTTGGGGTTAATATGTCTTGCTAGAGGCCGCTATTAATGTGGTGACCGGAAAGGCGTTTCGGTCGCAACCAAGTATACGTGAACCTCTGGTCGCACACTTAACAGGTTGGAACACTAATTCGAATGTGATTCGGATGTGGGCTCAATTCGGATAGAGATCCGGATAGACACACTATTGGGCCTCGGTCCACGAGGCCCAAGTGAGGAGGTCTATATATATGGAGGTGGGGGTGAGGATGTACACACGCTGTTCCTCACGAGCAAAACCCTAGCCGCCACCTCCCGAGCCAAACCCCAGCCGCTATGCGAGTCTTTGGTACACTCGCGATCGGCGTTCCAGCCCCGGACGTGTGGATACCGGTGGAGGCGCTGCTCGTTGCGGCGTTGATCGGCATCAACAAACTACAGATTGGAACGGACTCGTGGTGTGGTTGATCGCGTGGAGGAGACGATCTGTTCGGGACGATCGGCTACTTTCACTACTACCTCGACGCCGCGTGGTTGGATCGGCTTCTCCAACTCTTCTTCATTGCATTGCTGGCGTCTAGTGGTAACGATCTATGATCCCTCCTTAGCATGATGTCCTGGTGTGCGCGGTAGAAATTTTTTATTTTCTGCTATCGTAGCCTACGCGCGTTCCTTCAATGATCTGTGCCAAATTACCGCAATCGCACTGCGGGCGAGGAAACTCAAGTGACACAGGTATATCCTTGCAAGAATTATCAAGGTAGGATCATTTCTTCTTGGCAACCGACTTTCGCTTCCAAAGCATCTCTCCGTAGCTCAACATCCTCTACATCTCTCCTCCCTCCCCTCTTCTCCTATTTTCGATGTTAGCTTGATTGAAATATTCACTCTGGTTGTGAAGTCTGGCCCCCTTATATAGGCGGACAACAAGTAGTGTTTTGGAGTGAATTTTGCTGGAAAAAAGTGCACTTTGTCTATGAGAGCGAATCTTGTGAGCATAGGATGGGTCACATCATGTAGATTCACTTAGAAAAACTAGAGTGTGTTCTCTACTCATTGAGAAAAAGCTAGTGTGTCATGTGTAATCATTGAGAAAAGCTGGCGTGTATTTTACTAAGAAAATCTGGTGCGTGTTGCCAACTCATTGGAAAAGGATGGCCCATGTTGTCAATTCACTAAGAAAAGTTGGCTTGTGTTGTCAATTCACTAAGAAAAGCTGATGCATGTTGTCTAATCACTGAGAAAAGCTAGTGTGTGCAGTGTTCTAACTTAGAAAAGCTAGCGTGTCTATTGTAGGGGTGGCCCCCACATAGGCCCATCCGGCCTGCTAAAGGGTTGTAAAGCCCGAAATGGGATGTGTATAATGATATAGATACCCCTATGGAGAGCACATGAGTGTAAGGGTAGGATTGTAAAATACACTTCATGGTAATATATATACAGGCTTTGGACATAGGGAAGGGGCAAGCATTGTTCATCCATCATCTCCACTACAGTACTCTCCTACTTTACTGTTTGGTCAGTAGCCACAATGTGTCATTGTCATTTCACTGAAAAAAGCTGGTCCATATTGTCAACTTACTGAAAAAGCTGGCACGTGTTGTCAATTCAATGAGAAAAGCTGGCACATGCTATTGATTCACATAGAAAGTCTAATCACTAAGAAAAACTAGTGCGCATTGTCAATTCACTAGGGAAAAAACTAGCCCATGTTGTCAATTCACTGAGAAAAGCTTATGCATGTTGTTGTTTCACTAAGAGTCTAGTCACTGAGGAAAGTTGGTGTGTGTTGTGTACTAACTCAGAAAGCTGGCGATCCTTGTCATTTCACTGAGTAAAGCTGGTTAGAGTTGTCAACTCACTAAAAAAAGCTGGTCCATGTTGTCAATTCCCGGGGAACTGCTGGCGCGTGTTGTAGTTTCATTGAGAAAGTCTAATAACTGAGAAAAACTGGTATGTATTGTAAATTTTGTGCATGAATATGGTCCACCTTATGGAATTTTAAGTTACACTACTAATACAATACAAATGACAACATACAAGGACCATCAAACCGTACAAATGACAACATTCAAGGACCATCAAACCGAACTACATATAAGATATATGTGGGCCTTGCTGAACATAAATGATATTGATAGACTTAGTTCTAGTAGGGCTTGTAGGGAAAGTCAATTCCCTGGGAACTGCTGGCGCGTGTTGTAGTTTCACTGAGAAAGTCTAATAACTGAGGAAAGCTGGTACGTATTGTAAATTTTGTGCACGAATATGGTCCGCCTTGTGGAAATTTAAGTTGCACTACTAATATAATACAAATGACAACATACAAGAACCATCAAACCGAACTACATATAAAATATATGTGGGCCTTGCTAAACATAAACGGCATTAATGGACTTAGTTCTAGTAGGACTTGTAGGGGAAAGCCCCTAAGGAGAAAATGGTACAGCGTAGGGCACTCACATGGAGTGATGATCCTCAAGGTGGTGTAGACATGGCTGGTTGTCCCGATAGTGGCAGGTGTAATTGCAGTTTGAGTTGGTGCAACAATTTAACGGGTGGTAGTCATTGCAGATGGACCACCTCCTCGTTATTCCTCTCCTTGATCCTTTGCCTGCGGAGCTCATCATTTTTTATCCTCTTGGTCTGGAGCTCCTCCCACATCTCTTCATGCTAATTTGAAGAATGTGGATGTAAACCTAGGCAGGTATTTAATACGGTAGATTCATCCACTTAGTGAACTTGCAATCCATGGTCTACAAGCAAGACGAGGTGATTTCAAAAGATACATGCACGCATGTACATGTAGTAAACGGACTACTTACCATGAATTGAGGGCAATGAAAGAATCAACATCCTGGGTGCATGCTGTCGTCATATTTCTAGACCATGGCATCAAGTTTATGCTTGCAGTGCGGCCAACGCTCAGGCATGTGTGTGTAGTCGCGAAGGGGATTTCTAGGGGTGTAGAACTCCCTAGTATTGAGTGGTAGATCAGGGCTTGGGGGGTCGGGGTCTAGGGGACTGTAGAGGTAAGGGTCACATCCTCGAAACTCAATCCGTCCCCATCATCCCCTCTCACGCCTTGAACTTCCAGCCCCATCTGCCATGTTTCCTTCTCCTCTTCTCTTCTCCCTGATTTCAATTTTTTACTGAATTAAAATAAAGTTAGGCCGGTTCCCAAACTTAAAATGGCGAGAAGGCACTTGTTCCCATTTGAAATGACTATTGAGGCTGCGTAGGCTTCTATCGTTATTTCAATTGATGATTGGTCTATGTGCCACCAAGTAAAATAGCGACAGAACATGTGGCGCACTGCCGTCGATCGATGACAGGCTCTCTGTCGTTGTCTCAAGTGGCGGCAGAGCTTCTGTCGCCAAACCAATCGATGACTAAGCCCAAAATGGCGATAGAGTATTATTTCTATAATTTTTTTAATCAATGGTATATTTATGTAATATTAATAAAAAATGAATTACTTACAAATTCCCGTCAGGCATGTTAAGGATAGAATAGGAGATAGAATAGCATTGTTATTTGTTTCTTTATATGCCCCTTGTATATCCCCCTTGTACTCTCTATATATATTGCCCTTTGGGCCTCATGAATAGATGCCCAATATTCATAACATGGTATCAAAGCAAAGGTTAGGGTTAGGGCTCTGACCTAGTTTCTTCCGCTGCCCGTGCCGCTGCCCGGGCCCTCTCTGCCCGTATCACCGCTGTTGCCACCGCTCGGGCTGCTGCTCGGATCGTGTCAAGCCGCTGCCGCTACTGCCAGATCCGACATCGCCGCTGCCAGATCCGACGCCGCCGACGCCAGATCTGTCGCCGCTGCCGGCCGCCGTTGTCTCCGGCCGCCGCTCCGCTGCCTGTGCCGGGCCGTCGTTGCTTGAGCCCGAGAAGCTGGCCTTCGCTTTAGTGAAGTGAAGTGTGAAGAATCTTCTCAGCTCAGCTTCCTTTTTATAGTTAGTCAAAAAAAGCAAAAAAAACGTTGTTCTAACCACCGCGCCGTCCAGCGCCGCCTACCGATGGCTTCCGTTCCATCTACTGCGATCCCATTCTCAGAAACAAAGCTCCATGGAATGAACTACAGATTATGGTCTTCTCTCATGGAGATTACGCTTGATGGTCTCCGCCTTTGGGGACATGTTACTGGTGCTCGTCCTTCTCCGCCATCGCCGATTCAGCCTCCTCCTAGGCAGTCGACCTCTGCACCTCCTGGAGCAGATGAGGCTGCTAAGAAGAAGGCAGAGGCTGGCGCTGCTGATGAGGCTTTTTAGTATGCCATTGACGCTTTCGAGCGCTGGTGTGCTGATGAGGCCCGTGTTCGTGCCATCCTTGTGGTCAGCGTCGATGACTCCATTCAGCCAGATATTGTTGGTCTGCGGTCTACTCGATAGATCTGGGAGTACTTGCGTGAGCGATACCAGCAGAGCAGTGATGCTCGTTCTTTTCGCCAGCGTGAGTTGAGACGCCGCCGGGAGATTCTTAGAGCTCGGCTAGTCTCTGGCGGCAGATAGATGGTAGCTTCTCCTGTGTGCGAGTGCCACAAAGTTCAGAAGGCGGATCATGATCGCCTTCGTCTTTATGATTGTGTCTGCCGTCTTCGCTTAGAGTTTGAGCCTGTCAGAGCTCAACTGCTGAGCCGCTCGCCACGACCGGCTGTCACCGAGGCTCTTTCGACACTTTGGGCTGAGGAGCTTCGTCTCAGGCTAGTAGCACAGTCCGTTCCGATTGTGCTTGCTGCTCCTTCTTCGACTACATGGACGGTTCCTGCTACGACTACGGTTCCTTCCCAGGTGCCTGTTGCCGCTCCTGCTTTTGCACCAACTGGAGTTCAATGCAACTACTGCAAGAACATCGGGCATGACTACTAGAGTTGTGCGGTGCAAAAAAGCGGCATAAGGCGTGTGGGGGTGGACGATCCAAGAGGGGCAGGGAGGCCCTTCCTTCACAGGAGAATAGATCAACTCATCAGGATCTCAGCGAGGTGCCTCTGTTCAGCAGCTCTCTCACAGCTCAGCGGGTTCTGCCAGTCTAGCTCAGATGTCTCCCCCAGGTATCTCTTAGGTTCTAGATTCTGGTGCCTCTTTCCACATGACACTGGATTCCACATCTCACTTCAGTAGGACCTCCTGCCTAGGGGTGCAAATAGAGCGAATATTTCCCGACCGACCGTCCGTCCGTTTTAATTCGGATATAATTCGGAGCATATTTTCGGATATCCGAAGTTTTTGTCGGATACGGATACGGATTCGGATATTTTTTGTTGGATACGGATACGGATTTGGAAAATACATTATCCGACAGATACGGAATTATCCGGATATTTTTTTGGATAGTTACCGGATTATTATTCGGTAACTATCTGGATAACCTTAACGGCCCAATCGATGGCCCAATCCACCCGACTGACCGACGACGCACCACAGCCCACTTAACCGGTTAACGCAGTCGAGTAGCGACCGGCGGCAGCGAGGAGGAGGGCCAGGTGAGCAGAGGATCGCCGGTGGGCAGGAGGAGGGCCAGGGCGCTCTCGCTCGCGCTCGCGCTGGCTGCCATGTGGTGCCCGCACCTCGCGTGCCCCGCCGCTGGCCGCGCCGCGCATGTGCCGCCCATGGCGAGGAGGAGGGAGCAGCGCCTGCGGGCAAGCGGAAGCGGCCACTTCAAGCCCCTCGTGCAGCTCGGCTGCCGCAGCTCATCCAAGTGCACGCCCAGTTCCAGCTCCGATAGCACCAGGGTCGCGGTCGCAGCCGGCGAGGGGAGAAAAATGGCCGCCGCCGCCGCCGGCGATCTCAGGTCGGAGTATATCCAGGTCCTGCTCAGCCGCCGCCGCGACCTACAAGGTCAGCCTCATCTCCCTCCGTCTATCGTGTGTGTGGAGCGGCGTGAGCAAAATTGAAGTTTTGAGTTGGGAGTCTGAATGTTCAGAGGAGAGCTGCAGGCATGAAGCCTGCTTTGTTTGTATACAAAGTTAGTACTTGGATTTGAGATGCGCCAACTGCGTGCTTGGTTATTACTGATGGTTAGTTGTATCTGGAAATTTTCAGGCGATGGAGTCGTGCCCGAGGAAGGAGGTGGAGAACTTCAAGGAGAAGATGGTTGAAGAAAATTTCTACTTAATTACCGAGGTGCGTGGCCATGCTATTCTGTCGATCGTTATTTTGTTGCAAGGGAATGTTGCACTGTGCTTTGATTGCTTCTTTGCACTGAAAATTGAGACCTATGGATGAAAGCCAGTTACATCTGAGCAGCCTCAAAAGGTAGTTCAAGAGCAATAATAGTGTGCCTTTGCCCTTTAGTGCAGATGTGGCTGTTACATGTCACTTGGGCTGATATTGCTTAAAATTACTGTCAGTGTGGTCAGCATGTATAGGTTGATAGTATTAGGTATTACCTCAAGTTGGGCCTTTCAGGAATCGGGATCAACTTTAATGGGACAATATTGATGAAAGGCATGAGCTTTACCCAACAAATTGCCTCCATTTTGCCACGCAGGACTCTGTCTGGAAGACCCACTTGTGGAGAGCTTGATAGTTGGTATTGTTTTTGTTCCTGAGATCCAGGCTCACATGTACTCTTATGCACCTACATTACATAAATCTAGAGTCAACGCACACTTGCTTTATTTTGCCTCTCATTTCCTAAACAGTAGAATTCAGTATAATTTTTCCCAACAGTCAGGTGAACAGGGACGTGTACCTGTACTTCTACTGAGGCTTAGTGACACTGCTTCTAGAAGAAAACCAGTTATCGTATTATTGCACAGCTCTTACAAATGCAAAGAATGGCTGCGTCCACTGCTTGAGGTAAAATAGATGTAATCTACTTGAGACCCTTTCTATGTGCTTCTGATTTCATGAAATGTTCGGCAATTGTAATATCCATGAATTTTATTTGACTTGATCATCACCACTTTTATGGTTTAAACTCAGGCACTGAAATCAGCTTGGAGGAATGGGGATACAATGCCTTTTATTTTTGACACGGTACCATATGTTATTGTTGCTTGTTAAAATTAATCTTTTGTTCCTTGTTAAGTTCTGTCATTCAATTTGTCCATTAAATAATATTTTTTGAAATAAATAAATGCTTCTGTACCAGAAAAATTCACAATCAAATATATAGGATGTGACTTTAGTTGGGGTGGACTAATACCATGTGTGGTGGCCTGGTGGGCTTCTCTCTTGAGCTAAGTTCATGGGTTGAAAATCACTGATGTTGGTGTTAGTCCAGCTGAACTAGTACCGTAACTCTACACACCGGCTGGATTAGCCCTTTAGTTGAATTCGGGATTTGCCCTTTTGGTCATGTAAAATTTGCTTCCGCGCATTATCCGACTAAATATTCGTGACCGAGACTAACCGTATCCGGAGCAGCATGTATTCGATCCGTATTCGTGACCGAGAATATCCGCATTCGTATTCGTATCCGGTACTATCCGTATCCGACTCCAATTCCGACAAAAATATGGAAAAGGATACGGGATGAGCAATATCCGTCCGTATCCGATCCGTTTGCACCCCTACTCCTGCCCTCCCTATCTCTGTACAGACTGCTGATGGTACTTCCTTGTCTGTTAGCTATCAGGGCACTCTTTTGTCCACTGATTTTTCTGTTTCAGCTGTTTCCCATGTTCCCCAATTAACCATGCAGCTTCTTTCAGTGGGACAGCTCACTGATCTTGGTTGTAGGGTTGGTTTTGACTCTCACACCTGTTTCGTTCAGGATCGACAGACAGGGACGATACTTGGGACTGGTCGGCACCGTAGGGATCGTTAGGGTCTCTACATTCTCGGTCGCCTTCATCTTCCGTCCACTTCAGTTGCTCCTACCACGTCGTCAGCTGCTTCCACTCCTGCCACGTCTACCTCCACTGCCACTACTGCCACCGCTCCTGGAGTTTTTGCGCAGTGGTATCATCGTTTAGGTCATCTGTGTGGGTCCCGTCTTTCGTCATTAGTTCGCCAGGGTGTCCTTGGACGTGTTACTGTTGACACGTCCATGTTTTGTCGAGGTTGTAAGCTAGGCAAGCAGCTACAACTTCCTTATTATTCTAGTGAGTCCTTGTCTTCTCGTCCTTTTGATTTAGTTCATTCAGATGTATGGGGACCTGCGTCTATTATCTCAAAAGGCGGGCATAAATTCTATGTTATTTTCATTGATGACTATTCTCGTTTTACTTGGTTTTTCCCTATGTCTAATCGTGGTCAGTTTCTTGTGATCTATCATAGCTTTGCCATGATGGTTCATACTCAGTTTGAGTCCTCTATTCACACCTTTCGCTGTGATTCTACTGGCGAGTATTGTTCTAGTGCATTCAGACAATTTCTTTCTGAGCAGGGCACTCTTTATCAGTCTTCTTGTCCTGGTGCCCATGCTCAGAATGGGGTTGCTGAACGCAAGCATCGTCATCTAATTGAGACTGCTCGCACCCTTCTTCTTGCTTCTCATGTTCCCCACAACTGGTCGAAAATTTTTCTACGGCTGCATATCTCATTAATATGCAGCCTTCCACTGCTCTTAAGGATGTCAGTCCTATAGAGCGTCTCTACTCTAGAACCCCCCAATACAGTCATCTTCGTGTTTTTGGCTGCACCTGCTTTGTCCTGCTGCCTCCTCGTGAGCGCACTAAACCGCAGCCCGATCGATCAGTGTGTGTTTCTTGGGTCTGATTCGAGCATAAGGGTTATCGCTGCTATGATCCTTCTACTCGACGGATTAGGATCTCACGAGATGTTGTCATTGACGAATCTCGACCTTTCTTCTATCGAGATTCGGCTCCTCATACTGCTTCCACCATCGAGATGACCTCCTGGTTGTCTCTCCCAAACTCCTCACCCATTTCCCCCTTTCCCCGTCTTCAGGACCTTCACCTCCTGTGTTGCCTCCTGCAACACCGCTTCTTGCTTCTTTGGCACCACCATCTCGTTTCTTTGGGGTGCACTACTCCAGACGTCCTCGTCCTTCACCAAATCCCTCTCCTGGTCTCTTGGCGACACCGACGTCTGATTCATCTGATGATGCTCCTCGTTACGCCCTTCGTGACCGGGCAACCATTCGGCCTCCTGATCGTCTTGGCTTTACTTCGACAGCTCATGCTCTCTCTGTCACTGAGCCTAGTTCTTATCGTGAGGCTGCTTCTCATTCTAAGTGGCAGCTTGCTATGGTAGAGGAGCTTGATGCGCTTCGTCATACGGAGACTTGGGATATTGTACCGACACCTGTGCACGCTCGTCCTACCACGTGCAAGTGGGTATACAAGATTAAGACCAAGTCTGATGGTACTATTGAGTGGTACTATTGAGCGCTACAAGGCTCGTCTTGTGGCTCGTGGCTTTTAGCAGGAGTATGGTTGTGATTACGATGAGATGTTTTCTCCTGTTGCTCATATGACCACTGTTCGCACTCTTATTGCGGTTACTTCTGTTCGCCGGTGGTCTATCTCTCAGCTGGATGTTAAGAATGCCTTTCTTAATGGCATCTTGCATGAGGAGGTTTACATGCAGCCACCACCTGAGTATTCTGTTCCAGATGGCCATGTCTGTCATCTTCGTCGTGCTCATTATGGTTTAAAACAGGCCCCTCGTGCCTAGTTTGCGTGTTTTACTTCAGTGATCACCGCTGTTGGTTTCACTGTCAGTGCCCATGATCCTGCTCTATTTATCCATGTCTCACCTCGAGGTAGAACGCTGCTTCTTCTATATGTGGATGATATGCTCATTACTGGTGACGATTCCTCATTTGTCGCATATGTGAAGAAGCATCTCAGTGGGCAGTTTCTAATGACTGATCTTGGTTTGCTTACATACTTTTTTGGAATTGAGGTTTCTTTCACGCCTGAAGGTTACTATCTCTCCCAGCAGAAGTATATCCAGGATCTTCTTGATCGGTCTGGTCTGATTGATATTCACACTGCTGAGACTCCTATGGAGCTCTCTCTTCAGCTTTGTGCTACTAATGGTGATCTTCGTGAAGATCCTACTCGGTATCGCCATCTTGTTGGTAGTTTGGTATATCTTGTGAGCACTCGTCCTGATATTGCTCATGTTGTCCATATCTTGAGTCAATTCATGGCTTGTCCTACTCATATTCACTACAGTCATCTTCTTCGTGTTCTTCGCTACTTGCGTGGGACCATCTCTCGTCGCTTGTTTTTCCCTAGCTCTACCTCTCTCCAGCTTCAAGCGTACTTTGATGCGACCTGGGCTAGCAATCCTTCTAATCGTCGTTCTCTTTCTGCTTACTGTGTTTTTCTTGGCTCCTCCCTGATTGCCTGGAAGACAAAGAAGCAGACTGCAGTTTCCCATTCGAGTGCAGAGGCTGAGTTGAGAGCTATGGCAGCTGTGACAACAGAGATTACTTGGTTGAGATGGTTACTTGCAAATTTTGGTGAACCTGTGAAGGGACCTATGACTCTTATGACTGACAATACAGGAGCTATCAGTATGCTCGCGATCCAGTGAATCATGAGCTCACCAAGCACATTGGTGTGGATGCTTCATACACTCGCTCCCAGGTGTAGGAGGGTGTACTTGCTCTTCAGTTTGTCCTCAGAGTTACAAATTGCTGACTTCTTCACGAAGCCACAGACTAGAGCACAACATTTGTATTTTCTCTCCAAACTCAGCGTGTGTGATCAACCATGAGTTTGAGGGGCGTGTTAAGGATAGAATAGGAGATAGAATAGGATTGTTATTTGTTTCCTTATATGCCCCTTGTATATCCCCCTTGTACTCTCTATATATATTTATTGCCCTTTGGGCCTCATGAATAGATGCACAATATTCATAACAAGGCATTACTCATGCTCAGCCCTCTCCTGGCCAGCATCTGTGAGCAAGGCCGGATCGATCCGGTTGATCGACTTAGGGTCTGTTCTTTTTGGCTGGAGCTTATGGCTTTTGGTTGCGGCTTGTGACTTTTGGGTTGTTTGTGCGAAAGATTATAGAGTAACAGAAACTCACGTGCGGTTTTTGCTGATATAAATGAAGTCAGTACAGTATGTACTACAATTAACTAGTAGACCCTATTTTAAAAAAAATACTTCATTTTAAAGTTAGTTACTGTAGAAAAGCCGAAAAGCAGCTTTTAAAAACTGAAAAGAATAGGCCCTTAGTTGCATCTGTATGCACAATACAACTGTCAGTCTAACAACTCGAAAATAGCAGTCCATAGTAGTTACCGAAAGCCATGGATCAATCGAATAGTGTGGTAATCCTCCTTTTTCTTTCCCTGCACCGTAGGAGTATATACCATAATCTGATCTTGATCATGGTAGACTGATCATCTAATCGCCAACAGTGAGTGTGTTTTTTTTGGAGAAAAGAATGACATGTCTATGTGCAATCGAGAGCGTCGATCAAACTTGCATTAAACACATATTTCACTAGAAAAAACAAGCACTAACCAAGTAGTACAAATGCAGCATTGTCTGTTCAAAATTAACAACTAGTGCAAACTCAAATTGTTTGTTCTATTCTGAATATAAGTGTAGTGCCATCTCACCTCACAACAAGATACAATGGGAAAGATACCAAACCTCTGACGCTCACGTCGAATTTATCAGGTCTGAACTTGATCGAACTCAGCTCTCCTTGCCGCCTCCGCCGTCCGTACTCTCCACCGGCGGAATGGTCTACAAGAGCACAGAAGAAGAGAAAACGAGCACGCTGGTAAGCAGGCATTATGTCGAACAGGTTGCGTGCATCGCCTAGGGGTAGGGTGGGTGGGGTGGGCGCAAACCGTCCGACCATGTCGGGCTTGTAGATGTTGTGCACGATGGAGGCCCCGGCGAGAAGGGAGACGACCACCACGACCGAAGACCACGCCAGCGAAGGAGTCCCCATCGGCGGCCGCCCGCCGCCGAACTTCTTGCCGCCGTGCATCCTCGCTCCAAGACCGTCCTTGTGGTTCTGGATTTGGTGGACTTCGGAACCAATAGATGCATGCATGTAGTTAGGCCACTTCGCCGTTAGGCCCACTTGGTCGTGATTGGGACTGTTTGAAACAGATGGGCCTGCCCATTACATGATGTACCAGCATTTGCGTACTGCAGTGGGCTTCGGCCCAATTGGCCATCCAAGCTTGCCTAGGCGTGCCCAAGTGACCAAATTGCTTTAGAAAAAAACTAATACACGACAAACCAGCCAGTGGCGGACAAATGAATTTCATAATAGGTGTTCAAAGTTATAAAAATATTATTTAATAAAAAATATAAAAAAATCATAATAGTAAAACTTAAAGTACAATTATTTATACTAGAGACAACATCTCTAATAATATAAAGAAATTATAAAATAATTAAAAAATTACAATTTAACTCGACGATACTTCATGCCTTGGAAACGAGATATAATGTCATCATCCTTAACATGCAGAAAAAATATTGCTCAAGTAATGTAACCAAACAAGTATTCAAGTATTGCCCACCCATTCTATTTCTTAGTTTATTCTTCACATAATTCATTGAAGAAAATACTCTCTCAACACTACTAGTTGCTATGGGAAGAATTAGCACCAATTTGAGAAATTTGTAAATAATTGCACAATTAAGGTTCTTTTTTATTTAAACAAATATAATGGAAAGTTCAAAAATGTTGTTCACTTTTCTAAAGTGTTCATCTCTACATATATCAACAATAAAGTGTGTAAGTTGAAATGGAAGATGTATCAATTATGTGCTTAAGAAATTCTTAGGATAGAACTAAGCAAGCCTAACCAAGTTATCCTTGTTATAAGCTGCAAATTAATCAGTAGAATTGAATGACGCTATGCAAAGAAGCAAATATGTGTTTACCTCATCAAACCTGTCGTTAAGCTCTCGAAGCTGCCTGTCAATAACACTTAACAACATTTCAACATGGAAGCAATAGAGATTCTTAATTTTTTTAAGAACCTTTTCGATCTTGCAACTGGCATATAGAAACTATCCATTTTAACAACTTTGATGCTATGCTCACACAAAAGAATGCGACATCTTTAAGAAAAGAATCGCATCCACATCTTCCCGCAATAATTGTAATCTACGTTGCACGGATACTTCACAAAACTCACGTACCAGTATCAGATACTGTACCAGATACGGATACTACCCCGATACGCGCCGATACGTATCTTGTAAGTATCAGTGATTTATTGATTTATCAAAAAAGAAAATAATTCCGATACTTTACCGATACTTCCCCGATACCTCCCCGATACTTTTAAACCTAATATTCTCCACCCCACCCCAGAGCCCCCCCCCCCAGATCCAATCTACCCCCCGACCCCGCCGCCTGCATGCAACAAATCTCGCCGCCGCCGCCTCAGCTCGCTTCCACGCCGCCTCCGCTCGCCCGCCGCCTCACGCCCTCACTCGTCACCTCCGCGCGCCACCGCGCGGCCGTCTCGCTCATTGCCGCCGCCGCCTCCACCGCGCGCCGGTGGTCTCCTCGCCGTCGCCTCGCGCGCCTTCGATGGTCTCTCCGCCTGTCGCCTCGCCGCGCCTCGGTGGTTGCCTCGCCGCCGCCTCGTCGCCGCCTCCACCGTCAACTCCCGCGCCTCCTTTGGCACTGGCGTCGCCGACGCCTCAACTGCTCCAGAGCCTCCAGACTCCAGTATTCCCCTCTACTCAGCTACTCTGCTGCTAGATGCTACTGCCTACTTCTATTTAGTTGCGGGAGATTGGAGCATTTAGACATTTAGCTGCATGATTTAGCTGCGGGAGATTGGAGCATTTGTGGGAGATTGCTGCTAGATGCTACTGCCTACTTCATATGGACAGAATGGCTAGTGCTACTCCAGAATGGCAGATTTAGCTGCATGATTTAGTTGCTACTTGCTAGTTGCTAGTTGCTAGTTGTTTGTTTATTTGCTATTTGTTGTGCTGCTGTTCAGATCAAATCATGACATCTGGTGGTGGTGGATTTGGAGGCTCGAGTGCATCGTGTAGCACTGGTATGGTTGTTGAACTTGAACATTTGAACTGGATGTGGTCTTTTGGACATATCACATTATGTACTAAGTTTATTTACTAAGTGGTCTGTCGAATGCTTTCTTTACTACCTAACTATCAATCATGATTCATGAATTGTGATTCTGCTATTTATTTCATTATTTGTTTACATGTACTTATCTATTTTGTTATTCTTCGCAGATGGTTCATTATATTAGTCTAACAGCCAGGAGGGAGAACTGAAGTACCAAGCAAGTTCTACATACCTACATCAATATTAAGGTATTCTCGGTTTCTCAATTCCTTATAAGAATTCATTAATTTGTTATTTTTTATTATTATTATACACACACACACACACACACTAGTAGTGTGCCCGTGCTAACGCTACGGTAAAATACAAAAGAAGATAAAATTTGTAAAAAATAAAATGAACAATCAGATTCATTAAGATTCACGTCTCATATATTGTATAACCAAATATTTTTGTCACAAAATGAATGTCACATAAATACGTGACCGGTCGGAACCACCCAACACGCAATGCTCAAAAGCCTACGACCGATTCCTAGGTCTTGCGACCGCTTCGCGAGACCATACGACCGGTTAACAGAAGCTACGACCGTTTATCGCGTGATTTAAACACCTTCCCGACCACATACAACACTTTTCGTCGTAAAGGCCAATGTGGTCGTAAATACCAACGTGGTCGTAAGCGCCAAAGTATTCGTAAACGACACAATGCGGTCGTAAGCGCCAAAGTGGTCGAAAATGCCACTGTAGTCATAAAGGCCAACGTGGTCGTAAATACCAACGTGGCCGTAAGCGCCAAAGTATTCGTAAACGACACAACGTGGTCGTAAATCGGTTTAGCAGCTTCCGACCACGGCCAATGTGGCCATAACAACTTCCGACCACGGACAACGTGGTCGTAAACCCTTTCGACCAGGCTCAGAATGAACTGCAGTGGGCGTAACTTTCCCGACAGGTTTCCAACTTTCAACTAAATGGTCGTAAATTGCCCTGGTGGCTTTCGACCACAACCAACTTGGTGGTAAAACTTCCTGGGACCTTGGACCATGACCAGCGTGGTCGTAAACCCGTACTACGATCACGCTGGTCGATACTGATATGTCCGGGGAGTAGTTCGTGAACGCGTCAGCGCCGGCGCCGGATCCGTAGTTAGTGAAGAATAACAGCCCAGATATCGTTCCAAATCGACGGCGCATGTATTAAGCCTCTCCTACAATTGGTGTGAGGCCTGGTTTTTATGAACTCTCCGTGACTCCGTTTGGAGAGGTGACCATTCAAAATCTTTGCAGCTGCTGAGGAATGAGGAGAGCAGCAAATGAATTCAATCAGGTATCTGCAAGTGTCAAGTGATCCTTTATAGTTGGACGAGCTACCAATCATGGATAACTCCTCCCTTCGTGTGCTCTGGGATGGGTGGCGCTTTCTGGTGCTTCCATGTTCTACCATCTCATCCTACAATCTGGCATGTGTCCTTTATGAGGTGCCTTCTGGTCATATGTTTTTCTGCCACTTGATCGTTTATGTAAGAGCGGGGTTTGTAAGACAGTTTCAAATGATCATATCAAGCAAGATTGTATTTTCTGATGAACGTAGCTCAACATACTTCTGAATTTGCATATGGTGTATACCTCGAAATGCCCAGCATTGCATCTCCTTCCACAGTACAACGTTACGATTTGAATAACAGGCAACGGAAACAACGTTTGTTATATAGATGGGCGATTTCATTATCTTCAGGGGTACGGTTGCTCCCAGCAATATCCTTGCAGCATAGCATTTGAGCAATTGAGTTCGTTGCTGTGCCCGTTCAAACGCCACGTAGAGTACGGCCTAGGCAGCTAGCTGATGCTGTTTACAGATCCTATAGTACAGTACTCTTAACTGCTTCCCATCTTCCCTCAGTAGGTCATCCTTGCCTAGAACTCTACATTTCAGAAAGATTGGCCATGGCCAAGGGAAAAAACCACGCCAAGCCGCCAAGCAAAGCAGGTGCAAAGTTGAGCAGGTTCGTGATGGCTTTCATTAATCAAGCCATGAGGAACATACATCACTGGCACTGCCAAGGAGGTGTGCTTATCTTGAAATGTTTATGTACATGCACATAAAGATGTATTTATGCAAGCCATATCAACGCTCAACACTATTTCAATGATGCATTTATTTGATGCTGATGCCGAAGCTTCTGGCAAAGCAGAATTACACGGCGAGCATGTGAAAGGTGTTTGCTGATATGAAATCATTACATTTAGGTCATCAGCAAGATGACATGTTACAAATTCTGAGATGAAAACGGCACAAGACATTTAGCTCTAAACCCCTAGAACGCAGGATACAAACACCACAGATCAGATGAACAATAAGCTTACTTTACATTTACAATAATCACTTCGGCGAACAAGAGCTACTCATCGAACTGAGATCTTTTTCATCTTAGCTGACTTGTGTTTGATAAAGAGAGCTGCTAGCATGCTTTTGGTGCCGACAGGAGCCTTTTGGATTTCACGCGCTCTAGGTTTGTCAAAAGAATTAAATGTCGACATATGCTTGACAACTGGCTGGTCCTGAAAATGCATACAAGGTAATTTTGATACAATGGTGCCATCAAGAAACAAGGAAAACATCTCACGAGGATACGGTGATGAATGATGATGCACCTGTAACTTATTATGATTTCACGTAAGGCTTATATCATATTATAATTTACCTTTGCACCAACTTGTTGCGTAACATTAGATCTGGTGTTTCCATTCAATTGCAGAGGCCTGTGCATGGGAGAATCAGGCAGCTCCTTACCTGAAACATCGGTAATTCAGATGGAACATTCAATTTCCAATTTGCCACACGTGCACTAATCAAAATCCTACTTCTAGAGTTAACAAATATGTTGTTTAAAAACAGATTTAACATATATTCGCAAATTAATCATGAAATTACATTGTGTTCTAAAAAAATCGTGAAATCACGCTCATATGATTCCATGCCATCTAAGAACTTAGTAACAGTATGGCTAATTACCAAGAAGGTATGAACCATCTGACTCAAGTTTAGATGATATTATGTCACCTAGGCTGCACAAAAAACGACGATAGCAAGTTAGATCAGAAGTACACAGCTCCATTGCACTTAGCAGATGAAATAAGAAGCTATTTAGACAAAGTTGAACAAAGTGGAGATGATAGTCTTACACAAATGTAGATTTACGTGCTCCATTTGTTGCAGTGCTGTTCTATGATGCCAGATGCCAGGAAAGGGTCTTTGCTGCACACCAAAAGTAAAAGGATGTTTTCTTGTTTAGTATGGTGAGTAGCATACATGAAATTTACAAAGTGAAGAAATAAGCACCTGAGGGATAAGGTCTAGGCTTTGATTTCTGATTAGTGTCTGTCTGCAGGTGTGCATGAGCCTGGGTTCTTTTATAACCAGTAGCTAGCTTGCAAAGAAAATTGGCAAGTTAAAATTCAGCTTTTCTTAAAATAAAAATTCAGACAGCGGATAAGCTCCTAGCTCTGCATTCCCTTACATGGTAGGATATAGTGCTTGTGGTGTTTCATGTTTGTTCCCATCACTTGCTGCTGCCTGAGGCCTTGTTTATCCATATAGATTTGGCAGGTGATGATTTGCTATAGATTGGGCGATATAATAGTGTCAATTTAGCTGTCATGGTTTCATCAGTATATACTGCATGCGTTGCCGATAGATAACATTACCTGGTTCAAGCGTGCAACCTTCAGCTCAAAGGTCGAGATCTCAGAAGCTTGCTGTTCGAACAGGTCTGTCAATTTGTAGGCAACGGTACCTAGGTGGTCAACAGCATTGACAACAGCCCGTACAGCATAATCTTTCAAGTTGTCGAGCACCCTGATGTCAATTAGCATGTTCAGTTTTCAAAATATCATCTGGAAACAAAGACCATGAAAATATGCTGTATTATCTCCATTCAAAATATTGTTCATGTTGCTTCTTTAGGATAAGAGAGCTTTACCTGAAGGTATGGAATCCTAATGATGGACAGGCCTTCACCGAACGGGCATTCTATATCTAAACCATATACTTCACACAGGTTTTCAATCAAAGCTTTAGATGTGACAACACAGGTTAAGGTAAATTTACCCAGCAATTAAGCACGCTAGTAAAATCAACAACATACAATTTTATGCCAATCATCTCTATCACAACAAACTGAAACCAGCGGGCACTACATGAGATGCTAACTGAGAGTGATTTTCTTGACAAGATCCAAACCTGAAATAACTCCCTACAATTTCGTTAGCATTCCTTTCACATTAAATTCTGAAAATTCCCCTGTATTAGAGATATATCAGAAACCAATCACTCAATGCCCTAAACCCTAAATATCATCATGCCCAAGTGCATTTCCTGAAACAAGCAACCATCACAAAGTCCAAAACTATATACGTTTCGTGTGCAATTCTTAAATACCTAAGATTAAATACCTAAGCTTCAAACGCTCATATAGGTTTCCAAGAACATAAAATTTATCGAGAAAACCAGGACAAGAGACCTACTTCACGCACTGACCAACAGCACCGGAGGTCGATAGATGAGGTCCATATCATATAAAGATTCTGTTGCACAATAGCTCATTTCCCATCTGCCAAAACATTGAGTTTACATATTTAAATTCTAATTCAATTTGACAACATGTAATGGGCAGACATAGGTGATTAAGAAGCAAAACCTTTGGTCTGAAGTTGCATTGCTTGAATCAAGTATCCCCTTTATATTGTGCATTGAGCTAAGGCACATCCTTGAAGGCATGATAAATATCCTGCAGAGCAACAAAAACGAGGTCATGGGATGGTACATTAGCATAACCCACATTACACACAGTCTTTGCAACAATTTGCCTCCTCCTAAGTGGAATATTTATGTGCCCTGGAAGATCAGTGCAATTTGGAATCAAAATCTACAAATCTTTCACCACAAGATACACATTCCCATTTCTTCACACCAAGAACCACCTTAGCGATCTCAATGCGGGAGAAGCGGCAAGCACGAGACGAGGCTACCTGTCAAGGAACAGGGCCTCCTCGAGGGCGCAGCGGAGGCTGGACTCCTGGTGCCCGAGGCCGGCGCAAGAGCCGCATTGCTAGCCTGGGCAGTCGACGCGGCCACTGGTGGCTCCGCCTCTGGTGGAGGGCTCGGGCTACGGTGGCGGCCGGGATGACGAGGAGGAGGATGACGAGGCCGATGGTTGCGGTGCGCATCGGGAGGGATGGGGGAGGGGAGAGTGGCGGTGCAGATAGCCAACCCCGAGGCAAGCCTGTCCACGGCCACCATGGGCGCCTTGGACCCCGACGACCGCGGCGATGGCGAAGAGGACGAGGCCAGCGGGGGTCGGCGGCGAAGCGGAGGGGGGGGGAGGAGGCGGCGGCGGAACGGAGGAGCGGGGGAGGAGGAGGCGGCGGAGCGAAGAAGTGGGGGAGGAGGAGGCGGCGGCGCGGTGGGAGAGGAGAGGCGCGGCGGCGGCGGATGAGGAGGAGGAGGCGAGGCGGAGGATGGAGGGGAGGAGGTGGCGCGAGAACCGAGGCGACGCGAGGGGAGACGGGGCGAACGGAGAGAACGTGGCGCCGCGGCGCCCGGGTCTCAGAGCGCGACTCTTCCTCCCTCCGGATCGCGGCGTCGAGGTCGCCGGGGGCGGCAGAGGAAGCGGTGGGGCGCGGGGAGGAGAGGAAGTGGTCGAGGGAGGGCGCCGCGGCCGCCCCCGGGGTCTCCGTAGAGCCGCGACTCTTCCTCCCTCCGGATCGCGGCGTCGAGGTCGCCGGGGGCGGCGGAGGAAGCGGTGGGGCGCGGGGAGGAGAGGAAGTGGTCGAGGGGGCGAGGAACGAAGCGGTGGGGGAGGCGGGGCTAGGGTTGGCGTGGAGGCTGGGGCGCGGCGAGGAGGGGGAGAGGAATGATGGGAATGCTTCCATAGTACGTCCAGACGTTAGCAAAGCCCTTTATAAAAACATGTCTATGAAAATCCTTTTGCATAAAATTTTTGTTCAAATGCAAATACTCTAACGTAAATTGGTATTATCTGCTAACTAAAGATGTACCCATATGATAGACGAAAAGCCATTTGAAGTTTGCTGATTTATATTAGACATGAATATGTTCAGTATATATTTTTCTTTTATGCATCAAGCAAATCAACCAAAGAAGCCCTCTCGTTGTTTTAAATATTGAGTATAAAGTTTTGGGTTTCGTTATGACATACGATCACTCTACTAGTATTGTACAAGATAGCAATAATCAAAGTTGAGAAAGTTTTACTACACATAAGCGAAAACGAATTTCTATGATGGCGATGAAGCGCATTTAGCGTGCATGCGTGCGTGTGCCCATTAGCAGCCGATCGAGTTCGTTTAATACTCACTCATCATGTATATTTATACCTACGCGCGTGTTTCTAACAACACGCAGAAAAGGGGCTTTTCTTTTTGGTTTCTGATTTATGAATTATGATTTATATAATAATAACTAAATTTTAAATAGGATATTTTTTTAATATATGATTTATAAATAGATTATAGTAAATAATGTACCGACTTCAGCTATATCGGTCAAAATCGCACGTGTCTCTTTCTCTGTACTCTTTCTTGCGAACAGCCAGAATTTAAAATATTCAACCATACGCTACGGCCTAAAAGAACTACCCCTTCTCTTAATCCCTTCTCTGCTCATCATCTAACTGGCACTCACTCCGTCTTGAAATACACCATGTTTTAGAAAGCGTGTAGTCAAACTTTCTTAACTTTGATGATTAATAGACAAAATTTATTTATATTGGTTATGTGAAAGTGGTATCGTTTGATTAGTCATGAAAATATTTTCACATAATAATTTTACATTATTTTATAAGCATATTTATATATAAAAAAAGTAATAGCCAAAGTGGTATGTTTAAATACAATGGCATGATCTCAAGTACTGGTAGTTGCTCTTAATGACGCGATGCAACCTTAATTAGCTCTTACTAGCTATAGTAATGATGCATCTGTGCTACTTCAGGTTTGGGGTCGGTCAGGTGCAAACCAGGCCCCGCGCGCAGCTAAGCTAGCAAAACTGCATGCTGTCACAGGACAGATAGGCCAAGCAACACAAGAAAGATCATTAAGTCAAAACCATTCTCTTCTGACAGTCAACATCTTACAGCTAACTTTTACACGCTAGGTAGCTACCTAGAGAAAAAGGCTAGAGGGCATACAGGTATTTTTGTAGCTTTAGTTTATGATTTTTGATTATGTTTTATGATTTTTAGATTATTTATGAGAAAATATAGGGTAACAGAAACTCGCATGTGGTTTTAACCGATATAAATGAAATCATTATAGTGTATACTACAATTAATTTATAGACCTCACATTGAAAAGACGCTCCGTTTGAAAGCTAGTTACTGTAAAATGCTGAAAAACAGTTTTTAAGAGTTAAAAAGAACAAACCTTACATTTCGATCCTACTTCGCTTGTGTTTATGTTTGTAGGACTAAAAGGCGAAGGGTGGATGGTGTCGTTAATTTTTTTTAAGCATCCTTAATTACTGTTGTGACTACTGGCCAAACAGTAAACTAAGAGAGTAGTGGAGTAGTTGTGATAGATGAATAATACTTGCCCCTTTTTCATGGTTAGGGCATGTGTGTGCGTGTGTATATATATATATATATATCTCCATGAAGTACAATTACAATCTCGCCCTTAGATTGTTTAAAAAAATATATACAACAAAGATTAGATACTTTAATTAGCAGCCAGTTCATTATTAGCTATCATGCTCCCTTGCTCTTCCTGCGGAAAGCAGAGACTAAAATGTTTGGTCAGTGGTCACTAGTGTAGTTGCCTACTGAGTACTGACTTAGGAGAATAGGAGATGAACAATTGAACATTGAACAAATGTGACCGTTTAGCAATTAGCGCAAAGTTTGGTAAAATTAGAATGGAGAATTAACGTTTAGCAATTCGCGCAAAGTTTGGTAAAATTGGTATTAACCGATACCGTACCGAAATAAAATGGTATTTACCGATACCACACCGTATTCTGAAAAATACCGTATTTCCCGAAATACTAAAACCGTATTTACCGAACCGTATAAACCGAAAAAAAACGAACGCACAGCCCTAGGAGAGGGGTAGGGCTGGGTCGGCAGCTGGTGGAGCGCGAGTGCGGTTGGCGTGGCAACCAGTAGGTGGGCGGCCGCCGGGGCACGGTGGTCGCGCTGCTCGGGTTGGCCTTTTCAAAAGAGGATTCCCGTCTGTGGTACTGCTCCCTCAGTCCCTCTTTCTCAGTCTTTATTTGATTTGGTCATTTGGCGTTTCTCAGTTTGCCCACACAAGCAAGAACATGTATGTATACTTTTGAGAAATGATATTCGTTGCATTGATGCTTGATATTGTATCAAGTTGACAGGTTGGGGATTTGGGACTGGGAGATGCTTTGAGGTTTGCATGCCAATGTTAATCCTCTTTGTTGTTCTTTCTCAGGTTTGACAAGCAACTCTGGTAATTCAAGTCTTTTCTATTGACTACATTTAGTCTAGGAAGTTAAGGATTTCTATTCTAATTAGTGTCGTTTCATTCTTTCTCAGTATCTGAAGAATGTACTTATAATAGATATTCCCATACTAGAAAGGTTCTCCTTGTTCATCTGTATTGGCCCATGGTTAGTCTCTTTGCCAATATGATCTTTGACCCGATGACTCGCTAATAGCTTGTCTCTCATGCAAATTTAAAGGGCTAATGCAAAGTGAAGATGCTACATATTTTGGCTTTCTATTTTGCATTTCATTGGCATTTTCTAACAAATTTTAGGGTCTATATTTATTTGTGTCGCCTAGAGTGAGCTCTCAGTCAATTTCAGATGTTATTCCGACAAGCATGTCAAGAGTATAGGAGAAATAACTACAGATCCCATTTTGGAGACGCTTAGAAACATTTATTTGACAAAGACTCAATTACAATTATTGTGGGAGGATGTGGATGCAATTCTTTTCTTAAAGATGTCGCATTCTTATGTGTGAGCATAGCATCAAAGTTGTTAAAAATGGATAGTTTCTATATGCCGGTTGCAAGATCGAAAAGGTTCTTAAAAAAAATCAAGAATCTCTATTGCTTCCATGTTGAAATGTTGTTAAGTGTTATTGTGAGCAAAGCTTGAAAGCTTAACGACTGATTTGATGATATAAACACAGATTTGCTTCTTTGCATGGCGTCATTCAATTCTACTGATTAATTTGCAACTTATAACAAGGATAACTTGGTTAGGCTTGCTTAGTTTTGTCCTAAGGATTTTTCAAGCACATAATTGATACATCTTCCATTTCAACTTACACACTTTATTGTTAATATATGTAGAGATGAACACTTTCGAAAAGTGAACAACATTTTTGAGCTTTCCATTATATTTGTTTAAATATAGAAGAACCTTAATTATGCAATTATTTACAAGCTTCTCAAATTGGTGCTAATTCTTTCCATAGCAACTAGTAGTGTTGAGAGAGTATTTTTTCAATGAATTATGTGAAGAATAAACTAAGAAATAGAATGGGTGGGCAATACTTGAATAATTGCTTGGTTATATTTCTTGAGCGATATTTTTTCTGCAAGTTAAGGATGATGATATTATATCTCGTTTCCAAGGCATGAAGTACCATCGAGTTAAATTGTTATTTTTAATTATTTTATATTATTGGAGATGTTGTCTCTAGTATAAATAATTATACTTTAATTTTTATTGTTATGAACTTTTATATTTTTTATTAAATAATATTTTTATAACTTTGAACACCTATTATGACATTCATATGTCCGCCGCTGGATGGTTCGTCGTGTATCGGTTTTTTCTAAAGCAATTTGGTCACTTGGGGGCACGGCCAGGCAAAATAGGATGGCCAATTGGGCCGAAGCCCACTGCAAGTACTTAAATTGCTGGTGCATCATGAAATGGCAGGCCCATCTGTTTCAAACAAGCCCAATCACGACCAAGTGGGCCTAGCGGCGAAGTGGCCTAACCACATGCATGCATCTATTGGTTCCGAAGTCCACCAAATCCAGAACCACAAGGACGGTCTTGGAGCGAGGATGCACGGCGGCAAGAAGTTCGGCGGCGGGCGGCCGCCGACGGGGACTCCTTCGCTGGCGTGGTCTTCGGTCGTGGTGGTCGTCTCCCTCCTCGCCGGGGCCTCCATCGTGCACAACATCTACAAGCCCGACATGGTCGGACGGTTTGCGCCCACCCCACCCACCCTACCCCTAGGCTATGCACGCAACCTGTTCGACATAATGCCTGCTTACCAGCGTGCTCGTTTTCTCTTCTTCTGTGCTCTTGTAGACCATTCCGCCGGTGGAGAGTACGGACGGAGGCGATGGCGGCGGCGGTGGCAAGGAGAGCTGAGTTCGACCAAGTTCAGACCTGACAAATTCGACGTGAGTGTCATAGGTTTGGTATCTTTCCCATTGTATCTTGTTGTGAGGTGAGATGGCACTACGCTTATATTCAGAATAGAACAAACAATTTGAGTTTGCACTAGTTGTTAATTTTGAACAGACAATGCTGCATTTGTACTACTTGGTTAGTGCTTGTTTTTTCTAGTGAAATATGTGTTTAATGCAAGTTTGATCGACGCTCTCGATTGCAAATAGACATGTCATTCTTTTCTCCACAAAAACACTCTTGTTGGCGATTAGATGATCACCAAAGCATGATCAAGATCGATTATGGTATATACTCCTGTGGTGCAGGGAAAGAAAAAGGAGGATTACCACACGATTCGATTGATCCATGGCTTTCGGTAACTACTTTGGACTACTATTTTCGAGTTGTTAAACTGACAGATGTATTGTGCCTACAGATGCAACAAAGTCGATCAACCGGACCGATCCGGCCTGGCTCACAGATGCCGGCCAGGAGAGGGCTGAGCATGAGCAATGCCTGACGGGAATTTTTAAATAATTCATTTTTTATTAATATTACATAAATATACCATTGATTTAAAAAATTATAGAAATAATACTCTATCGCCATTTTGGGCTCAGTCGTCGATTGGTTTGGCGACAGAAGCTTTGCCGCCACTTGAGACAACGACAGAGAGCCTCTCATCGATCGACGCCAGTGCGCCACGTGTTCTGTCGCTATTTTACTTGGCGGCAGATAGACCAATCATCAATTGAAATAACGATAGAAGCCTACGCAGCCTCAATAGTCATTTCAAATGGGAACAGATGCCTTCTCCCCATTTAAGTTTGGAAACCGGCCTAACTTTATTTTATTTCAATAAAAAATAGAAATCAGGGAGAAGAGAAGAGAAGGAAACATGGCAGATGGGGCTGGAAGTTCAAGGTGTGAGAGGGGATGATGGGGACGGATTGAGTTACGAGGATGTGACCCTTACCTCTACAGTCCCCTAGACACCGACCCCTCAAGCCCTGATCTACCACTCAATACTAGGGAGTTCTACACCCCCAGAAATCCCCTTCGCGACTACACACACATCCCTGAGCGTTGGCCGCACTGCAAGCACAAACTTGACGCCGTGGTCTAGAAATATGACGACAACATGCACCCAGGACGTCGATTCTTTCACTGCCCTCAATTCATGGTAAGTAGTTCGTTTACTATATGTACATGCGTGCACGCATCTTTTGAAATCACCTCGTCTTGCTTGTAGACCATGGATTGCAAGTTCACTAAGTGGGTGAATCAACCGTATCAAATACCTGTCTAGGTTTATATCCATATTCTTCAAATCTTCATGAAGAGATGCAAATACTAAATATATCCAGTTGTAGCTAGCATAATACGCGTTCGATCGATTGATGAATCAGCTAAACGTCTAAATTTTTGCAAAAAAAATAGTGCACACATATAATACATATATATATATACTCTTAATTGGACCAAATTTGTTTTGTTTATACCCAATTAGCCCAAATTTTCACCGGACTCTTCAGGCCCATGTCACCTCTCATCCTACCAACTGGCCCATTGTGGCATGTGATGTCGGCCCATTTGCCTAGTTACGAGGCCATCCCCTAACCCTAACTACTCACTACTCAAACTTGATCAAGAGAGGGCTCAAAGCCTCGAACGTCTCTCGACTGGTGGCGGCGCGTCTGTGGCTACTAGAGCAGCAGTCAGCGTGGGAGAGGGGTAGGGCTGGGTCGGCAGCTGGTGGAGCGCGAGTGCGGTTGGCGCGGCAGCCAGTAGGTGGGCGGCCGCCGGGGCACGGTGGTTGCGCTGCTCGGGTTGGCCTTTTCAAAAGAGGATTCCCATCTGTGGTACTACTCCCTCAGTCCCTCTTTCTCAGTCTTTATTTGATTTGGTCATTTGGTGTTTCTCAGTTTGACCACACAAGCAAGAACATGTATGTATACTTTTGAGAAATGATATTCGTTGCATTGATGCTTGATATTGTATCAGGTTGACAGGTTGGGGATTTGGGACTGGGAGATTCATTGAGGTTTGCATGCCAATGTTAATCCTCTTTGTTGTTCTTTCTCAGGTTTGACAAGCAACTCTGGTAATTCAAGTCTTTTCTATTGACTACATTTAGTCTAGGAAGTTAAGGATTTCTATTCTAATTAGTGTCATTTCATTCTTTCTCAGTATCTAAAGAATGTACTTATATTAGATATTCCCATACTAGAAAGGTTCTCCTTGTTCATCTGTATTGGCCCATGGTTAGTCTCTTTGCCAATATGATCTTTGACCCGATGACTCGCTAATAGCTTGTCTCTCATGCAAATTTAAAGGGCTAATGCAAAGTGAAGATGCTACATATTTTGGCTTTCTATTTTGCATTTCATTGGCATTTTCTAACAAATTTTAGGGTCTATATTTATTTGTGTCGCCTAGAGTGAGCTCTCCAGTCAATTTAGTAGATGTTATTCCTGACAAGCATGTCAAGAGTATAGGAGAAATAACTACAGATCCCATTTTGGAGACGCTTAGAAACATTTATTTGACAAAGACTCAATTACAATTATTGTGGGAGGATGTGCATGCAATTCTTTTCTTAAAGATGTCGCATTCTTTTGTGTGAGCATAGCATCAAAGTTGTTAAACATGGATATTTTCTATATGCCGGTTGCAAGATCGAAAAGGTTCTGAAAAAAAATCAAGAATCTCTATTGCTTCCATGTTGTTAAGTGTTATTGACAGGCAGCTTCGAAAGCTTAACGACAGATTTGATGATATAAACACAGATTTGCTTCTTTGCATGGCGTCATTCAATTCTACTGATTAATTTGCAACTTATGACAAGGATAACTTGGTTAGGCTTGCTTAGTTTTATCCTAAGGATTTTTCAAGCACAGAATTGATACATATTTCATTTCAACTTACACACTTTATTGTGTTGGCCTTGATCTACCACCGACCCCTAGACACCGACCCCTCAAGCCCTGATCTACCACTCAATACTAGGGAGTTCTACACCCCCAGAAATCCCCTTCGCGACTACACACACATCCCTGAGCGTTGGCCGCACTGCAAGCACAATCTTGACGCCGTGGTCTAGAAATATGATGACAACATGCACCCAGGACGTCGATTCTTTCACGGCCCTCAATTCATGGTAAGTAGTTCGTTTACTACATGTACATGCCTGCATGCATCTTTTGAAATCACCTCGTCTTGCTTGTAGACCATGGATTGCAAGTTCACTAAGTGGGTGAATCAACCGTATCAAATACCTATCTAGGTTTATATCCATATTCTTCAAATCTGCATGAAGAGATGCAAATACTAAATATATCCAGTTGTAGCTAGCATAATACGCGTTCGATCGATTGATGAATCAGCTAAACGTCTAAATTTTCGCTCCAAGACTGTCCTTGTGGTTCTGGATTTGGTGGACTTCGGAACCAATAGATGCATGCATGTGGTTAGGCCACTTCGCCGCTAGGCCCACTTGGTCGTGATTGGGCTTGTTTGAAACAGATGGGCCTGCCATTTCATGATGCACCAGCAATTTAAGTACTTGCAGTGGGCTTCGGCCCAATTGGCCATCCTATTTTGCCTGGGCGTGCCCAAGTGACCAAATTGCTTTAGAAAAAACCAATACACGACGAACCAGCCAGCGGCGGACATATGAATTTCATAATAGGTGTTCAAAGTTATAAAAATATTATTTATTAAAAAATATAAAAATTCATAACAATAAAAATTAAAGTATAATTATTTATACTAGAGACAACATCTCTAATAATATAAAATAATTAAAAATAACAATTTAACTCGATGGTACTTCATGCCTTGGAAACGAGATATAATATATCATCCTTAACTTGCAGAAAAAATATCGCTCAAGAAATATAACCAAGCAATTATTCAAGTATTGCCCACCCATTCTATTTCTTAGTTTATTCTTCACATAATTCATTGAAAAAATACTCTCTCAACACTACTAGTTGCTATGGAAAGAATTAGCACCAATTTGAGAAGCTTGTAAATAATTGCATAATTAAGGTTCTTCTTTATTTAAACAAATATAATGGAAAGCTCAAAAATGTTGTTCACTTTTCGAAAGTGTTCATCTCTACATATATTAACAATAAAGTGTGTAAGTTGAAATGGAAGATGTATCAATTCTGTGCTTGAAAAATCCTTAGGACAAAACTAAGCAAGCCTAACCAAGTTATCCTTGTTATAAGTTGCAAATTAATCAGTAGAATTGAATGACGCCATGCAAAGAAGCAAATCTGTGTTTATATCATCAAATCTGTCGTTAAGCTTTCGAAGCTGCCCGTCAATAACACTTAACAACATTTCAACATGGAAGCAATAGAGATTCTTGATTTTTTAAGAACCTTTTCGATCTTGCAACCGGCATATAGAAACTATCCATTTTTAACAACTTTGATGCTATGCTCACACAAAAGAATGCGACATCTTTAAGAAAAGAATTGCATGCACATCCTCCCACAATAATTGTAATTGAGTCTTTGTCAAATAAATGTTTCTAAGCGTCTCCAAAATGGGATCTGTAGTTATTTCTCCTATACTCTTGACATGCTTGTCAGGAATAACATCTACGAAATTGACTGGAGAGCTCACTCTAGGCGACACAAATAAATATAGACCCTAAAATTTGTTAGAAAATGCCAATGAAATGCAAAATAGAAAGCCAAAATATGTAGCATCTTCACTTTGCATTAGCCCTTTAAATTTGCATGAGAGACAAGCTATTAGCGAGTCATCGGGTCAAAGATCATATTGGCAAAGAGACTAACCATGGGCCAATACAGATGAACAAGGAGAACCTTTCTAGTATGGGAATATCTATTATAAGTACATTCTTCAGATACTGAGAAAGAATGAAAGGACACTAATTAGAATAGAAATCCTTAACTTCCTAGACTAAATGTAGTCAATAGAAAAGACTTGAATTACCAGAGTTGCTTGTCAAACCTGAGAAAGAACAACAAAGAGGATTAACATTGGCATGCAAACCTCAATGCATCTCCCAGTCCCAAATCCCCAACCTGTCAACTGATACAATATCAAGCATCAATGCAACGAATATCATTTCTCAAAAGTATACATACGTGTTCTTGCTTGTGTGGGCAAACTGAGAAACACCAAATGACCAAATCAAATAAAGACTGAGAAAGAGGAACTGAGGGAACAGTACCACAGACGAGAATCCTCTTTTGAAAAGGCCAACCCGAGCAGCGCGACCACCGTGCCCCGGCGGCCGCCCACCTACTGGCTGCCGCGCCAACCGCACTCGTGCTCCACCAGCTGCCGACCCAGCCCTACCCCTCTCCTAGGGCTGTGCGTTCGGTTTTTTCGGTTTATACGGTTCGGTAAATACGGTTTAATCGGTAAATACGGTTTTAGTATTTCGGGTAATACGGTATTTTTCAGAATATGGTGTGGTATCGGTAAATACTATTTTATTTCGGTACGGTATCGGTTAATACCAATTTTACCAAACTTTGCGCGAATTGCTAAACGTTAATTCTCCATTCTAATTTTACCAAACTTTGCGCTAATTGCTAAACGGTCACATCTGTTCAATGTTCAATTGTTCATCTCCTATTCTCCTGAGTCAGTACTCAGTAGGCAACTACACTAGTGACCACTGACCAAACATTTTAGTCTCTGCTTTCCGCAGGAAGAGCAAGGGAGCATGATAGCTAATAATGAACTGGCTGCTAATTAAAGTATCTAATCTTTGTTGTATATATTTTTTTTAAACAATCTAAGGGCGAGATTGTAATTGTACTTCATGGAGATATATATATACACACACACACACATGCCCTAACCATGAAAAAGGGGCAAGTATTATTCATCTATCACAACTACTCCACTACTCTCCTAGTTTACTGTTTGGCCAGTAGTCACAACAGTAATTAAGGATGCTTAAAAAAAATTAACGACATCATCCACCCTTCGCCTTTTAGTCCTACAAAGATAAACACAAGCGAAGTAGGATCAAAATGTAAGGTTTGTTCTTTTTAACTCTCAAAAACTGTTTTTCAGTATTTTACAGTAACTAGCTTTCAAACGGAGCGTCTTTTCAATGTGTCTATAAATTAATTGTAGTATACACTATAATGATTTCATTTATATCGGTTAAAACCACATGCGAATTTCTGTTACCCTATATTTTCTCATAAATAATCTAAAAATCATAAAACATAATCAAAAATCATAAACTAAAGCTACAAAAATACCTGTATGCCCTCTAGCCTTTTTCTCTAGGTAGCTACCTAGCGTGTAAAAGTTAGCTGTAAGATGTTGACTGTCAGAAGAGAATGGTTTTGACTTAATGATCTTTCTTGTGTTGCTTGGCCTATCTGTCCTGTGACAGCATGCAGTTTTGCTAGCTTAGCTGCGCGCGGGGCCTGGTTTGCACCTGACCGACCCCAAACCTGAAGTAGCACAGATGCATCATTACTATAGCTAGTAAGAGCTAATTAAGGTTGCATCGCGTCATTAAGAGCAACTACCAGTACTTGAGATCATGCCATTGTATTTAAACATACCACTTTGGCTATTACTTTTTTTATATATAAATATGCTTATAAAATAATGTAAAATTATTATGTGAAAATATTTTCATGACTAATCAAACGATACCACTTTCACATAACCAATATAAATAAATTTTGTCTATTAATCATCAAAGTTAAGAAAGTTTGACTACACGCTTTCTAAAACATGGTGTATTTCAAGACGAAGTGAGTGCCAGTTAGATGATGAGCAGAGAAGGGATTAAGAGAAGGGGTAGTTCTTTTAGGCCGTAGCGTATGGTTGAATATTTTAAATTCTAGGCATTCGCAAGAAAGAGTCTGAGAGAAAGAGACACGTGCGATTTTGACCAATATAGCTGAAGTCGGTACATTATTTACTATAATCTATTTATAAATCATATATTAAAAAAATATCCTATTTAAAATTTAGTTATTATTATATAAATCATAACTCATAAATCAGAAACCAAAAAGAAAAGCCCCTTTTCTGCGTGTTGTTAGTATCTTTCACGTGCGTACGTCGGCACACGGCATCTAAGGATCGGATTGGGTCAAAAAGCAGGCGCGCGCGCGTAGGTATGGATTGGGTCAAAAAGCAGGCGCGCGCGCGTAGGTATAAATATACATGATGAGTGAGTATTAAGACCGTGCCTAAATAAACGAACTCGATCGGCTGCGAGCAAGTCTTATAATACAGCCTTCAGCTGGCTGTATAGATACTTACAACCCACTTATCAGTCTACTCATATAGTAGTTACAGCCAGCTGAAGGCTGTATGATCTACCCCTTCCTCTCACAAAGTTTCTTGATTCTTGTACTTCAGCTGGCTGTAAGCTTACAGCCCACCTCTCTTCTCTCTCCTCCTCTCTCTCCTCCACCTCAGCATACAGCTAGCTTATAGCCTCTTATAATACTTGCTCTAATGGGCACACGCACGCTTAATCACGCATGCACGCTAAATGTGCTTCATCGCCATCATAGAAATTCGTTTTCGCTTATGTGTAGTAAAACTTTCTCAACTTTGATTATTGCTATCTTGTACAATACTAGTAGAGTGATCGTATGTCATAACGAAACCCAAAACTTTATACTCAATATTTAAAACAACGAGAGGGCTTCTTTGGTTGATTTGCTTGATGCATAAAAGAAAAATATATACTGAACATATTCATGTCTAATATAAATCAGCAAACTTCAAATGGCTTTTCGTCTATCATATGGGTACATCTTTAGTTAGCAGATAATACCAGTTTACGTTAGAGTATTTGCATTTGAACAAAATTTTTATGCAAAAGGATTTTCATAGACATGTTTTTATAAAGGGCTTTGCTAACGTCTGGACGTACTATGGAAGCATTCCCATCATTCGGTCCAACAGCTCGGCGCAACAATTTTATAAAATATGCGCAACAACTTGGTCGTCTTGATAGAAATGCATACCTAGCTCTGCAGAAGAGGAAGATACAACTTGGTCATACTCTATGACTAAGAGTCTTAAAGATGAAGTCGATTTTTCGATTACCTTTAAGTGTTCTTCCCTCTCTTCGGTAGGAACGTCCACCAAAATACAAGGAGCCTCTACCTCAAGCGATGGAGCCTTCTCGCAAATAGCCTTGACTCGAGAATTGATTTCCTCTAAATCAAGGTTTGAACAAATAAACATGGTAGTCGATAAAGGGTACTCAGAAAATGTAACCTGGTTACGAATAAGAGTACTAGTATCACTTTTCATTCTCGTAGTCTCGGGTCGAATCCGAGACTCTCGAGTACATCCACATAGGATGTGCTCGACACTTCAACGGACTAATGTGGCGTGTGATGAAGTCCTTCACCACATGCTAGCTCATAAGCCCCTTGTTCCTCCTTAATGGCTGAGATGTAGGGGGCTATTCTTGTGACGTCTTTGGCAGCTGAGTTCCAAAGATTGTTCTTCTCGGCGGCTTTCTCGACGAAGGAGAGGCTATCTTCATTAGTCATCTCCCAGTAGAACCACCTCTTCTTCCATCCCGCCCATGAAGATTGGGTAAACATGGGGATGTAAAGCTCTGTCTTGCCATCATGGAGCTTCAATCCACAACTCCTAGTAATCCCCGTTTGTCGGCTCATCTCATAATAATACCGGAAGAGCTCGAGATCCGCTGGGATACCCAAATACGCCTCGCATAGATATACGAAGATGCTGAGCATTGTGATTGAATTAGGAACAAAGTTCACCAATTCAACCCCAAAATACTCAAGAACGGCTGTTAAAAAGGGATGAGCAGGGAGACGGAGGCCACACTCATAGTACGCTTAGAATACTGGAATCTCTCTGATTTGTCCAGTTGGCCAGCATTGTCCAGTAGCTTCGATCCATCTGACGAATCACCGCGGCACGATCTTCTCCGCATTTTCTAATGCCTTCATCTTGGCATGATCTATCTCTAATTCAGACCAGGTTGATGAAGACTTCATCATTCTTGCGGATGATTATAAGGGATTTTATGCAAGATTGAGGGAGATTATGGAAATTGATCGGAGGTGAAGAGTTCAAACGAATTGGAGTAAATGGAGAAAGTGAAAAATTAAAGGTTACCCCCGGTAAGTTTTTATAGCCAATACGACGATTACTTCTCTCGGGAATCGAACGTTTGCTTTGGGAACTGATTCGACGTATAGGTCGAGGAAAATTGATTACATTCCCACTGTCTGATGTCTATCTGTCTTCACAACTCAAGCGAAATTACCAAATCGACCAAACCAATTCCTAGTAGATAAGAGTCGAGAAGGGTTTTGCTTTCAACCATATTTTTATCTACAACCTCGCTTGCTCGAATAAGTTACTTTCACTTATATTCCTTGAATACACCCCTTATTAGTAGGGGAGAAGTCCATCAGGATAGTCTTAAGTCTTACTGTGACTGCTCTATATGGTCGTAAGTCTTACTGCGACTACCCCCTTTAGTCGTAAGTTCTTCTACGATCAAATAGTTGTAAGTCTTACTACGACTACCTCTTTGATCGTAAGTCTTACTACGGCTACTTCCTTGGTCGTAAGTCTTTCTACGACCACGTAGTCATAAGTCTTACTGCGACTACTTCTTGATCGTAAGTACTTCTATTACCACGTAGTTGTAAGTCTTACTGCGGCTACCTCCCTGATCATAAGTCCTTCTACGACCACGTAGTCGTAAGTTGACTTGTAACCACTTTATGGTCGCGGACCTTCCTGTGACCAACCTATCTCTGATTAACCTGTCTACGATGAACAACTGCATCGTGGGTTCGTCTGATAAGGCAGTTAAAACGTGCGTTTATCCAATAACCGCACACGATCTCTCTCTAACAAAAACCGCTACACGGCGAATGGCCTTTTGCATCTCTCTGACAATAACTTCCGTCAAGTTATTATCATCCGAAGCATTGAAGCATCTTCTGACGTGGGACAGCTGCCATTGCTTCATTGGCTATATAAAGGTGAACGTCGAGAGAGAGAGAGAGAGAGAGAGAGAGAGGGGCATTCAGATCGAAGGAGGAGATAGTGCTAGCCATCCGCATAATTCTCTATTGTAATTCCTCTTTCTAGTAATTAGCAATCGCACAGGACATAGGGTTATTATTGTCTCAGGAGAAGACCTGAACCTGGATAAAATTCCTGTGTCTCTACTCTGCATGTGCATACATCGAATCTTCTAAAAGTTTTCCCAAATGCAAATAAATTATACGTAAAATCGATATTAAAACATCGATAAAGCAGGGTACAAAATTCTCAACATGCTATGATAATCACTAAACCGAATGTAATGATACGTTAGATGCTCAAGTAACTAGACATGCAGTGGCACTGAACATGCACAAACTAGTAATGACATTAGCAATGAGGTGAATTGGAATGCAGGAAGCACATTAGTGTTTCTCAATAATCATATTGATGCATCAAACGCTAGTATCAGTTGCCAGATGTTAAGGTCCTAGCTAACATTCTCATCAATATATCGATCACACGTCACGTGTCAAAAGCATCACATTCCATGCGAAATTTTACCGAATTCTTTCATTGAGTCAAAACTATACCTAGCTAGCTAGGATGACACGACAAAACAGAGCGCATCAAAATCCCTCTCAAGAAACAAAGCGCATCGAATTATTTCTCCCACTTGTGTGAATATTGGGCTGGGCGTTTTTGCGTGTAGTTTTCATGCATTTATTCCATATGGCAACTAGCATATATGCATGCGCAATTGCTTTGTTAATTTGTTTGGTCCTGTAATTTGATGCACGACCTAACTGGTAAGCTTTCAGGAGTAAAAGTTTAGGTTATTTTCGGGCTATTAGTACTACCCAAAATGGCATGATTTGTGTAACACCCCATTTTCAAAACTTGTCTTATTGCAAAATTCAAATCTATGTTAATGAAATTTTGCAAGATTTTATTTCCAATTGGATATTCCTTTTGGTTTCCAAAAAGAAAATTTAAGTTGAGCTTAAATAATTTAATTGGAAAACCTTGTCTGTCTCCAAAAAGAGTACGTAAAATGAAATAATCTTTTAAAATCTAGAGATTGAAATATACTCCAAAATTAAAGGATTTAGGAAATTAAGATATGACTTAATGTGTTAAAAAGAGGAGAAAATATACATGTATATATTATCCAAGGAAATTTTCTCCCAGCCATTCCTGACCATCCATTTCTTCCTCCATGCCATCCCAGCCATTCAATTTCCTTCTTCATGATGGCAGAGCCCCTCCTCCTTCCTGACTCCAACATGGTTCCAGCACCCCCTCTGCAGCTTGTCGTCATGCGCCACCAACTCCGTCGGTGAGTTATTGCGCTGTCAGCCCTCGTCTTCAGCACCGCTCCGCCATCGGCGCTGGCGCAGCGGCGCCCCGTCACCTCTCTCACGCCCCGGCCGTGCACCATCTCCTACGCCAATGGCGCCATGGTACTCTCTCGCCGCCGGTCACCTTGCGTGCTTCGTGGTGGCACGGCTCATTGTCGCCTTGTCCCCGACGAGCCGCCCTCGTCCTCCATAAAGCGCGCGGAGTTCGCTGCACATACCACCGAGGCGCACCCAAGAGCATTGCACTCGTCGCTCTCCCGCGGCTGGTGCGCTCCGGAGAACTTCGCCGCCGAGCACCACCGGTCACCCCAATGCCTTCGAGCACTTTTCCCGCACTCACCTTCACCTCTCTCTCTCCTCGCCTAATTGCCTTCGTTTCCGCAGCAGCGGCGGCGCGCCTCTTCCTCTACTCGGTGTCGGTCCCCACCGGAGAACCGCTGCACCGCCGGCCGATTCCTTACGCGTGGAGCTCCGCCGGGACCCCGTCAGCACCTTCCCGACGTCGCTGGACCCCGCCGCCATCCCCAGTGCACCGCCGCCGTGTCCCTCCTCACCGCCGAGCCTCCTCTCGCCGCCAGATCGCCCCGCTCCCCCTCGGCCCCGACTAACGTCTCAGGTGAGCTCGTGGTTACCCGTGGATGCTCCTCCCGGCGATCGAATCCCCATGGCTCGTGGCGCTGCCGCCGCTTCCTCGTCCCGCCGCGCCGACGCGCCGCCAAGATCGCCAACTTGCCCTCCTCGCGATGCGCGTAGGGTCGGCCGACTCCTTTTGACCGGCGCCGCCTCACCCCCGGGTCCCCTCCGCCGCCGGTCGGCTCCGCTCCCATTTCCCCGTGCGGCCGGAGTGAGCCAGAGCAGAGGACACCCCCCACCAAAAGCATTGCAAACAGCCACTTATGATGTCCTAAGCCGGCACTAAAGAAGGCATTAACCCCTGCTAATTAAGCCGCCTGTCCCCACCTGTCCGCAATGCATTTCCTTATTTTTTTCCGAATTTTCCATCATTTAAAACTTCAAAGCACTATAACTTCTTAACCGTAACTCCGAATTAAACGAAACCAACTTCTAAAAATTTCTAAAATCAAGACCTGTTTAATGGTTCTGGTTTGGTTCAATTTCGAGTTCATTTGAATTGTTTTATTTTATTTGGTTCTTATTCGGCTCTCGTTTTCTCATGTTGCTTTTTCCGGTTTCTCCCGTCCGAGTAGAGTTCGACGACATGAACGAGACCCCGCTTGAAGCAGCACAAGACCCCCAAGCTTTCGATCCAGGCGAGTCAATACTTTGATCATGTTGCGCCTATATTTCATGTGAAACTATGTTCATTTAAATTATGAAAATCTGCATGCTTTACTTTATAAGCAAACGTATGTCACTCTTAAGGTAGCTAATAACTGTGATCCACCTCATAACGATATACCCCACTAGTAACATTGAACTACCCGATCATTTGTCGCCTAGGTATAAACTATAGCTAAGATAGTTATAAGTCATATTATCGCCATGTTGGTCTTGTCGAATCCAGGCCTTAGTAGCCCCGATAATCATTCTTTAGTCATGGAAACTAGTTTTGGGTCAGCCATGGGATGTACGTGGTGAGTATTTATGTTAAAATGTGTTATGCTTCTCAAAACCCGAAAATTGCTAAACTGTTTGGGCGGATGGTAAGAGTGGTGGGTGTGGATGTAACATGTGGATTGTGGAATGACCGCCGAACAACCTAAGGACTTAATCTGTGTGGACCCTCCGTGTATAACCGTACAACCACATGCTGGCAAAGTGTAGGCTTGGCTGACTAATTTACTAGACCCTTGAAGTCATCTCACGGGTAGGGGAAAGAAGGGATTGTGCAAGAGGAATAAACATCCGGCTTGAATGGGACACCGAGTAAAGGTGATGATCACCAGCTGCGCTAGACGTTGTGGAGAGTGGAGTCCAGCTGCGCTAGACGTTGTGGTGGATCTTCCCGCACAACTTATGGGACCTTCTTCGGGAAGGGTAAGCCCATATGGGTGAGATGACGATAGGGCGAGGTATTGTAAAGGCCTCGTGATATTCTCTCGATCTGCATGTCAAAGGAATCATGTAGAACCATCGGGACGATTATCTTTTGTGGGTAAAGATGTACAGTCTCTGCAGAGTACTACACAAACTATTCGAATAGCCGTGCCCACGGTCAAGGGCAGACACGGAAATCTTCCTCGAGTTAGTTCTATTTAAAAACTAATGTGGGTGGGGAGAAAACTGTCAGGCGGATGTAACCTGACTTTGGTAATTTGTCCCGGAGGATGTACTCGATGTTGGTATTAAGGTGGATGTAACTCGACTTTGGTAATTTGTCCCGGAGGATGTACTCGTTGTTGGTATTAAGGTGGATGTAACCTGGCTTTGGTAATTTGTCCGGAGGATGTACTCAGTTGTTGGAATTAAGGTGGATGTAACTCGCTATGCAAAAATGTTAGTAATTGGTGGATGTAACCATAAAATATGGTGGATGTAACCATAAAAATTTGGAATTGGAAACTACCACATTTATTGCACACTTTGATATTTAAATCATAAGTCCTTGAAAAATGCTAAGTCATAGAGATTTTAAGTTATGGTATTTCCAAATGTCGCTTTATGCAAATAAAAGAACCCGAGCCTTCCTTGAATAGCCTTGCATCTATAATTATATGCATTCTGTGTGTTGGCTCGCGGAGCACGGTTGTTTGTGCTCAAACTCGCTCTTAACCCCCCTTTCAGAAGATGTGAATCAAGAGCATTACGCATATCATGAGGATCAGGATGCCGAAGGAAATGAAGATGGTGGTTATTAGAATAGGCTTCGGTAGTCTTGCCTCTCGCCTCAGTAAAGTTGACCAGCCTAGTCTTGGTGGGTGCCTTCGTTATTAGTCAGGTCCCTGATTAATAGCGTTGGTACTCGGGTTGTCCCGATCGCTTGCTGTGGTGAGTTGTGCCCCACGCTATGTACGCTCGCTCCGCTTTTCATGTATTGTAAGACATTTGGCCCGTGGCTCTATTGTAACCTTGGCCCGACGTGGTCTATTTAAACTCGATATTGTAATGTATGAATCTATCGTGTATGAAATGATGCAGCGTTGTATCGTGAGCATTATCTACCGATCCAGGAATAATGCGGTGTTATCACAGAGGATTCCGTGTATTAAACTTGGGGTCCGGCAGAGCTGGTATCGAGCATACGATCAGAGAAACCTTAGTTAGACTGGTCACGATTTAAGGTTTGAGTCCTATTTACAAAAACTATGTAAAACTCTTGCAAAAATATAGCGTAATACTGCTTTACTCAACTCTCTTAGTTTCTATACTCACCCAAAAATTTCTTTTGTATTTCATCTGTTCTAACCTATTGCTGTTCAAAATTTTTAGATGGCCGGAGCTGCACCAGTTGGTCCATGGGATCACATCTCCCATGGGGAAAGCGAAGGAGCGTTCGCCGAGATCCTGCGGCAACTGCTGCGCTGTCTCGGTCACACCCGCCCGCCCGTTTACCGAGGCAGGAGAACCCACATCCACGGCATGGATTTGTGGACCATGGAGGTTTTCATCTACGCACGAGATAGTAGCAGGGAGCTCCACTCCCATACTGTCCATGCCGAGCCTCCACGGATGTACCTCGCCGACGCCATCCAGACGCGGCGCGCGCCTCGCCGTGGCTCACCTGTGCAGTGCACGAGGAGAGGCTGCGGCGATGCGCTTTGCTCATTCCCCTCGCATCCGCCAGGGGCAATTCCTTCCAGATCGCCTCGACCACAGGGTGGACAACCCCCAGCTGTCCCACCAGATCCAGCTGACGCAGGCGATGTCAGCCTCCTATGCCTTCGCCCTGCAGGAGATTGGGCATCCGCGCATTCTCTCGACCGCAAGCTCGCAGCGATCGGACGTCCTCAGCGCCCAGCTCAACCGCTATCTGATCGACTTTCAGGTGGCGAGAGCGAGAGGCTCGCCGCAGGCCGGGCTCGAGCGCCGAGCCGGACATTTACCCTCTGTTTCACGCCACCGGCACGATGCGCGCCCGGCCCTAGTGTTAGCTCCGGTTCGCATCCGCACGATGCGGCCACGGCCCGATGTCACCTCCGCCGCATCCGTACGGTGTCCACTCCAAGACCGGCTTCAGATCCAAGATTAGCACCGGCTCAGCGCCGTGGACTCGCCCCGAATGACGGCGCGCATAAGCGTGCGCTCACCGCCCAATGGCAACCTCGCAGAGCCCAGCAGGGGACGTCGCTCGTCTCGCTCCCGTCCCTCCAACAACAGGTTGAGCCCTTCTCGGTCTCGTTCCCGATCTCCCAGCATCGTCTCCTGCTCCCGCTTCCCAGGTGATTGCGTCTTCTGCGGCCGGCACCACTCCCCGTCCCCGGAGGTGTAGACTGCTATAGGTTAGATAGTAATATGTCTAGGCAGTCTCATGATGGTGTGTATGCACACTTCCTCGGATGTACCCCCTTATGTAACCAGTTAGTAGACGTTGTGTATGCGGTGTCGTGACTTGTTATAAGCCTGTGCGTTGTGCTCGGCTGTCATGTAACACCTAACCCCCTTTAATGTAATGAATTATCGTAGGCATAATGCCTTGTGTTTTAATTGCTTCTCTTTCGTTTGGTTTTCTGTTGTGCTAATAGGGGGCTAGCAAACCCTCATATATGTCTTTCCCTCTTTCTTTTAATCTCTAAAAAGGCTCTAGGTTGTTTTCCAGATGGCTCCCAGAAGGACTGCTGCTCGTGGTAAGGGCCGAGCCCCAAGGACCGCAGCTCGTGGAAGAGGCCAAGGTAGAGGTTGTGGTTTGAACTTAGCTTGGCCGTTAGTGTTATGACTGGATTTGTTCCTTCAAAATCTAATTGCAACAAAAAAGAGATGTGTTGCTTATTCTCATCCCTCTTAGAAGATTCCCTAAAGCTTTCTTATCCCGAATTCAAATAATAAAAGTCCAGCACCCCTCTTATAAACCCCTTTCGAAAACCTATTTTGGGCCAAAATCACAAAGATTAAATTTGAAATCTATTTTTGAAAGTTGTTTTATTCTTGGAAGTCAATTATCAAATTATTTATAAAAGTTCATTTTCATACCTCTTCTTGCAAACCTAACCTTCCGAGGAAAACTTTCTAAGATTTAACTTCCAACCAAATTATTCCAAAGGTTTGCTCTGGTTCCTCGGACCCATGTATAAATCTTGGTGGATTCATGTCAATCATGAGATAGAATCAATGGTATGAATTTCTAGTTGAAAAGGAAGCGGACCAGTTTGAATGGATGGGTTGGCTACATGAGTACCGATTTAAAATGATTGGATTGACTAAATAATTGGATTGGTTAAATAAACGGGCCAATTTAGACGATTGAATAAGTGGACCGATGGAATCTTTAGAGAAATATGGAGTGTAATAACAATTGTTGGTCTGTAGCTTCAATAGAGAGTGCGAATCCAGATGAACGTTTACAATGGTGGGATAATAGAGTATAGTCGACTACCGGGTGGATTATTGGAAATTTCGGAGACAATAGGAGATGTGATAATAACCATTGAATTATAGATTTGATTAATAAACAGTGTCTCGGTGGATGTCTATGCCAATAAAGTTGTTGGGCACAAGATTGTAGATAGTGGGATTGATCACTGGATAAATGGATTATGAGTATGCGTTAAAGATGGAACAAATTGGAGTATTAGGAAACCAGAATATAAATGATATCGGTGGATTTAAAAGTAAAGATGCTGGAATATCGCTCAAAAATAAATCCAGGATTGAGTTTATGAATTATGGTGAAAAAGGTTGGATTATAATACAAATGTTATTGGTGGATTGAAATATTGGAACCATAATACAAATGATACTGTTAGATGTAAAATGTAAAAGATGTGAATGGTACTGGTGGATTTAAAATATAGAAATATTGAAACCATGAAGCGATCGAGTACGGGTGGATTCAAAGGTAAAGAAGTTGGAGTAATGTTTAGGTGAATAGTTGGAAGGGATTATTGACAAATGAACCCCAGACTGGATTTATGATTTTATGTAGGAAAGTGAGATTCAATTGAGAGTAGGAGACCCTGATCGGGTGAATGATAATTACGAATGATATCTTGGAGGTGATATGATCTGTGGATCGAATAAATAATAAATACTCACTGTTTGGAGTACTAGACACCAGTTGTGCGGTGATTAAGCAATGAAAGAAGATACCCTAGAATCAATCGAGTATAAGCAGGATTAGCAAGGCCTTGGAATAAGGAGCCCACGAATGGGAGGGCTATGAACGTGAATTATTCTGTCAAGATTTTGATATTGGAAGAGGTTAGGATACCTTTGCAAAAAAAGGGGGGTATTTCAAAATTCAAGTATTTCCAAACCACTTTCGAAAAATCAGTCTTGCTATAAAAAAATTTTCTATATCAAATATATATAGTGTATCTTCGTTGCAAAGAGCCTTGATTTCAAAGTTTCTTTACAAACTTCGCCCCCGTATTTGAGGACCCAAAAACTTAATTCCTAAAAACTTGCTTTCACAAACCAAAAACTTGGGAATCTACCTACTTTGCAAATTGTTGGTGATACCCTGGTATTTCAAAAAAAAAAGAGGCACATTAAAAAAACTGTTTTCAAATAATAAAGAGGAACATGGGCTTCGCCGCCAAAACCTTTCTCGATACTTTCCTCCCTCTACTTCCGTCTCCAAAAAGGAAATTTTATTTCTCTTTCCTTTCCCCTTACTTCAAAAAAAAATTTAAGCTCGAAGACATCAAGGATGCTCATGAAGGTTTTGTGGTCTCGCTTCAGCAAGCCTAGTGCTTAGAACCCTGTGCCCTCTTATGTGTGTCGTCGTGCTTAGGCGTTGCTTTTTCAAAAGATCTTATTTGGCCCTGTGCACTGCCTTCTTGCTCTCGGGCACTGTATTTCGCAGTCACAGGAAAAGCTGGTTTCAAAACCTTGGTTTTTCTGTGGGGTTTGTATGCCACCCCAATTTTCTGTGTGTGCTCTTTTTGGGGTGGATTAGAGTATCTCATCCCCGCGACCTACCCCGTATCTAGTGCTATTTCCCCCTCACCTTATTGCTGAAAACCTCGTCAGATCTACAAGCGAGACATGACAAATAGCTCAGTCAAGATAATCAAGACTCAAGTCCCCCTCTCACTGTAAACTCACTAATCAAGACAATGTCAATGGCCAAGGACATGGCTAGAAGCAAGAAGGTGAACCAGAGTTCCTACTCGCTTGGGTCCATATTACACGTACAAGTATTCACTCGGATCCACTCCAAAGATAAAGGAAAGGCAGAACCAGCGTTGAGGAACAAGCAAGCCCGTAAAATGTCAACCGATGAAGGGAAGCCACTGAAATAAACCTAGAAGAACACGGTTTCTGCGGTGTGGCATTGACCCACTTTTGTATGGTTATCCTCTCTTCAGGTGACTCCATGGAATGAGCGAAGTGTCAAGCAAAACCTTGAAAACCATTGCTAGCCAGCTTGCCCCACCTCCTTCTTTCTACTCTACCCGAATCTCGGGGACGAGATTCCTTTTAAGGGGGGTAGGTTCTGTAACACCCCATTTTCAAAACTTGTCTTATTGCAAAATTCAAATCTATGTTAATGAAATTTTGCAAGATTTTATTTCCAATTGGATATTCCTTTTGGTTTCCAAAAAGAAAATTTAAGTTGAGCTTAAATAATTTAATTGGAAAACCTTGTCTGTCTCCAAAAAGAGTACGTAAAATGAAATAATCTTTTAAAATCTAGAGATTGAAATATACTCCAAAATTAAAGGATTTAGGAAATTAAGATATGACTTAATGTGTTAAAAAGAGGAGAAAATATACATGTATATATTATCCAAGGAAATTTTCTCCACCATTCCGACCATCCATTTCTTCCTCCATGCCATCCCAGCCATTCAATTTCCTTCTTCATGATGGCAGAGCCCCTCCTCCTTCCTGACTCCAACATGGTTCCAGCACCCCCTCTGCAGCTTGTCGTCATGCGCCACCAACTCCGTCGGTGAGTTATTGCGCTGTCAGCCCTCGTCTTCAGCACCGCTCCTCGCCATCAGCGCCTGGCAGCGGCAGCGCCTCCCGTCACCTCTCTCACGTCCCCGGTCGTGCACCATCTCCCTACGCCAATGGCTGCCATGGTACTCTCTGCCAGCGGTCACCTTGCGTGCACTGTGGTGGCACGGCTCATTGTCGCCTTGTCCCCGACGAGCCGTCCCTGTCCTCCATAAAGAGCGCCGGAGCTCGCTGCACATACCACCGAGGCGCACCCAAGAGCATTGCACTCCGTCGCCTCTCCTGCCGCTGGTGCGCCTCCGGGAGAACTCGCCGCCGAGCACCACCGGTCACCCCCAATGCCTTCGAGCACTTTTCCCGCACTCACCTTCACCTCCTCTCTCTCCTCCCTCAGCTAATTGCCTTCTCGTTTCCCGCAGGCCGCCGGCGCTGCCCCTCTTCCTCTACTCCGGTGTCGGTCCCCGCCGGAGAACCGCTGCACCGCCGGCCGATTCCTTACGCGTGGAGCTCCGCCGGGACCCCGTGAGCACCTTCCCGACGTCGCTGGACCCCGCCGCCATCCCCAGTGCGCCGCCGCCGTGTCCCTCCTCACCGCCGAGCCTCCTCTCGCCGCCAGATCGCCCCGCTCCCCCTCGGCCCCGACTAACGTCTCAGGTGAGCTCGTGGTTACCTGTGGATGCTCCCCTCCCGAAGGATCGAATCCCCATGGCTCGTGGCGCTGTCGCCCGCTTCCCCTGTCCCCGCCGCCGCCGATCGCCGCCCGGCCAAGATCTGGCCAACTTGCCCCCTCCCCGCGATGCGCGTAGGGTCGGCCGACTCCTTTTGACCGGCGCCGCCTCACCCCCGGGTCCCCTCCGCCGCCGGTCGGCTCCGCTCCCATTTCCCCGTGCGGCCGGAGTGAGCCAGAGCAGAGGACACCCCCCACCAAAAGCATTGCAAACTGCCACTTATGATGTCCTAAGCCGGCACTAAAGAAGGCATTAACCCCTGCTAATTAAGCCGCCTGTCCCCACCTGTCCGCAATGCATTTCCTTATTTTTTTCCGAATTTTCCATCATTTAAAACTTCAAAGCACTATAACTTCTTAACCGTAACTCCGAATTAAACGAAACCAACTTCTAAAAATTTCTAAAATCAAGACCTGTTTAATGGTTCTGGTTTGGTTCAATTTCGAGTTCATTTGAATTGTTTTATTTTATTTGGTTCTTATTCGGCTCTCGTTTTCTCGTGTTGCTTTTTCCGGTTTCTCCCGTCCGAGTAGAGTTCGACGACATGAACGAGACCCCGCTTGAAGCAGCACAAGACCCCCAAGCTTTCGATCCAGGCGAGTCAATACTTTGATCATGTTGCGCCTATATTTCATGTGAAACTATGTTCATTTAAATTATGAAAATCTGCATGCTTTACTTTATAAGCAAACGTATGTCACTCTTAAGGTAGCTAATAACCTGTATCCACCTCATAACGATATACCCCACTAGTAACATTGAACTACCTGATCATTTGTCGCCCTAGGTATAAACTATAGCTAAGATAGTTATAAGTCATATTATCGCCATCTTTGGTCTTGTCGAATCCGGGGCCTTAGTAGCCCCGATAATCATTCTTTAGTCATGGAAACTAGTTTTGGGTCACCATGGGATGTACGTGGTGAGTATTTATGTTAAAATGTGTTATGCTTCTCAAAACCCCGAAAATTGCTAAACTGTTTGGGCGGATGGTAAGAGTGGTGGGTGTGGATGTAACACAGGGGATTGTGGAATGACCGCCCGAACAACCTAAGGACTTAATCCTGTGTGGACCCTCCGTGTATAACCGTACAACCACATGCTGGCAAAGTGTAGGCTTGGCTGACTAATTTACTAGACCCTTGAAGTCATCTCACGGGTAGGGGAAAAGAAGGGATTGTGCAAGAGGAATAAACATCCGGCTTGAATGGGACACCGAGTAAAGGTGATGATCACCAGCTGCGCTAGACGTTGTGGAGAGTGGAGTCCAGCTGCGCTAGACGTTGTGGTGGATCTTCCGCACAACTTATGGGACCTTCTTCGGAAGGGTAAGCCCATATGGGTGAGATGACGATAGGCGAGGTATTGTAAAGGCCTCGTGATATTCTCTCGATCCGCATGTCAAAGGAATCATGTAGAACCATCGGGACGATTATCTTTGTGGGTAAAGATGTACGATCTCTGCAGAGTACTACACAAACTATTCGAATAGCCGTGCCCACGGTCAAGGGCGCATACACGAAATCTTCCTCGAGTTAGTTCTATTTAAAAACTAATGTGGGTGGGGAGAAAACGTCAAAGCGGATGTAACCCGACTTTGGTAATTTGTCCCGGAGGATGTACTCGTTGTTGGTATTAAGGTGGATGTAACCTGACTTTGGTAATTTGTCCTGGAGGGATGTACTCCAGTGTTGGTATTAAGGTGGATGTAACCTGGCTTTGGTAATTTGTCCTGGAGGGATGTACTCCAGTGTTGGAATTAAGGTGGATGTAACCTGCTATGCAAAAATGTTAGTAATTGGTGGATGTAACCATAAAATATGGTGGATGTAACCATAAAAATTTGGAATTGGAAACTACCCTGTTTATTGCACACTTTCAGTATTTAAATCATAAGTCCTTGAAAAATGCTAAGTCATAGAGATTTTAAGTTATGGTATTTCCAAATGTCGCTTTATGCAAATAAAAGAACCCGAGCCTTCCTTGAATAGCCTTGCATCTATAATTATATGCATTCTGTGTGTTGGCTCATGAGCACGGTTGTTTGTGCTCAAACTCGCTCTTAACCCCCCTTTCAGAAGATGTGAATCAAGAGCATTACGCATATCATGAGGATCAGGATGCCGAAGGAAATGAAGATGGTGGTTATTAGAATAGGCTTCGGTAGTCTTGCCTCTCGCCTCAGTAAAGTTGACCAGCCTAGTCTTGGTGGGTGCCTTCGTTATTAGTCAGGTCCCTGATTAATAGCGTTGGTACTCGGGTTGTCCCAGTCGCTTGCCTGTGGTGAGTTGTGCCCCTACGCTATGTACGCTTCCGCTTTCGCTTTTCATGTATTGTAAGACATTTGGCCTGACGGCTCTATTGTAACCTTGGCCCGACGTGGTCTATTTAAACTCTGATATTGTAATGTATGAATCTATCGTGTATGAAATGATGCAGCGTTGTATCTGTGAGCATTATCTACTGATCCAGGGAATAATGCAGTGTTATCACAGAGGATTCCAGGTATTAAACTTGGGGTCCGACAATTTGATCCTGTAATTTGATAGATGAGCTGGTGTTTGGAATTTGACTGTTATGAGTTTGACTATAAACAGCCTGATTCTGATCTGTTCCCTTCTCTAGCAGTTTCCTGGTTTCCAGCACCAAAAAACTGAACAGTCCAAGCTAGTACTACCGCAGCTGATGTGAGCCTAACACGCGCGAAGAAATTTGGAGAATTTAGCAGGGCGGCAGGTGTGAATAACGACGATGAATCGTGATAAAATTTGTGTTTTTACTAACCAAATTCAGTTTCTTGACGCAACTACCATCATCCTCATGGTGGCCATGGTCGATCTATCTGGCTAGTCCTGTACATGGTGATGATAGGTCATTGTTTAACACGTACCTACCGACCTGATGGAATCAATTGACCCGGTAACTAATGGCAGTTTGGTGATAAAAAAAATGAGAGATCTGTGACACCTAACTCACATCAGGCATAAGCAGACTAGTTGCTTCTAAGATCTAACTTCCAAGGACGTTAACCGCATCTTAATTTACTATCACTTGAGACCAAAAATGATGGATGCGACGATGACGCACAGCGCGCTTGGCCTCACGCGCAGCCCGCTCACGCGGCCGTCTCGCCTCACTCTCGGCCCACTCACGCGCCCATCTCCACGCTGCCGCCGCAACGCGCAAACCCTAGCCAGCAGCAGCCGCAGAAGCCGCACGGGCGCACGCTCGAAAGGCGACGCCGCACTGCTCGCTCGTCGCTAGCGCCGCCTCATCCGCCGCCTCGTCGGGCGTCGGCCGCCTCGTCGCCTCCGCCCTCCGCCTCGTCGCCGCCGCCCTCCGCCTCGTCCGCCGACCGCTGCCTCGTCACCTCCGTCTCAGATCTCCGCCTCGTCACGTCCGCCCTCCGCCGACCGCCGCCTCGTCGCGTCCGCCCTCCGCCTCGTCGCCTCCGCGGCTTCGCCTCGTCTCAGAGACTCAGATCCCGGCGACGCCCCTCCTCGGCTCCTCCTGGACTGCGCCGCGCCGCCGCCCACCTCCCGGCCAGCGCCGGCGACCCGGCGTCGCCCACTCGACCCCTCCTGTTCGGCTCCTGCCTCCTGGCCTCCTGCAGCCTGCTGCCAGTGCCTGCCTGTGGAGTGTGGAGTGTGGAAAACTCTCGGTGAGACATTGTGCAAAACTGAAATTCTGATTGCCATTGCCATGGAATGTGATGAACTGAATAACTGATGATTGATTGATTGATTGATTCTAGATTTCTAGGCTTCTAGCTAATATGTTGAAATGTGATATTTTCCATGGAATGTGACAATGTGTGATATTTTCCATGCAAAACTGAAAATTCTGATTGCCAATTTGCCATGGAATGTGTGATAATTGATATCATTCTTGTCTCAAAAACTGAAAAATATTAGTGTTTTATGCTTTAAAAAATATCTGAATTTTCGCTGTAGGAAACTAGGAGTTATTAGTCAATACAAAATGAAGCGGACAAAGACATTGTCATCTTATTTTTCAACAGAAGCACAATCGAACGAAACACCAGAAACAGGAGCTAGTAATACGTATCAAAATAATCCTCGTGTTCAAAGGATGAGATCACGTAAGAAACAATTATCTCGTGCTAGTGGTAAGTTATCTTCTTATAAATGTAAACTTCGTGTTCGTATTTATTCATACATTGTTTAATTTACTCTCATGTTGCCTTTATTCATACATTGTATGAGAGTGATTTACTCTCATGTTGTCTTTATTCATACGTTGTTCGTACTTATTCGTGTTATATCGTGGCATGGGTATAAATTGGCGTTAGTTTTAGGTTGTTAGAGTTCAGCCCGGGGCGTAATCAAATCCTGGTTCCGCCACTGATTGGTTCCGAAGTCCACCAAATCCAGAACCACAAGGACGGTCTTGGAGCGAGGATGCACGGCGGCAAGAAGTTCGGCGGCGGGCGGCCGCCGACGGGGACTCCTTCGCTGGCGTGGTCTTCGGTCGTGGTGGTCGTCTCCCTCCTCGCCGGGGCCTCCATCGTGCACAACATCTACAAGCCCGACATGGTCGGACGGTTTGCGCCCACCCCACCCACCCTACCTTTTAGGCTATGCACGCAACCTGTTCGACATAATGCCTGCTTACCAGCGTGCTCGTTTTCTCTTCTTCTGTGCTCTTGTAGACCATTCCGCCGGTGGAGAGTACGGACGGAGGCGGTGGCGGCGGCGGTGGCAAGGAGAGCTGAGTTCGACCAAGTTCAGACCTGACAAATTTGACGTGAGTGTCAGAGGTTTGGTATCTTTCCCATTGTATCTTGTTGTGAGGTGAGATGGCACTACGCTTATATTCAGAATAGAACAAACAATTTGAGTTTGCACTAGTTGTTAATTTTGAATAGACAATGCTGCATTTGTACTACTTGGTTAGTGCTTGTTTTTTCTAGTGAAATATGTGTTTAATGCAAGTTTGATCGACGCTCTCGATTGCACATAGACATGTCATTCTTTTCTCCAGAAAAAAAACACTCACTGTTGGCGATTAGATGATCAGTCCAGCATGATCAAGATCAGATTATGGTATATACTCCTGTGGTGCAGGGAAAGAAAAAGGAGGATTACCACACGATTCGATTGATCCATGGCTTTCGGTAACTACTTTGGACTACTATTTTCGAGTTGTTAGGCTGACAGCTGTATTGTGCATACAGATACAACAAAGTCGATCAACCGGACCGATCCGGCCTGGCTCACAGATGCCGGCCAGGAGAGGGCTGAGCATGAGCATGCCTGACGGGAATTTTTAAATAATTCATTTTTTATTAATATTACATAAATATACCATTGATTAAAAAAATTATAGAAATAATACTCTATCGCCATTTTGGGCTCAGTCGTCGATTGGTTTGGCGACAGAAGCTTTGCCGCCACTTGAGACAACGACAGAGAGCCTGTCATCGATCGACGCCAGTGCGTCACGTGTTCTGTCGCTATTTTACTTGGCGGCAGATAGACCAATCATCAATTGAAATAACGATAGAAGCCTACGCAGCCTCAATAGTCATTTCAAATGGGAAGCAGATGCCTTCTCCCATTTAAGTTTGGAAACCTACTAACTTTATTTTAATTCAATAAAAATAGAAATCAGGGAGAAGAGAAGAGAAGGAAACATGGCAGATGGGGCTGGAAGTTCTAGGTGTGAGAGGGGATGATGGGGACGGATTGAGTTTCGAGGATGTGACCCTTACCTCTACAGTCCCCTAGACCCCGACCCCTCAAGCCCTGATCTACCACTCAATACTAGGGAGTTCTACACCCCCCAGAAATCCCCTTCGCGACTACACACACATCCCTGAGCGTTGGCCGCACTGCAAGCACAAACTTGACGCCGTGATCTAGAAATATGACGACAACATGCACCCAGGACGTCGATTCTTTCACTGCCCTCAATTCATGGTAAGTAGTTCGTTTACTATATGTACATGCGTGCATGCATCTTTTGAAATCACCTCGTCTTGCTTGTAGACCATGGATTGCAAGTTCACTAAGTGGGTGAATCAACCGTATCAAATACCTGTCTAGGTTTATATCCATATTCTTCAAATCTGCATGAAGAGATGCAAATACTAAATATATCCAGTTGTAGCTAGCATAATACGCGTTCGATCGATTGATGAATCAGCTAAACGTCTAAATTTTCGCTCCAAGACCGTCCTTGTGGTTCTGGATTTGGTGGACTTCGGAACCAATAGATGCATGCATGTGGTTAGGCCACTTCGCCGCTAGGCCCACTTGGTCGTGATTGGGCTTGTTTGAAACAGATGGGCCTGCCATTTCATGATGCACCAGCAATTTAAGTACTTGCAGTGGACTTCGGCCCAATTGGCCATCCTATTTTGCCTGGGCGTGCCCAAGTGACCAAATTGCTTTAGAAAAAACCAATACACGACGAACCAGCCAGCGGCGGACATATGAATTTCGTAATAGGTGTTCAAAGTTATAAAAATATTATTTAATAAAAAATATAAAAGTTCATAACAATAAAAATTAAAGTATAATTATTTATACTAGAGACAACATCTCTAATAATATAAAATAATTAAAAATAACAATTTAACTCGATGGTACTTCATGCCTTGGAAACGAGATATATATCATCATCCTTAACTTGCAGAAAAAATATCGCTCAAGAAATATAACCAAGCAATTATTCAAGTATTGCCCACCCATTCTATTTCTTAGTTTATTCTTCACATAATTCATTGAAAAAATACTCTCTCAACACTACTAGTTGCTATGGAAAGAATTAGCACCAATTTGAGAAGCTTGTAAATAATTGCATAATTAAGGTTCTTCTTTATTTAAACAAATATAATGGAAAGCTCAAAAATGTTGTTCACTTTTCGAAAGTGTTCATCTCTACATATATTAACAATAAAGTGTGTAAGTTGAAATGGAAGATGTATCAATTCTGTGCTTGAAAAATCCTTAGGATAAAACTAAGCAAGCCTAACCAAGTTATCCTTGTTATAAGTTGCAAATTAATCAGTAGAATTGAATGACGCCATGCAAAGAAGCAAATCTGTGTTTATATCATCAAATCTGTCGTTAAGCTTTCAAGTCTTTTGTCAATAACACTTAACAACATTTCAACATGGAAGCAATAGAGATTCTTGATTTTTTTTTAAGAACCTTTTCGATCTTGCAACCGGCATATAGAAACTATCCATTTTTAACAACTTTGATGCTATGCTCACACAAAAGAATGCGACATCTTTAAGAAAAGAATTGCATCCACATCCTCCCACAATAATTGTAATTGAGTCTTTGTCAAATAAATGTTTCTAAGCGTCTCCAAAATGGGATCTGTAGTTATTTCTCCTATACTCTTGACATGCTTGTCAGGAATAACATCTACGAATTTGACTGGAGAGCTCACTCTAGGTGACACAAATAAATATAGACCCTAAAATTTGTTAGAAAATGCCAATGAAATGCAAAATAGAAAGCCAAAATATGTAGCATCTTCACTTTGCATTAGCCCTTTAAATTTGCATGAGAGACAAGCTATTAGCGAGTCATCGGGTCAAAGATCATATTGGCAAAGAGACTAACCATGGGCCAATACAGATGAACAAGGAGAACCTTTCTAGTATGGGAATATCTATTATAAGTACATTCTTCAGATACTGAGAAAGAATGAAATGACACTAATTAGAATAGAAATCCTTAACTTCTTAGACTAAATGTAGTCAATAGAAAAGACTTAAATTACCAGAGTTGCTTGTCAATCCTGAAAAAGAACAACAAAGAGGATTAACATTGGCATGCAAACCTCAATGCATCTCCCAGTCCCAAATCCCCAACCTGTCAACCTGATACAATATCAAGCATCAATGCAACGAATATCATTTCTCAAAAGTATACATACATGTTCTTGCTTGTGTGGGCAAACTGAGAAACACCAAATGACCAAATCAAATAAAGACTGAGAAAGAGGGACTGAGGGAGCAGTACCACAGACGGGAATCCTCTTTTGAAAAGGCCAACTCGAGCAGCGCGACCACCGTGCCCCGGCGGCCGCCCACCTACTGGCTGCCGCGCCAACCGCACTCGTGCTCCACCAGCTGCCGACCCAGCCCTACCCCTCTCCCACGCTGACTGCTGCTCTAGTAGCCACACACGCGCCGCCACCAGTCGAGAGACGTTCGAGGCTTTGAGCCCTCTCTTGATCAAGTTTGAGTAGTGAGTAGTTAGGGTTAGGGCATGGCCTCGTAACTAGGCAAATGGGCCGACATCACATGCCACAATGGGCCAGTTGGTAGGATGAGAGGTGACATGGGCCAGAAGAGTCTGGTGAAAATTTGGGCTAATTGGATATAAACAAAACAAATTTGGTCAATTAATTATATATATATATATATATATATATATATATATATATATATATATATATATATATATATATATATATATATATATATATATATATATATATATATATATATATATATATATATATATATGTATTATATGTATGCACTATTTTTTTGCAAAAATTTAGACGTTTAGCTGATTCATCAATCGATTGAACGCGTATTATGCTAGCTACAACTGGATATATTTAGTATTTGCTAGCTCAACGGTGGCCCGGCCGATGTATTACATGTCGATTGCTGATTGAATTGTCGCAACGGATCAGACGAAAGCGAAAGACAAGCTACGAAATGTTTTATATCGAGGAGCGCCAACTAGTCTACGTCTTGCAGGAATGCAACTTGCTCGGGTTAGAACAAGTTGTAATTGTCAAGACTGTACGTACCAGCGGCAGGCATGCGTACACACACAAACCCCCCAACTAGCAACGCACACCATGCATGCATCTTCTCTTCTTTGACCTGCATATCTTATTTATTTTCTGCTATACTAAGCTACGTTTTCTGCAATTCTCGCCGCTAATTAAGTGATATACTAACACGTACGTCATCGTCGCATCCATCATTTTTGGTCTCAAGTGATAGTAAATTAAGATGCGGTTAACGTCCTTGGAAGTTAGATCTTAGAAGCAACTAGTCTGCTTATGCCTGATGTGAGTTAGGTGTCACAGATCTCTCATTTTTTTTATCACCAAACTGCCATTAGTTACCGGGTCAATTGATTCCATCAGGTCGGTAGGTACGTGTTAAACAATGACCTATCATCACCATGTACAGGACTAGCTAGATAGATCGACCATGGCCACCATGAGGACGATGGTAGTTGCGTCAAGAAACTGAATTTGGTTAGTAAAAAAAAACAAATTTTATCACGATTCATCGTCGTTATTCACACCTGCCGCCCTGCTAAATTCTCCAAATTTCTTCGCGCGTGTTAGGCTCACATCAGCTGCGGTAGTACTGCTTGGACTGTTGAGTTTTTTGGTGCTGGAAACCAGGAAACTGCTCGAGAAGGGAACAGATCAGAATCAGGCTGTTTATAGTCAAACTCATACCAGTCAAATTCCAAACACCAGCTCATCTATCAAATTACAGGATCAAATCATGCCATTTTGGGTAGTACTAATAGCCCGAAAATAACCTAAACTTTTACTCCTGAAAGCTTACCAGTTAGGTCGTGCATCAAATTACAGGACCAAACAAATTAACAAAGCAATTGCGCATGCATATATGCTAGTTGCCATATGGAATAAATGCATGAAAACTACACGCAAAAACGCCCAGCCCAATATTCACACAAGTGGGAGAAATAATTCGATGCGCTTTGTTTCTTGAGAGGGATTTTGATGCGCTCTATTTTGTCGTGTCATCCTAGCTAGCTAGGTATAGTTTTGACTCAATGAAAGAATTCGGTAAAATTTCGCATGGAATGTGATGCTTTTGACACGTGACGTGTGATCGATATATTGATGAGAATGTTAGCTAGGACCTTAACATCTGGCAACTGATACTAGCGTTTGATGCATCAATATGATTATTGAGAAACACTAATGTGCTTCCTGCATTCCAATTCACCTCATTGCTAATGTCATTACTAGTTTGTGCATGTGCAGTGCCACTGCATGTCTAGTTACTTGAGCATCTAACGTATCATTACATTCGGTTTAGTGATTATCATAGCATGTTGAGAATTTTGTACCCTGCTTTATCGATTTTAATATCGATTTTACGTATAATTTATTTGGATTTGGGAAAACTTTTAGAAGATTCGATGTATGCACATGCAGAGTAGAGACACAGGAATTTTATCCAGGTTCGGGTCTTCTCCTGAGACAATAATAACCCTATGTCCTGTGCGATTGCTAATTACTAGAAAGGGGAATTACAATAGAGAATTATGCGGATGGCTAGCACTATCTCCTCCTTCGATCTAAATGCCTCTCTCTCTCTCTCTCTCTCTCTCTCTCTCTCTTCGACGTTCACCTTTATATAGCCAATGAAGCAATGGCAGCTATCCCACGTCAGAAGATGCTTCAATGCTTCGGATGATAATAACTTGACGGAAGTTATTGTCAGAGAGATGCAAAAGGCCATTCGCCGTGTAGCGGTTTTTGTTGGAGAGAGATCGTGTGCGGTTATTGGATAAACGCACGTTTTAACTGCCTTATCAGACGAACCCACGATGCAGTTGTTCATCGTAGACAGGTTAATCAGAGATAGGTTGGTCACAGGAAGGTCCGCGACCATAAAGTGGTTACAAGTCAACTTACGACTACGTGGTCGTAGAAGGACTTATGATCAGGGAGGTAGCCGCAGTAAGACTTACAACTACGTGGTAATAGAAGTACTTACGATCAAGAAGTAGTCACAGTAAGACTTATGACTACGTGGTCGTAGAAAGACTTACGACCAAGGAAGTAGCCGTAGTAATACTTACAACTACGTGGTCGTAGAAAGACTTACGACCAAAGAGATAGTCATAGTAAGACTTACAATTATTTGATCCTAGAAGGACTTACGACCAAAGGAGGTAGTTGCAGTAAGGCTTACGACCGTATAGAGTAGTCACAGTAAGACTTATGACTATCCTGACGGACTTCTCCCCTACTAATAAGGGGTATATTCAAGGAATATAATAATATAATAATTTGAGAATTATTCTATCTTCATCATCTAGCCGTCTGTTTGCTAAAATGTGTATTAGGCACGACCTATCCTGAAACAACGCTTGTTTATTTATTGTGTATTAGATGCTACAATTTCTTGTTTTGGGGAGGGAATATTGGGTTTTATGGTATTTTTTTATTGCCTGTAGGTGTTGCTAGCATCTATTTTTTCTTATTCCCACTGACAACAATGCATAAATCTCTCTCTCCTCCATTGCTCTGATGAGCTTCACGTCTCCTTCCCCACCCTCTCTTGCCTCATCCCCCACTTGCTATCCAGCCACCTCCTATCGCCCTCGCATATTACCGACCTCCTGCAAGTTTCGACCATAGCTTATCTCCTGCGAGTTGCCTGGCGAGTGCCACCCTGCCACACTACGCGTCCGATGCCATAGTCATCCGTTGCACATGCAAAGCTCAAAGGTGGACGCCGTCAGCGAGCATCGCCGTAGCTGGGATACGCTCTTCCACGACGCATTCCTAGGCATCGTGAGGTGGTGGAGCGAGTGTGTCAGCAACTACTAGCCCCTAACATCCGCTGGTATGCTTGTTGCAAGTATTTTCTAAATTTATTGCTACACCTTTCTCAAATGGTTGCATGAGGTGTATCATTTTGTTGCAGAGTGTCTTTACGAATGTTGTATCAATAGGAATTTTATTGCAGTTGGGTTGTAGATTTGTTGCACAAGAATTTTTTTTGTTGCAATGAGTTTGCTAAGAGGTATTTATTGCAATTGTATTTTGATTTGTAGTACAAAGGTAAATTGTTGTTGCAGTAGGATGTCTATTTGTTGCACCGAGGAATCCATGTTTGTTGCATCAAGGTTTTGCTCCTTGTTTGTTTGCACAATTTCTGTGAAAAAATATTGAAAACACCATTGTTAATTGTTGCATCTATACTTTTAAAATGTTGCAACAATGTAACTTCTTTTTTTGGAAATAGATTCAATTATATTAGAATTCCTGCATCACTTTTCAAATATATCGAGATCTTATATTGTGTAGGATGTCCATTATTACTCAAGATTTGTTGAATCAATTGATAACATAAGAATTTTTAAATGGTTTTTCGATGTTGCCACTTATACTTTGTAATGTTGCATATGTGTGCAAAACTTGTTGCAAATATTTTTATGAAATTGTTGTGCTGAGTTGGTGGACTGAATGATGGGAATGCTTCCATCGTACATCCAAACGCTGGCAAAGCCCTTTATAAAAACATGTCTATGGAAATCCTTTTTTCCATAAAAATTTTGTTCAAATGCAAATACTCTTAACGTAAACTGGTATTATCTGCTAATTAAAGATGTACCCATATGATAAATGAAAAGCCATTTGAAGTTTGCTGATTTATATTAGACATGAATATGTTCAGTATATATTTTTCTTTTATGCATCAAGCAAATCAACCAAAGAAGCCCTCTCGTTGTTTTAAATATTGAGTATAAAGTTTAGGGTTTCGTTGTAACGTATGACCGCATTCTTAGTATCGTAAATGATAGCAATAATCCATGTTGAGAAAGTTTTACTACACATAAGCGGAAACGAATTTCTATGATAGCGATGAAGCGCATTTAGCGTGCATGCGTGATTAACCATGCATGCATGTGCCCATTAGGGCATCTGCAATGGTTCTAGCTAGCAACTAACTACAAGACTTCCACATCATTTATATAGTACACACTAAAGGTATCTCCAATGGTTATAGTTAGCAACTAACTATAAGACTTCCACATCATTTATATAGTACACACTAAAGCTAGCATTCTAAAGAACTATCTATAAGGATAGCTATTTGATGCTTACATGCACACACAGAATTTATAGAGGCTGCCTCGTTTGGCGTTATAGACTAGTGCTTAAGGAAGAGTGTAACATCCCGAAAAATGAGAAATTGTAAAATTATGGAGCCCTGCAATATTCTGCAATATATCCTAATTTGATTTGGATTTCATGGTGTTTCTTCAAGAATTTTTGGTTGAGGTTCCCTAAAGTTGAAATAAAAAGGAAACATACACATAAGGAGGTAAATTTAAATTTTAATGTAGAATCTGAAAAGATGATCCAGAAATTAGGAGGAAGGGATTTAAATAAATCTGGAAATTATTTATGAAATTGTGCAAAGAAATAAACCCCAAACACACACACACACACATACATATATATATGTATATAGAAGAAGAAGCAAAAAAATAATAAATAAAAATAAAGAGGAACAAATCGAATTTTGGAGCCAGCCGCCATCACCCCGCCCGGCTCTGCTGCATGCCTTTCCACCGCAAGGCCCAATTCGCAAGAAGCGCAAGCGCCATCGGGCGGCGGACCCGCGCCGTGTCCGCGCACTCCTCGTCGGCGGGCCTCCCGCTCGTCCGCTCTCTCTTCTCGCACGCGGGCCCGTGCCCGATCTCTCGCCGCCGCCCCTTCTACACCGGCCGTTTTCCTCGCTTCGCGCGTGCGCTCGCGCCATCATGCGTCTGCGCCTCTGCGCTAAGCGCCCCGTGGCGCGCATGCCTCGCCAAGCCATCTCGTCACCCGGTGGGAGCGCCAGAAAAGCCGATACCGCCTCTGGCTCCACCACCTTTGCCCCTGGATTGAGCCACCGCCCACAGCGTTTTCTTCCCCGGCTCACTCCTCCCTCTGCAGCGCGCAGCGCCTCCCCGCCCTGTGGCAAACATGCCTCGCTGGGACGTCCACTCGCGTCGCGGCGCAAGGCTCGCCCGAGCGGTCACGCGCGCATGCCGCACCTTAAAACCCGCTGCTCACGCTCGCCGCCGCCGCTCCGCCGCTCCCGACATGACCGCACGGACGCCCCGACCGTTGCCCACTCCCTCCGCGCCTCTATAAGAAGCTTCGAGGGCTCCGCAGAGTTCCCCACACCTCCCCCACTCTCTTCCTAACAGGTAATCTCCCCAGCAAGCACTGTAGCCACCGGAAGCTCTTTTCTCCCCCAACTCCGGCGAACTAACTCCCCGCGGTTTCTCTGTCCCAGAGCCCAATTCCTGGCGCTAGGACCATCTCCAGAGCGTTGCGAAGCCTCCCCGACCTTCACTCGAGCTCCCCGACGTCCGTACCTCGCCGTCACCGGGAGCTCCTTCGTCGCCGCCGCCGACGCCGACCCACCTCCGGTCATCTCGGTCCTCGCCGATCGCGCCACCGGACTCACCGCAGACAAGGATCCCTTTGGCCTCCACCGGACCTCCCGACATTCCTCGCCGCGGCCACCGTCGCCCGACTCCTTTGTTCCGCCATTGCCGCCACCCACCTCAAAAGGATTAATCGCCTATGAGGTAGGCAACGCCTCCCGCTCACTTGGTTATCACCGCCGCTCTCCTCCCCAACTCCCGGTGCGGCGTTGAGCCCTCGGCGCCCACGTAGCCAGGTTGAGTTTTCTTCATTTCATTCGGCCGACAGTGGGCCCCACTGTCGCCCATCGCAGCTAGAGCCGCCATCGCCCACTGGCCCCACCGGGTCGTGGGCATGAGCCCTCACTGACACGTGGACCCCACTGTACAGTAGTCGGGCCCACATGACAGAGGCTCAAAGGAGTTAAAAGAAAAATAAAAAGGGAAAAATCAGAGTAAAACTGGCGCTGACAGTGGGCCCCACATGTCAGGATCTAGTAATTTTTGGATTTGACCCAAAACAGAGAACTTTGACTGGCTATAACTTCTTCATTTTAGCTCCAAATTGAATGAAACAAATTTGTAAATTCATCTAAATTCAAAATCTGTCTATTGGAACCGAAACCATAAATTTTTGAGTTCGTTTGAATGTCTGCTTGTGATTTGTATGATTTGCTGATTTTTTTTATGCAAAAATGTCGTACAACGTATATAGCGTTCGAGGCTCAGCGAGAGGAGGCAGCAGACGACATCAGTCCCAACAGCCCAGAACCGGACACTAGCGACCCAAAGTAGTCAACACTTTGAACATATTGAACCTAGCTTTTCAAAGCTATTTCCTTTTAAATTAGCAACTTGCATGCTATTATTTCATGAGATATGATATGTTCAGTTTCAGCAAGCTAGTTATGTCCTGTTATTACTATTGTTCATATTAATCTCCTTGTCATACTTGGAAATGTGAACCTTGTAGCCATAGCAAGAAATAGCATATGATTTCACAAAGTAAGTCCCTATTTATATGACATGCTTAGGAATGCTAGCAACTTGGGGTGACACTAATGCCCCAAGGAAAACTCCTCAAATTATTTTAAATCATATGGTGCGATGCCGTATGTAGTGTTGGTGCGATGCCGACACTTAGCGTATGGTGCGATGTCATACGCAACCCTTGGTGCGATGCCGAGGGTTAACTTATGGTGCGATGCCAACCATCAGCATATGGTGCGATGTCATATGCCGTCCATGGTGCGATGCCAAGAGGCAACCTATGGTGCGATGTCATAGGGTTAGTTGGTGTGATGCCAACGTGTATGGTGCGATGTCATATGCCGCCCTTGGTGCGATGCCAAGAGGCAACTTATGGTGCGATGCCATAAGGTTAGTTGGTGTGATGCCGACAAAAATTACTTGGATTATTACAACTAATGGTTTAAAAATGAGATTTCAAACCTGCTAGGTCATAGGAAGATTTTAAATAATTGTATTCAAAAGCACTCTTTAGCAAACAAAATAGCCCTATGCCTTTCCATTGTCAAGCCATGCATGTTATATGCTTGCATTACGTGTGTTGGCTTCTCGAGCACGGGTCGGAGTGCTCATTCTCGCATTATCAAACAGAGACAGGAAATCAGGAGCACTATGAGCATGAGGAGGCTCCTATAAGTGCAACAGGAGGCGACGACAACAACTAGGGCGCTTAATACGTGTTTTGAAACATAGACAAGAGGACTAGATGAAGATTGTGTGCATATATATTATCCAATCATTGGGTAATATGCATGGACACGAGTACCCCCGGTCACTTGCCTGTGGTAATTGTTTCACTTTTGCTTCTATTCCGCTGCTTTAATATTATGTAACTTTTAGCCAACGTGGCATCTGTGTGAACTAATGCTCGATGTGAGCAAAGACCTTTATGGCATGTAATATTTTGCGATGTATGTGTATGATCCAGCAATATTACTGTGTGCACTATTCATTGATCCTGGGAATAGTGCGATAAAACACAGAGGATTTGGATTGAAAAATCCGGGTCCGACAAAGAGCTGGCTCGATTTTTTTGCATACTCTCTTTCCTCCACATAGGATATATGCTAATGTGTATATGCATATAGCTAGCTGACTCAGACCATTGGAGATGCCCTAAAAGCTAGCATTCTAAAGAACTATCTATAAGGATAGCTATTTGATGCTTACATGCACACACAGAAAAGGACTATCATTTATAGAGGCTGCCTCGTTTTGCGTTATAGACTAGTGCTCGGTTTTTTTTTGCATACTCTCTTTCCTCCTCATAAGATATATACTAATGTGTACATGTATATAGCTAGCTGACTCAGACCATTGCAGATGCCCTTAGCAGCCGATCGAATTTGTTTATTTAGGCACGGTCTTAATACTCACTCATCATGTATATACACCTACGCGCGCGGTGGCGGTGCATAATTAAACCGGCCGAGTCTGCTTTTTGACCCAATCCGATCCTTGAGATGCCGTGCGCCGACGGACGCACGTGAAAGATACTAACAACACGCATAAAAGGGGCTTTTTCTTTTCGGTTTCTCATTTATGAGTTATAATTTATATAATAATAACTAGATTTTAAACAGGTTACTTTTTAATACGTGATCTATAAATCGTTTATAGTAAATAATGTACCGATTTCAGCTATATCGGTCAAAATCGCACGTGTCTCTTTCTCTGTACTCTTTCTTGTGAACAGCCATAATTCAAAAAATTCAACCATACGCTACAACCTAAAAGAACGACCCCTTCTCTTAATCCCTTCCCTACTCATCATCTAACTGGCACTCACTCCGTCTCGAAATACACCATGTTTTAGAAAACATATAGTCAAGCTTTCTGAACTTTGATCATTAATAGATAAAAATTATTTATATTGGTTATGTGAAAATGCTATCATTTGGTTAGTCAAGAAAATATTTTCATAACATAATAATTTTACATTATTTTATAAATATATTTATATATAAAAAAGTAATAGCCAAAGTGGTATGTTTAAGACAAGCCGTATATTCTTGAACGGAGCGAATATTCTACTTCATGCGTTTGGTCACGCTGCAGATAAATACAATGGCATGATCTCAAGTGCTAGTAGTTGCTCTTAATGACGCGATGCAACCTTAATTAGCTCTTACTAGCTATAGTAATGATGCATCTGTGCTACTTCAGGTTTGGGGTCGGTCAGGTGCAAACCAGGCCCCGCGCGCAGCTAAGCTAGCAAAACTGCATGCTGTCACAGGACAGATAGGCCAAGCAACACAAGAAAGATCATCGAGTCAAAACCATTCTCTTGTGTACAGCTGACTTTTACACGCTAGGTAGCTCCTACAGAAAAGCCTCGGGGGCGGGCCATAGCTACCTAGAGAAAATGGCTAGAGGGCATACGGGCAAATTTTTTTTTGTAACTTTGCTTTATGGTTATTAGCTGTAGTTTATGATTTTTAGACTGTTTATGAGAGAGTACGGAGTAATAGAAATTCGTATGAGGTTTTAGCCGATATAAATAAAATCATTATAGTGTATACTATAATTAATTTATAGATCTCATCTTAAAAAAACGCTCTATTTGAAAATTAGTTATGTAAAAAAGCTGAAAAGTAGTTTTTAGAAGTTAAAAAAGAACATACCTTACATTTCGATCCTACAGTTCTACTTCGCTTGTGTTTATGTTTGTAGGACTGACAGGCGAAAGATGGATGATGTTGTTAATTTTTTTAAGTATCCTTAATTCTTTTCTTAAATAATTACAGTACTATATAATGCAATTTAAACTATTTATTTTGATCTCAATCCCATGAGCCCAGTATGCCGTGCCTTTCTTGGGCACTCCACAATTTCCTCTTCCCAACCCAATAATTCGGCCTCCATTAACGTGTGTCCAGAAAAATACCATCAAACGCCAACCATACGAGGGAGAGGGGACGAGTCCCAGTACCAAAAAACCATGATTACCTTCATCGGTTAATAAGCACCCTGTCGTCTAAAAGGCGCCGACACCTTGTCAATCAACAGGTACACACTACACCAACCATCAATGCATCAGTTAAGAGGACACAGCCCACGCCTCTCTCGCGCTACGAAGTTGTATGGTTCTAATGACATTGATATGGGTGCAGTCATGGAAAACTTCGAAGACCGCACCTCACATCTTGGTACAATAAGGCTTAGTCAGCAGGCTATAGCAAATATAATATCAACCAAATCTTACGTGGCAGAGAGAGAAAAGAAGAGAGAGAAGGAAGCTGGATACTAAATTACAGCTAGCTATAGCACGTAAAAATATGCATTTCACTCTCTTATACGTGGGGCCAAATAGTTATTGTAATAGCTACCTTATTGTATGAACTATTTTTTTGAAGGCTATAGATGAAATGGACAAGTGTTATAGCCACTAGTTGGCTATACTATTGTACTTGCTCTTAGGGCGTCCGCAATGGTAATAGCTAGTACTACCTATATAGTCAGCTGACGTGGAGGTGAAAGACAAAAGTAAAGACTATTTTATACTGTTGGACCCACATGCTCCTCTCTCATGTTCTTGGACTACGTGAAATAGATCAGCTATTTGCTCGTCGCTAGTGACTACTCTCTCTCCTACTTTTTCCTTGCCACATCAGATCTAGCTAACTAAATAGCCAGCAGTTGGAGACGCCCTTAGGATCTGCTTGATATAGCTACGATTTATATCTTTTAATTAAATTTTTTGAATTTTAGCTGTTTACGATATAGATTACGGAGAAAGAGATACTCGCTTGTGATTTTGGTTGATATAGATATTGAGCTTTTAACGTATACTACAATTAACTTGTAGATCCTATCTTAAAAAATTAATATGTTTGAAAGTTAGATACTATAGTAAAAATCAAAAACCGTTTTTAGAAACAATAAAGAACATGGCCTTATTTCTAGTCTTATTTGTACGTCTGCCGCCTTCAACTATTGCGCGACCTACCTGCCAAACCAAAAAAGAGCAACGGACATGTCTCTTAGGCCCCGTTTGGCACAGCTCCACTTCACAAGTGGAGCTGTTTTTTTTACTTCACAAGTGGAGCTGGGTGAAGCTACTTTTTTCAGCTCCACCCAAGGAGCTACTTTTGTCTCAGCAGATTTTAAGGGACTCCTTGAGTGGAGCTATTTTGTTGTACCCTGTTTGGCACAAAACAGCTCCAAACAGCTACAGAAGCTGGTGGTGGAACTGTGCCAAATAGAACCTAGAAAAACAAAACCGCAGGAAGAGCGAGGACAAAACAAAAACCGTAGGAAGAGCAGGGGGACTTGTAAAATAACATGCGCAATAAGAGGGATTCAATTAATTAAAGAAATAAGAAGAGGGCAAGGGGGGTGGAAGAAGGATCCAAATTCCAAAGCAGCGTCCGTAATAAAAAGGCATAAAAACTCTGAAACTAGGCTGAACTGTCCGTCCGTCTTTCCCACTTGGTATTCCTATTTCCTACACCACCCCACCTCGCCGTCGCCGGCGGCGGCCGGAGTCGGAGCAGGAGGCGATGGGGCACGGCCTGAGCTGCAGCCGCGACGGCGACGAGCATGACTTCTTCCGCGCGGCGCAGCTCGGCGACCTCGACGCCCTCGACGGCCTCCTCGACGCCGACCCCGCGCTCGCCCGCCGCGCCACCATCTACGACCGCCTCACCGCGCTCCACATCGCCGCAGCCAATGGCTGCCTCGAGGTAGGTGCCCCTGTCATAGCGACAGCCCCACTACGGTGTGGAATGTTTGTCTCCGGCTCTTCATTTGTCTCAAGTCTTTTGGTTTCTTGACATTACAGGTGCTTTCCATGTTCTTGGATCGTGGGGTGCACCCAGACGTGCTCAATCGGAACAAGCAGGTGAGCCCTTCAAATTTCGTTCTTGGCCGACTCGTTTTTGCCGCGCAAAACCCAAAAAAAAGTCATCTTTTTAATTCTTGCACATTTGCCTATGCCTGTTGATTCCCCTGCAGACTCCGTTGATGCTGACGGCCATGCATGGCAAGATCGAGTGCGTGCTCAGGCTCCTCCAAGCCGGCGCTAATGTGAGAGCAAAGCCGCAAACTTTTGATCCATCTCAATTCTATGATTTCCTTTCTGCCTGTGTAGGCCATGATGGGCTTTACTGATAACTCTGTCGTTTGTGTGCTGTTCTGATTGATTTGGGCATCAGATCTTGATGTTTGATTCGGTGCAAGCGAGGACCTGCCTCCACCACGCGGCGTACTACGGCCACGCCGACTGCCTCCAGGCCATCCTCTCCGCCGCGCAGACCACGCCGGTCGCCGATTCATGGTGAGATAGATCCTTATCAGTCCTTGCTGCTGCTGTGCATTCTATGATTCATTGCTAACAGAGGAGAAGAGAGAGACAAGCCCATTGACTGGTTGGTTGCGATGATGGCAGGGGGTTCGCGCGGTTCGTGAACGTGAGGGACGAGTACGGGGCGACGCCGCTGCATCTGGCGGCGAGGCAGGGGCGGCCGGAGTGCGTGCACCTGCTGCTGGAGAACGGAGCCATCGTCTCGGCCCCCACAGGCTCATACGGGTAGGAATTCTACGGTGTTGTTGACTTGTTGCAGCCGGAGGCAGCGCTGCAAAATTCTTACGCGTGTTCCTGCCCGTACGTTTGCAGCTTCCCCGGGAGCTCGCCGTTGCATCTGGCTGCTCGAGGTGGCAACTTGGACTGCATCCGGGAGCTGCTCGCCTGGGGAGCCGATCGCCTCCAAAGGGACTCCGCCGGGTAAGCAAGAAAACATCTCCATCAATTAATCTCCCGTGTTTGGTGCCATCCACTTGATTGCCGTGTGTTTTAGGCGTTTCAAATCATGTAATCATGTTGTTCGGTAGTAACAAGCAAACTCGTAGTATTGATGTTAACTTGGCAGAGTTCACATTGATCGAATTCAGTAGAATTCAAGCAATTGATGGATTGCTCATGGATTCACTGCCGATTGAATCCTTGTTGCTCGCTAAAAGAACCTTTCTTGCTTAATTATCCGATGCAGGAGGATCGCGTACGCGGTTGCCCTGAAGCGGCGCCATGGAGCGTGCGCGGCGCTGCTGAACCCGTCGTCGGCAGAGCCCATGGTGTGGCCTTCCCCTCTCAAGTTCATCAGCGAGCTCAAGGCGGATGCAAAGGCGCTCCTGGAGGCAGCCCTGATGGAAGCCAACAGGGAGAGGGAGAAGAAGGTCTTGAAGGGCACCAAGTACTCTCCACCGTCGCCCGCCCACTCCGACGACGGCCTCGACGACGCGTGCTCGGAGGTAGGTGACCGTCTTCTATTGGCATTTCTTAATTCATCAGATGGGATTTCATACGCGCAGTCAGGCGATATGATCTCCCGTAAAAAAAAAAGAAAACAATAGTGCTACCTCCGTTCGTTTTTATCCGTCGCTTTGGACATCCACCTGATCTTCAGTATACACTTTTGACTATTACTTTTTCTACTAATATGTTGGTAAAAACTACTAAAACTATGATGATATGAAAGTATTTTGCTGGCCAATCTAGTGATATTATTTCCACATGACAAATCTAAATACTTTTGTATATATCAACAGTTAGATCTTTTAAAAGTTGACTGTACATATTATTCTAAAACGATATCTAGAAAAGAACGGTCACGATAGAACGGATGAAGTGGTAGTTAGCTTGAGGCTGGATCTGGTGAGAAGAAATGAGCGGTGGTGGTGGTGTTGTTGTGGCGTGTGCAGGCGAGCGACGTGGAGCTGTGCAGCATTTGCTTCGAGCAGGCTTGCAGCATCGAGGTGCAGGACTGCGGGCACCAGATGTGCGCGGCGTGCACGCTGGCGCTCTGCTGCCACAGCAAGCCCAACCCGACAACGCTCACCCTGCAGTCGCCGGCCTGCCCCTTCTGCCGCAGCTGCATCTCCCGGCTCGTCGTGGCCAAGACCAAGGCAGACACCGATGAGCCCGACAAGCCGGCCTCCCCGCGGCTGAGCCGCAGGCGGTCGAGGCGGTCCCGGAACCCCAGCGAGGGGAGCAGCAGCTTCAAGGGGCTCTCGTCGGCCATGGGGTCCTTCTCCAAGATTGGCCGTGGCTCCGGCAGGTTGGCCGACACCGACGCCCTCACAGACAAGCCCGAGCATGACCTGTGAGCCAAATGCATGTGCATGGACAGCAGAGCAGTTGGGTGAAAGAAACTGCCGCCATTTTTTGAGGGAGACCCAGCTGATCAGATATATACCCATCTCTTGTCCAAGATCCTGGGTGATCCTCCAAGAAGGTTGTATAAATGGCAGTACATAGGAATTGAATTCCACTGCCTTATTTTTGGCTTGTCATGTTTATCTCTTGTATCATTCATATTATAGAAGTGCGTTGGCCATATGCCTTGGCATCATGCGAATGCAAGGGCAAGGACACACACTGGGGGTGTACCAAGTGCAAATACACACCCAGGTGGTGGTGGTGGTGGTGTGGGTGTGAGGCATTGCATCACTAGATGGTGTGATCATGACCAATGTATGCAGAGAACAGAGATGGTACTATATGAGATATGGAGCAGAGAAAGCGATGAGTTCATTTTTTAAAAGTTATCCTGACATCGCCAAGGCATGTGATCTGAGAGCCTGTCCCCTGTATAATTGATTTGAGTTGATCGCGGGGATGGGCCTCCCAACGTTGGCTTTTGTCTCATACTTATGGACTCACTGACCAGGCTCACTTGATGCAGTAGGGCACCACCCAACACTGCAGGCCAGGCCTACAGCAGCAGGACTGCCTGCCCTTACAACCAGTGGCATGGCATGATTTCTCTTCTGTTGTACCTGACATGTCCTGCGCATTGTTCATGTTTAATCACGAACCAGTACAGTACTATTGAAGTACTCCGTTCCCTTTTTTTTCTTGGTGAGCCGAAATATTCGGTGCAAATGCTCTAAGCAGCTACTTAAAATGTCCCAAAAGGAGGAAAAAGAGAGAGAGAGAGGAGCAACTTAATATAGTGCTACTATAACGAAGACTCTAATCACAATTAGAAGATCGACTATTAAAGGTGTAAATCAAGGTGGATTGTGCCTATGTTACTAGAAGATGAAATAACACACGTAAAGCGGAATAATTCAGGGGAAGTTTTCAAAAACGCAAGTGGCCTTTGAGGTTTGATATAAACCTTCTAGTTCGATACAATCACCATGGTTGCCAATTCTCACTATCCCATTTCACGACTAGTTTTGATTTGATAAAATTCTCGCAGGGGACATGGTCACAATCCATAGAGGATATCAGTATAACACGACCTTACAATAATATCACAATCTCAGGCACAAGTTTAACCATGCCTAGGATCTGAGCACATGGCTGTGAGAAACATGCTAATGAGCAAGTCCCATTTGGGACGGGGTCAAGGGAGAGAAGCCAGGTGCCACTCCAGTTTTATTTGACCACAACACAACACGTTAGTCTGCGTTTGGACAACACCACATCCAGCCCTTGGATGCATTTCCACATCACGCATATAGGTCATGCGACGACCAAGTAGTTTTTCGATCTCTGGATGACGAGAGATGCTAGATATTTACAAGACCTATCTATCATTGAGAAATAAAGTGCCTTTACTTAGTGCTATGTCACATTCTTTTGGATTCCGACTTATAACTTTTGAGCATGGCCGATAGATCTGATTAAATAATACCAATTGATAGAAATAAAAGCTAAAAGCCGACTAAAAGATAAAAATAATAGGGCTGATGATGTGTGAGAGTACTTGGCTTCGGCTGCGGTTTATGGTTTTTAGCTGAAATTTTTGAATTTTGATTGTTTACGGTACAGATTATGGAGAGACAGATACTCACTTGCGATTTTGGCTGGTACAGATATTGAGCTTTTAACATGTAGATCGTTTAACTTATAAACTCCGTCTTGAGAAAATACTCCGTTTGAAAGTTAGGTACTATAGTAAAAATAAAAAACCGTCAACTTTTAACTTAAAGAACAGGCCTCTAGCAACCTGAGAGGGAAGGCTGCTACCAGGACTCGGCTTTTTTACCTTGCATTATGGTAATCTGTCGCTTTTATGATGTCTCACCGTCATCGTATATAAGCAGTTCATTTCCAATTAACCCTACACAATAAACTAGCTAGCACTACCGAATAGTAGTAGGAACAAGAGTTCAATTGTTCAAAGGGATGGAAATGCCGTGCTTAGACTGGAGAGCTCACCTACCGATGGTCATACCCCAACCAGACCAAGCAGAGGAAAAAATCGGATGAGGGCTTTGGCTTTGAATGCACGACGTTACACACTTCCACAGCAGGTCTAGTGTAGGTGTACCTTGTCAGTCTTACCTTTCCACCGGATGCGCGCATGTAACATTCAGGATTTTAGTCTTTTAAAAACTTGTAAAATAAAAATAACAATTTAGATTTTCTTAAATTAATTAAAACTTAATCTGAATTTTTAAAAATTAAAAAGGTTTAATGTGTATAAAATAAACTGCAGTTAATTCAACCTGATTGGCCTCGTGGCCACATGTGGACTGAACCTGGTTTAATGTGTATGTATTTGTATAAATGGTAGTACATAGGAATTGAGTTCCTCTGCCTTATTTTTGGCTCGTCATGTTAATCTATTGTATCATTCATATTATAGAGCCCGTTGGCCATATGCCTTGGCATCATGAGCAAGGACACGCACTGGGGGTGTACCTGATGTGACCACGCCACCAACACGTACGACCATAGCGACCAATATCAAGAATGAACTAAAGGTGAATTCGTTTCTTCAACTTCAACATATTTTAAATGAGAATATGATGCTACCTAATGATGAAAATATATATATTTGTAGCACAACATCACTTTGGAACCAATTGAAGCAAGGGTTCAAGTTGGACAGGTTTTGGAATCCAATTCGGCCTCCAGATCAATTCGGATTCAGCCTGACAGGCCAACTTCAAACGGCCATAACTTTTGATCTAGAAGGTTTCTCAGGCCCCGTGAGTGCTCGTTGGAAAGCTCTTGGAGTCTACTTTCAGATGGATCTGGTCTCACCTCCAAACTCCACCCGAGCAGATCAGAAACTGCGAAACAAGTCACGTCACTTTTCCAGTCCGAGTCAAAGTGGGCCGAAGGCCTTGTAACTTGGGCTATTTGGGCCGGTACTGTTCACGTGAACAGTACCACATGCGTGAACAGTAATTAGGAATAGTACCACATCCGTTTTCATTAGATAAGTATGGCTTCCCCCTCCCCTATTTAAGGAGGCCGCACCCCTTTAGTTTTCCTTGGGTTTTGCTTAGATTAATCTGTCTTTGAATAGTTTCGCCGTTCATCAGTTTGTGAGACCCCAACTTGTGAACTTAATATTTATTCGCAATTTCAGATTGCATCTTGTACTCTCTTGCTTGTGTTCTCGATTCGCTTGCAGGAGATAGCCTTCTTGGCGAGGTCAACTGTGTTCGACACGGTTGATAACCAACGGAGCAGTGGTGTAGTGATTGCGAGGGGTTCGATCTGTTTTGGTCGGAGCCTTTGGATCATCAACGTCAAAATCTCCACAATCGACTTATCAGTACCTCTCGGAAGATCGGGCCATCGTCACATCAGTACCAAGTGCAAATACATACACATGTTGTGGTGTTAGAGTTTTTGGCATATCTAGCGCGTTTTGAACTCGTATTTACAAAAATATCAGTATATACATGAGAATAGCAGAAATATCATTTCTGCCACATGGTCACTAAGCGGTAGCACCATGGAGCTGACACGTGGCCGGCGGAGCCCCGTGGTCGTGCGGCAAGGGCCTGCTGTCCGGCCACCGTGCAGTCATGCGCCTGTCGTCTGGCCACTGTGCAGTCACGCGCCTGTCGCCCTGCCACCGAACGACAGATAATTAACCCAGCTAATTACCTGTCTTACTTATATTTACTATTTCTTTGATTTTTTTAAATATAGTAGATGACCTCAAAAAATTATGAAATTTTATGTGTAATCTCCAGACACAATGTAATTGATTATGTAATGTTTCTATAGTTTTATCTAGTGTGAATATTGCTCTAAAATTCATACGATTATGCTATTTGTAGGAGCTGTTACAAATAGCAAATAAGCAACAAAAATTATGAACTTTTATGTACAGCCCCCCGACACAGTTGATCTAATTGTCTAATTTTTTGAAAATTTTATGTGCTCTAAATTTGTCATGTTAATTTAATCGTAATTAGCGATATGCAATGCTCATTTAATTAGCAATTGAAATCATGGGTTGCACGGCCACCATGCGGCAGCCATCTTTTGCAGTGCATGACCTCTCTCCTTCGCACATATGTCGGCCCCGTGCTACTATCTCCGCTTCCCCCTACCTCCTTCGTACATATGTTGGCTCGTCCATGTCATCCCCCCTTACCTGATCTTTTGCAGTGCATGACCTCTCTCCTTCGCACATATGTCGGCCCCGTGCTACTATCTCCGCTTCCCCCTACCTCCTTCGTACATATGTTGGCTCGTCCATGTCGTCCCCCCTTACCCGCTCCCTCATCTGTACATATGTCACCATGTCTGTGCTGTGCCCCCTCATCTGCTCCCTCGTCCGCACATATGTCAGTCTTACAATATCGTCCCCCTTGCCCGCGGTGCTGCATGTGGACAGGGAGTTCTTAATTTCCGGTGTTAGTGCACTAGATTGCCTTTTCGCTTGACCATAAATACGAAACTCTTGTAGTTACTCATCGCAACTGCATTTTGCTTCTCGTTCGCGTGTTCGCCGCTGGGAATTAAGAGTGCATAACATAATTTAGATTTTTTGGAGAGTAAATATCAAAGCAGACATCACAATCGTAACAGTGTTGATTGCTTCCCCCAAAAGGTAGGTAATTTTTTATCGCATGTTTTCGACGTTACTCCTGTAGTCATAGTTGTGTTATTCGGTTAGTCGTAATTAATGTAGTTCGTATTATGAAGTAAGTAAGTTGTAGTAATTTAGCCATAGTTTTGTACTATTTTTCTGTAGGTACGGTACCCATAATTTGTTATTCTATGGTACTATGTAATTAATCAATCGTAATTACTGTAGCGACAATTAGTTAGGGTTAAGTAATGACTTAGTGGGTAAGTAATTAAGTGGTAAGAACGATGGTAATAAATCACTCGTAATTAATTTTCAAACAGGTAATCAAATTGTTGCTAATTAATGAGTTATTCGTATATAGTTACACACATGTAATTACTAACTTGCATGCTATTTGTCATCATTATTTGTTATAACACTTACTACGGACCGAGTTGTTGTGACTTCAGGTAGTCGCAGACTTGCAAGACTTGATAATGTTCTATAGCGATGGTATTGTAAGGGCAAGACCCGATGGGTTGGACCTATCGACACGCCAATACAAGGCACTCCGGGCGGAGGGTCTTGGCGTGATGGATATATACGAGCTTCGAAACTGCATCCAGGGGGAGTTTACCATGGAGTCAATGGCGATGAAACTTATGGTCGAGGGGATCACCTACATGAATGGTGTGTTGGAGTTCGTCAAGGTAAATGGGACCATAGCATGGAGGCAGTACATGCAGATTGCCTCCGAGTCCAAACCGGCCATTTATGGGAGGGTGATGGTGTACCTAAATTTCATGCGCATGGCACCAAAAATGTTGACAAGCATGGCTCCTCCACACCCAGGCAACCACAGGCTGAGCTTCAAGACAATAGCACTAAATGTGCTGTATCGGAGGGAAGACTCGCCCCTCATTTCGTGTGGAATGACGGGCGGACATGTGATGGTCAGCTCGCATTGATAGCCACGAGTATCTCCAGAGCAGGCATTTGGGTTGGAGTCTAACGAGAACATCAACCTAGGCTCCAACGATACCAACGACGATGTATAGCAAACAGGTGGTCCTCCCGGGAGGAATTGTGTCGTTGGAGGTGCTCTATGTGTCCTCCAGACTCGATGATGCTGCGGTATCCACATGGAGTGTTGCAGAGGGGGCACCTTGGACGTGGCTGGCCATTGTTGTAGTAGCACGCACATATACAGTTAGGATTTGCACAGCAACATGTGGAATAATAGAAACTTTCTATGTTGACGACCTCATCGTTGCCCCTCTCGCGCTGCATCTGTTGGTGGATGTCATTGTTCTGCTCATCGAGATTATTAATCTATGCCTCTAACTCTAATATTTGATTCCACAATGCATCCATATACGTCACAACATGGCATTCATGGGAGAGGATCAATCCAGCAAAAAAATTGCATTTTGCCATCTGCTAGAAAGGAGGGTTAATATGGAAGCTCATTAGCACTAACAGAAAATAAACATTGGCTAATTGTACCCTAGAGTGTGGGCATCAGGAAAAAAACATCGTCTGCCTTCGAACTAGCATCCAAGACCTGCACGACCGCGTCCTCCGTGTCTGCATTTTGGCCATACCAGTTGAGCACGCTTGTTTATATTAAGCAGTAGTTATAGCCAAAGTCCTCCCTCATTTTAAGGAAAAGGTCTTGTGTTGGTGACCCTAGTTGGACTAGCTCCTCGGCATCTACCATGGTTTGTTACTGCGACGAGCATGAGAACAAGAAGCGAAAACGCAGTTTAGATGAGCGATGAGCAACTATGAAAGCTCTGTATTTGTAGCCGAACGAAAAGGGAAATCGCACGGATAGAGTGACAAATATGCGTATGAGGGAGCAGGAAAGGGGGATGTTGTAACATCCTGAAAAATTCAAATTTGAAAATATAAAATTCTTAAATTATTTTACAATATGATACGTTGAAATTTGGATTTTATGGCGATTATCTTATTTTGGTGGAGGATTCAAAAATTTAAGAAAAGCTTCGAAAAATAAAAATTTCTATTAATAGTTCCATAAAAGGAAATAAGCAAATAATGTAAACTCAAAAAAAAATTCTAAATTTAAGTTGAAAAGATGAACCATAAAAGGTAGAGAGAGAGACTTCAATTAAAATATGAAGTTTTATTTGGGAATTAGTAGCACTAAAAGTGAATGAATAAAATACAAACCCACATACAAACATATACATAAGTGTATATGTGAATTGTGCAAAGAAGAGTTTAGTAATATAAGAAATAAATGAATATATATATATATATATATATATATATATAATATACATATATATATGCATAGTTAAATAAGCCAGCAGAAATAACAAACAGGTAAATATATATGTATATATACACACACACACAACCTAAATAATAATAGAAACTCTTATTTAAATAGTTAAAACTCAAATATTAAATTCTAAAGGTCATGCAAAAATAAGTAATCATAAATATGAAACAAAGAATCTAAATTAGAAATATGAGATTGCAAAACTAAGCCCAATATTTTTCTTCCTTTTTCCACACTACCACTTTCTTCCCGTGCTCTCACTGCCCTATGGGCCCCACCTTCCCCTTTTCTCTCACTCCATTTCTCCTCTTTCCTCCCTGCGCGCGGCCCCATCTTTTCTTCTGCCCGAGCTGGCTTCTTTTCCCCCCACTTCTTCCTTTCTCCTCCTCCTCCCCGTTCTGTTTTCTTATTCCCCAACTTCTTGGCTGAGCTCGCACCGTGTTGTCTCTGCTTCATGAGCTTTGCCCCCGTCACATCACTCGCCTGGCCAACAGCGCGTCGGCGCTCACGCCCTGCCCCGTCTCCCATCACCGCGCGAATCTCGGCTGCGCTTCGCCAGCGCGCCGCGCGAATCCCGGGTGCACCCACGCGCGCCGTGTGGCTCGAGACGCCCATGCCAGCACGCACCAGCCATCCTTCGTTGCCTATAAGGAGCAACGAGCTCAACCCTTCCTTGGCGCCTCCCATTTCCTCCTCTTCCCTTCCCCGCTAGCCCACCGCTAGTTCAGCCGCCACCGCCTCACGCCGCCCCGGCTGCTCCGGCAAACACCACGACCGCCGGACTGCGTCACGGTGTGCCCCGCTCCCCCTCCCCCTCCTCTCAAGCCTAATTGAATTTTCGTGCCACCGAGCTCACGCAATGCCTCCTTCCCTGGAAATGACCGCTGCCGCCATTACCGCTGCCCACACCTCCTCGGAGCGCCCCCGTCCGATTCCTGGGCCACGTCATGAGAGATTGCACAAGTCAGCGGGCGTACATTGCGACAGAAGATGGTGGTTATGTAAGTGCTAGTGATGTTGAGGATGAATATGCTCTTGCAGCTAACCTTGCAGGTAATGGTGATGATCATGAGAACAAACCTGTGTTTGTGCTATTTTCTGTGACTAACAACTTGCAGGTAGTTGAGAACCATGCCAAAGAAGAGCATGAGCTGATTGAATCACTGACCCCATTGGTTGAGAATGAAGATAAGGAGATGGATGCATTTACATCATCTGAGGAGAGCCAAAAAGGTAAAGAACATGGTACTATTATCGCTCACGGTATTGATTTGGTGCTACAACAAGACATAGAGCAACCTTGTGAGTATATACCTGCTGTAGTGCAATCTTTTGATATTCCTTGTGTTGACTTAAATAAACCATGTGCTGATCTAAATTCTCATAATTTTGCACATGTTAAATTAATAACACATAAAGAAGTTTTGACTAGAATTTCTCCTGCTAATTCATTGTATTACATCATGTTAGATCTACCTATGAAATTGTCACATGCTATGGAGAAAGTTTCTGAACTTGCATGTTCGAAATTCTTATTTAGTACCTACACCCCTGGATATAAGTTTAATTTGATTGGAGATTATGGTGTGGAAAATCAATTTCTTGTATATCGAATATGCATAACTTGCGATCACATGGATGAATTGAAACATGTTGTTTGGGACAACAATTCTTGTATGCTGAATCATGTTGAATGTGAGAGGGAAGTAAAATTTAGTACTCATTCAATGCATATGTGTTTATCTCTTTTTGCACCATCTAGTATAGACAATATGAATAAAGATGATGAATTATGGCAGAACATACAAAGCTCTTCACTCTTACTAGATGAATTTGCTATTGTTCGATTGAGATATGATTATATAGATGAACTTTGCTTGATTCCAAAAGTTGTAGTTTTGCCCATATATGCCACCACTACAAGTTTACAAATTCAAAGATTTGAATTGCATAAATGCTTCACTTACATTTGCAAAACCAGTTGCAATAATTACTGTGTGAGAAATTTTGAATTGCTCATTAACATATATGATTACTCTTGGGTTAATAATACAACGAGCTTTTATGATCATTGCTGTTTTATAATATTAATTGTGCAACAACGAAGAACGGTTAAAACGGATGACATATACATATACCATGCATCCACCTTGGCTTCTTTGTTACCATTTTTCAGCTTATTAAAAGCCGAGGACGGCTTTGTTTGCAAGAAGGGGAGGATGATAAGAACATGTACCCTATGGATACAACCATATTTGCTATACTTGTTGTTCCAATTATAAGAGGTCCTACACATCATTTAAATTATGAGGTGAGCTTGTTTCAAAGAGATTTTAAGATGCAATCTGAAATTGTGAATAATGTTTAAGTTCACAAGTTGGGGTTCCTCAACCGAACATGCGGTGAAACTGCTATGCAGAATAATCTCTTAAGAAAAACCCAAGGAAAACTAAAGGGGTGCGGCCTCCTTAAATAGGGGAGGGGAAAGCCGCACTTATCTAATGACAAGGGATATGGTACTATTCGTGGTTACTGTTCACACGGCCATGGTACTGTTCACGTGAACAGTACCGGCCCAAATAGCCCAAGTTACAAGGCCCTCGGCCCACTTTGACTCGGACTGGAAAAGTGATGTGACTTGTTTCACAGTTTTTGATCTGCTCGGATGGAGTTTGGAGGTGAGACTAGATCCATCTGAAAGTAGACTCCAATAGCTTTCCAACGAGTACTCACGGACCCTGAGAAGCCTTCTGGATCAAAAGTTATGGCCATTTGAAATTAGCTTGTCAAGCTGAATCCGAATTGATCTAGAGGCCGAATTGGATTCCAAAACCTGTCCAACTTGAACCCTTGCTTCAATTGGTTCAAAAGTGATGTGGTGCTACAAATATATATATATATATATATATATATATATATTCATCATTAGGTAGCATCATATTCTCATTTAAAATGTGTTGAAGTTGAAGAAACGAATTCACCTTTAGTTCAATCTTGATATTGACCGCTATGGTCGTATGTGTTGGTGGCGTGGTCACATCATCCTCCCATTCTTGACAGAAAACCGTCCTCGGTTTTAACATAGGTGTAGCATCACGTATTGCATGATCTTGATCATAAATCTTGGTACATGATAACAAACGCAACAAACTCTCATTATGTAATATCATAAGTTTTTTTATCAAATAAAGTAAAATCTCTTTGAAACGAGCTCACCTCATAATTTAAGTGATGTGTAGGAGCTCTTATAATTGGAACAACAAGTATAGCAAATATGGTTGTATCCATAGGGTACATGTTCTTATCAATATAGGCATTTAGGCTCCACCAATTTATTTCTCCCAGAATCCACACTATCGTTTCCTATTTGTGATTGACATGAATCCACTAAAATCTTTATGTGTTTACAACAAACATCCATTTCCTTTACTCACGACTTTATTTATTCCTACCGCATTTTATTTTGTAAGAATAGATGTGTCATTATTTGAAATACAATACATAAAATTTCCTGAGACCTAGCAGTGTTGAACAAAAATATAATGTGTATGAAAATGCAATAATAATAGCGATCCAGATTCCATCCACCGTTACATGGCATCCGCATCATATGCTAACACTTCAGCGTTATAACCGCTTACATTACCACTGGGACGACACCCAGGACAACTCAAATCAGGGCTTTCCACTGCCCTTCCACTTTTCCATTCCCACCCACAAAGTTTTTGAAATAGAACTATATCTAGTTAAGTTCCCATGTCCGCCCTTGACCATGGGCACGACTATTCGAATAGTTTTGACTTTGCAGAGTTTGCACACTTTCACCACAAGAGACAATCAACTCGTTGCCCCACACGATTCCTTAGTCATGTGGTTGAGCAGACCATCACAGTGACTTTTCAAAGTATCTAGTCCCTTCTGTCATATCACCTTATGGCAAACTGCCCACTTGCCATGCATACTATTTATTTGCATCCTGTGTATTGGCTCACGGAGCACGGTGGTTAGTGTGCTTACACTCGCTCTCATAACAAATCTAGAAGTAGGAATCAGATCACTATGCTTCAGCAACACTACTGGTCATGGTGGCAAAGATGATGAAGACGTCAAGGACTAGGTCGCGCACCTCCAGTTGGCTGTCTGTGGGTATGTCCTGAAGGTCCCACTTGCGTGCTTCGTTCTTCCGCTGCTGCAATTTAATGATTTCGGCCTAATCGGCCCATGCGTAAGTCTAATATTATATTTTCGTTTCCGCATAATATGTACTTTGATATTCAGAACTGTAAACTGTGAGCACTATCTACTGATTCAGGGAATAGTGTGGTGGAATCACAGAGGAATCCGGATTGTAAAATCTGGGTCCCTACAGATGTCATGGACAAAGTGACATATATGCGGACATGATGGTCGCTGTCCACGAATCGTCCGGCGTGCCCCTGCCTCGCAAACACGAATTTTCCCAAACCGAATTAGACTTGCAAAGCATGCACTGTATGGGCTTAGCCTATAAATACTACCCGTTCGGCGCCATGTCTCCTTCACCACGTCTAAAACACCACATCGCTATCATAGGGATGCAATGGGAAGAGACCACCCAACTAGTAAGGGTTGCAGCAGCTTAGGACGAACAAGCGGCCCGTGCCAGGAGGCCACATACCACAAACGAAGTCCCCCGTACCTCCAACCCCAACCCATACCTGAACATTCCCACTGAGCATTCGCTGTAAGACCCACCCATGGGGGAGACGCCACCTCTCTGCTGGTGTATGGACGTATGCAAATTCTTCACGTCCAAGAACCGGCTAAGCTTGGATATGCGTTACTGGGGTTGCGGTAACTATGCCTGGGACTATCCTGACCGATGGTGAGACATAGCGCATTAATGGCAATCGATAAGGATGGGCTACAGTGTATTCTCCTACCAATTATTTTGTCTGGCATGCACTAATAAGCTCTCCCCTCTTTCCTCAATCTCTAGATCTGCAATGCGTGTATCGTAAATGGATCGACTGGGAAATCCACCTGCATGACCAGTGGCAGCTGGACCGCAAGGAGTGGGATGCACAGATGGCACGAGAGAGGATGGAGGATCGGCAACATGCTGAAGATCGAAGTGAGCATATCCGGCGAGAGACATAAACTCACTTGGAGGCGTGTACGCACAGTGAGCGCGAGGCTCGTGAGGAGGAGCGCGAACTAGCGGCCAAGGCCAACGCGGCTGCAAGGACTACAACGCCGACCTCATAAGGAATGGCAAATGGCCGCGGTCAACGCAGTAGTTCGACCCTCTTCATCCATATGTGTGCCATCCTTAATTCCTTATCTTGCATGCCATGTAACCCTCTTGTCAGATCAACTAACGTTTTGTTATCGTTACACCATTTATCCAAAGTTCTCTGTGTATAAATTCCCTGTTGCATCTTAATATCACTTACTTTCGTACTTACGAATCGTTGTCACCTCCATTGTGCCCACAAAATTCTTCCAAAATTTATCGCACTACAACAATATATGACGATCACAAAATATTATTGTAAGTCTAACAAATTTCGTACCCTTAAGAATCTACCAAAATCACAAAATTTCCAACCTACCTTATCTGCCCTTTTATTTCCCAAAAAAATTGCAAACAAAACCTCCGTGACTTGTCGATGTGTCGTCCACCGCTTGAACGAAGGTATATTAATATAATTTTGAACAAAAGTAATATTATTTCAAAAAAAAAATGTTACGGCGCTCCACCCATGCGGGACCCGGGCGCCTAAGCATTAGTTGGGCAAAATTCATAATGCATAAATTTCCCAAAAAAACTAGACAATTAGGATGACTGTGTCAATAGGCTACACATAAAATTTCATAAATTTTGGTGCTCATTTTCTACATATAACAACTCTTATATATATCATAATCGTATAAATTTTTAGCAACATTTAAAGCGGATAAAATTGTCAAAAATTGCATAATGAAGTATGTTGTGTCAGGAGGTTACATATAAAATTTTATATTTCTAAACTTATTTGCTATATTTAAAAATATGAATAAATAGTAAATATGAAATACTAATTTAGATAAGTAATTAAATCAGTTAATTAGTTAGTTTAATTTTCTGCTGTTCCGTGGCAGAGCGGTAGAGAGAGACGGTGTTCGGACGGACTGCAGTAGGGCACCCACCCACCGCTGCAGGCCAGGCCTACAGCAGCAGGACTGCCTGCCCTTGCAACCAGTGGCGTGGCATGATTTCTCTTCTGTTGTACCTGACATGTCCTGCGCACTGTTCATGTTTAATCATGAACCAGTACTATTGAAGTACTCCGTTCCCTTTTTTTTCTTGGTGAGCCAGAAGATTGAGTGCAACTCTTGAGATCAACGTCCCGTTTGTTTCAGCTTCAGTTTCTAGTTTCTGATTTATTTTTTACTATTTATAAATTTCGTTTTTTTCTGAACTTTTGATTTTTTTGAGCTTTTTGCCGGTTCATTTTTTCCATATTCATTTGCATTGTCCATGATGAGCTAGCATATTTTTCTATTTTTAATTTTTTTAAAATTTAATTATGTCAAATAAGCCATCTTTAGTTATAGTAAAATTTTAGTAACTACAATATAATTTTAGCCATAAATCACAGCTTTTCAGCCCAATCGAGCGAGCCCAAATGACGGGTCAATGCAAGCACAACTGAATTATTCGCATCGGAACATTAAAATGTACCTCCAATACCCCCAACCAACCTGCCCATCATTACTTTAAAGGACAACTACGATCGAATGGTCGTCCTCGTATCCGCGTCGCTCAGGGTACAGTAAATTGCAAGATTGCCCTTTTTTCCTCGCCCTTTTTTCCTGAACCAAAAGCCTCAGTCAGTAAATCCATTGACTGTGGTAGCTGAGGCGTGTCTAAGAACATGTATATTCCTTAACATTATTATATGTGTTAAACGTTTATTTTTTCTGGTATAGTATTAACTTTCAATATTTGCTTCAATACAATTCAATCTAGGCTTAGCATCTACTCTCCCATCTGCTATCATCGGTACTAGAAAATTTATCTCCTATAACATTGTCTTAGCACCCAAAGATGCACATGTTCTAATCAGCTACTTAAAATGTCCCAAAAGGAGGGGGAAAAAAGAGAGGAGGAACATAAAATAGTACTACTATAACGAAAACTCTGATCACAATTAGTAGATCAACTATTAAAGGTGTAAATCAAGGTGGTTTGTGCCTATGTTACTAGAAGATGAAATGGTACACACGTAAAGCGGAATAATTCGGGGGAAGTTTTCAAAAACGCAAGTGGCTTTTGAGGTTTGATATAAACCTTCTAGTTCGATACAATCACCATGGTTGCCAGTTCTCATTATCCCATTTCACGACTAGTTTTGATTTTATAAATTCTTGCAGGAAACATGGTCACAATCCACAAAGGATATCAGAATAACACGACCTTACAATAAGGTCACAATCTCAAGTGTAACCATGCCTAGGATCTGAGCACATGGCCGTGAGAAACATGCTAATGAGCAAGTCCCATTTGGTCAAGGCAGAGAAGCCAACTGCCGCTCCAGTTTTATTTGACCACAACTAGGGGTGGCAACGAGCCGGCTCGGCTCGTGAAAGCTTGACGGAATAGAGGCTCGGCTCGGCTCGGCTCGGTTGGGATATCAAGCTTTTTTGTGGGCTCGGCTCGGCTCGTGATGCGGCTCGAGCCAGCTCGCGAGGGCTCGCAAGCCAATAATAAGCAGCCCACACACCGGCCAGCACCGCCACCATGCTGACTGCTCCTCTCTCCCTCGCGCTCCTCCTCCTCCTCCTTCTCGTCTCGGCGCCGCGCCCAGCTGCCCCCACCACCTCCGACCGCGCGGCGCTCTCCTCCTGGCGGGAGAAGAACCCACAGACACCATTGGCATCCAAACAACCGGCGGCCACCTCAAAGCCCGAGCACGCCCTAGAGGGGGAAATAGCCAAAGGATGCACATTCCCCGTCCCCCGACCTCTAGTACCGCCGCCCGAAAACCCTAGGCTCGGCCACCAGTCGCAAGAGTGTAGAATAGATGGCAAATAAATAAAATGCATGTAAACTAATTAGGAGAGGAAGGGTAGCACCGGGTTTGTTGATGTTCCCATCTTTGTTCACCACCACCCGATCTATCACGGAAGCCAATAGGACCGATCACGGGAAACCCCAAGAACCTGCAAGCCACCGCAAATCGGTGAGGTGTAGACTCCAATCCATCCATAAGAAAGCCAATAAAAGCAGATCTACTGCAGTAGGACCGATGATTGGTCCGGATCCAGGTGGATCTGAGCCGATGGCGCGGTGCCATGGCCGAGAGAGGAGGCGCGGCGCCATGGTTGAGGAGAGGAGGAGGCGGCGTCGGGGGGAGGCGGTGAAGAGAGAGGAGGCGTCGGTGAGGCGGTGAGAAGGCGGCACGGGAGCGAGAGGAGGAGGCAGGAAGGAGAGAGGAGGTGCGGTGAGGCGGCGTGGAGGCGTGAGGCAGAGAGGCGTCGGTGGGAGAAGAAGCGGAGGCGTGAGGCAGAGAGGCGTCGGTGGGAGGAGAAAAAGAGGGCAGGCAGAGAGGCGTCAGTGGAATGGGCCGAACGGCCGAATGGGGGAGTCGGGCCGAGCCAACCGAGCCGCTCACGCGTCTACCTCGGCTAGGTGCCAGCTCCGCTACCACATCTTCGAAAGGTAGGGGACGGAGCGCTCACGCGTCTACCTCGGCTAGGTGCCAGCTCCGCTACCACCTCTTCGAAAGGTAGGGGACGGAGCGATCGCGCGACTACTTCGACTAGGCGCCAGCTCCGCTGCCACCTCTTCGAAAGATAGGGGACGGAGCGATCGCACGACTACTTCGATTAGGTGCCAGCTCCGCTGCCACCTCTTCGAAAGGTAGGGGATGGAGCGATCGCGCAACTACTTCGACTAGGCGCTAGCTCCGTTGCCACCTCTTTGAAAGATAGGGGACAGAGCGCTCGCGCGACTACTTTGACTAGGCGCCAGCTCCGCTGCCACCTCCTCGAAAGATAGGGGACGGAGCGCTCGCGCAACTACTTCGGCTACTTCTGAAGTCCGGGGTCCGCGGCGCGCAACGTTCGCATGCATGCTTCCTACAATTGGCGCGAGGGGAGGGGTCGAGCCTGAGGACTCGAACCTTACATGGCACCCAGCTCACAGCATAATACACAACAAAAGAGCACGGGATAACTGTCGCTTAGCTAATACAAAACAGGAGTCGCATTACAATAGCAGACAGATATACATGGCGCATACGCACCCAAACCCGGCACCATTCCTACGAGTCCGTGCCATCTTCGCTGTGACGAGCGTTCGCGCCACCTTCGCCGCGCCGAGGAACTTCTTCGAGCCAGTGGAGCACATCCCCCTCATCGTGCAGTGTCCGCCGCAACGCAACCGTGGCAGCATCCTCCCCGAAGTAGTTCCAAATCTGGTTGTGAAAGTTTTGGATGGCGGGCTGGGTGGCATGAACCGCATGAGATATCATCCCGAGCTGAGCAGGCAGGTCAAGTTGGGGGTTCGCCAGCTCATTGACATGCTCACACCCACCAACGTGCAGCAAGGCGAGAGCAAGGCCAGCACTCATGTAGCCGCAGTGGGTGCCAAAGGCCTTGGCGCCGCGAAGGACAACGCTCGAGCCCTCTTCGATTCGCCCAAGCGTCTCCATTAGGTCTTGGTGGCTATGAGTGGCGTCCTCCACCTGCACAGAAAGCTCCCGGAGGGCCTACTCCAAAGACTCCATCACCCTCCATGCGGATGTAGACGCGTTGTCCAAGGACAGGGTCTTCTCTGCAAGGGAAGCAGTAAGCTGCTCCTTCTCTGCCTCCAGCACGGAGATTTGTTGTAGAAGGGTGGTCCGCTCCTCCGTCGCGACGCGCTGAGCGTCCTCCGTCGCATGTTGTGCCGCTAGCACCGCGCTCTTTGCGTTCACGCCTATCAACTGCGCGTCAGAGATAGCCTCATCACGCTCCGCCATCAGCACTCGAATGCGCTCGTCCTTGGCGGCGTGGGCATCGTCGGCGGCACGCAGTTGGTCTTCTAGCGCCCTCCATTCGCGAGTGCGGGCCTCCTCGAGGGCTTTGCTGATCGCAAGCGTCTACAAGGGCGCAAGAACAAGGGTTATCCATCAGCTAAGCAAAAGACATGGAACACGAGCAGGGACAGTTACCCTCATCTCCGAGGCACCCAGCGCAAGCGCCAAAAGGTCGCCCCCGCAGGACCGCAGCGCCTGTCAATCCAGGTGGCCGTTAGCGTACTCCGCCACCTCGCTCAAGGTGCGAAGCGTCTCCCATCGAGGAACGAAGTTGGAGACGCCAAGCCCTAGAGCCTCCGTGCCAGAACCTTCGGCAACACTCGGAGCACACACAATCCCCTGCTCAACTAGCCCAGAGACTTCGCGGGCACCCCCGTTGCTCGATTCTTGTCCTCGTCTGGGAGACCTTGTCTCGCCTGATGTCGACGACGGAATGAGCGAGCAAATTGGAGAGAGTTTCGCGAAGTCACGAGACGAAAAGGAACCACACCTACCTCCAGCACCCCCTGCCACGGTGCTCCGCCGGGCCCCACCTGGGTCGTGACCACCTCACTGGCCTGAGGAGCAACAACCCCCTCGACTTCAGCAACATCCCCGCTGGGCACCAGGACCCCGGTCACTGGGCCTGCCACGCTGAACCGGCCTCTTGAAGGCGGAGGTGACTGCACCTGAGGGCGTTTCGCCCTCGGAGACGGAGGCGACGCCTCCGCGGTTGCCTCAGTAGCCATGGTAGCTGTCGTGAGCGGCAAGGCCACGGTTGCCGCTGGAGGTGACGAGGCATCATCTTCAAGGACAACGAGGCTCGGGCCCGTCGCCTCGCCACCGTGTAAGGCCTCGTCGGGAATAGGGTGCCTCTCCGAACCGGTCGGTTCGGGCTCAGCGCCCGTCTTGCCCCTCGTCTCCACGGTCTCGACCGGTGGCACGGCCGGTGGGCTGAAGACAATGGTCTCCGGTCGGACCTCACGCCGCGAAGACGGCACCCCCGCCTTTGCGCCGCTTGGCGTTTCCACAGGCACCGGGCATTCCAGAACGGGAATCTCCAGGACCTCGCATGCCCGGTTAATCTGCCCTTGCCTCGCCAAGGAAGTCGCGGACTCATGCGCCTTGTGCTCCTTCGTCGTGTACGGCCCAAGAATCGCAACCACCGCGCGCTCCGCATCTTCTAGCCGGCGCACTGCACGCGAAGGCGAAGTGTCATGCATAAGGGTTTGCGAGCACCCATGCGGTGCGTGGCCCATGGCAGTGATACTTACACGGCGCGGAGGGCTTATGGAGCGAAGACACTCCCAGGCGGATGCCGTCCTTCCGGTTGGGCCCCCGCCGATCGTACTTCCAGTTACAGGAAAGTGGCGCTATCCCGTACATAGTGAACTCCTCAGCAAGGTCGTGCATGTTGAACCGAAGGGCGATGCCAGCAAGTCTTTGCGCCTGTTGTATGTGAGACCGACCGCTCGAAGGTTGCTCAGAATCTTATGAAAACGCGCAAAGCACTAATCGAGGGACTCACCAGCAAGCATTTCAAACTTGTTGTAATCTCGCTTGAACTGGTCCTGTCGGACTGTCTTAATTTGGGTGGTGCCTTCATGGTAAGCACTGAGGGTCTCCCAAATGTCGAAAGCCGACATGAGGTGCGAAATGCGGTCAAACTCGCTACGACTCAAACCTTGGATGATTATGTTCCTTGCCTTTGCATTCACCTCAACATCGGGCATATTCGCCACATTGATGTTCTCATCGGCAGGAACAAGATAGCGAACCTTGACCTTCCTCCAGATGGCATATCCTTGAGCCTGGATGTACATCTCCATCCGGCTTTTCCAGAAAGGAAAATCAATGCCATCAAAGATCGGAGGCTTGGTCGAGTACTTGTCCGTCGCCATGGCTCTAGAGACCCGTTAAGATCTATGGAAAAGAGCTAACCGGCTCTGATACCAATTGTTGGATCGGAAACGGCGACAGAGGGGGGGTGAATGGAGCCCTTAAAAAAATACCCCGAGTATTCGCACACAAGATTTCTCTATTCTCCGATAACTATAGAAGTTATGAAGAAGTAGAGACAAGGCTCACTAAAAATCAACACAGATCAAACAAGGCCTAGAAGAGCTGAGAGCTTGCAATTGACTAGACCCAATCAACAAACTAAAACAAGAGCAAAGAACCATCAAGAAAAATAGACCACTGCAAGCTGGAATCTCTGCCGACAATGGACTGCACGATGCCCACCAAAAGAGACCGAAACTAAGCAAAAGAAATCAAACCCAAAAGTGCATCCGTTCTAACACACAGGCACAAAAGACAAAAAAAAGCCAATCATCTTTTAGTGCATGCAAGAAACAGGAAGAGACAAGCTGCAATTAGCTTTCTTTGCTGCACATAAAGAGACATCCGAACAGTGCAGTAGGTAGCTAAAAGCAATAAAACAAAAACTCAAAGTCAGTCTGCAGTAACCGAAACAAGGGACAAAGTACTGCTGCTGCCCAAAGCTCATGCACTGGAAATCAAATGAATACTATTGCCCACCGAAAATTCTGCAAAGGAGTCCTGTTTGGCAGATCACTTCAAGTACAGTGTAAACAGAGAAAAATCTGCTGCCACCAAGAGCTAAACAATTGGCAAGAACAAAGCCAGTACAGACCAATCTGAAAGCATACAACAAGAACTTATGCTATTCATTACTGCTGTCGGCACAGGAGAACCATTAATGCTGATTTAAGAACTATTGGCAAGGACTAAAAAGCATACTGGAGAAGTCTCTCGGAAAACAAAAATGGAATTGGCTGAACATACAAGAATACGTACTATGTATGCAACCAAGTGCCTCTTTTTCTCCTCTTTTGCAGACCAAATAGCAAGAAGAAAATTCAGAGCAAAAGAAGAGACCGCAGACCCGAGAGCATAGTTGATCGGGTAGAAACGTGAGTGAGATCTCATGGGCAGAAGTTGTAGCCAGGCTCACTTGATTGATCGGCAAGAAGGAAAATTCAAAGAGAGCAGATTCAAAGAAGCTTCTTGCAAAGAGACTAAAAAACAAATAGAGCAAAAGAGAACCAAATGCAGAGAAAAAGAGATGATGGAAACACAATCACAGAACAGGGAAACAAGCCAACATAGATTGAGAAAAACTAAAACGATTCATTTCCATGAATGATTGAATTAGAGAGGAATGATTACATGGTCTTGATACCATCAACTCAATCCATCTCTCACAATCTTACCCTAACTAAGTCCCCATACGCATGGAGAGCATAGAGAGAAACTCTTACCTTCTCTCTTTCTCTCTTTCTCAATAAGTAAAGACTAGAAGAAAACCCTAATCCATCTCATACAAACAAGGAGAGACACAACATAGAACTATCACACTCACTCTCTCAATTTCAGCACAACCTCTCCCTCTCCTTTTATAGCCTCCCACTAATGGGTTTGCACATGCTTTACCCATTAGGTCACCACCTACTCGATGCTTTATCCAAACCCGCTTCCTTTAGTGCAGCTTTGCGTTTTTACTGAAACGCCCCTCGCACACCTTCTAGGAAGTTTCCTCCTTTCTTGCCTTGCAAGCCTCGCAGCCACCTCGAGCCCTCGCCGTCTTCGACACCTCCCGACCGTTCTGACCTCAGCGCCACCTGCGCCTAGTCCGGTCCACCGTGTCTCGCCACGACTCCGCCTCGACGTCCTGCAACCAACACAAACAAGAAACACATCAAATAGCACCGCTCGATACATGTAATCAAAATTAGCATGATAAAGCCCAAACCTGTCGAATCAAAGGAATACCCATCCTAAACACAATTGACTAGGTTTGTCCAGGTCCAACCAAAACTAAACCGCATCACGCGACAACTCAGCTCGAACCACTCACATCAAACTCAAGCTATCCAAACCACTTGTCAATTACTCATCACAAACATGGGATCACGACCACATGGTCTCTCAATCTCCCCCTTGATGAGTGTATTGACAAACCTCAAAAAAGCACAAAGTTGAGTTTGAAATTCAAGAAGGAAGTGAAACATGGTCCAAAGGAAGGAAATGAAGCTAATGACTATGTCGACACAAGGAGCAAAAGAAAGAACAAGTTTTCCACAAAGCTCCCGAAATGGCTTTTTCTACCACTATTCTCCCCCTTTTGGCAATAAACACATCAAGGATGCAAGGAAGAGAATATGACATAACATTAGATGAAATGGCTGAAGTTTGTTTATTCTAAGCTTTTAGAGCCATGAGAATTATCCAAAATGACCAACAAGTATTACATCAAGTCATAATTCAATAGAATGCTATCTAGATCATGACAGGATATATATAAGCAAGCTAAACCAAGCAGATGACAATCTGAAATTAAGTGCAATTTGTGAGCATGTCAAGTCATCCATGATCAAAGTCTAGCTAGAGGCATCCAAGGATGATGCAAACCATGTCAATAAGCTAAGCGGAGCCAAGAAGCTAGTATTGAGCCTAATTAGAGTGCTACAAGCTCAAGAGTGAAACATTTGTTTAAGTACTTGGTTCTTTTTGTAGATTAAGCTAATGAAGCACAAGTTACATATTTTCTTTTGAAATTCATGGTTGTTGCCAACCAGATTTTTGTTTAGTCATGTGCTAGATCTCAAGCCTTATGCGATCATGCCAAGCAAGAAACTTAAAATAATGATCTTGGTCATCCAAAACTCCCCCTAAGTTCATGCCAAGTGCAATGGCAAATAGTCTCATAGGAGAGGATTGGTGAGATCAGTTTTTTTGCACAAAAGAGATCTTTTTAGCATCCATAGAAGATTGTACTAACTTATGCATCATCAAGAGACTAAAATAGCTCGATCTAAGGCTCAATAGAGATTCAACACTTAACTTAGCCTATTTGACATGGCATGAATCATAAAAGGATAACTCAAGAAAGACTAATCTCGAAAGCTAACATGATAAGTTTTAATTCAAGTTGAGCAATTTTAATAAACTTATCATGGCAAAAAGCTAGTCTACACATATGAAGTCATGATCAATCTAGTAATGTAGCACAAATCATGGCAGGATGTAAAACGATGTAAACATGTCATGAAAGGATAATAATCAAGGCTCAATGTAGGTATTTACAATGCAGAATGATATGCAAGAAATCCAGCTCCCCCTCAATATGTGATGCAACTTTTAGTTCAAGTTGAGTTATATCAAAATTAAGCTCTAGAAGCTCTCAAATGAACTCCCCCTGAACCAAAGCAGTAAATACGAGAAGCTGGCAAGAAAAACCAAAAGGGTAATCCTTAAAGCATAGATAAGATATAGAGAATACTATGGCTCAGACTGACTCTCATCTACCCCACATGACTCGAGGACTATCAGCTGGTCTACTAACAACCTAGGGAGCAAACACGTACCCTGTCTACCCAAGGGTGGCCCAACCCTCGCTAGAACCCACAAGAAGTGAGTAAGCTCAACCTAGAGAGAAGAGAGACACTAACAAGCAAAGATCCCGGAGTCACAAGATAAGAGCAAGAAGTCTAAACGCTAGATAAGAAGACCACTCTAACCTATGCTAGAAGGACTATCCCGAACGCACCCAAAATGCAATGCAACTGAAAGGAACAAGAGCATAATTAATATAATAAAGCGAAGAAAGCACAAACTCCCCTCACAACAGTCCATATGACAGACTCACCCCAAGCTCTCCTCAGAGCTGAAAACCTAGAGCTATCCAATGGCTTGGTAAAGATGTCACCAATTGGTGGTCACTCTCACTGGCGAGCACGATGTCACCCTTCTCTACATGGTCTCTAAGGAAGTGATAGCGAATATCAATATGCTTGGTCCGGGAGTGCTGCACTGGGTTCTTAGCAATGTTAATCGCAGAAGTGTTATCACAAAAGAGTGGAACACTATCGATAACTAACCCAAAATCCCGTAGGGTCGAGACCATCCAGCACTGCTACAAAGAACTAGTGCGCAGAACGCACTCGACCTCTGCGGTGGATCAGGTAACACCGGATCGCTTCCTCAAGACCGAAACGAGAGAAGTGCCAATGAATCGGCGGTGCTCGGTGCTCTTCCTATCTATCCTCTGACCAGCAAAGTTTGCATCCGAATAGGCTCTCAAGGAAAGACAGGACGAGGAAGAGTACCAGATACCATAGTCAATGGTAGCTCGAAGGTACCGAAGAATACGCTTCACCGCTTGGCGATGAGATACGCGAGGAGAAGCCTGAAACCGGGCACAAAGACACACAGCGAAGTGTATGTCCGGTCTCGAGGCAGTGGGGTACAAGAGGGAGCCGATCATACTACGATACTCCTTCTGATCAACTGGCTCGCCGTTCTCATCTGGGTCAAGTGTGGCTGAAGATGCCATGGGAGTTGACACAGGCTTACCATCACTCATGTCAAAGCGTCTCAGGAGGTCACGAGTGTACTTGCCTTGATGCAAGAAGGTACCCTCCCGAGTCTGCTTAATTTGGAAGCCAAGGAAGAAGGTCAACTCACCCATCATGCTCATCTCAAACTCGGTGTTCATGACATCCGAGAACTGTGAAACGAGAGCATGAGAAGAGCCGCCAAAGATGATGTCATCAACATAAATCTGGACGAGCAGAAGATCAGTGCCTTGCCGGCGGATGAACAAGGTCTTGTCTACTTTACCCATCTTGAAACCATGACTCAACAAGTAGGACTTAAGCCTCTCATACCAAGCTCTAGGGGCCTGCTTAAGTCCGTACAAAGCTTTGAAAAGCTTGAAGACATGGTTTGGGTATTTGGGGTTCTCAAACACGGAGGTCAGTCTCGACATAGACTTCTTCCTCAACAAAGCCATTGAGGAAGGCACTCTTGACGTCCATCTGGTAAAGCTTGAAACCCTTAGAAGCTGCAAAGGCAAGCAGGATTCTAATGACCTCAAGTCTAGCACAGGGGCAAAGGTCTCCTCGAAGTCTAGACCCTCAACCTGAGAAAACCCCTGAGCTACCAGTCTAGCCTTGTTTCGAACAACTACCCCATCCTCACTTTGCTTGTTCTTGAACACCCACTTGGTCCCAATGACATTGTGACCACGAGGGGGCTCAACAAGCGACCAGACCTTGTTTCTCTCGAAATTCTCTAGCTCCTCATGCATGGTATTGACCCAAGATTCGTCAGAAAGTGCATGACACACATCCTTGGGCTCGAAGGAGGCAACAAAGGCAGAATAGAGACAGAAAAGTGATGTGGCAGACTTTGAGCGTGTGACACGCTCAAAGAGGTCTCCAATGATCTGCTCGGAAGGATAGGCTTTCTGGATATGTCTAGGAGGTCCAGGATGAGAAGAAGAAGTGGCCTCTACCTCATGAGCAGATGAGGTAGGAACAGAGCCACTAGCTCCAAAAGAAGCAGAAGGCATGGGCTGATCACCTCGAGGTGCGGTGGAGGAAGGCACCTCAAGGGGTGGATGAGGGACTGGATCGGGTAGACAACCCTCATCTCCATCGTCCTCATCATCCACAAAGATGGGCTCGGACTGCTCTAAAGAACCTGAGATATCGAGCCTAGTCCCCGGACTGGCCTCGTTGAAGGTCACCTCACAGGTCTCTACCATTTTACTAGACTCACAGTTCCAAACCCGATAAGCCCGCGAAGAAGTCGAGTAACCTAGAAAGATCCCATCACAAGAACGTGACTCGAACTTGTCTAGGTTTTCGGACTTCAGAATAAAACACTTGCAACCAAACACACGAAAGTGTGAGACGCTGGGCTTTCGCCCATATCTCAACTCATAAGAAGTGCGGTGCAAGTGTGCCCTAAGAAAAACTCGATTTGAGACATGGCACGCGGTGGCTATAGCCTCAGCCAAAAACTTCTGCGGTGTAGAGTACTCATCAAGTATTGTCCTAGCCATCTCGACCAAGGTACGGTTCTTTCTCTCCACGACGCCATTTTGCTGTGGGACGTGCGGAGAAGAGAATCGATGCTCTACACCTGTCTCATCACAAAATCTCTCAAAGTAGGAATTCTTGAACTCCGTGCCATTGTCACTGCGGATCGCTCGTAAGGCACCTGGAAGCTCAATAGAAAGCCTACTGAAAAGACCTCGGAAATGTGTAAACATCTCATCCTTCGAGGCTAATAAAAACACCCAAGAATACCTCGAGAAGTCATCGACCACGATAAGGACATACCACTTCCTCCCATCGATCGCACTCGAGTGGTCCAACGGATCCATATGGAGCAATTGTCCGGTGCATCGGTCATAGTCACTGTGACCGGAGGATGGGAAGCGGCAACCATCTTGCCGTGCTGGCAAGGAGCACAAACTAGATCTTTGACCATCTTGAGTTTCGGCAAACCACGAATGAGGTCGTGGCTGCTAACTCGGGTCAAATGGTCAAATCCAATGTGACCAAGTCTCCTATGCCAGAATGAAAGGTCGCGGGACTTAGAAGCAACCAAACAACGGAGAGGATCACCAGAAGACTCAGAAAAATCAGCACGAAAGATCCACCCAAAACGAGAAATCCCGCAAACCAGACTACCCGAAGAATCAAGAATTTTGCAAGCATTTTTCTTGAAGCTCACCTCGAAACCGTCATCGGTAAGCTGAGAAACAGAAAGCAAATGATACTGCAGCTTACTAACCAAAGCAACATCTTTCAAAATGAAAGAATCATTAACACGCACTGTACCTTTGGCGATGACGCGCCCAGATGAAGCGTCTCCGAAAGTGATCGTCTCATCACCTAGAGCACGGGCAAGGGAAGAAAACCAACGGGAGTCTCCAGTCATGTGTCGTGAACACCCGGAGTCTACAAGCCAACCTTTTCCCTTCCCTGCCCGGCGAACCTGAGTCAAACAGAGAGTAAAGTCTTAATACTAGGGTAAATCAAGAGCGATTTTGGCACCCCACACTGAGTAACACGTCGAGCAGATGAAGTAGTTAAACACGACTGACCTCTATCTACCCTACACTCTCTGTCACTCAAAGAAGCGTATGTCCGTGAGCGCACTGAAGGCGTTGTTGGGCTTGATCGCTCTGAGGAGCGAGTCAAGACACCAGCAACATGCTGATCACGCCTTGGGTAGCTATCTCGACGGGGGAAACGAGATCTACCCTCAGGACGACGGAAGACACAACCAAAGGGAGCATGAGGACGGAAACCAAAAAACTCGGAAAAACCAAGTCCTCGATGCTGCCCAAAACCATCAGAAGCATCTGAAGCAAACCTAGACCTCGTGTTGGTCTTAGGTGCACTCAAGGCCTGGGGCTGATCCTGAATATGCCTAAGAGCTGCAACACGGTCTCTCTGCGCGATCCTAGCGCGCCTGAAGCATCGATCAATCAAGTGTCCATCCTTGTGACAGAAGGTGCAATGATACTTTGCCTTCTGAGAGGCAGAAGTAGCATGAGATGGCTTCGCCTTCTGAGAGGCCGAAGCTGCAGGTGAACTCACTTTGCTATCAGAAATCCCTTGGACAAAGCCCACAGACTTGAATTTAACTTCATCAGATCCGGGCTCAACCTAGATCACACCTCCTACTATGGGTCTGAGAATAGCAGGTGGATGCTTCCTAATGTCCTCATAGAAATCATATCCTAGACCTTTATTAAACTTGCAAATCTTGGACTGGTCTAGAATAAGATTCAGCTTCTTCTTGCCGCCTACAAACCTCTCGAGAGTGTTCATAAGGTACTGACACTCCCGAAAGAGAGAGGTGCAAGAAGAGCAGGGAGAAGAGGGAGTAGCAGAAGGTAAGGGAGTCGAAGAAGAAGAACCAACAGCAGAGGAACGAATGGCTTGTGCATGCACAGCCGACTCAGAAGGGACCGTCCTACTGCTAGCCAATTGGTTCATGTCACTAGGCGTCTCTACCTTACCCTGGGGCTTCTCCCCCTCACCAGCAATCACAACACAATCAGTTGGTGCCTTCACTAGTTGATCCTTAGTTAGCTTCACGCACTTTTCATTCAAAGCAACGAGTTCAAGTTTTAGTTTTTCACAACTCATGCATGGTGAGCTAACAGGGTCCTTGGTTGCAAACTGAGCCAACTTGTTGTTATGATTAACCACTTCTTGGAATTGCTTGGAAACAGATTCAAGTTCAAGGGTTAATTTTGGACAATTGGTGCAAGACACAACAGCTCAAGTAAAGAAGCACGCAACTCAAGAATTTTGTGATCGCCTGCTTTAGGTTCATCTTCAAGTTATTGCAATTTTCACATGACTCGGGCAAATCTAGAAGCATGGTATAAAGACCTCTAAAAGCATTGTCCTTATCCTCACATGAGGTGCAAGCAACAATCTCAACAGAAGTAGATGAAATAGAAGCAACCCTACTCATCTCTAGTTCAGCTAAGAGACTAAGATTCTTCACCTTAACAATATCAAGCTCGGAGGACAGACTATCATGCGAGGTCCTTAATTTCTCCATATCACCCAACAGAGCATAGCATGTATCACAATCATCACGGGAGGGAGCAGATGTAAGTGAAGTAAGCTCCCGTGATAGTCTATCTACTTCCTTCTCTAACTCGGTACACCTAGCCCTAGCTCTAGCATGAAATCCACCTAGCTTAAGAAAAGCATGATTAAGCTGATCGTAGGTGGGGCATACCTCGTCCGAGTCAGAGTACAGATCGCTGTCACTCAGTTCGCCCTCAAGGGCCATGAAGCACATGCCGGAGAAGTCATCGCCGCCCTTGGGTTCTTGGTCACCCGTCTCGTCGTCGTCGCTCCATCCCTCCACCTCGCTGAGGTCGAGGTCGTCGAAGGCGGTGAGAACGTGGTGGAAGAGCTTCTTGGCCTTCCCAAAGTCGCAGAACTTCTTCTTGCCTTGTGCAGGAGCTAAGGGCTTCTTGTTGTTGTGGTTCTTGTCGGTGTAGTCATTCTTGTCCGAACCGCCGTAGTCACCTTTGCCCTTCCCCAGCTTGGGGCAGTTTGCTCGAATGTGGTTGGGGCCACCACACTCGAAGCAAATCACGGGTCCTCCTCTCTTTCCGTCCCTCCTCCTCTTGTAAGCATGGGAGAATCTCCGAGCTAGGAGGGCTAACTGCTCATCCGTAAGCTGCTCTAACTGATCATCAGTTATGTCACAGAGAGCAGCAAGGGAGAAACCGCAAAGAGAATCAGAAGAAGAATCGGAAGCCAAATTGGGATCGGTGACTAAAGCCATCGACTGCGACTTCGACTTGCGAGAGACAATGTCAATCTCGTGAGTCTTGAGGCGCGAGTACAGCACATCAAGAGTCAAAGTCAAGAGGTCTGTGGTGTCCTTGATGGTAGTCACCTTCATCTCCCAAACACGAAGGTCAAGTGCAGCAAGCATTTGTCGAGCGTTATCCGAGTCGGGGTATGTGAGACCGACCGCTCGGAGGTTACTCAGAATCTTATGAAAATGCGCAAAGCACTCATCGAGGGACTCACCAGCGAGCATTTCAAACTTGTTGTAATCTCGCTTGAACTGATCCTGTCGGAGTGTCTTAATTTGGGTGGTGCCCTCATGGTAAGCATTGAGGGTCTCCCAAATGTCGAAAGCCGACGTGAGGTGCGAAATGCGGTCAAACTCGCTACGACTCAAACCTTGGATGATTATGTTCCTTACCTTTGCATTCGCCTCAACATCGGGCATATTCGCCACATTGATGTTCTCATCGGCAGGAACAAGATAGCGAACCTTGACCTTCCTCCAGATGGCATATCCTTGAGCCTGGATGTACGTCTCCATCCGGCTTTTCCAGAAAGGAAAATCAATGCCATCAAAGATCGGAGGCTTGGTCGAGTACTTGTCCGTCGCCATGGCTCTAGAGACCGGTTAAGATCTATGGAAAAGCGCTAACCGGCTCTGATACCAATTGTTGGATCGAAAACGGCGACAGAGGGGGGTGAATGGAGCCCTTAAAAAATACCCCGAGTATTCGCACACAAGATTTCTCTATTCTCCGATAACTATAGAAGTTATGAAGAAGTAGAGACAAGGCTCACTAAAAATCAACACAGATCAAACAAGGCCTAAAAGAGCTGAGAGCTTGCAATTGACTAGACCTAATCAACAAACTAAAACAAGAGCAAAGAACCATCAAGAAAAATAGACCACTGCAAGCTGGAATCTCTGCCGACAATGGACTACACAATGCCGACCAAAAGGGACCGAAACTGAGCAAAAGAAATCAAACCCAAAAGTGCATCCGTTCTAACACACAGGCACAAAAGACAAAAAAAAGTCAATCGTCTTTTAGTGCATGCAAGAAACAGGAAGAGACAAGCTGCAATTAGCTTTCTTTGCTGCACATAAAGAGACATCCGAACAGTGCAGTTTGTAGCTAAAAGCAATAAAACAAAAACTCAAAGTCAGTCTGCAGTAACTGAAACAAGGGACAAAGTACTGCTGCTGCCCAAAGCTCATGCACTGGAAATCAAATGAATACTATTGCCCACCAAAAATTCTGCAAAGGAGTCCTGTTTGGCAGATCACTTCAAGTATAGTGTAAACAGAGAAAAATCTACTGCCACCAAGAGCTAAACAATTGGCAAGAACAAAGCCAGTACAGACCAATCTGAAAGCATACAACAAGAACTTATGCTATTCATTACTGCTGTCGGCACGGGAGAACCATTAATGCTGATTTAAGAACTATTGGCAAGGACTAAAAAGCATACTGGAGAAGTCACTCGGAAAACAAAAATGGAATTGGCTGAACATACAAGAATACGTACTATGTATGCAACCAAGTGCCTCTTTTTCTCCTCTTTTGCAGACCAAATAGCAAGAAGAAAATTCAGAGCAAAAGAAGAGACTGCAGACCGAGAGCATAGTTGATCGGGTAGAAAAGTGAGTGAGATCTCACAGCGTAAGTGCTGCCAAAGCTTACTTGATTGATCGGCAAGAAGGAAAATTCAAAGAGAGCAGATTCAAAGAAGCTTCTTGCAAAGAGACTAAAAACAAATAGAGCAAAAGAGAACCAAATGCAGAGAAAAAGAGATGATGGAAACACAATCACGTAACAGGAAACAAGCCAACATAGATTGAGAAAACTAAAATGATTCATTTCCATGAATGATTGAATTAGAGAGGAATGATTACATGGTCTTGATACCATCAACTCAATCCATCTCTCACAATCTTACCCTAACTAAGTCCCCATACGCATGGAGAGCATAGAGAGAAACTCTTACCTTCTCTCTTTCTCTCTTTCTCAATAAGTAAAGACTAGAAGAAAACCCTAATCCATCTCATACAAACAAGGAGAGACACAACATAGAACTATCACACTCACTCTCTCAATTTCAGCACAACCTCTCCCTCTCCTTTTATAGCCTCCCACTAATGGGTTTGCACATGCTTTACCCATTAGGTCACCACCTACTCGATGCTTTATTCAAACCCGCTTCCTTTAGTGCAGCTTTGCGTCTTTGCTGAAACGCCCCTCGCGCACCTTCTAGGAAGCTTCCTCCTTTCTTGCCTTGCAAGCCTCGTAGGCACCTCGAGCCCTCGTCGTCTTCAACACATCCCGACCGTTCTGACCTCAGCTCCACCTGCGCCTAGTCCGGTCCACCGTGTCTCGCCATGACTCCGCCTCGACATCCTGCAGCCAACACAGACAAGAAACACATCAAATAGCACCGCTTGATACATGTAATCAAAATTAGCATGATAAAGCCCAAACCTGTCGAATCAAAGGAATACCCATCCTAAACACGATTGACTAGGTTTGACCAGGTCCGACCAAAACCAAACCGCATCACGCGACAACTCGGCTCGAACCACTTACATCAAACTCAAGCTATCCAAACCACTTGTCAATTACTCATCACAAACATGGGATCACGACCACATGGTCTCTCACACCTCCCCTTCCATTTTCTTCGGTTGGCAGCGCGCGTTGTGCAGGATGGCGAACAAATCGGCGCTGGGATGGGTACCTTCCGTCCGCATCGCCCAAGTGAAGATGGCCAGCCGGACGATCGCATTCGGGGTCAGCTGCGCCAGCTCCAACCCATAGACTCGCAACACCTTGTGAACAAAGAGTGTCGACGAGATCCGGAGCCCGGCATTGAAGAATGCCACGAAGACGATTGCCTCCGATTCCCCCGGGTTCGACTCTATCTCATCAGGCCCAGGCAAACGAGCCCCGGCACGATCCTCCAGTTTCTTCTCCCAAAGAAGGATTTGGAGGGTCTCCTCCGTGACGCGACTTCGCCCCAGCACACGGGAGCAGCGGCCCTTTGACTTCTTCATGGCATCCCAACGTTGGTTGGTTTGCCTTTTGTCGCGCAGAGACCAGGCGATACTCCGCCGGTGGCGACGTTAGGCAGCGCTGGCTCGACGATGCGCTCTTGCTAAGACGGCGCGCAGGATCGTCGCGGGCGGCGCCACCGTCAGCCTGGCGGTCGTCACGCGCGACCATCTCTCCCTCCCCACCACGACGACGAGCAGGAGCGGATGCGGAAGCAGCACCGGGGTGCGCACGGAAACGGAGACGAAAGCAAAGCACAAGCAAGCAGGCAGCCAAGAGGAGCGCTTGCATGCCCGCGGTGACACCTTATAAAGTCCCCCCGTGCCCCCCGCAACCAGAAGACCAAACGGCGGAATTACAGTGGTTCGGCTACCCACGATCGGGCAAAGGCAATCACGACACCGCGGCAAAGCGCGGTAGGTAGGCGGGCGCGCGCGGACGCGCCGATGCGTTCCCGCCGTGTGTCCACTTTTCCTGGGGAAGAGGCGAACGGCCGTGGTCGTGTGACCGCTGACATCCCACAACGCTCCAATCACAGCCTGCCGCGTGCCCCCATCCAGTGCAAAGTAGACAGAACGGCCGCGACAGTCTGCCCCTGACAAGATAAGGGCCGGCGCAATTTCGGGCGTCATTAAAGTGCACTTACAAGCCGCGCAAGCCCTACCTTGCGCCCGCAAGGATCCGGGGCACGAGGTCAGTCCCCGCCCTGACCTCAGCTCCGTCGAGGCCTTCAGCCTCCCTGGTATCTTCGACTTTGCGGCCACGTAGCTCCAGCGCGAAGACCGACTCTAACGACAAGGAAGGTGTATTAGTTCGTCGAGGGTCACAGGCCGATGGGACGGAGGGGGCCAAAGGGCTCAGCAGCATGGCTTCGGCCCATGAAGCCCTTCACCATGAGAGGCTCCTATTGTAGGGGTGGCCCCCACCTAAGCCCAGTAGGCATGTTAGAAAGCTGTAAGGCCCAAAAAGGGGACATGTATAATGACATAAGTGCCCCTGAGGGGGATACTCAAATGTAAGGGTACTATTGTAAAAGCACCCCCAAGAGGGTATATGAATACAATACCAGCCATGGGGAGAGGCCCTAAGCCATTACTCACCTAACTCTCCACTACCATACTCTCTCTCTCTCTGTTTGGTCTGTAACCACAACAGTCTGACAAATGCATTTGTCATTATTACCAAAATCTCATAATAGTATTTATTATTATCACCAAAACCAACTTAAATGGAACTTGATCTTTCAGAACCTCCAATGGTAACTAGAAGGCATGCAGAAGAGGAAGGGGGAGGAGCTTGACAGCTCGAAAATCATCTGTGAACATGTATAGGTCTTCTCAACAACTTCCAATGGAAATCAGAAGGCACGTGAAAGAGGAAAGGAGAGGAGTTTGACCAGTGGAGGTGGAGGAAAGTCTTGTTGAGAACCTCCAACGGAAACAAGAAGGCGTGCAAAGGAGGAAGGGGAAGGAGCTCGATCGGCTGAGGTGGAGCAAGCGACGCTGATGAAGAGCAAGAGGAGTAGATCTAGGGGAGGGACAGAGATGGCGGCCGGTGTGAGGGAATCGAACACACGGATGGAGGGCTGGATCTATTCAACTGGAAGGTACGCGAAGGAGGAAGGGGGAGGAGGTCGATCGGCGAAGGCAGAGCAGGGTCTTCTCGAGAACCTCCAACAAAAACCAGAAGGCACACGGAGGAGGAAGGGTGAGGAGGTCGACCGGCAAAGGCGGAGCAAGCGACGCTGGTGGACAGCAGCAGGAGTAGATATGGGGGAGGGACTGAGATGGCGACCGTTGCGAGGGAATCGGGAGAAGAGATAGGGCACGGGCCTGGGACACGTGGATGGATGGATCTATTCGACCAGAAGGCATGCGAAGGAGGAAAGGGGAGCAACTCGACTGGTAGAGGCGGAGCAAGTGACGCCGGTGGAGAGTGGGAGGAGTAGATCTGGGGGAGGGAGTGAGGCGACAGGCACTGGGGAGAAGCTAGTCATGGTGTGCCACTAGGAAAATGACACGCCACGAGGAAAGCGATACAAGGATTTGGGAGAACATACGGAGCTGGCCTGAACACCCTACATTGCGTGGTCCACTCGAGGGTTTTCTGCAAAAAAGCAAGGATGTATGTGGGAGGAACATAACCAAAAAGAATCCATTCATCATTACAGAAGAGCGGAGGACTTTTCACAAAGTTGGTGACGTGGCGCGGGGGAGGCCAGGAATCCCCTAGGTTTAGTATAGTTAGTATATGTTGCTTTTATGATGTCTCACCGTCATCGTATATATTCATTTCCAATTAACCCTACCCAATAAACTAGCTACTAGTACCTAATAGTAGTAGGAATGAGAGTTCAATTGTTCAAAGGGATGGAAATGCCATGCTTATGGCATGTTCTTTTTGGCTGAGGCTTATGGTTTTTGGCTGCGGCTTGTAGCTTTTGGGTTGTTCGTGCGAGAGATTACAGAGTAGTAAAAACTCACATGTGGTTTTTGCCGATATAAATGAAGTCAGTACAATATGTACTACAATTAACTAGTAGACCCCATCTTAAAAAAAACACTCCGTTTAAAAGTTAGTTACTATAGAAAAGTCAAAAGCAGAAGTAAAAAGCTGAAAAAGAATAGAGCCTTAGACTGGAGAGCTTACCTACCGATGGTCATACCCCAACCAGACCAAGGAGAGGAAAAATGGGATGAGGGCTTTGGCTTTGAATGCACATCGTTATAAATTGCACAACAATGAGCAATGTGTCGTAGACCCAATCTACCGTAGACCCGAGCTTTAATCTGTGGACTTAGTCTATAGACCAATGGCCCACCTGTCAGTGACTCGAGCCTATTTTTCTTTATTAAATAATTCAGCCAAAAATAAAAAACTCTCGCTGACGTCATAAATCGAATTTCCTTTAGGAAAATAAATCTAGAAAATACCAAATAGGATTCTTTTTTCTTTTCTTAGAATTAAATACTCTAAGAGCACATTCTTCTTTGTCTGAACTCTAATTGACCCGATTTTTCTTCCTAAATTCATCTAAAATTGACCTCTACCTTTTGGTTCTAGTTTTGTTGTTTTTAGATTTTATTTAAATTTGTTTATATTTCTTTCGCTTTCTCTCTTATTAGATAACGTCTTCGAAGGAGCAGAATCAGAATCTGAAGTTCAAGAGTTGGTAACTAAGCAAAGCTAAAGCAAGTTATGACCTTCGATTATATTGAACCTATTATTTGAAATCTATTATTTATTATTTTTTAAATTATGCATTGCTAATTTAATGCAAACAATTTACTTGATAGTTATCAACCAATTTGAATAATCTCTTGGTAATTTGAATGCCATAATTCTATTGTCATCATAGGATGGGTAACTATCTAGTGATGTAATACTAGTATCTACTTGGGTTGTGCGTTTAGTATGCTTTGCTATTCCTATTGTTATGTTGGGCTTATCATTATATGTTGATTAATTAATTAATTTTGACTTAATGAGATACCGAATCGTGGTTGTAGCCACATTTATAAAACTTGTGTACCATGACGTGGGTGTGTCATTGATATTGGTTAAATTAAAATGGTTTTCGCTTGGACGAATGATCGTGCAGTAAAGTGGATGATGTTAGTTAGCATATTGGGATATAGATGTTTCGTTTGGGTAATGTCTAAGGACATAAATTTATGCGTCATTGATTTGAGCCTTATCGTACAACCATAAATTTAGTATGGGATAGACTTAGCTAATTAATTTGTGATATTTCAACCTCAATTTCACCATTGAGATATTTTATTTGCGCAAGAGGGGGCTTTTACTAATTAGGCTGCAAATCTACTCAGTAGTAAATCCTTAGCGGGCAAGATCAAATTGAGATTGACCGTTATAATGGTCTTATGATAATCACTTAATCAAAAGCTTAATTATATCTTGTTGGTAAAATTGTGCAATCTCTACAAAGCGTCAAACTATTTGAATAGCAGTGTCCCTGGTTATAGACAATACTTGGCGATTTTACACGAGGGGTAATGTTTTATAAAACTTAGGTTTGGTTGGTTTGGGAAGTAAATGGGCAATTCACTTGTAGTTTATTCAATTCATTTGAATTAATTACTTAATAATCAACTTCAAATTGCGTATTTGTAGGATCGTCGATGGCAATCAGAGGGTGGTGAATGATTGCAGCGCACAGTGGAAACTTTTTTTTTCAAATTTTCTGCCTTTTTAATTGTTTAATATGCAAAAACCAGAAATAACAAAAAGCAGACGTTTTCGATTTTATCAGAGCAATTATCGCAGATATCAGAAGCGATCATCAGTAGCAACATCGCAAAGCAAACATCGCAATACAGCATCAGAGCGATTACTATAGCAACTAGATAATGAGTTGTAAACGTGCATGTTTTTGCTCAATCTTCCAATCAATTTTTAATTAAAACTAATTCATGTATGTAAGCACCAAAAATACCTAGACATAGATCAATGCATGTAGAATCTATAAGAATCAAAAAAACAAGAAAAAGGATAATAGATGTGAATTAAAAAACTCACAAACTTTATTCAAAAACCACGAACGCTATTCATCCATCCATCCATCAGCCTCATATGCATGCGTCCACCGCAAACTTTTCTTTTTTTGTTTACTCAATCCCCAGAAGCTTGCCAACTCTCGGCCGCCCCTCAACAACTAAATACCCACGTCGTCACGCCTAATACGGAAACGGTGTCACAATCCAAACCGATTACAGCCGCCGCTCACGACTCGGATTGAGTCTGAGTCTCTGCTCTCAACCCTAATCCAACTCATCCAACTAGACCTAAGCCTTTTTATCTTAACAGGCTTTCGGCCCACTAATTTTTGAGGGACCCGAAACCCTTCCTAACACGGGTTTTTCACACTCCCGACTTTTCTAACGCGTCACGTGTTGAAGCCTCCAGGACCGCACCTCCCGTAGCTTCTCCACGACCATCCACCTTTGATCTTCATACGCCCCAAGCATAAGCCAGATCATCCCATGACATCCTCGATCGTCTGAACCTCGGATCTCCCCATCCTAGTCCCGGTCCTCCTCGTCACCGACCATGATCGCCTCCATGCTTAACCTGCACATGCAAACACCAAAGAATATTTTTCCGGCACAAGTTCGTCCAAACTTGACCAACATCAATCCGCACACACGCGACACAACTCACATAACAACGCTAAACAAAATCACCAATTATTCATCATAACAAATTAACCATTGTTAATTATTCATTACCAAAATATCCTAGACCTAACCACATGGTCTAACAATCTCCCCCTTGATGAATACATTGAAAACACCATAAGATTGCATGATGAATTAACTTCAAACAGATATAAGTGAAGAACTAAAGCCGAAAAAGCATTTTAAACCACAAACCAAATCTCTCCAAAAACTCTCCCCCTCAACACAAGAGAGGCAATTTCTCATAAAGCACACCAAATCTCTCCCCCTTTGGCAATGTAATCATCAAGAAAATTCATAAAAAGGATAATTCTAAGAAGAAGCAATGGGAATAAAAATCTAGAAGCTTTGTAGATTATCCAAGTCAATTTGAATTGATTTAATAATTTAACCAAGCCATATTTTTTGAGTAGAGCTATCTAGATAATATAAAATCATATATCATATAGCAATATCAAAACAAAGTTTTCAATATGATTAAGCAATTTATATCAATGACAAGCATCGCAACAATGACCAGACTAATTATGAAGAGCACAAAGAGATATGACAACGAAAAGTTAAAACCTAAAAGTGAAGCAAACCTTAACTCTAGACGAGCTAGCAGTCTCATGTAACAACTTATTACTCCACACTCAATTCTTAGACATGTGACATGCTTGTAGCATACTTCTTTTTTATAATGATATTTTTTTATGGTGGCATGCTTGAAACATACTTCTTTTCATTTTGCACACTTTTGTGCTTTTTTTGTTCACCATGGCATGCTTGAAGTATACATCTTTTCAATTCTCTCTTTTTTATATACCTTTTTTTTAACAATAACATGCCAAATTGAGTGATCATAAAAATTGTAACATGAAATATACGAGCCTCATAGCCAAGACTTAAAATAAGACTCACAATTAAGCTAATCCTTTTTTATGAACATCGCAAAGTACTATCTATAATCAATCTAGTTAAAGTATTCCGCCATGTCATGTTTTAGTTCAAGTGCAACAAATTAATTATAACTAGTCATGATTAAAGCTACACAACATATGAATAAATATGATAAAGAGAGCTCCACAACTCATTTAAATTTGATGGCTTGGACTTGTTAATTTAATTGACAAGTATAATAAACAAAACTTCCTAAATTCTGAAACATCAAGCTCCCCCTCAGAATAATCCCATAGGATGTAACACGCTCAACTCACTTCGCAAAAGAGCAAAACACGAGGAATCAAGAGGTTTTGAAAGAATATCATCAACATGAGAATTTAACTCAATAGGGTGTAAGACTACATCACCTTTTCCACATGGTCTTTCAAAAAGTGAAATCTCTTTCAAGCCATCAAAGGAGTGAAGAACCATCAAGTGTTCCAATCCAGCGATGATGAAAAAGACCAGAACCCAATTTAGCTCATGTTCTCCATCCTCGTCAGCTGTTCTTACATCACAGGAAACATCGGTCTCACAGTATTGGGGTTAGTAAAATAAGATTTAGGAATCCAGCACTGTGACACACGATGAACATGAGCAACAAAGCTAGAACCAAAATCACGTGCATGTGGATGATTATAATGCCGAAAAGAACGTGACTTATTTGAATTATATCCCAAACTAGCATATGTGAAACATATTTAAAATCATCATAAAAGTTATCTAAAAACTTAGCTTTCGCATTTGATCTAAGAACAAAAGAGATTGCACGTTTTTGTCTTAAAGCATTCAATCTTTCCTTCTTCTCTTTCATAGCACGTCTAAAGCAAAATTCATGTAAGTGTCCATCTCTTCCACAGTAGGTGCAATGGAATTTAACATAACCAGAATTCTATTGAGATGATGAGCTAGCACCTACATTATTCTTCGATGAACTTTACACAAAGCCAGCAGATTTAAACACAGTTTGTTTTGGTTCACATTTTACTTCAATCTTTCCAGGTTCAAAAACTTAACAATCTTAGGAGGATTATTCTTGTCATGCTCAACAAAATTAAATCCTAGACCACGATTTTTCACACTTGTTTTTAACTTGTCTAGTATCATATTCAAAAATTTCTTGATAAAAGAAAATCTCTCTAAAGTGTCTTTCAGGTATTCATTCTCTTTAGCTAGAGTGGGACAAATTGTGCATTTAACAGGTTCATTCACAAGATGTTTAGAAGCACTAGACTGAGTCAATCTTTCTTTTTCAATAAAATCATTAAGTTGTCTAGTCAAAACTTGTATTTCAGTGTTTAGTTTAGGACAGTTAGAGCAAGAAGATATCTCATGATAAACCATCTGTTGAATTGTTTCCTGAGATGAACTAAGTCTAGCTTCTAGCAATTCACATTTAGAGTAAGCTTTAGATTGAGCATTTAAAATACTTGATTATAAACATGAAGAAGAACTAAACTTGGCACATTTTAATTTTTCATCACAAGACTCATGTGCTAATCTTAATTCATCAAATTTAGCAGTTACATCTCTAAGTTGATCTGTAACACCCCATTTTCAAAAAAAACCCTCTGCCTAATGTAAAATTCAAATGTATGTTAATGAAATTAAAAGATTTTATTCTCAGTTGGGTTCCCCTTTTTGCTTTTCAAAAGAAAGTCCAAGATGTGTATAAATATTGTAACTTGAAAATCTTGTTTTTACCTCCAAAGAAATAAATCAAACTAATCCTTTAAATCAAGACTTTGAATCATACTTCAAGGACTAAAGGATTCAGGAGGCTAAGAATGTGAAGAAAAGATATATGCATGTATATATGTATATATACCCGTATACATGTATACGTATGTATGTATACTAATTGAAGGGTTTCTCCCCAAGCTTTCCCATTCTCATTCCTCTCCCTGGCACATCACCCTCCCCTCATTCACTGCAGCAATCCTTCCCTCCTCTGGCTGAGAGGCAGCTTGTCGCCTTCCTCCACCAGCCTGCGACGGCGATTGAATGCTATGCCAACAACCTTGCCTTCTGCGTCTGACAACAGCAGCGCCTTGGGCATGCTTCCTCGCCCTCGTTTTCCTCCCCGCTGTGCCCTGCACGGCGCTCACCATCCTCTCCCCACAAGCTACGCCACCGTAGTCCTCCCGGGTCACACCCGTCCACTCGACCTCGCTCCAGCGCTACCTCCCACGCCATGCCTCCTCGCGACCATCGGGCAACGCGGAGCCCCCGCAATCGCGCACACCACGCCAAGCTCTGGAGACCTCGCTCGCACTGTGGCCGCACGGCTCTGACGCCACCGCTGCCTGCAACACGCCGCTGTGTCTCCCCCTCGGTGCCCAGCCTCCTTCCCTGGCCTCTATAAAGAGCTCTGAGCCTCGCCGCACCTCCCCCACCGAAGCGCGCTCGAGGGTGCCCAGCTCGTCGCCTCCTCTGCCGTAAGCGCGCCATCGGCAAACCCCGTCGCCGAGCGCCACCGGTCAACGCCGGAAACTTTTGAGCCTTCCCCCACGTTCGCCACTACTCCCTCTCCCTTCTCCCTGGCCTAATCGTCCTCTCCTCCTCTGCAGGCCGCCGCCGACTTCGTTCTTCCACCAACATCGGCGTCGGTCCCCGTCGGTGAACCGACGCGCCTTGGGCCGATTCCCCGCACGTGGAGCGTCGCCCGGACTCCGTGAGCACGTTCCCTGCCTCGCCGGACCGCGCCGCCCTCCCCAGCGAGCCGCCGCCGCCTCCCACTTCACCACCGAGCCTCCTCTCGCCGCCGGCCCGCCCCACTCTCCCTCGGCCTCGGTTGACGCCCCAGGTGAGCTCATGGATGCCCGAGCATGCTTCCATCCCGAGGAATTGGACTTTCATGGCCCGGACCACCGGCGCCCCTCTCCCCTGAGTCGGTCGCCGCCCTACCCACCTTCGCTCGCCGCCCGGCCAAACCCGGCCAACCCTGGCCAATTCACTCCTTCTCGGGATGCGCACCTGGACAAGTGATCCGTTTTGGCCGGCGCCGCCTCGCCTCCGGGTCCCCTCCGCCGCCGGCGAGCCCGCCTCCCTTGCGACCGGAATGAACCCGAACAGAGGACACACTAATGACGCTCAATAACTACTGTCCTAACTGTCTATTGATGCTGTCTTAAGCCAACCAGGTAACGAGGTGTTAATAAGGCTCATTAGAGGCGGACCCACCTGTCGGTTTCAGTAATTACTGGACATCATTTAATTCTCCTCGGACCCACTTATCAGCAGCATACACCCCCTTCTCTTTTCTATTTTTCGGATTTTCCAGTAATTAAAACTTTGAAATGCCATAAGTTTATAACCATAACTCCGAATTCGACGAAACCATCTTCTAAAATTTTCTAAAATCAAGACCTGTCTAATGGTTCAGGTTTGGTTCAATTCCGAGTTCTTTTGAGTTGTCTTATTGTTTTGTTTGGTTCTTACTCAGCGCTCTTCATTTTATGTGGTTTTTCCGGTACTCTCGTCCGAGTAGAGTTCGAAGACGCGAATGAGCCCCCGCCTGAAGCAACACAAGACCCCCAAGCTTTTGATCCAGGCGAGTCAATACTTTGATCATTTTGCACCTACATTTTATGTGAAACTATGTTCGTTTAAACTATGAAAATTGCATGCGTTATTTTATGTGCTAAACGTATGTAAGTCTTAAGGTAGATAACAACCTTATGTCCACCTAATAATATAATACACCACCAGTAACATTTGAACTCCCATGATCATTTGTCACCCTAGATGTACACGCTAGTCATGGAAGTTATACGTTTTATTATTGCCATGCTAAAATTTGTCAAGTCCAGGGTTCTAGTAACCCTGATAATCACTCTTTAATCATGAATACTAGATTTGAGATAGTCATGGGATGTACATGGCTGAACAAGTATGTTGATTTATGTTATGCTTCTCAAAACCCTAAAATCTGCTAAACCTGTTTGGACAGATGGTAAGAGTGGCGGGTGTGGATGTAACACAAGGGATGTGGAACGGACCGTCCAGACGACCTAAGGACTTAATCCTGTGTGGACCCTCCGTGTATAACAGTACAACCACAAGCTGGCATATTGTAGGCTGGGCTAAATAATTTACTGAACCCTCTAGTCATTTCACGGAGAACGTGTGTAGGTGGGTAATAAAAGCCCCACTTGGAATGGGACACCGGATGTAGGTGACGTTGCCTAGGATAGCGTATGTGAAGAGTGGAGTCCGACTGCGCTAACCTATGGTGGACATCCCGCACAACCTATGGACGTAACCCCATAGGAGTGACATGCTAGAGTGTGAAGTATTGTAAAGGCCTCGTGATATTTTCTCGATCTGCATGTCAAAGGAATCATGTAGAACCATCGGGACGATTATCTCTTGTGGGTAAAGATGTACAGTCTCTGCAGAGTACATACACAAACTATTCGAATAGCCGTGCCCATGGTCAAGGGCAGACATGGAAATCTTCCTCGAGTTAGTTCTATTTCAAAATATTTGAAGATTGGGTATAAAAATTTGCTAGGTGGATGTAGCCTAATGTTGGTAATTTGTCCTGGAGGGATGTACTCCAGTGTTGGTATTAGGGTGGAAGTAACCTGTTATGCTAAAAATGTTAAGCCTTGGTGGATGTAACCATAAAGTATGGTGGATGTAACCATAAAATTTGTATATGGAACCTACCCCATCATAAAATTGCACACTTTCAGTATTTAAATCATAAGTTCTTGAAAAATGCTAGGTCATAGAAATTTTAAATTATGGTAATTCCAAATGTCGCTTTATGCAAATAAAAGAACCCGAGCTACCCTTGAATAGCCTTGCATCTATAATTATATGCATTATGTGTGTTGGCTCGCGGAGCACGGTTGATTGTGCTCAATCTCGCTCTTAACCCCCCTTTCAGAAGATGTGAATCAAGAGCACTACGCCTACCATGAGGATCAGGATGTCGAAGGTCATGAAGATGGTGGATATTAGATTAGGCATCGGTAGTTTTGCCTCTCGCCTCAGCCCAGTTGACCAGGCTAGTTTTAGTGGGTGCCTTCGTTATTAGTCAGGTCCCTGGTTAATAGCGTTGGTACTCGGGTTATCCCAGTCGCTTGCCTGTGGTGAGTTGTGCTCCTACGCTATGTACGCTTCCGTTTTCGCTTTTCATGTATTGTAAGACATTTGACCTGACGGCTCTATTGTAACCTTGGCCCGACGTGGTTTATTTGAACTCTGGTATTGTAAGGTATGAATTTATCGTGTATGAAATGATGCAGCGTTGTATCTGTGAGCGTTATCTACTGATCCAGGGAATAATGCAGTGTTATCACAGAGGATTCCAGGTTAGTAAACTTGGGGTCCGACAGAGCGATATCTCATGATAAACCATCTGTTGAATTGTTTCCTGAGATGAACTAAGTCTAGCTTCTAGCAATTCACATTTAGAGTAAGCTTTAGATTGAGCATTTAAAATACTTGATTCTAAACATGAAGAAGAACTAAACTTGAGCTTTCCAATTTCATCATTAGCACATTTTAATTTTTCATCACAAGAGTCATGTGCTAATCTTAATTCATCCAATTTAGCAGTTACATCTCTAAGTTGATCCATGTTTAAAGCATTAAGTGACCTAGCATTCTCTAACTCAGAATGTAAAATTTGACAAGACTCACAACATTCATCATCAGGAATTAAAACTCTAAGTCTTGCAATTTCAGAATTTAGAGATTCAATCAAAGTATCGTATTTCTTAATCTTTTTGTCTTTCTTTTCTAACAAAGTACCAAGTTTAGCAATAGCTTTAGCTAAATCATCATAAGAAGGTTCTACCTCATTGTAGTTGTCACTGTCAAGATCATCATTGTCGGTGGAGCTTTTGCTACTTGCCATTAGACACAACCCAATTAAATCTTTCTTGCCTTTCGGAGTATCATCCTCACTGTCCGTGTCCACATCACTCAAATTAATTTGTTCAAGAGCCGAAAGAACACGATGCACCATCTTGCGATTCATATAGCCTTTTTTTATTTTTCCTTTTTTTTCTTTCTCCATCTCGTCTTCCTTCTCATTCTCTTCCCTTGCAAATCTTGCTAGAAACTTTGGACATTTGGGACGAATATGATTTAGATCACCACACTCATAGCACCTTTGAGGACCAAAATTTCCTCTCTTTCTTGATCTCACATTCTGCAAAGCTCTTGTGAAGCGTGTAGAGAGGAGTGTCAAATCATCTTCTAGGAGTTGCTCTAGCTATTCATCGGTTAGTGAAGACAAAAAAGACAAAGCATAGCTAGTAGAAGAATTATCACCATTAGACTTGCTAGATTGTGAAGCTAAAGCAATTGATTTATTATCATTATTTTTTCTAGCAAAAAACATCTAATTCATGAGTTTTCAATTTAGAATAAAGTACATCTAATGTAAGTGTACTCATGACAGTAGATTCTCTAATGGATGTAACCTTCATCCCCCATATAGACATATCTAATGCTCCAAGTAATTGACGTGCATTTTCAGCATCAGTATAAGTAACATTAATAGCACGTAGGTGACTAAGAATTTTATTAAAGCGAGCAAAGAAATCATCTATTAATTCACCAGGTTTCATCTCAAAATGCATGTAATCCTTTTTGTACATATCTTGACGTACCTCTTTAATAATAGATGAACCCTCATGATAATCACATAGTGCTTTCCATACCTCATATACGGATTTAAGATGCACAACACGATCAACATCACTCCTTCTTAGTCCTTGAATTATCAGATTCCTTGTCTTGCTATTTGCCTCCACTTGTGCTATATTTGTTGCTGACACAGCATCGTTCTCGGGCACTTGATACGGCTTGTAGACCTTCTCCCATATTGCAAAGCCTTGAGTTTGAATATATGCCTCCATCTTCGCTTTCCAATACTGAAAATCAACACTATTGAAAACACAAGGTTTTGTGGAATACCTATCCGTCGACATGTTTTCTAATCACCAGTTAAGATCAATTAGAAAGATAAATCTGCTCTGATATCACTTGTAGGATCGTCGATAGCAATCAGAGGGGGTGAATGATTGCAGCGCACAACAAAAACTTTTTTTTCAAATTTTCTGCCTCTTTTAATTGTTTAATCTGCAAAAACCAGAAATAACCAAAAATAAAAAACATATTTTTTTCTGATCTTACTGTAGCAGAGTACTGTAGCAAACATTGTAGCACACACTGTAGCGGTTACTATAGCGACTAGATAATTAGTTGTAAACGTGCATGTTTTTGCTCAATCTTCCAATCAATTTTTAATTAAAACTAATTCATGTATGTAAGCACCAAAAATACCTAGACATAGATCAATGCATGTAGAATCTATAAGAATCAAAAAAAATAAGAAAAAGGATAATAGATGCGAATTAAAAAACTCACAAACTTTATTCAAAAACCGCGGACGCTATTCATCCATCCATCCATCAGCCTCATATGCATGCGTCCGCCGCAAACTTTTCTTTTTCTGTTTACTCAATCCCTAGAAGCTTGCCAACTCTCGGCCGCCCCTCAACAACAAAATACCCACGTCGTCACGCCTAATACGGAAACGATGTCACAATCCAAATCGATTACAGCCGCCGCTCACGACTCGGGTTGAGTCTGAGTCTCTGCAAAATAATCATCACTTGTTAAGTCTTGCATAATTATATTGCATCTTGTTCCGAGCGACTTATTGAGTTCTTTATGTACTCGTAACTATATCGTTTACTAGTCGGTTGCTAAAGGAGAATCATATCAGACAAAGATATTTGAGGAGAAGTTCTTTGTTAACTTTAACAGAATAGAAAGTTGCTTTCTAATCGATTGCCTGTAGGCATATGGCCACTTCGCTTATCGTTGTTTCTGCTGCTAGTTGTTGTTAGGCCTTTCCAACTATAAACTATAAACTTAGCCATAAGATTGCAACTCTGATAAGTTTTTCTTAGTTAATCATGATTATGGTTGATATTTCATCTATATTTTCGTAATATGCACTAATATAATCATGGATTAGTATAAAATATACAGAAAGATCTAGATTTACATACTCGAATCTTAACAGCGTCGCTGTAAAGAAAATCGTGGCTTCTCCTGTTGCAAGGAGTCACTGTCACGTCAATTAAGTGGAAGAACATGCTTTCCTCTGTAAATGCTGCTACATTGGACAGTTTTGTAATACAGGTGTACATCAAATCTGAGCCAATGGCCACATTCAACTGAATAAATATGGGCCCACGGTAAGCAATTCAAAATAACAAAAAGAAAAGCTACAATGGAAAACAGTGTCAATCTTCCTTGTAGGGTCGATCAAGAACCGCATTGTAGCATGTCGGGTTGCATGGATATTCACAGTCAATTTCCTTCACCTCTCTCCGATCAAAGAACCAGTCTCCCACCGCTTCAGCAATAATGGTCTGTTCACCAGAATTGAAATTGAAATTTAAATATTATGCCAGTGATCGCAAAAGTGAACAAACAAGATCGCGAAGGATATTATTTCTTCTTTGGAAACAAGATATGAATAAACTGTAAACATATCATTTAAAGATATTGGTAGACAGGCAAAACTTGTCCAATGTCACATCATTTTTCTTTTGTCAAATATGCTCTGAGATCAGCATGCTATGATACTCATGTAGTTCACTGACGCAGAACCAGTGATGTTATTACAGTAAAGCCATATCATCAGGTTCCAAAACAATGGCATTTGTAAATATCAAATTCTCCAAAGTTTAGGATCATATTTGGAATGCTAGTTACTACAAGCCAATCAGTATTTATGAAACGAACTATAGCATCCCGTTGCACTATCACTGCTGTACAGACAAGAGGTGGGGTGGGGGGGGGGGTACCTTGTTATTGATTCTAGAAGCAGATGGAGAGTGCCAAGTCAAGGGGTTCATGGACTGACAGTGTATAAAGCAGGAGTCAATGAACATACCCCAATCCCTTCTCTTCTTGAATTCACTTACAGCATCAAGCAACTCTTTCCTGAAACCTGCAAATTTTATACTTGTTAAGTTAGTAACTTGCAGATGTGACGGTGGAAGCGAGATAAGTTAACCAGAAGAGGGCATGAGCACATCTCACTAGTTTATTCTATTACAACCTTGGAGGATTTCAAGCTGTTTTGAATCACATTTAGTAATATCCAATCTGCAATTTTGCCACAAACGTTGAGGGTCAGACCCTTCTGGAGACAAGACATGTTCTACCTGGAAAAAAAAGAATGCAACAGTGTATCATCTTTATATTGATGTTGTAACAGATCATTGAAAAGTTTCAACAGATATGGATAATGGTACCTGCCAAACGTCATATGCTGGATTGAGGATAAACATCGGGGTGGTGATGCCTTTTGCAACTTCCCGTGGAAAAAAGCACTGACAAGCACAGTGAAGGAGCACTTCTTAGCATGCAGCAACTTGAATAGTAATGACTAAAGATGCCGATGATACTCATACGATAAATTGTAACATGAAAACGAACTAACGGATAACCTGCCCTGGCTCCATATCTGAACTGCAATGAGAAAACCTTTTCCGCAGGTCCTGCAACAAATCATTCAGAGAACACATGAATCTTGCAAATAAGAATAATACAAAAAGGTCCATTGAGGGGAGCACTCGTGTGTGTGCACACAGAGAAAGAGAGGGAGAGAGAGAGAGAGACCTGTAGACGAGCAACATCATTATAGAAGCCCCGCATATACCTTCTCCCAGAAATGTCTTCTCTGTAATGAACAAAAGGAAAGGACCAGTCAAATAAAAGCTTTAAAGGGCTGGCAGTGCTTGTGGTTTGCTTATGGGTGATTCCTCAAAAGAACTAATAAGTTAGGCTGTGCATATATGTTAACATCCAAAGTGAAAGTGTGAATTATAGGTTATTGGACATCTAGTTAGAAGGTCACAAATGATACACATGCATAGCAAACTGATTGATCCACAGCCGTTTCATCTCAGGTGAACAGATGCCCATCTCTTTTTGCCAGTTTTAACGTCCCAGTGGTTTAAATTATAAACATTTTAAATAGTCAAAACTAACATTGAATAAAACCATGTCAATACCAAGCCTTGATAAGTTAATATCAAGTTGAGATTTCCAAATGTTCCACTTGACAATTGAGTATTACCACATGCTTATACTAAACTGCAGCAGATATCTGTATGAAGAAATGATGCGTGTCTCACATGCAGAACATTCAAATAGGGAAAGAGGGGGATAGTGACATATAGCGACAGTTACAATCAAAACAAGCACATACACGTCAAGAAAAAAACCACCATCCGCTAGACACTTAACAGTAGATGCCTTTGGTAGAAGTGCACGAAAGTCATCACAGTGAATGTAAGTGGATAGACCACCAGCCGAGCACCCGGTAAGAAAAGCCTGCAAGTTCAGCAAATAAACAGCATTGAAACAACACAACAATATTTGAATTACTTCGTCAAACACACCAAAGAGCCATCTAATACAGCTGTGGATTACATCCTTTTGTGAACTTGCTAGTACGGTTCTGACTAATGACAACACAGATACAAAACGCACACACAAAAAGGAGATTAAATACTTCACCAAAAACTATAGTGAGATTGCATTATTGACGCCACCTTGGCCCAAATATGTTTTTTGGCTTGAGCATAAATGGTCCAGGAACATTTCATACTGCATTTTTTTTTTGCAGAGACATATCGTGGTGAACAGGTGAATGAACATAAATAATTGACTGGACTGCACAGAGTGAAGATCACATTCATACTGAACGAATATCTCAATGTAAGAATATGACATAAACTATCACTGTGTACAAAAATGCATATTCTATAGCTCGGCTAGGGATTTTAAACACAAATACAAAGATATCCATCATGACAAAATTACCTTTAATGCATTTACAGAAAAGTGGTATCAATAAATAAAGATAAGAACCACATAAATTTCATGCTATCTAGTGCTTGCTTATTGTAAAGTCATTATTCTATTTCTTCCCTTTGGGGGCGGGGGGGGGAGTCAGTTGATAATGTGCTTCTGTTGAGCAGTCAGACTGATCTGTTAATATGACAAATTGACAACAATAATAAAACTTGGAACTCATGCACTGTTCAAATTCAAACATTGCTTCTAGCTAAGCCGGAATATCAATAATCAACTCCAATTATGTTGGAAGGGTAACCTGTTTAGCACAGGATAGACCCTTCAATAGAAGTTCACCCATAACTGCTTCCCAAATGCGCTGGCCTCTGAAGAAGAAACTATTGCCATCCTGCATATAATCATAGAGTACTACTCAGAATATCTGTTATGCAATTAAACTGTATGAAATAGGGATTGAGAAGCAAATTACAGAATGTTCAGCAAACCTGCAATTCATCTTCAACATTTCCAGAAAATGACGCACCATCACAATACCTTACCTTCACTTTGTTCCAATTGTAAAAATCTGCAGGTTTAATTGAAAAATGAAGGTGTCGAAAGTGTAGTGGTTCTATAACATCATTATACAATGTGTATCAAATTATCTTCCATTTAATAACTGAAGAAAAAGCGCCACAAATCCAAACAGAACTGCACGATGTTTGCAATGTGCAGTCCAGTCCAGAAGTTACTTACAGTAAATTGGGGACAATCCTCAGATAGGATATTGTACCAGACTGATCAAAAGACATAAATCAATCAATAACTAGATTGTGGGGGAGATAGCCCATGTGGACTGTTCATTTATACATTGAACTGCAGAACATTGGAACAAGTCACTCTCTTTTCATTTGAAACTAGCTATGCAAGCTTGTGGTTATCATCTATGTGATGGTAAACCTGTGTAGATTATCTAAGGTGGAAAGTGCCTGCTAAGAATGTTTAAAGAATTGAACACAGATAAAACAGAGTTAACAATGCATTCTGCATTCAGTTTTAGTAGGTACTGTAGGTCAAGTAATTTATCCACTGGAACTGGAAGCTATAGTATTTCAGTAGATAGGGAGGAGCAGATGGATTGTGCAAAGAAGGGACAAGGGATATAGACAAGACAGGCCTAGCATACCTGGATTCTGAAACTCGTCATCGCTCAGGATGCCGACGAATGCAACCCGCCTTACCATGTAGGCAGAGGAACCTAGATTTGTTTTCTTACGTTGAGCACACGATGCTAGATTCCTGCACCAGCTTCCACCCTGGAGCTCGCAGCACGAGCATCAAGCACACACATGGTTTAGCTATAGCTCCCTCCGTTGAGGCGCAAGAGCATCATCATCAGGTAGGTTCCGCGTAGACACGATACCACTAGGCGATTTGTGTTTATTTGATTACCTCTAGGTGGATGAGCCATTTGTCGGATCCCTCCCCAAACCCTGGCAGCCAGTGGTATCCAGGCGGGGTCCCATCCAAGCAAACAGCACCCTTGTCCTTGGCGCCGTCGACGAGGGTGAGCTCGACGAGGGTGGGGAGGCGGTGGCCGTAGGATGGGGAAGGGGAAGAGTTTGTTGAAGTGGAAGGGAAGGCGTAGCGGGAGAGGGTGAGGAAGAGGGCGGCGGCGAGGAGCGCGACGGCGAATGCGGCGGCGCGGCGGCGCCACCATGGGCGCTGGTGGTGGGCGGCCGGCACGGAGGAGGAGAGAAGCGGCATGGGCGATGGGTTGGTGGATCTGACCGCATCGGCGAGGGCGAAGCGAAGACTTACAACAGCAAGCAAGGGCAAGAGGGGAGGCGCGCGCGAGTCTTACAATAATATAATTGAATTAGTTGTGGGTTTTGATTTTGGATTGGCCGGGCGTGCTTGCTTCTCTCTGTTATTATTTGGTGGGCCCCACCTGTAAGCCGGCGTTGCAAGGATGCCCCATCCATCACGTCACGCTGCGTCTCTCTTGGAGCATATGCGCCTACGCTGCATTTCGACATTTTTACTGTTTTAGCTCTGCGACCCCTTTTTTTTCTCTAGGAATGGTCCCACTGACGTTTTTTACGTAACTAGACCTCTCTCAACCACGGAACCACCCGTGGACGACACCTGGCAGTTTCCACGATCGAGAGGCGTGGATCAGCGATCGAACGGTGTGGCTTTTGGGCTCCCGGCCAACTTGCGTGAGACGGTGGGGCCCATGTATATCCGCGATCCAGAAGCGTAGGGTTTCAAAGATCCCGTAGTGGGTGGTGCAGAAATGGCCTTTAGGGCTGTGGTCCCCAGGCGCGGCAAAGGCCCGGGATCTTCACCACACGGCTTATTCGCAATGTTGCGCGCACTTTTGCCCCCCCCCCCAAGTCTGCTGCATTTGCCGTCACGTGTCAGCTTGTCATCCTCGCATGTACCTGGCCCTGTTTGTGCACTGCCCTTCGTTGGCAATAAAATGGCTCATGCGCATATGAAGCTGCCATTGCAAAATATTTGCTTGGTTCAGACAAAGGAACTCCAGCAAACCAAACGAGAGAGGAAGAGAGATCTACGCTACTTCGTTTGGAGTTTGAAGGTGGTGTAGTTACGAAAGTTGTAGATCAGCCTACGAGCATCAAGAATAGGTAAATTTTGTGCACTTGCAGTACATTTGTAGTAATACAATTAGCATGTAATTAACTGCGCGGTAGGTTGTTAGTGCGGAATAGTATCATTAAAAGAAGGGTCGAGTAGTTGTAGCTTCATTCATGATGTTCTATAAGATCGTGTTATTCGGGTTGTTCGAAGATTATTAGTGATATAGTGTGTCATTTGATTGGGGGGCACATGACCTTGTCATGATATGGTCAGCAGCATGCGTATGTGAATGTAAATTTATTTAGGTAGTTAATAAGGTTGTTTCTTTAGAAGTAGCAGACGTAATTGATGCTAGAGTATGGATAGTTTCGACAAATGTAGTTTGTGAAAGTACTATTTCACCTTAATAAGCGAGAGCACATAAATATCAAATATTTGTAGCATTTAATGCTTAGTGCATGTGTAAGCAAAGCGAACTATGAGTTGCATCATGTCCGAAAAGCAGTTGAACCGTAGGATTAAATATTACGGTATTTTAGTAAATAGTCGGTAAACTAAAGTAATTCAGTAAAATAATTATATGCATGATACGTGTTCTGTATTAATTGTGTTTCGTACGCGCTAGTTTTAGGTACGCCATGTCAGACAGTCAAGATCTGTTTGTGTTCTATGGGGATCGCCTTGTACACAACAGACCGTATGAGGCAGACCTATCTAGTTGTGACTGGACCATGATCTGGTCGTCGGGTCTGAAAGACATGGGCCTATCGGAGGTACGGAGGTGTGTGCGCTACGCGTTTGATCACGTTGTTGCAAGGAAGAAGCTACGCATTGAGGCGGTGTATGCCTCGACGCTGGGTGCTGCAGGGGCACCTTTTGGCAACTTGTGAAGGTGACAAGTTGTCGAGATCCGGATATGAAAATCCAAACTCTCCTGTGTATTTTGCACTAGTCCAAGATCACACTAGTGCACACAGTATAAATAAAGATGAAATATCGAACATACCACGATTCACTAAGAAAAGACTCAAATATCATTAATAATTATCAGAGTACGACCATATGGCTAAGCTTACAATTAATAGCTTAAAGGCTTAAAGAAACTAGCAGCGAAAAAACAGAAATGAGCGTAGTAGCCATTCGGCATGCCCACAGGCATTTACTAGGGAGCGAAATCCTAGTCCGTGAAGTCGTCGACGTATCCTCCTTCTAGTACCACCCGCTGATCTGGTCCTTCTTCCTCAACTGAGCAAATATGGATGAAGCCGTGAGTACATAGGGTACTCAGCAAATCGTTTGTAACAAATAATGCAATATGGTATAAAAGGCTTACTAAAGGATGGCTGAAAGGTTAATTTTGCAGAAAACACAATTTAAAGTAAATACAGTTGATAGATTGAAAAGAGAACTTTGAAAATGCTAATAAGTAATTAATCAAGGAATTGAGGCAAACCCCAAGTAAACTGGCCATTCACTCCAATGAATCACCCATGAACCAAGATTCACCTAATGAACCACCAGTGAACTAACCATTCACTTCTCAACTTAACCCAATTAGGTTTTTATGAAAACTCTACCCCTCGTGTGAAATCACCGAGCATTATCCATGACTGAGGATACAACTATTCGAATAGTTTTACACTCTGCAGAGGTTGCACAACTGTACCCACACGATGTGATAATCTTCACGTTAAAGAAAATCACAACAAGACTTTTACAATGCTCCATCTCAACCTGATCCCGCTCGCTAAGGTTTCACCATCGAGTAGGCCACTACCTAGTCGATAATTACCTCCCCTTGCGCCATAACAACATCAGTAGCGACACCAAAGTTGAGACTTCATAAATTATTATGCCAGGTCTATCCCATACTAAACATGTGGTTTGTGCGGTAAGGCTTAGATCAATGGCGCACAAAGTTAAGTCCTTAGATTTACCCAAGTGAAGCATCCACATCCCAATGTGCAAATTGCACCCTCTTTACTACACGATCATTCGCCCGAATGAAAACCATTTTTGTATAACCAACACCAATGACACTCCAATGTTATGGCACACAAATTTTATCACTGTGGTTACCATCACGTTCCAATATATCATTAAGTCAAAATTAATTAATTGATCACATGTGATGACAAACCCAACATTACTATAAGCATGGCTAAGCAATTTAGACGTCAACCCATGTGACAACTAGTATTGCATCACTAAATAATTACCAATCCTATGGTGACAATGGAATCATAGTATTCAAATTATCAAGGATGAATTAATCAACTTGGACAATAGCTACCAATACAAGGTTTGTATAAAAATAGCAATGCATGATAATTTAAAACAAATTAATACATAATAGATTTGAAAATTGGGTTCAACATGATCAAAGGACATGACTTGCCTTGGCCTTGCTCAGTTGACGGCTCTTGATCCTCGAATCCGGCTTCAACTCCTTCGAAAGCGTGATCTAACGAGAGAGAAAGCGAAATAAAATACAAAATAAATTCAAACAAAATTCAAATAAACTCCAAAAACTTCAAAACTATAACTAAAATATAGATCTTAATTTTAGATGAATTTAGGAAAAAGAATCGGGTCAATCGGAATTCGAACAAAGGAGAACGGGCTCTCAGAAAATCTAATCTAATGAAAAAGGCAAAAAATCAAAAAAGGTAATGTGCTATAGACTCGGCTCATGAAAAAGCAAGTCTGCAGTGAACTCGGCTCATGGAATAGTGACTGGCCGACTGGACGTGCTGACGTGGCGGCTGACTGGGTGGACACGTGGCGGACATGTGGCGGGTAGAGCTAACTTGGATGGCTTGCGTGGCTGCTGACTTGGCCGGCTCACGAGTCCGTGGCTAACATGTAGGCCCTGCATGTTAGAGGCTCGGTTCACGTGGACCTGGTGCACGGGAAGATGAACCGATGCAGTGCGTGGGTGCGGGTTGGCATCACGCCTGAAGTCTGCAGGCGTGGGAACCGAGGGGGCGTGCGGCGACTGAGGCGACGGCGGCCCGTGCAGGGAAACTGAGTGGCAAAGATGAACTTCAGCGGTGCGGGTTATCGACGACTGACTGGCAGTGAGCTCGGGCGGTGGGGTGAGAACGAACGACGGTGGTGACTGCACTCACCGGCGGCGGACGGCGGTGAAGACAAACTTCGACAGCGAGCTCCTGGGCGGTCTCAGCAAGAACAACGAGGCGAGCAGCTAGCGGCGGCGAGGGTAGCGGCTGTGGGACGGTGGAGGACCACAGGATCGACCCCCTTTTATACCTGGACGCCGAGGATGGCCGACTCGAGCAGGGCGGAGACGACGGCGGCGTTCGGCTCGACCACGGAAACCAAGGCCGCGGCATAGACAGAGATCAGCTTGGAGACGACAATGCGCAAGGCGACACACAGACGGCCAAGATGCGGGGCGCATGCAAGAATCAGATGGCTGAGGCAGAAGGCGGAGCGAGCGGCTCGAATGTGAGCGGTGGGCGTGGATGGCCGACGCGTGGCGCGCGGGTAGGCCGGGCCGGTGAGTGGAGTGGGCCGGAGAGAGAGGTGGGGTGAGCTTTGGCCCACTAGGCCTTTTATATATTTTTTAGGAATTTTCTTTTTCCAGAAATTCATATAAATACTTTTGAGCTCTAGAAAATAGCAAATAAATCCAGAAAAATCCAAAAAATTCCATAAAATTCCTTGAGACTCAAGGAACCCAAATAAAATACTTTTGATAATTCTTAATATTTAATTTAGTCATATTAATTCTTTTTATTTAATGAAAATTTCAATTAAGATTTAATTAATTCCAGAAAAATCCAAATGGTGAATTTTATTTTAAAAACTTCAAAAAGGCTATGAAAATCAAGATGTTACACAAGTGATGCCTCGTGGGCCAATTACATGGAGGTTATGTGCAACCCAGCCCCTACAATATACGCTAGGCTGATTGTGTATGCTCAGTTTGTGGAGAGGATGGAATCATCCAGCACGGGTGGTTCTGGTGGAGCTCCTATTGATGAAGTGCCTGGATTGGGCTCTGACGCTGATGTAGATGTTGGGGTTGGAGTAGAAGCCGACGAGCAAGCCAGCGATGGAGACCTGTGGAGGTGTGCCACGGGTTTTGAGCTGAACAAAGGCGTGGGGAGATGGTGGGCAGCCTGTATTGATTGCCATGAGTACATTGCCGACCAGGTGGGAGAAGAGAAAAGTGAGGATGAGGAGGATGTGCCGACAGATAGCTCCGAAGGTGAGGAAGATGGTGATGGTCCTACGAGGGATGTGGTTGGTGGTATTGTCACCACCAATGGTGGTTATGTGTTGCCTAGACTGGATGACATCACAGTGGCATCTCTAGTTCTGCCACAGCCAGAGGAGGCACAGTGGGGATTCAATGAAGACATCCTTATGTTAGGGTAGCGCTTCCCTAATAAGAGCACTGTCCAGCAGGCCATTACCAGATACATCTCAGCATCAACCGCACATATTGTGCGCGAAGGTCGAAACCGGACATGTACATTGTCAAGTGTGTGGATGAATCTTGCTCTGGCAAGGTCCATGCGCAGCGATCGAGGGGTGCGACCACGGACTAGGGATAACGGTGATGACAGATCACACATGCATGCTTGTTGAGCCACTTCATAGGCACCGTAACGTGACGTCGTCGTATGTTGCGAGCCTAATAAGCCACTTCATCATGGCAGATGTTTCTGTTTCACCGAAGGTCCTATTGGCAGATGTTGCCAATACAGTCGAGTTCCAAGTTAGCTACCACAAGGCATGGTGGGTGAAAAGGAAGGTCTTGGAGCATATGTACGGCACATACGAGGAGGCCTATGACCTAGTGCCAAAAATGCTCCATCAAATTGTAGAAGCCAATCCTGGCACATACATTAACAAGTAGGAGCGGGCAATTATGCTAAGGGGCCTAATTGCTTTGTTCTTGACAGAGTCTTCTGGGCCTTCCACTAGACCATCGAAGGATTCAAGCACTATCATGCCGTACTGATGATGGATGACACCTTCCTCTACGACAAGTACAAGGTTATGATCCTCACCGCAGTTGCAACCGATGCGAATGACCAGTTACTCCCTGTGGCCTATGCACTTGTACAGAATGAGAACACAGATAGCTGGTTGTGGTTCCTAGCTAATGTGAAGCAAGCGGTAGTTAGGGTCGAAGTCCTCCCTCCTTTCCAGGGAAAGATCTTCCTTAGGTGACCCTATTCCGATTGGGCCCTGTGCTTTTGCCATGGTATGTTATTGTAGATAGAGAAGGTTTTTCTTCTTACGGTTGGAAGGATCGAGTGCTTCTACTTTCAGGGGTGGGGCACTCATTTTATAGCCTGCATGGCAGCTTTGCATAATAATAAGACCAAACAGGCAGTTTTCTGTAGTGACAAGACCAAACGAGGTAGCTTTTCGCAGTGACAAGTCCAAACATGCTAGCTTTCCATAGTGACAAGACCAAATGTGCTAGCTTTCCGCAGTGATAATACCAAACGAGCCAGCTTTCTGCAATGACAAGACCAAACGAGCCAACTTTCCACAGTGATAAGACCAAACGAAATAGTTTTCCGTAGCGATAAGACCAAACGAGCCAGCTTTCCGCAGTGACAAGGCCAAACATATCAGCTTTCCTGTCAGTGTTCAAAGCTACCCATTATCTACAGTCACTCGTATTGATCATTATCTGTCTTCCATTATAGATACAAAAAGACCATTTTGCACTCACACTTGAGGCTACAAAAGGGAGCCATTCCTCAGCCACTCCCCCTGCATTGTTCTGCTTCACCTCCTGAAGTATTTCTTCCCATTCTCTCTATCTTGCTTTGCTTATCCCTCCTCCGGGCTTCGAGATGAGTCAATTGAGCACCTCTTCATTGGCACCTGTGGTGATTTGCTCGAAGTGCAACACACTTGTGAGATGTAAAACCTCATAGACGGCCGTGAATCCTAGACGGCACTACTACAAGTGCCTTTTTCACTCAGTGAGTATCTTGTTACGGGTTGGTTCCAATCATTCAGCAGATGTGTAGGACCCAGATTTTAACATCCGACATCCTCTATGATTCCACCGCGCTATTTCCTGGATCAGTAGGTAGTGCTCACATATTACAGTTCTGAATATCAAAGTACATATCATGCGGAAGCGTAAATATAATAGTAGACTTACTCATGGGCTGATTAGGCCGAAATCGATAAAATGCAACAGTGGAACGAAGCACACAGGTGGGGCCCTCAGGACATACCCACAGGCAATCGACTGGGGGTTCGCGATCTAGCCCTTGACATATTCATCTTCTTCGCCATCATGACCAAGAATATTACTGAAGTGTAGTGATCTGGCTTCTGATTCTGGATTTGTTGTGAGAGCGAAGGTGAGCACAAACCACCATGCTCCGCGAGCCAATACACAGGATGCAAATAAATAATATGCAATGCTTATCAAAGGAGAGGCTCGGGTTATTTTATTTGCCATAAATTGCTTTTGGTATTATTATTATCATTTAATCACAGTATTATTATTATTGCTGCCTAAAACTCCACACAGCGATTGTCATCATTTACTTAACCCACCGAAGATACACTTTCTTTATTAATTGTTGTCTAAAACTCCAAACAACGAGTGTCATAATTTACTTAACCCACCAAACATACACTTTCTATATTGAGTGTTGTCTAAAACTCCAAACAACGAGTGTCATCATTTACTGAATCCACCGAACATACACTTTCTATATTGAGTGCTGTCTAAAACTCCAAACATCGAGTATCATCATTTATAGAATCCACCGAACATACTCTTTCTATATTGATTGCTATCTAAGACTCCAATAGCGAGTGACATCATTTAATTAATCCATCGATCAAACAATTCCCCTTGCATTGTCTAAAATTTATATTAATCAAATCGGGGTTACCAACTCTCATATGAATTCAACTTTTTACCACCAATTCATAGATCCAATCTCACATTCATTAGTTGCCAATTTGATCAATTCCCCAGTCTAATGAAAATTCAGTATTCTTTATTTTAGATCCACCAATACCTTTTGTGTTCTAAATTCCTAACAATCCAATCTTGTGGTTGTTATTCATCAACTCTTCACTTCTGAACTCTAACAATTATCCAACATAATTATTTTTAAATCCACTGATATCATTTATATCAGGACTTCCTAACAATTCAATCCTCTCTGTTCACTAATGCCCGGACTAGACCATGGCAAGCATTCGCATACGAGAAAACGGGAGTCTCGGTCACTGACGATGTTCTGAGGGACGCACCAATACTTCACCACATTCTTTATGAACAATCTCACGCCAGCACGTAGCTGTGCTTTCAGCAAGGATTTCACCATTGGGAGCCGGTGCCTTTCAAAGCACTTTCACATGTGAACCGAAGCCGATGTCTTCCTAAATCCTATCAACAGGAAAGGAAAATATTTAGTGTTTCAGATAACACAATAGACACTAATTGAGAGGGTGAAAAAATGACAGATTGGCATGCTAAGCCAACAGTGGAGAGCTCAAATTTTTGTGGAATTGCAGTTTTGGATGTTAGCCTTGCAACTCAACCACGACTTATCAGGACAGGATCCATCTGGTGCAACAACATTTCATATCTATGGAGAAGAACCATAGTTAAAATAGTGAGAAAGTTAACCCAGAGAAGTGGATAAGGAAAAATATAGATTGACAATTACCTGCCAAGAATCATATCCAGAGTTCATAATAAATGTGGGGATGTTGATGCTCTTAATAAGCTCAATAGGAAAGAAGCATTGGGAAGAGCAACATTATGCCAAAATTGAACTTACCAACATACTAAGGTGACAAACATTAGTATGGAAAGCAGATCGAATTAGAGAATGGAAAACTACCTCTGTTGGTTCCTTCTTTGCAAGACGGTCCTTGGGCAAAACATTTGTAACATTCTAGAAGAAATCCAGCAAAAAAGAGGTGGGTTCTTTTGGGCTGAGACTTATGGCTTATGACTGTGGTTTTTGAATTATGACCTATTCGTGAGAGGCAGTACGCAAAAGGAAATAGTCGCATGCGATTTTGGTTGATACAGTTGAACTTGGTATAGTATGTACTACAATTTAACTATAGACCCTGTCTTAAAAAACGCATCATTTAATGATGAGTTACTGTAGAAATGAAAGCTAAAGCCTAATTATAAGCCCAAAAGAACTGAGCCAAAATCAACGAGCATTTAGTAATTAGTACAAATATTCAAATATGCTTCAAACATTTGGCGGCATCTATGCGGAATTAATCATTGATGGTTTCTTCAATGATCCGTCGTCCACTACAGGTTATTGTGGAAAGATCCGCACATATAGAGTCTAAAGTAGAGTTGCAGGTTTTCAACATAATGAATTGATTTGGGCTATGCTTGATCGAGGAGATTTTGAGAGAAAAAATCAATGTCATTTGTGGGGACAACTGAATTTAGTATTTCATTCCCCGTTTGGATATATTGCAATTTGGATCGCTTGCGCGACCATCATAGAGGAGTTTATTGCATTCTTTTTGCTACAGGAGGAATTTAGTCCAATGTGAAGATTGTTGTATTTTGTGATCCGAACATGGTCGGGTCCGACCACTTCTAGTTGGGTCTGATCTCTGCTGTTCTTTTCGACTGCTTGAAGAGTCTGATTATTATTCGCTCAAAGCAATGAGAAGTGATTGGAGATTATGATTAGGATCTTCTTTGTGTCCAGATGGACTCTGCACTAACTAAAGTCAGACGTGGTTATTTGAGGTGCTTTTGACTACAACTCTTCAGCATTATCTTCTGAGTCTCTCCAAGTGGGGTACTATTCTCGTCTCCGAGAAGGTTACTATTCTAGTTTCTAAGTAGATCTATGTTTCATTGCCGACTAGGACTCTGTTGCTTTTTTCATTTGGGATTCTTGTTCGTAAGACTATTTATATCCTCTGTAAACTGCCTGGTAGAGGCATGGAATCACATATACGCCAAGAGCATTTCTATAACTTTTTCTCATATAATGATTCTGTCGATTCTGCGTTTGTGGTTTTTCCTTCAAGAGTTTTTCACGTTAAATCCGTGTCTCCCATTCTTTTGATCGTCTACTTTCATAGTGAATTTTATAACAAGTGATATCAGAGCTCCAAGTACAAGATCAAAGCCACTGCCCCAGGAGGAGAGACTCCTAGGGCGGCCATCGCATGGACAAGGCGGCCCTACGCACCACCAAGGAGCAACATCGAGGACTCACCTCGATTTCATTTCACAACTCGACTCCATATCGAGCATCAACCTATGCTCTACCATGGCAACTGTTCCAGTGCCAAGTTTGCCAGTACTATTACCCACACCACTCGATGCCATGCCCTAGCGTCGTACTGCGCCATCTCTGTCAACAATCTCCCATTTAGTCGATCATCATTTTCATCAAGAAGCAGTGCCATCAGCTTTGCATGTTTCTATTGGACGTGGAGTTCATTTCAATTTAGGCCATTGTGCATATTATTGGTGGCATTCATGCGGGATTAATTATTAGCGATTTCTTCTATGATCTACCATCTACTATAGGTTACTATGATAAGATCTGCTCATATAGAATCTAAGGTGGAGTTGCAGATTTTTAACATAATGAATTAATTTGGGCTACACTTGATTGAGAACATTTTGAGAAATAAAATCAATGTCAGTTATGGGGATAATTGAATTTAGTATTTCGTTCACTGTTTACATATATTGCAATTTGAATCACTTGCATGACCATCATGGAGGAGTTTGTTGCATTCTTTTCGCTGCAGGAGGAATTTGGCTCAAGGTGGAGATTATTGTATTTTGTGATCCAAATCTGGTCCGGTCCGACCACTGTTGGTCTTTCTGATCGCTTGAAGAGCTTGATCAGTATTCGCTCAAAGCAATGAGAATTAGTTGGAGGTTATGATTGGGATTATCTTTTGCCTAGATGGACTCTGCACCGACTGAAGTTAGATATGGCTACTTGAGGTACTTTCAACTACAACTCTTCAATGTTATCTTCTGAGACTCTTCAAGTGGGTGTTGTTTCTGTCTCTAAGAAGGTTACTGTTCTAGTTTTTGAGTAGGCCTCTTTTTCGTTGTTGATTAGGACTATGTTGCTTTCCTCATCCAGGACTCTTGTTCCTAAGACTATTTATATCATTTGTAAGCTGCTTGGTAGAGGTGTGGAATCACATATAGTGTAGGACCAATATGGCAACAAAGAGGGGGTGAATGGTGTCTTCAAATTTTTCCCTAAGTATTAGCCGGTCCTTCACTCCGATCACTACAGAGCTATGAAAATTAGGATAGAAAGCCAACACCAAAGCTGGCAAATCAAAAAAACAAAATCCCGAGAACTTTAGGGCTTAGGCGGTCAGACAACAGTAACACGCTGGTCCAACCAACCTCAGGCGGTTGGACTAGAAGGGGTGCGGTCTGACCGGCCTCCCCTATTCTAGAACTGAAAAATCTAGCTCGAGCCGATGCGACTTTGGTGCAACTCTAAGAATACAAGTCCAAATGAAATGAAATTTTGTACACGTATTGCTTAGGATCTCAAGAATCTATTCCATCTAAGAATCGCAATAATCCATGTTAAAATTCAGACCTTTCTTAAGAACAAGTAAGGTTGCACCAAAATCGTATAAAAACCAAAAATAAGGAATATAACTTGCTCGTGGGTAGAGAATAACTAAGATAGTTCTAAATGTATTCTCACATGTCACAATAAGCAAGAACTCCCAATGATTTGAGGCAAACACACATGGATCAAGAAAACTCATGAGAAGGTCAAATCCAAACAAAATCGGGCAACTTTAAGAACTTATCAAACTTGATGCCTAGATGAATGGGATTGATTTCCATGATATATCTCTATCATTTACTCGTCTTTGGCATACAACATGATCAAGAGAGGGAGAGAGAAGATCAAAACTAACCAAATCAAGAGCAAATCAACCAAAATAAGAGGGATCTATGAGAGATGAATAAAGTTGATATATTGTTATTTGAGAATGAAGGTTTTATAGCCACTTCACTTGAAGGACAAGAGAGCATATTATAGCATTCAAACTGCTTAAACCCTAACCCTAGAACACTTGACTTTAATGAGTAAAGCTAGAATGGTTAGATAGTTAACTAGCAAGTCTCCATCCAACCTGTTAAATAGACAAGCCAACTAGCCCTATCTAACCTTAATGAATATTATTCACTTATCATAAATAGGGAAAACCCATTAACTCCATATAACACGGGTTTTAGTTACACACTACACTTAATGCACACTTTTCAAGACATACAAGCCCGAATCCGCTATGTCGTTAGCCTTTAATCTAACTTGATCTTCTCAACTTCTTCTTGACCTAAACAGCTTTACCAAGCACCACGATTTTGATCTAATGTAGTTTTTGGTAGTTTGGTCAACTTGCCAAAATACCTTTCTTAACCTGGTCTTTATCTTTTCTTGCAAGCAATCGACATACTTGTCATGTGTAGGTGCACCATTGGCTTACCATGGATTGGCAAGTATATGTCTTTCCAGTTCTACTAGATCATACCTCACTTGGAGCAACTAAGTCATATGGTGTGACCTATCGCTTGAACTTTCTTTTAATATTTCCCGCCTTTCCCATGCCATGCTTGAACTCAGCCATCTCACCTGATATTCTTGATCATTTTGGGTTTCGACTCCTCCATGAGCATAGCCTTAATCATCACCGTTGACTATGGTTAGCTCTAAGTCTCCCTACACATCCAAATACAAAGAAATTATTTCGGGCATAAGTTCTTCACAACTTGATCTACATTAGCTGAAATATGCATCATACAAAATATATACACTGACATAGGTCAAACTAAATCAACCCATGACCAAAATTCCCAAAAACCAATTTTTGGCCGAAGCAAACCAGCTCTGTCGTCAGACCGCTGCCTCCAGCTAGTCTGACCGTTGGTGTTGGCTGGTCTGATCTCTGGAGGTGGCCAGCTGTAATCAATCCAAAAAAACTGCAGATTTACAAAATCCAAAATTTCACTCTAAAATAACAATGATTCATCACAACTAAACCTGAATCTTCTCACTTGGTCCTTCATGTAGCCAAGAGTGTTTCTGTAACTTCTCCTCATATAGTGATTTCACCAATTATGTATTTGGAGTTTTCCCTCTAGATTTTTACATTAAATCTGTGCCTCTTATTATTTTGATTGTCTATTTTCATTGTGCCTTCTATAACACTTCAAATATTACATGAACAGGAAGGCATGGCAATGCACAAGAGAACCACATGAACAATCGGAATAGCGGTTTTCCAAATATTTTCCTAGTCGCTACGCTTTGGAAAAGTACAAACGGAATAGAAGATGACAAAAAAACACTGATTATGAAATAAGGCATGTCACACAGCTAACCTGGAGGTGAACAACTCCATTGAACAAAGACACACATGGACCTTTCTCCAGATATGTCACTTCTGCCAGAGAACTGGTACTTTAGTACAGGTACGTAGAGTGCTAGTGGGCTATTTAACTGAGTGTTTATTTTTTCAGAGTCTTACTCGCCAAGAAAAAACCCAGCATCAGAAAGGCATTTAGCTGAAACCTCCTGAGGAAATCGTGCACGGAAATCATTTCAATGCAGCAGCGTAGCTAGACCACCAGCAGAACAACCCATAAGGAAGGCCTGAAGAGTGTAGAAAAATGAGGTTTCACATGATCTTGTTCACAACTAATGGTTATTGCTTGAAGTACCAGAATGCTAGTATCTTTTTACTGATGGATCTTGCTCAAATTATACGAAGCCAGTGAAGTATGTATGACCTGTTTAGCATCGGCAAGTCCTTTTTCCACGAGTTCATCAATAACCGCTTCCCAGATGCGCAACCCTCTGAAGAAAAGCTTGGTTCCATCCCACATCATTATTACCAATAAAACATCAGTGTAATAAACATTTAAGATAGGGACATCAAATCAGAATTCAGAAATTCACCTGGTCTTCACCCTCTGCATCCCCAGAAAATGATGCCCCATCGCAATACCTTTGTTCCAGTTGTAGAAATCTGACCATGCGCTCATAAAAATTAGTGAATAGATATATTGAACAGCTAGAATAATCGAAGCTCGACTCAAAGCGTTAATCCAAACGAACAGTAGTAGGGACATGGAAAATGATAAAAGCAACCAATAGAGCCGTTGTGAAAGAAGCGCCTGCAATTACCAGGATTTGTAGCTGGTCATTGCTGAACATCCCAGTGAACTGTACCGCTTTCATGAAGTTAGATGAACCAAACTCGCTCATTTTGTGCTTGGAACAACTGTCTACGGTGTTGCACCAAACTCCTCCCTGAGATTAATGGAAAATAGCATCCACGCCGCCTCCTCCTTCCTTGCCGGCGTCGCCTTCCCCTCTGTTGCAGTTTACAACCACTCCGAGTCTGGCTACGACTACGTTGTGGCTGCTCCGACCACATACTTGTAACTTCAACTGATAAGAGTTACAACCACGTTCATACTGCACTGCTTGTTCTTGTAACCATTCATTCGACCACGTAGTAACGCTTGATCACTATAGTCGTAACTTGATTACGACCACGCTGTGACTTATGACCACGTTGAAGGCTCTATTAACCGCCGTGGTCGTAAAGCTTACGACCACGTTTCTGCTTTGTGACCGTGGTCATAACTCGTTTATGACCATGTCTTCTGCTCCTGCGGATATCTCCGCTCAATCGCCGTGATCGTAACTCATTTACGAACACGTTGAACTCGATAATTTCCGAGAGACAAAGCACCCCGTTTTTCTTTATTTCTCTCCCTCTTGTTTCGATCACACCAATCGCATCATCTCGCTCTCTCTGTGTACTTCTCTCATTACATTACTCTCCTTTTATACCCAACACAACGACTAAGAAACGGAAAAGCATATAACTCCGAAACAGACCGGAACCGGACTCGGCTACAAACTCTAATATGGACTCGACTTCTACGTATATGACAATGATACATACACAGATACGGACTCAGATACGACTAAGCAACAGAAACAAGATTACTTCTAACACCCTTGATAATTTTGGATGCTTTGTGGGATGGTGAATGGGGAATGGGATAGAGAGATGAAGATTGAGATCTGAGACAATGGCCAGAACACTGTGGGTTGTTTATGCACGGAAAAAAAAATTAAATTGGCTGAATTTTTGGGCTGGGCTGGGCTTTCTTTTGTGGGCCGAGATAACTGAATTTTGTCGAATTTCACGAAATTTCAATTGAAAATGTTTTCCTACACTCAGCTCAACGTAGATTTCAGTTATTAAAATTGTGTAAGAACATTGGACGATCATATGTGTACGAGTCATTGTGTAAGGCATCGTCGGGGGGAACCGACACGGAGAGATTTACCGTATATGAGCCACCGGTAAACCTATATATTGCAGGCATGAAGATTGCTTGTAAAGAAAGAGATGATATCAGACTAAACTCAAGAGAGATGTGAGGTCCATGGTCAAAGCGATGGTGTTTTGGTAGAGAAGCCAAAATACTAGAAATGGTGATGAGACCAAAATAGCGAAACTTGGAGGGCATTAGGAGAGTAGTTTAGGTCAAGAAAACGTTGAGGAGGCCAACTGGATGGGAAGCTTGCTCCTGGGTGGATTTGGGCTTATGCGCTTTGAGAAGCATGTATAGATCATGTAGGAGTGTAAAACCCGGTGTGTGGTGGGTTAACGGGTTTCCTATTTGTCCTAATAGATAGTATCTATTAACTCAGTTCTTTTGGGCTTATGCTTAGGCTTTCATTTCTACAGTAACTCACCATTAAACTGTGTGTGTTTTCAAGGTGTGGTCTACAGGTAAATTGTAGTACAAATTATACTGAATTCAGCTGTATCAGCTAAAATTGCATGCAACTATTTTCTTCTGTGTATTGCCTCTCACGAGCAGGTCAAAATTCAAAAACTATAGTCATAAACCTCAGCCCAAAAAACCCACCCATTAGAGTTATATGTGGACTGATTGCTTTATCTATATGAGTAGGATGAGTTGAAGGCATGTGGATAAGTAAGAGACTAACCAATCATCCATTGATTAGGGTTTGAGAGAGGGACTTTCTTGTGATGGAATATTTTGGTAAGTGTTCTTACGAGAGCTTTGTCCTCCATAGTGGAGTGGCTGTAAAATTTTCATCTACAAGTTGCAATAGATTAATCTTATTTATCCTATATTATGTGTTCATACTCTTGTTGATTCTGCAATTGTTTTGGTTGGTATTTTGCCCTCTTTCCTTTCTTCTTGATCTTGCTGGGTTCCAAGGAGGTGTAAGTGATAGAGATGCCTCATAAAGATCATATCCCAGTCAGACCGCCTCCCATGGCCGGGTCGCACTGCTCACGAATCAGACCGCCTCTGCACTCCCAAACAACAAAACCAGAGAGCAAATGACACAAAATCAAACTCAAACTTTGACATCAAAGCACAGGCAAAGTCAAATATTCATTACACACATGGGGTGACCACCACATGGTCTCAGCACTTTTATGTGCGAAAAACCGATCTCACCAATTCTTTTTCATTAGACGACTTGCCATTGCACAAGGTATGAGCTCAGGGGGGTTTTGGATGACCAAGACTATACTTTTAAGATTATCGCTTAGGATGGCCGATAAATGCTTGAGATCTAACACATGACTAATTAAATGTGAATAAAATAAAGAATTGAGAAAAATGGTAGCAATTACCAAAATTTATTTTCAAAAGTGCTAAATGTGTTAATTGTGCTCAAATCCAAGTGCCTGAACAAAATGATTCGACATTGAACTTGTAGCATTCTAAAATAATTCAATTATAGTTTCTTGATTTCATTTAGCTTATTGACATGGTTTGGCTCATAATTGGATACCTTTGGCTAAACTAGAATTTTGATCATGCTGTCATATTCTCAAATTGAATTAATTCATAATCTTGTGCTAGTGTGGTCATGCTTTGCTATGTACAAACTATCATGATCTAGATAGCTTTTACTCATTTTATGGCTTGTGATAATTCTTGTTGGAATCAACATAGATAATCTTCATAGCTCCTTGTTAAGATAAAATGAATAAATTGCAGCTATTCTATTTGCATCATGCTCTTTCTAATACTTCTTTGTCCCTCAATCTTTTCAAAGAGAGATAATTTGTCCCTTGAATCAATTGCATTAACTAAATAGAGAAGAATTTGAATCCTTGTAATGCCCCCGTTTCCAGGGCGCGTACGGACACGGCACCCCGCAACTATTCACTCATGAATAGTTATGGAGTGTCGCGCAAGAGTATACCATTGCATGCTTACAGCAAAAGTCCAACATATATTTCACATACGGATTAACATCCATTTTTCGACAGCGGGGCGTCCAAGCCCAAAGTATACATACATCACAAAAACTCCAGAATCCGCTTGAGCGCGGCCAAGACCTAAAGCCACGGGTCCTCGTCGAAGAAGAGACCTTCCGGGGCTTCCTCAACGGGGAGACCTTCATCTTCGTCTTGATCCTCTAAAGAAGGGCAAAAGCAAGCCGTGAGCCAAACAACCGGCTCAGCAAGTCCCAAAGGGACTCTATCTTACTACATGCACAGAATCATCAAAGGAAGGGAGTATACTTGGTTTATTAATTTGAGTGGATGCAGTTTTATTTGCAAACATTTTGATAAGACGGACCCAAAGCTGCTCCTTAAGAACTCAGGGATTTTCACGAAAAGTTAATTAACCAACTCAACAAGTTAAAGCATTTACAAAACTACTTAAGCTTCGCTGCTGGAATCACCCAAGTGACACGACTCCAATAACCGGGAGCACGGCGTATTCGAATACCATTTATTTGACTCTGCAGAGTTTGCTCAGCTTTACCCACACGATTTCTTAACTTCCGCGTCCGGGTTAAGAAAGCCAGGTCGTTTCACTGCTCAACTCTTTATATAGACTCTACCCGGTAGAATCCACTCGGGTCTGGCACATATATAACTCCCGTCCGCTTCGAGTGAACTCTACCGTTGTTAGGCACCCGCAGCATGGCCTATGTAACCTCGCTTTCTTAATATCAAGCCTTCTCAATACACGTAGAGTTTCAATCGAGTTGAAGCAGCTACTAAACCAGTGTTGACAAGTCAACTCCTGTGGTTGAGCGATCACCGTGACATTTGCTCAGCGTAAGGGTTTTAGTCCTTATATTTTCACATGGTCCGCAACCTCATCAGGCCCGCGACCCAACCTAGGGTAGGCGGTGGGCGAATGATCCGTCTTGCGGCGCACCATCACCCCTACCCTAACTTCAGTCCTAGGGTAAGAGTTGGGCGAAGACTAACTCGCCAGCTCTTTCCCCAACCCTTACCCTACCTTGTGCACGCAGGCACTCTCCGCTCTAGGGCATGGTGTCCCATACCAACCTACCCTAGAGTCGGGTTTGCAAATTCTATTGGCCCGCAGCCACCACCTTATTAGTCGAAGACTTTGCATGATAATAATATTCTACAATTGTCTAGATTATCAGATAATTATTTCTAGGGTTACAAAGGCATGGCTGCAAATTTAACATGGCATTTGTCGGTGGTAGGTTTAACTACTTAACATGTCATTCTAAACATTTTATTTTATTTTTGAACTAACATTTCAGAACTAGCTTAATGCAAATAGCATAATAAATAAGTAAATAACATGGGATTGCAACATGATCAAAAGATTTGGGACTTGCTGTGAAGTTGGACGATCTCGGCTAGCTCGAACGTAGAAGCACCTTGGTCCTGCGACTGCACTTGGGCTTCCGGGATCTTCGAGACTAGCGCAAACACGTAAATTAACATAAATCCAGCTTGAGCCTACTCAAGCGAGGAAAAATAAACGATTTAAAAAGGAGTAAAATGCATAAATCCTCAAATTGGAATTTTAGGAATTTATCTGGGATGAATTTGGGGGAGTGGAGGCCAAAAATGGGTTCAGGACATTATTTGGAGCATAGTGGTGAAATTTGAGAATTTTTGGGATTTTCTGTGATTTTCTAGGATTTATTTGGATTTTCTGGGATTTTAGAAATTGGAAAAGTGCTGGAAAATCGGGATAAACAGTGCGGCCCGGCCGCTTTGCTCTGATGCGACCCGCCGGTTAAGCGGCCGCGCGCCAGCGGCAGCGTGGCCCATCTCGCGCGCTCGCGGCGGCAGGCGTGGTCGGCCCACACGCGCGCCACGCGACCAGATGGTCGGCGCGTGGCTCGGGTGGGTGGCTACGATTGAGGGGGCGCGGCGGTGGATTGGAGTGAGTGGAGATCGGGCGGCAGGAAAGCGGTGAGAGCGCGCGGCGATGACGGAAATCGGACGAGCGCGAGGCGGAAGTTTATGAAGATCGGACGGTCGAGAAGGCGGCCATCCGACGCTCCGGGTTAGACGGCAACGGGAGAGATGGACGACGGAGGAGGGGCCACGTCGGTCGTCTTCCTCCTCCGGTTGCTGAGGCGCCCGCGGGACAAGGCCACGGCGGCGATGGCGGTCCGGGCGCAAGGAAGGTCGTCGGCGGCAACCGAAGGTACCGACGGATAGGTCTCGAGAGAGAATCCATTTTGGGCGTGGGGAGGCGAGGGTTCAGCGAGAGGCGGGGACGAAGGGAGGTTCGGGGCCAAAGCGGTGAGAGAGGTCGCCGGCGGCGGGAGAGTCCAATCGGCGGCGGCTACACGGTAAGGGGAGCTGGGAGCTCACATTGGCAGCGGCAGTGGGGGCGGGGAAGCCTCGGGGAAGTCTGGCCACAGGGAGGGTGCGGCGGCCGGAAAGGAGTCTCGACGGCGGCGTTCCACGGGGCTTCACCTGGCCAGAGAGGTGCACCAAAATGATCAGCACACTGGGGGAAGCTCTGGGTGAATACAATTGAGGGATGAGGGAGGGGAGCGGGAGATCCACTTTACGGGGTCGTCGGCGCAGGGGAAGACCATGGCGGAGCTACGGGCGGCGGGGCTTCAATCGGTGGCTCTGGGAGATGCTCTGGAGTGGCGAGAGGGAAATGGGGAGGTTGGGGTGGCGTGGGAAGCAAAGGAGAGGGAGGGAGCCGAAAGGGGGGTTTTATACCCCGAGCAGAGGGAGGAGCTCCTTCGGGGAGAAGGCAATGGGCGCGCGAAGTCAACAGGAGTGACGGGAGCAGGTGGCGTGTCTCCTCTGCGCAGGGGGGGTGACGCACGGCCCTGTAAGGGGAGTAATGGCGACGCGACAGGGAATGGGAGCAGGTGAGCGGCGGGTATGGTGGAGGCGCGTCCGTGCGCGGGAGAGGGAGGAGGCTGCCGCTGCCAGGTGGGGCCGGAGAAGAGGCGGCGACGCGGCGTGAGGGCGTCCACTTCTTTGTGTCGGGGCGGTCGGGACGACGCGGCGCGAGAAGCGAGGGCGGCTCAGCGCGCAGCGCAGCGCTGCAGCGTCTGTGGCGGCGGCTTTGGACCAGGGGCGGTGGTGGCGCGGTCGGGCGAGACCGCGGGCGCGGGTGCAGCGCACGCGCAAGGGAGAAGACGGGGAGGGAACGGGCGCCAGTGGAGAGGGGGAAAGGGGCAGGCGCCAGAGGGGAGAGGAGACTGGGAGCACGGCGCCAGCGGGAGAGAAGGAGGAGGGAAGGCGCCAGGGAAGGGGGAAAGCGGGAATGGGGCGGGGCACCAAGGAGAAGAGGGTGGCGCCTCGCTGGAAAGGGAAAGCGGCGCGAGGGGAGACTTTCCCAAAAGGGAAAGTTTTCAGAAAATCACCCAAAATTCAGCAAAAACAATGAAAATTTTTGGTTTGAAATTTTGGGGTTTTTCAACCTACCCCCCTTAAAAGAATCTCGACCCCGAGATTAACTTGGTCCAGGGAGTAAGTTAGGCAAATCTCGCTGCAAATCTGACTCTTCCCCAAGTGGACTCATCCACTGTGTGATTCTTCCACTGTACTCTGCAAAACCTGACATTCTCGTTTTCTAAGCTGCCTTTCTGACGTCTCAAGTATTTGTAGTGGTTCTTCAACATATGTGCAGTCATCCTGTAATTCAATATCTGACGATGGCACTTCGTCTGTAGGCTGACGTAGACCTTTCTGAAACTGAGATATGTGGAACACGTTATGGATCCTGGATAAGTTGGGCGGAAGCTGCACTTGAGAAGCTACTTCCCCAACTCTTCCAATTATTTGGGACGGTCCCACATATCTTGGTGCTAATTTTCCTTTAACTTGAAATCTCTCGACTATCTTGAATCGGGGTGACTTTGATGTAAACGAAAACTTCGACTTCAAAACTCAAGTCTTTTCTGTGGTTATCTGCATAGCTCTTCTGTCGGTCTTGGGCAATCTTGAGTCTTTCTCTGACAATTTTGACATGTGCTTATGCCTCTTGAGCAATTTGGGGACTAATGAGTTGTCGCTCTCCTATTTCTGTCCAATTCAGTGGGGTCCTACATTTCCTGCCATAAAGTGCTTCAAACGGTGCCATTTGGATGCTGGCTTGATAGCTATTGTTGTAAGAGAACTGAGCAATTGGTAGGCAAGTATTCCATGCTGTCCCATACACAATTGCACAAGCTCTCAACATGTCTTCCAGAATCTGGTTGGTTCTCTCTGTCTGCCCAGCGGTCTGGGGGTGATACGCTGAACTGACATTCAAATCGGTGCCCATAGCTTCATGCAATTTCTCCCAACACTTGGATGTAAACTGTGCTCCTCTATCTGTCACAATCTTCTTCGGAACTCCATGGAGTGTCACTATTCTGGTCAGATACAGTTCGGCAAGCTTATCCTTCCCATAGGTTTGCTTGATCGGAAGGAAATGAGCCACCTTGGTCAATCTATCGACAATGACCCGGATAGCATCATATTCTTCACGAGTTTTGGAAAGTCCAGTAATGAAGTCCATGCCAATACTATCCCATTTCCATTCAGGTATTGGCAAAGGCTGCAACAATCCCGATGGTTTCTGGTGGTCAATTTTGATCTGCTGGCAAACATCACATTTCGCTACATACTCTGCCACTTCTTTCTTCATCAGATTCCACCAATACTTCTTCAAGTCTTGATACCTCTTGGTACCTCCTGGATGAATGGAGAATTGAGATGAATGGGCTTCAGATAAGATCAACTCTCTCAATTCCTTCTTATCGGGTATACAATAGCGGCCACGGAAGGTAAGGATTCCATGCTCGTCTATCGCATACTCTAATGAATCTTCTTCTTGAATTTCCTTTTTCAGTTTTTGAATCTCTTCATCTTCATCCTGTGCTGCTTTGATCTGATCTGTCAATAATGGTTGAACCTCTAATGCTGCCATACTGTCTTGTTCTGTGATCACCAAATTCAGTCGTAGTATATCCCTTTGCAACTCTGGTGGATACTCTGTCACATTGGTTTTGCTTGGATGAGCTTTTCAACTAAGGGTATCGGCAACTACATTGGCTTTGCCAGGATGATATTGGAGATCAACATCATAATCTTTAATCAATTCCAGCCATCTTCGCTGTCTCATGTTTAACTTTGGCTGTGTGAACAAGTACTTCAAACTCTTGTGGTCGGGGAACATCTTTTAAGGATTCCCTAACAGGCAGTGCCTCCAAATTTTGAGAGAAGGCACCGCAGCTGCTAGTCATCAGTCGGGTAGTTCTCCTCATGCGGCTTCAGTTGTTTGGATACATAGGCAACAACTTTTCTGTCTTGCATGAGCACACATCCTAAACCTTGCTTTGAAGCATCGCAATAAATTTGGAATTCCTTTTCTGGGTTGGGCAAGATCAAAACGGGTGTGGTTGTCAACCTGGTCTTCAATAGCTGAAAACTCTCTTCACAAGCATCTGTCCGTGTGATGGGCTTGTCCTTCTTCTGTAGTTGAGTGAGTGGACGAGAAATCTTCGAGATCCTTCTATGAATCGGCGATAATAGCCTGCCAATCCAAGAAAGTTTCTCACTTCCATCACTGTCTTGGGCTGCTTCCATCCTATGACTGCGGCGATCTTTTTTGGATCAACCTTGACTCCATATGCTGATATGATATGACCCAAGAAAGTAACTTCTTTCAGCCAAAAACTGCATTTGTCGAACTTGGCGTACAACTGATGCTCTCTCAATCTGGTCAATGCCATGTGCAAATGCTCATTGTGCTCTTCTTCGCTCTTGGAGTAGATCGGAATATCATCAATGAAGACTATCACGAATTGGTCCAATTGGTCCATATGCACCAGATTCATAAGGTTCATGAAATAAGCGGGTGCATTGGTTAAACCAAAGGGCACGTCCGTGAACTCAAATAATCCATGTCGGGTGATGAAGGTTGTCTTCTCTCGACCTTGCTCTCGAATCTGGAGCTGGTGATAACCCGAGCGCAAGTCGATTTTGGAGAATACTTTGGCTCCCTTAAGTTGATCAAACAAGTCATCAATTCAGGGCAAGGTTACTTGTTTTTGATTGTAACTGCATTCAAACCTCTATAATCATCACACATTCTTAGCTCTCCATTCTTTTTCTTCTCAAACAAAACTGGGGCCGACCAAGGTGAAACACTTGGTCGAATAAATTCTTTTTCTTGCAATTCATCTAACTGTTTCTTCAGTTCACTGGCTGACATTCTGTACTGATGCTTGGCAATTGGCTTGGTGCCTGGAACCAATTCTATGGCAAGTTCTACTTGTCTGTCAGGGGGTCTGCCTGGTAGTTCTTCCGGAAATACGTCTGGATATTCTTGTACTACTGGCACTTGATCTGGTGTAAATGCTAGCATGTTGATCATGCGCTTTCTTGCATCATTTAATACTTCTTGGTTTGTTGTTGTTTTTGTTTTTGTTTTTTTTACTACCACTTTCTGACCTTCAGGGTTTACCAATGATACTGTTTTGATTTCACAATCTACCTTGCCTTTATTCTTGGCTAGCCAGTTCATGCCCAAAATGGCATCTAATCCTTGCATACCTGGCTGCAGCAAATCTGCTTTAACCTCTTCTAGATTGACTTTGGCTCCTCTTCACTTGTACCTGTATATCATCCTTGCGTATGTGGTGCGGTTCCCACTTGGATGAATTATGTTGTACCAAGGTTGGATATGATTGGGTCTGCTAGAATTAACTCTATTACAACATAACCATCACACCCATTTCACTTTACACAAATGGTCTTCATACATTTTCATAGTCTTGCCACAAGCCTTAGTTAAAGAAATTTACAGACAAACCATTCAGTTCTAGCTTACAAAAGGATAATCAAAAGTACATCATCTCATTTCTTGTTCTGCATAGCTTATATCTTCTTGACTGTCTGCTTTGCTTCTCTTCTTCATGGCATTCCTCCGAATAGATCTGTTTCTTCCTCCATTCTGGTCTTCTTAGGGTAAGATTCTTCTTCTTCCATCGGTGGCAGACGTGATGTTGATGTCTGCCTCTTTGCTTGCTTTCTAGCTTCTTCTGAGGGTAAGGACTTCAGTGGGCATTGGCAGCGGTAATGCCCATCCTGTCCGCAGTGGTAACAAACTGTTTGTGCTGAAGGCGAGGGCTTCTTTCGTTTCATAACCTTCACGTATTCTGGTATCTCTTCTATCTGGAGGGCTCGATCGACCAGGCTTAATAGGCTTGGAAACTTCATAGCCTGAAGGCGTTGTCTCATATTGGGTCGTAAGCCTTTCACAAAGTACTCCATCCTTTTAGCTTCGGTATCAATCTCTTCTTGAGCAAATTGGGATAACTGATGAAATTGTTGTAGATATGCTATGATGGAGTTCTCTCCTTGTTGAAGATCAAGAAAGTCCTGATATTTTTCAGTGATAACTCTAGGAGAAATGTAGGCTTTACGGAATCTCCTCACAAAGTCTTCCCATGTAATATCTTCCTCATTAGGGTGTATCCACTGGATAGCATTCCACCAAGCAATGACGGTTCCTGACAGCTGGTAGGTGGCGAAAAGAACTTTCTCCTTATTTGTACACCGGATAGTATTCATTCTTCTTTCAATATTTTGTAACCAGTCATCTGCATTCAGTGACCCTGTTGCTGAGGGGAATTTAGGTGGTTGAGTTTGCAGGAAGACTGTAAACTTTAATGCGGTTACACTTGATGCTGACATTGATTCTTCGGGTGACACCTTGACTATGAGCTGTGGCAGTGATTTTTCTTGCTGTTCTGACACCTGGACTTGATCTGTGGCAGGTGCACCCTGCCCGTTGGTCTGACCATTCTGCTGCGCTAGATCCATCTGCCAATTTGGGAATTTGAGATCAGCTTTGCAGCGGCTTTGGAGAATAAGAGGGGATAAGTAAGACATTGAATTTCAAGGTAAGTATAGGGCGAAAAAGGTAAGAACAAGAGCGAAAGGGACAGGAGAAAGCTTTGAACACAGGGGGAATTACTGATAATTAAGTAAACAACATACAAGAATAAAGAACATAAATTTACAATATGCAAGTGGTACACAAACCACTTAGGGTTCATGATTACACATGCTTTACATTACAAAAGTACTGCTACTACTCAGGGTCAGTCTAGTCTAGCGAACAACGGCTACTCCTCCAACTACCGAAAAATGAAATATTGAAGCTAGACGAGCAAAGCGGTAAACATTTTGCAAAAGTAAAACTTAAGCAGAAATACACTAAGATAGATAAGGTAGCAACAAGAGAGGAAAAAGACAGCAATAATACTTATATTTTTCGTAAACCCTTTTATGACTTAAATTAAGTTTTGCGATAAAATCGCTTCCTAGTTTGCCTTAGGTCTCAACCAACGGTCAAAGAGCCTACTCTGATACCACTTCTTGTAACGCCCCCGTTTCCAGGGGTGCGTACGGACACGGCACCCCGCAACTATTCACTCATGAACAGTTATGGAGTGTCGCGCAAGAGTATACCATTGCATGCTTACAGCAAAAGTCCAGCATATATTTCACATACAAATTAACATTCATTTTTCAACAGCGGGGCGTGCAAGCCCAAAGTATACACACATCACAAAAACTCTAGAATCCGCTTGAGCGCGACCAAGACCTAAAGCCACGGGTCCTCGTCGAAGAAGAGACCTTCCGGGGCTTCCTCAACGGGGAGACCTTCACCTTCGTCTTGATCCTCTAAAGAAGGGCAAAAGCAAGCCGTGAGCCAAACAACCGGCTCAGCAAGTCCCAAAGGGACTCTATCTTACTACATGCACGGAATCATCAAAGGAAGGGAGTATACTTGGTTTATTAATTTGAGTGGATGCAGTTTTATTTGCAAACATTTTGATAAGACGGACCCAAAACTGCTCCTTAAGAACTCAGGGATTTTCACGAAAAGTTAATTAACCAACTCAACAAGTTAAAGCATTTACAAAACTACTTAAGCTTCACTGCTGGAATCACCCAAGTGACACGACTCCAATAACCAGGAGCACGGCATATTCGAATACCATTTATTTGACTCTGCAGAGTTTGCTCAGCTTTACCCACACGATTTCTTAACTTCCGCGTCGGGTTAAGAAAGCCAGGTCGTTTCACTGCTCAACTCTTTATATAGACTCTACCCGGTAGAATCCACTCGGGTCTGGCACATATATAACTCCCGTCCGCTTCGAGTGAACTCTACCGTTGTTAGGCACCCGCAGCACGGCCTACGTAACCTCGCTTTCTTAATATCAAGCCTTCTCAATACATGTAGAGTTTCAATCGAGTTGAAGCAGCTACTAAACCAGTGTTGACAAGTCAACTCCTGTGGTTGAGCGATCATCGTGATATTTGCTCAGCGTAAGGGTTTTAGTCCTTATATTTTCACATGGTCCGCAACCTCATCAGGCCCGCGACCCAACCTAGGGTAGGCGGTGGGCGAATGATCCGTCTTGCGGCGCACCACCACCCCTACCCTAACTTTAGTCCTAGGGTAAGAGTTGGGTGAAGACTAACTCGCCAGCTCTTTCCCCAACCCTTACCCTACCTTGTGCACGCAGGCACTCTCCGCTCTAGGGCATGGTGTCCCATACCACCCTACCCTAGAGTCGGGTTTGCAAATTCTATTGGCCCGCAGCCACCACCTTATTAGTCGAAGACTTTGCATGATAATAATATTCTACAATTGTCTAGATTATCAGATAATTATTTCTAGGGTTACAAAGGCATGGCTGCAAATTTAACATGGCATTTGTCGGTGGTAGGTTTAACTACTTAACATGTCATTCTAAACATTTTATTTTATTTTTGAACTAACATTTCAGAACTAGCTTAATGCAAATAGCATAATAAATAAGTAAATAACATGGGATTGCAACATGATCAAAGGATTTGGGACTTGCCGTGAAGTTGGACGATCTCGGCTAGCTCGAACGTAGAAGCACCTTGGTCCTGCGACTGCACTTGGGCTTCTGGGATCTTCGAGACTAGCGCAAACACGTAAAATAACATAAATCCGGCTTGAGCCTACTCAAGCGAGGAAAAATAAACTATTTAAAAAGGAGTAAAATGCATAAATCCTCAAATTGGAATTTTAGGAATTTATCTGGGATGAATTTGGGGGAGTGGAGGCCAAAAATGGGTTCAGGACATTATTTGGAGCACAGTGGTGAAATTTGAGAATTTTTAGGATTTTCTGTGATTTTCTAGGATTTATTTGGATTTTCTGGGATTTTAGAAATTGGAAAAGTGCTGGAAAATCGGGATGAACAGTGTGGCCCGGCCGCTTTGCTATAGTGCGGCCCGGTCGGTTAAACGGCCCGCGCGGCCAACGGCCAGCGTGGCCCATCTCGCGCGCGCGCTCGGCGGCGAGGCAGGCCGTGAATTCGGCCCACACACGCGCGCGCCCACGCGACCCAGATGGTCGACGCGTGGCTCGGGTGGGTGGCTACGATTGAGGGGGAGCGGGCGGACTGGATCGGAGTGAGTGGAGATCGGGCGGCAGGGAAACGGTGAGAGCGGGCGAAGCGGTACGGGGAAATCGGACGGGCGCGGGACGGGAAGTTTATGAAGATCGGACGGTCGAGAAGGGGCGGCCATCCGACGCTCCGAGTTAGACGGCAACGGGAGAGATGGACGGCGGAGGAGGGGCCACGTCGGTCGTCTTCCTCCTCCGGCTGCTGAGGCGCCCGCGGGACAAGGCCACGGTGGCGATGGCGGTCCGCGCGCAAGGAAGGCCGTCGGCGGCAACCGAGGGTACCGACGGATAGGTCTCCGAGAGGGGAATCCATTTTGGGCAGTGGGGAGGCGAGGGGTTCAGCGGAGAGGGCGGGGGACAGAAGGGGAGGCTCGGGGCCAAAGCGGTGAGGGAGGTCGCCGGCGGCGGGAGAGTCCAATCGGCGGCGGCTACACGGTAAGGGGAGCTGGGAGCTCACATTGGCAGCGGCAGTGGGGGCGGGGAAGCCTCGGGGAAGTCTGGCCACGGGGAGGGTGCGGCGGCCGGAAAGGAGTCTCGACGGCGGCATTCCACGGGGCTTCACCTGGCCAGAGAGGTGCACCAAAATGATCAGCACACTGGGGGGAAGCTCTGGGTGAATGCAATTGAGGGATGAGGGAGGGGAGCAGGAGATCCTCTTTACGGGGTCGCCGACGCAGGGGAAGACCACGGCGGAGCTACGGGCGGCGGGGCTTCAATCGGTGGCTCTGGGAGATGCTCTGGAGTGGCGAGAGGGAAATGGGGAGGTTGGGGTGGCGTGGGAAGCAAAGGAGAGGGAGGGAGCCGAAGGGGGGTTTTATACCCTGAGCGGAGGGAGGAGCTCCTTCGGGGAGAAGGCAACGGGCGCGGCGCGAAGTCAACAGGAGTGACGGGAGAAGGTGGCGTGTCTCCGCGCAGGGGGGTGACGCACGGCCCTGCAGGGGGAGTAATGGCGACGCGACAGGGAATGGGAGCAGGTGAGCGGCGGGTATGGCGGAGGCGCGTCCGCGCGTGGGAGAGGGAGGAGGCTGCCGCTGCCAGGTGGGGCCGGAGCAGAGGCGGCGACGCGGCATGAGGGCGTCCACTTCTTTGTGTCGGGGCGGTCGGGACGGCGGCGCGCGCAGCGCAGCGCGCGCGCTGTGTGGTGGCGGCCGGACCGGGCGGCAGTGGCGCGGTCGGAGCGAGACCGCGGGCGCAGGTGCAGCGCACGCGCAAGGGAGAAGCGGAGGAGGAACGCGCGCGGTGAGGGGGAAAGGGCGGCGCGAGGGAGAGGAGACGGGGAGCGCGGCGCCAGCGGGAGAGAAGGAGGGAAGGCGCCGGGGAAGGGGGAAAGCGGGAATGGGGCGGGGCGCCAAGGAGAAGAGGGTGGCGCCTCGCTGGAAAGGGAAAGCGGCCCGAGGGGAGACTTTCCCAAAAGGGAAAGTTTTCAGAAAATCACCCAAAATCCAGCAAAAATAATGAAATTTTTTGGTTTGAAATTTTGGGGTTTTTCAATCCTGATGAATGAATTATCAAAGGGGGAGAATTTATACCCAAACATACTTGTTGTTCTTTACAGGGGGAGAAGCTTTCCCAAAATAGTGAGAATTCCTATAAGGGGAGAATTGATCTTAAAATAGTATAATTAAGCACTGGCATAAACGGGGAGGATCTAATGGTGGTTTTTGAGCTTTTGTGGTTGTCTTGAGCTTTTTCTTGATCTTATTGATCTCTTCTCACCATAACTAAGGTCAAATGGAATAATTGTTCTTTCATATGGATCTAGAGTGAGATTTTTTATTCTAGTGGTGAAGTCGAAGTTTTTTGTGGAAAGCTTGTATTTTCTAGTTGCTTCATTTTATTTCTTGCTCACTTGATCTTTCAGTCTTATTTACATCATATGCGCTAAGTGGAGTTTTCTTTCGCAAAATGAACTTGTTTTTTCAAAATCAACTTGATTGTGCTCTTATTTGTATTTTTGGAGATTTTGCCAATGTGTTCATTAAGGGGAGATTATAGAACTGTATTGAGAATGTCCACGATTCATATATGCTAAATAATTGGCAATTGTGTCAAGTTGAAGTTTGAATTAACGAGAGTTTGCATGTTTTTGTAGTTGCTGTTAGCCAAAGGCAATCTGACCGTAGGTCCGGTGTGACCGGACTTTGGTTGCATTCGGACCGCTGGTGCAGTGTGATCGGGTTCTAGTTGGCGGCTACTTTTCCAAAGAGATGTTTTCTAGGTGCCTGACCCTAGCAGTCAGACCAGCCATCGAGCAGTTCGACGGGGGCCAGCGGTCTGACTGGCCATCAAGGAAGCTAAAATATTAGAAATAGTGATGGAACCAAAACGGCGATGCTTACAGGGTGTTGGGAGAGCGGTTTAGATCAAGAAGACACTAAGAAAGCCAAGTGGATAAGAAGCTTGCTCCTTAGGGTTTTGGGTTTATGCGCTTTGAGAAGTGTGCATAAATCATGTTGGAGTGTAAAACCCCATGTGCAGTGGGTTAGCAGGTTTTCCCAATTGTACTAATAAATAGTATCCATTAGGATTAGATGTGGACTGATTGCTTCATCTATATGAGTGAGATGGGTTAGAGGCATGTAGCTAAGTAAGAAATTAACCAACTATCCATTTATTAGGGTTTGAGAGAGACTTTCTTGTGGTGGAAGATTTGGGTGAGTGCTTTTGTGAGAGCACTGTCCTTTATGGTGGAGTGGCTGTAAAATCTTTATCTACAAGTTGCAATAGATCAATCTTATTCATCCTATATGACGTGTTGTTATTCTTGTTGATTTTGCACTTGTTTTGATTGGTGTTTTGCCCTCTCTTCTTCCCTCTTTATCTCACTGGGTTCTAAGGATGTGTAAGTAATGGAGATATCTTATGAGGATTATATTCCAGCCATCTATGGACTAGTTATAGCAAAATCTTGAAGGTTGCCCGATTTGGTTCAATTTAGAATTCTTCTAATGATATCTTGTTCCTAAGATTTTGATCCCAAATCTTTTGGTGCTCTTGTTTACTGTGATATCTGGTAATTCATCTAGCGCCACCTTAGCAAGCCATATATCAAATTCTTGAGTTTTGTCTGATTTTAGTGCAATTTTGCTTGTCTTAAGAAAAGGCTAGAACTTTAACCAAGATCCATATAATTCTTAGATGGATTAAGTTCATGATATTCTCAACATTGTGTGCAAAATGTTAAATCATTTGGATCTGTATTTTAGAGATTGTGACTCGAGCTGATTTCCAGTTCTGGGAACAAGAGTGCGGTCCAATTCCCCCTAGACCTACAGTCCGATCAGACCAGTCATCTCCAACGGCCAGACCAGTCTAAAGGAGTTAAACTCTGTTTGCTTCCGCACTTTTGTGAGTTATTTGTTGATGAGTAAATATATTATTCCTAATTTCCAGTAGCTATTGGAGTGAAAATTTTGTAATATCATTGAAGAAATTAAATTTGAGAACATCATTCACCTCTCTAATTGACATGTCAGCTCCTACAAAACTCTATCTTCAAGTATTGATCACTCCATAGCTTATGGATAGGTTCTTTTAAGCTATGGCTTATGGTTTATAGCTTAAATTTTTTAATTCTGACTGTTCGTGAAAGACAGTACACACACGAAAATAATCGCATACGATTTTAGCCGATACAACTAAACTCAGTACACTTTTTACTATAATTTTTTTGACCCGCCTTAAAAAAACATACCATTAAAATTTAGTTACTACAGTATAAGTTATAAACCACAAGCCTAACCGAAAACAGCCTAGAGCTCATCTGGTAGCAAGCAGCATACCTTCGGGTTTTCTCCAATCCCCACGCAATCCCATCCTCCCCATGTGATTTCCGTTTCACCCCTTGTTTTTATCTATGCACCCAAATTGACCATCAATTTTTCCCCTGAATGCTACCATAATTATTGCCACCATGGTAAAATTCTGGTAAAATTCTCTGCATATTTCACCGCTAAAAAAGACAAAGAAACAAACTCAGCAGTATTCCATAAAACATATAATACCCCTTAAGGCTCAGCAAATGGCATATGATTTAATTTTGAGGAATGCCTGGAACTGGAACCTACTGGTAACATGAAGTACAAGGGAGTGATTCTAGTACACAACATCAGCCTGCCAAGGCCGAGATGAACTGAATATCAAATGGGGCACTAAGGATTAATAACACACGAGTCTTTCTACTCATCATGGATGGGATATGCTGCTCGGTCACAACTCACAAGATGGGTCTCACCATCAGTCGCTACAAAACAACACCACAGAATCGCACACGCCAAAGCTTAGAACAGCCATCTCAGACTGGATTTATTTATGTACACCGATTGTATTCACCTCCAAATCACCATTTCAGGACGCCTCAGCTGCGGAGAAATGCATTTGAGCAGCACTTACATGCAGGAAGCTGCTTCCGCACTTGGCTTCCTGGCCGCTCATGCCATAATCCAATATCTCAGTCTCCAGTTCGCCTAATTCGTCGGGTGATGACCTGCGAGCACAAGTCAACAGAGTACATGATTTACACAATCGCCAAGGATGAAATGGCAACAATAAATTATTTGTGGTCTTACCCAGGGACCTGGAGAGCAGGAAGATTATGGACAGCATCGTGGCCACTTTTCTTGCAGTTAAGATTTCCGCGCGACCTCCCCTTTTGCTTCTGTTTCTTCTTGTTCTTGTTCTTGTCCTTCTTCCTAGACCTGGGACGCTGTTGATGGCTCTTCACTGAATGAGACACAGAAGTGACTGGGGGATCATATACATCTGGGGCCCATTTAACGTGGCGGTTTTCTGTTGGCGGTGCTTCCCCACTTTTCTCACGGCCTCCTTTAATAGCAGAGATGAGCCTCAACGTTGGCTAAACATAAAAAAAGAATGAGGGTAAATAATTCAAAGTCAAGCGAGAATTAAACTGCAAAGAATAGTAATCAGAATGGCAAAGAATAGTAATCAGAATGCTGCCACAATGGCAGTATCATCTATTATCATAAAGGCCTGGCTTAAATGTATCAACAAAAAAAAATCTGCACTCAGCACAGTTTCAGGATCATTTAGCATTACATGTTTTAAGCTTAGCTTATCCAGGTTCACATCACAAAGTGACTAGCCTAGACATAATATTTTGATAGGTTCATCTGCAACAGCCAACAAACACTACAATTGGCCTGGGAGTCGAAAATAACTGGCCTGGGCGCATTGAACGAGTAAATTGACTCTTTTGAATACCAATACTGATAGGTGATACATGTTTCACACAATGAACATGATTGAAAGGTTAGTTATGCCACATATCATGAGTAGGATTTTGAGTTTGTCAAACATTTTTAACCTGGAAAATTAATGCCAAGATATTATATCACAGGATCAATTAGATATGTAAGCAGAAAGAATTACTCATCCTTTTCCATAACACACAGCGTATGCTAAAAGCATCGCTAGCATATAGCAAACACAACATAATTAAACATGTCAAACTCACCGGAAAGGACAGTGAACGCTCGTAAGTGGGAGATTCCTTTGATTCACTGTATTTGGAGACTACATGGGAGTTCCCATCATCTCCTTTGCCTTTCTTTATTCCTGAGCCGATAGAACCTGAGATGTCCACTTCAGTATCTAAAGAATCAACACTCCCACCTTGTGTACGAGTTTCAACCAAGCTACGATGGAGCTCTCCACCAGTAGACAGAGTTTTCCCTGCTGGAGGATGTGCCTCCTCTAGCAGAACTGTGTCATCCATGGTAATGGAAGAGGTACTGTCAGCCACCACTGGTGCTCTTTCAGAACCACAAGGCAAATCATCCATGAAGTTGCTTACACTGCAAGAAAGCAGTGAGGTATTAGTGGTAAACGTAGGAGCTATTTATCATCAAACAATAAAAAAATCATGGTACAGTGGCGATATGGTCATGGCCAAAGTGTAACTGTGAAAAATAGATCTCTGTTGCTTGCGTTCAGAATACATTCAAAAAGGGTCATGAGAAGCATGAAAAGTGCTTATAATTGATTGAATTTAATCATTTACGACCAACGTGCCAAGCATAGTTAAATTCACAACCAAGTAATCTGGTCAAATAAATTTATAAAACAAATTAACTACATCCCACCGATTCAGAAGACATTGGTAGCACAAACCACTAATTCCAACATTGACAATGATACAAAAGCTACACAGATATCAGCTGCAGCCAGCGCTGTCATGCAAAATCAAATCTTCCAGATTGCATTCTGTCTTTACACATTTTTGTTGAAGAATGAAGATAGCGTATGCAATCTTACAAACAAGGCAGGATCGGAAGAACACGGATCGAACAAACGTGCAGATCACGGCAGACTCGCACTATTAGAGTTCATGTTGTGACATGATCGCTATCATTCAGGGCACTACAAGCCAGAGTACATCCACGCAAGCATAAACCAGTTTGCTGTGGCTAAATAAACTGGGATAAGCCATTATTACCTCAGTGGAATCGGACACCAAGCAATCGACCGATGGATCAGCAGATCCAGTCCGCAACGAGGCGCAAATTCAGAGGGGCAGACGAAACGAGAGAGAGCGAGGCAAGAAGGCAAGGTACTGGAATTAATTAGTTAGGCAAGGTACAGGAGGGGAGGGGAATAGGGGATTAGATAGTGGAGGAGGAGAAGAGTTGGGGGTGCCAAGAACAGGATGAGGAAGGCTTGAGGCGGAGGGGACGCGCCCCGCACCGGAGGCATCGTGGCCGGCGCGCCCGCCGCCGCCGACGCCTGGGCAGCGACGAAGGGGGGGAGAGAGGACGGCGAGGCGGACGAAGCCGTCGGAGATTCTTCTTGTCACACACGCACACCCTCAGATCTGGGAGCTCGGTTGACCGACAAGCCAGTCGAAATGCTGTCCTGCCTGCGCTCTCTCTCTCTCGGCTCCTACTTTTATATAACAAGAAAGCAAAGCGGCCTGGTTGTCACAAATATCCCGAACACATACGACACAGGCCCATGTCATACTACAGGCCCAGATCATGCTAGGCCTGGAACACATACGGATTTGGTCTCCTCGCACGGCTCTCCCTTCCTGTCGCAGTCTATTCAGTAGATGGACACCTGAACATAGCTTGCGAAGCACTCGTCATCCATGACAATCATATGATTCTCCTCGTCCCATCCGATAATCCATATTCCGCAGTTTACAAATGCAGTTCCATTTATCCCGTCACCTCAACTATCGATTTCTGACTTCGTGTGCAGTGACAACTTCCCCAAAAAAAATTGGATTGCAGCTTCAGCCACGTCATTAAACTGGTTCTGGGTTAAGTGTCCATTCACTCGGGCACCGGATACGGCAATTTCAGACAATCGTTGAAGAGCAAAGACCTACATGTTTTATCTAGATATGTAAGAAATAAATAGTAATCAGGAAGGTATTAACATAATGTGAAAAAAAGACAATTCAAAAGAAAGCATGCATAATCTTAGAACTCGGAAGTGATTCTTCCTGTCGATATTCGTTGCTACTCCAGCAATTTTCGTCAGTAGCAGTCATATCAACCAACAACATAAAAAATACAACTACATCATGGGCGAAGTCAAGGGGGCTTAGTAAGGCTTAAGCCTCACCTCCCCTGGTGGCAGGACCCCCCCCCCTCGGGCGGCCGGCATGATCCGTGGAGACGTTGACCATGGAGAGAGCAAGCTGCAAAGAAAAACAAAAAAAAGCCTGCTCAAGTGGTTAAAGTACATTGTCCTTAAGAGGCCCAACAAATTCATCTCACTGGCCCACCAAGACACCAACTCTAACTCACAAACCTAGCCATAGCAATTGAATTTCAAGAGGAGCGACGTGTCGACGCACAACACAACGCAGAGGAGGGCTGGGGGCGACCAAGCAAGGGCACGCGCAGAAGGGGGGCTGCCGGACCGGAGCCGGGGGAGCTGGGCGAGGGGAGGCTGATCCGGGGGCGAGGCCACGGAGGAAGCCGGACCGGGGTGGCGAGGGAGATCGAGCCGAGGCAGGAGGAGCCGAACTGGGGCAGAGAGGGCTGAGCCGCTGCTGGTGAGTACTGGGCACCGGGCCGGCTGCGCGACCGCGCCCTGCGCTGCTACCTGCCTGGAGAAGACGAGGATGTCGAGGAGTGAGTGTGTGTGAGAGATTGAGAGAGGAGACTCGTTTGAGCTCTGAGGCTATGAGGGAGATTAGAGACTGGAGAGAGAGTGAAATAGGGGGAGTCAGGGAGATGCTGAGTGACTCATCGGCAGTGCGGATTAAACGAAGTCACGGATTTGTTCATTTGTTGCAGTCCACTGACTCCAGAGTCCAGACAGAGCACGGTTTTGATAGCGTTCGATCGGATCTGGACTGACTGGTGGACTGAGCGAGTGAGACACAGACAGTGAGTATTTTTTTAGTTCCTTTCTTATCGATTTAGTATTTTAGAGTATAAGTTTAGACTTTTAGATTCAGTGTATATAGATAGTTTAGTTCTTATAATTAATTCATATATTTATAACATTGTATTGACAGAAATTAATAATTATTTATAGATTTTTCTATAATGGAGAAATGAACTTTGTGTAACTATTTCACAAGCAATTCAAATAGTTCTCGCCCAACCGATGAGAGTACAACTTATATGGGATGATAATCCAAATGCTTTCTATATTCATTCTTTGCCCACCAGTTACAGTTGCTAGTTGTTATTGTGGCAAGTTGTAGTAGAATTATTGCAGATTTCTTAACTATGTTTAACTATTGCAGATGAGTGGCTCAATTACTTAATGGTGTGCTACACCGAGCGACAGATCTTTAGAAGTATTAATGATGATAAAATCATAAACCGCTTCCAAGGCATGAAGTTGTGTAGAATGCATTTGCACTATGATTCAAATTTGTCTCATGATTCAAATTATCTGAATTCTGGTATGTTTCATATGATTTAAATTTTCATTGACATTCACAATTTTCTATTATATCACTAATTTTGATATGTTTCATATATAGGTGACTTATCACTACTCCGCACTCATGGCAGAATAATTATATATTTTTTGGATATGCGCTTTCTATTATCGAGGTACCTACTTTGTACTTCTCTCTTTTTCATTGTTTGTTTTCATCGAATTGTGTAATTTCTGTATGAATTTAAAATTCCATAAGAGAAATACTAAATTTATGTCAACTTAGTTTAGGCCTATAAATAGTTCAACCTACCCTCAATTTTATTCCTGGCTACTACATTGAACTACATAATCTTCCAGCTGTTGAGTTTCTATTGCATGATATAGAAATTCAAGAAAAGAGGATGTTGGTCCTCTATACATGTAGAAACAAATAAAGTTTTTGGCATATATGGCACTGTTTGCATCTACATTTATGAAAATGGGAGTATGTTGATTGTATTTGCAAAAAATGGTGCTTTTGCCATCTGGTGGTCGGGCAGCCACGCCGCAAAGCTGATGCGTGGGTGGGTCACCGGTGGCAGGTAGCCTACCACCCCACCACCGGACGGCATGTGTGGACGTCAAAAGTGTTGTATCTCACAACGAACCTGAGGCGATAGAATGCCATGATGTTAGTGGAACGTAAGACCTAATAGGAAAACAAAACATAGGTTTTTACGGAAGTTACCTCCTCGTTGATTCGGCCTGCGAATGATCGGCGGCTAGTACTACGACATCGGGTAGACTTGGTAGATTGCAATGGCCTGCCGGACTTGCTAGGTCACGATGACCTGGCGGGTAAGCATGCTGGCCCCACTAGGTGCCCGATGTGCAGGGCATGATCCATCAAATGGCCGCAGCTCAAGTTGTTCACTATTTTTTGGCCTACTTTGGGATGTACTTCAAAGTATTCTTCAGGGCTGGTGGTGTCTTTGCGCTATTGGGATTGATTGAGCATTGTAGATTGTTCTCGTGCGTGATCTGTTCAGGGCGATCTGGTAGAGGAATGGTGAGTCTGCTGCGTGACCAGGGTACATACCACTCCAGGTACTCATTGTACATTTGGACGTCGTACGGACACTACTCCATAATGACATCCAGGTGCGCCCTGTCCGTCCATGCCGCTGTCGTCAACTCCTACTGTAGTGGCTGCCAGTCTGTACCATGTCGACCCACCCTCTATTACTTGTATTTTCAGAATCATCGATGTTACAGAGCAAGACATACAAAGTGTAAACATTACTCACCAGTGTACGGCTCGCAGTAAGCACCTGTCGTGCATAGGGGGTACAGCCTGGTGCAAACTGAACTGTTGCATTATGTGCTGCGGTGTGTAAGCCTCCACCGTCTACGAGAATACCAGATAGTGTGTCGTTGCCCATAGCTCCACGTCCTACAGGGACAGCTCGTAAGGCAATACACGCTCCACGAATTGTACAATCCATGAACCCCAAATGATGTCACTATCATACAACGACTCAAACTCGTTGTGCCACAGCGAGTAGCACCTTGATGGGTTGCCCTTGGCCTAGAGCAAATAGGCACCAGTCCACCAGAAGCCCATAGTGGGCCCGTCTATCAGGTCGGCGAACTGGCCAAATGGGTGCACTGGCATCATGATGGATGGACGCCCGACAGGGAGGTGCTCCCAACTCTACAGCTGCAGGAGCACGTAACAGATGGCCAGGGTGGGGGTATCAGCAGTGGCGCACTGGCAAGCATCATATAACCCCCGATATGTGGTGCACAGGACGACTAATCCCCAGCTGTACTGAGGCATCGTCCCAAACTCCGCGTCAACCAAAGACTTAGTGAGGCGAATGAACTCGGCATTGCAAATATCGTCGTGTGTGGCTAGAAACATACTCCAACCAAAGAACTGAATAAGGTACGTGGCAAGGTGCATCCTAATGACCTCAAGTGGTGCATCCTGCGGGTGCACATTGAAATTGTTCAGCCAAGTGCGGAGACGCCATGAACACCCTCCGGGATGGCTAGGCCAAACCGATTCGCCAGCCTCTCCTTCCAGTATGCCAGTGCAGGGGCTGGAATAAGTGCATCACCCAGAGAGGGAGACCAGTCAAGAATGAGACGTCCTGTAGAGTAATCGTCATCTCACCCCACCGAAAGTGGAATATGTGTGTCTCGGGCCTCCACCTGTCCACTAGTGCCACGAGCAGGCTGCCATCGATGGTGAACTCGTGCTCGACAGAGACCAGCCTCACAAAGGGTAACAAGCCCGTAGGATTGGAACGTAGCGCTCGTCAAACTCTTATAGATCCATTCCACGCCGCAGCTTCAAGGGTAGAGGGCCAGCCGTGTCACCCGTCATCCATGAGTGGCATTAGTGGTTCTCATCGTAAAATTGTTCAAGAAACTCTGGTAAAGCCATACCTTCCAACAAATAGGATAGACCAAATATTAGTACGAAGATTGATAATGATAGTTAAAATACTACAAATTAAAATTTATGATGGAATAAATAGTATAAAATAATGTACACTAAGGACTAAAATGAACACTACAAATGTGTACTAGTCCAAATAAATGGTGCATATGAACACATGTTCATAATCTGGTCAACAAAAACATCTGGGCCTTGATGCTATTTGATGCTACTTTGTCATAATTGTTTATCAGTATAGTTTTGTTTTACTATATATCTGGTCTTTTACTTTTCTATACCTCAGTTGTCTTTTGATCAAAAGCAAGCAAATTAAGTGCTTAAGTTAAAGAGCAATAGTGCGGCTTAAGATCTGATATATACATATATAGGCTTATGTCACGTCATACCCTCCACTGGCTTTATGGACTAAATAACATGATATGCTATCATAAAAGAGTAGTATAAGCATGAGTGATACTTGTGTCCATAAGGAATAGTCCGAAGGTAATGTGATAATAAACCTAGCTTTTTTATACTATACGAGCTAGGAGTAGCACTATTCAGTATAATAGTACACAACATGCATGATGCAACAGGAAGTTTGCTAGAGATTCTTTTTTATGTTTCTAATATAATCTTTCCTCTGGCATCATAGTTTAATTAATTGATACACCTAGTAGTTATGATTTTAATGTCTAATGTAGTCAACATAAAAGCATATAAAAATATACAATTAAACAACATATACTTAATCGGCACTAAACAACTGCAACTAATTATGTACATATTTAACAAAGATAACTCATACGACAAAAAATTTCCTGTTAATATGACTACTAATAATAGCACTAAACAATATTTAATTGGTTGTGAAGCAAGTGGACGAAGAGCACAGGCGAGGAATGTGAACAAAGAGACTGCAAGGCGAGGAGTGTCAATGAAGAGACTGCAAGAATGTGAGTGCACACAGCTTAAAATTTATAGCAAGAGCAATAGCAAAGCATGTGCTAATGACATGCCGATAATGACGGGAGTGAACAACGCATGGGGAGACAGACGCGACGCAAGTAACACTTTCGGTGGTCTGTTTCTTGCACGAGTGCTCAATTTTCATATGAGCCAAATGTCTATAGCCCACTGTGCTTTGTTCACATGTAGATTAAACAAAGCAAAGAAAACCAAAATGTGGATTAAACAAGGCAAAAAATGAAATGATACACCCCTGCCGCACATGCTAATCACTGGTAATTGTACAAATTTTGAACAATATTTATAGTGGATAGAATTGTTAAAAAATTACAATGTCAAGCATACTGTCGTGAGAGGCTGCATTATAAAATTTTGTAATTTTTTGAGCTAATTTATAGTATTTAAAAATTAAAAAATTATCTAGTAATCATACGAATTTTTGAGCAAGATTCACAATGGATATAATTGTGAAAAAATTACACAATCAAGTACGTTGTATTAAGAGACTACAAATAAATTTTTGTAATTTTTAAGCTAATTTGTTATATTTAAAATTGAAACAATTAGTATGCAAAAAATTCAGGCTGGTAATTATGACAGCTTAATTACCTGTCGTCTGCCCATGGGGCGGTAGGCCCCTACTATCTAGTGGTGGGGCGGTAGGCTACCTACTGTTTGGTGGTGGGGCAACAGGCTGCCTGCCACCGCTGGCCCACCCACACGTCGACTTTGCAGCGTGGTCGCTCGACCACCAGACAGCAAAAGCACTATTTTTGCAAATATAATCGATGATTGCCATTTTCGTAAATTTGGGTGCAAACAGTGCCATATGTTCCAAAAACTTATTTGTTTTCTATAGCACATAGCATAGGAATGGTGGCAAATTTTTCAGCTATCTTGGACATGCAGAAGCGCAAGAAAGAGGGGATTTTCTATTAGATCTACCAAGTTTTCCCATAAAAACATTCATAGCAGCTAGATCTACCAATAACAAGCATGAATCCAACTACATTACTGTTCGTGATATATCCTAGAGGCAATCATGGAGATGAATATATCATTTCTATGTTTATGATGATTGTATCATTTCTATGTTTATGATTCTTGAATAATATGTTATTTAGTCCCTTGAATAAATGTCTTTCATAGTGATCAACAAATATGTGACTTGTTCGTGAAACTCTTTATTCATGTTTTGATATTATTCTAAATTATCCCTAATCTTGTGTCATTATGTAGGACAATTATGATTTATGGATCAGCACATGTATTGATTGTGATCATATTTCATGAATCAAGGATATGGGGATATCAAATCAATAATATGGGCATATGTTAGAGAATACAGTGTTGGATTGACCAACTATGAGACACTGTGGGAATTGTTGTTTTCTTAAGTGTCATTAGTTGATCTCATACATAGTGTATATAGGATCCTTAGACCTAAGATCATCACGGTTTCATACATGTGTAATAGTTTACTTAGGGGTTGCCAAACACTACTCCATAACTAGATAGTCATAAAGGTAACTTTTAGGTTTACTATGAAATATGCAGAGGAATATGAGCAATCAAGATAGAATTTGCCCCTCCAATATAATGAGAGAGATATCGCTGGGCCCCTCGATATGGTTGGATTAAAGAAGTGTATGGCCATGCCGAATGTGGTTGTGAAGTCAATCACAACTAAGTAATCCACTACAGGTTCATGTGATGGATCGAGCTATCATAGGATAGCATACTTCTCGCCTTGAGTTCGATCTGGTATCATGAGGCAAAGATATTGATACATAAGAACTATATAGGTTCATCCGATATGATCTTTATGTATATTTGGGAATCATTATGTCTTACTTAGGACCGTTACCGATTTATGGACCGGAAATGAGTTTTTTGCCTATGGCCAAATATACATGAACTTATAGGGTTACACACTTAACAGGTCAAAACGATAAGAGTCTAGATAATAGACTTTGAGTGGAATACGATCATTACTCATATTGGATAAAATCTAGCTTGAGACTTTCTGAGTTGGATATGATATCTAATTGTATCAGATAATGATCCGATTGGAGGCTATATAAGGGGAGATGCAGGGGCTAAGGGAGGTCTCCCGAGACATGCCCATCAAACCCTAGTTGCCACCTCTCATAACTCCTACCGTGCACGCTGGTGCTAACACATTGATACATGATGTTCCATCCCTAGACATGTGAACCTCGGTAGAGGCGCCGCTGTGACTGCAGTGCTAATCAGGACGATTGCGATGTGGAGAGGTTGGCTAGACTCTAGAGAACGATCGACTACTTCCATTACACTAATGTGCTCTTCGTTTTACCGGCCTCTTCAACTCTACTTCGGTTGCACTACGCATCTAATGGTAACAATCTATGATCTCTTACTCATATGGCTTCCTGATTTATGTGGTAGAAAATTTTAATCTGCGCTAGTGTAGCCTACCTGTATCTCAACAATGACCATGTGATCTGAGGCAAAGAAGTGAGATTTAGGATCCATACCTTTGGTTCCTGTAAGAACTTGACCCCGAGGTGAGAGAAGGGAGGAAGAACAGGATGTGAAGAGGAGGGAGCACCAACAACTCATATGTAATCACCACCATTGTCTCCCCTGCCTTGCATTGAGTGCAGCATCAAATCCAAAGGGCGAGAGATAAGGAAGTCAGAGAGGGAATAGGGAAGGAAAGGCGGCACCTTGTGTCTCTCCTTGCTAGCGATGATGATAGGAGAGGCAGTTGGTGATAGTGAGAGGAGAGGCAACAACATCTGTGTTTAATGGAGACGAGGCTTCGAGAGGACGGTGTGGTTCTGTGCGTGAGGGGGTGAGTGCACATGAGCGCGAGGGACAAGTCCATCCCTGTACAACGTGGTTCTTCCAATTTCATCGCACAGATCGGTATAGCCTATCAAGGGAGTATTCAGACAATATTTGTACCACACCGTCCAGGATAGAGGTGGCCAAATAGGTCGTGCCTGCTGGGCCGGTCTACAGCTTGTTACTGTAGGCATGGCCCAGGCACAATCCACGACGGAGTCATGCCAGGCTGGCCTAGCACAAGGGGTGGACCGTGCCTGGGCCATCGCCCTAGTCTAGCGTGCCAGCATGACATGGCTTAATGAGCACAGTGACCAAGTTAGGCAAGTAGCCTGGTGGGCACTATCCATTAGGCATAAAAATTTGGCTGTTGGGCATGGCCTGTTTAGCTCATTTAGCCCGATAAACGATTGGATTTTTTTTAAATTTCTAGCAATTCTGTGTTAATTTGAGAGTTTAAAAATACAAAAAAAATAAAAAAAAATCTTGATTTTTTCTTTAACTAGTAAGGTGCCTGCGCGTTGCAACGAAATTTTAAACCTTACACGAGCATGCATGAAGAACATAACCAGGATTTTTTAAATGCTAGATGAAACAAAGATAACATTTGTTGACACTTTCATGCATTCCAAACATTTTAAAATTCCAGGTAAGTATGAAAGCATAGCTTCCAAAGAACTAATCATTTTTGCCTTGGTTTATACAAAAGTACAACGTTTACATATACAACTTAGCAGGTAGAGGTAGCCTTTTCCAGTGAGGTGAACAACACACAGGTAACGTATCATCAAACGTGATCCCGGAAGAGTAGCTTCCAGCTCCTTAAAGTCGATGCAATCCTCCTCCAAATACCCTATAAATAGGACCAGAGTTTATTCTAAAAACATACATCATTTCTTCCTTTCCAAACACACCATCACAGCAGTAGGGATCATATTCAACGCCCTTTGATTTTTGTAATAGATCCACCATTTAGCAAAAGACTCAAAAGTTAAGCTCACATCCTTTCCAACAATCTCATAAAATTCCTCCCAGACCTACTTAGAGACAACATAATCAAAGAAATGTGGTGCACTATTTCATTTTCGGCACAAAACAAGCATGTTTTATGAGTAACATTTTGCCTTTTTGCAAGATTATCTCTAGTCAATATGTAATTCACATATCTAGATAAGTCCCTAATAACATAAATATGCATTTTTGCTCTAATTTAGATAGCCAAGCAACAAAGGATAACCAGATGTCTCCTTTATGCGCAAGATCTAGCTTCTTGTACCGTTCCTAACATTCATAGTAAAATTATATAGTATATATACCGAGGAACCTAGTGCTAACAAGCATAGTATCATATACACAAAGATGATTTTCCTAGTCTAATCAGCTGTAATTCTGGTACCATGCATAGAGCAAACCAATAAAATTTTGTAAATCCCACTAACCCTCACATTCGTTAAAGTAAGAAACCATTGGGCAAACAGATCATTTTTCCCCTGACAAATTCAAAACCCTAATATTTCATTGAACATTCGCCTAAAGTCGATGTACCTTACCAACCAACTTGGCGACTTTGGAATGAAGAGAAGCCCGGCTAATAGAAGAACACAAGGCACAATACCTAGACAAAAAAATAAATGTATTTTTTTCCATGCAACATGAATGTGAAGCATAGCCATGTTAATTATATGCATGTGAAGACAAATTATCAACAAATACTAAATTGCGCCATGCAACCAGCACCCCTATTATGTAAGTAGCTGAACTCCCCAAACAGATCAACAACTGCACATGCAGCACACAGCTGGGTAAACCTATTAAAGTTTACTAAACTAAATGTGCATTGTGGGGCTTTCTTCCTCTAGTTTACAAACCTGGTTTGAGGTTGCAAGGCCCCCTCTAAGATTTTTTGGTGCTATTTCAGCTATGAGCATTGGTACCTACCACATCTAGTGCAACATCAGCACACTAAAACATGAAGGTGATCAAGGGTAAAACGTGAACTTTACAACTGATACAAGATGGGAAGACAGAAGAGAATCAGTAGTGAATAAGAGATACATACTACATATGAAAGAAGTCAAGTACTAAAGCCAAGCCAGGTTCTTCCAAAGTAGAGCATAATAGCACCCTTTACATTAGAATTCCAAGGTAAGACATAGATAGGAAATGCGTAAGAACTCAGGTCAGACCACTTTACCAAATAATGAACCTTAGCAAAATGTATAGAAAACCAACCAAAAATGCAAATAGTAGCTGAGATCTGCATGGTCTGTGACAAATGAAAAAAGAAGACACAATAGAAGATGAATCTGAAGTTAAAAAATATGCAATTAGCCCAATTGATAATTGAGCCATTTTACCATTTTACATCCAAGAAAGTCTGCTAAACACCCGCTAGTAACAGCACCAATCATGTAGAGGAGGATGCGGTGTGCCGGGCAAGCCACGATGGCCAGTGGTAGAGGCCGGATCCGGCCGTCTTCATCACCTTCGGCGATGGTGCTACGGATCCATCGCCTGGTCAAAAATGGCAGAACTAATTGCTCAATAAGAAACTTTGTACTAACGAAGCAGGAGCATCTAAGACATGTTGCAATTAGAAACTTCAAAATTGCCGCACGAATTGGGCAGGTGAGCAAGAAAATGCGAACCACCGATGCAATGTGTCACTATTTTTAGGAACACCCAAAGAACTGAGTTGAAAATGCAATCTAGGAGCAGATCGGCATGGACACGCGCTCTGCACTCCTAGAGGATAGAGGGGTACCTAAAGACTTGGAGGAATTGGGCGATCGGGAGCCGAACGAGGGCAGTATGAGCACGGGGGAAAAGGAGTGGAAGAGGGTGTCGGTGTAGAATGAGGCAGTGACAAGGACGATGCCATGTAGTAGCTGCTGCACTGACCGTGGTTTCAACACCGACACCGGCGACCACCACCGCCCCATTCTTCCTGGCCTACAGCGTGTGGAGAGGTTGGGCTAGGAGGGGTAGGGGGAGAGCTGGATGGAGAGGTCAGGGGATTGGGGCACAGTGGTGGAGGAGGCACAGAGTTGGGAGGGGCGGCAGCGGTGGCGAGGCATGCAGCATAGAGGGGAGGAGAGTGAGAAGGAGATGGCGAAGGGGAGGGAGTGAGAGGAGATTTGGCTACCTCTTGGATGCGGTGTAGCAGTTTGTGTGAGGGGCGTGGTGATTTCACGAGGAGGGAGGGTGCCTGTGGGTGCGCTGCGTGTACAGAGAGAAAGGTGAACAGACAAACTCCCATTTATATTGGCAGAGAATAGGCAGCATACCCTCCCCATTATTTAGCTACACTCAAACCTGCAATCTCTTCTCCGAATTCTCTTATGAAAATCTTTTGATACACTTTGTGATAATTTGGCAAAATTCAATATAATTTTGCCAAAAATTCAAAATCAGATTGCAGTCAAGAAAAGAGGTCAAAATTATAAACTTTATATATTTATGTTGTTCTTACTTTTCTTTGTTCTGATGTAAAATATTTAATGGTATAATTTTCTATTTGTATTTTGCAGTTTTCCATATCTCTCAATGGAAAATTTTCCTATGTGTGAATACGAAATTTATTAGAAAGATCTTTCATCCTTCGGGAATGAAACATCTCCACCTCCGTCTCTTTAACATCCTAAAATTTTCAACTTAAATTAACTTTTAATTTTCAACAAAGTTAAGCAACCTTAAAACACTTAGCAAATAACTCTAGGATAACTCAGGGAAAATCTTTTCGGGAGATAAACAATTTAAGTTTTCTTCTTAAAGACCTGGGGTAAAATACAGATAAAACCAAATAAATTCCAATGAATCAAATAAAATGCAAATAAAATTTTGGGATGTTACAAACCTATCCCCCTTAAAATAAATCTCATCCTCAAGATTTGAAATTAGCTTGTAAAGTGATGGGGATGGTTGGCTTTCAGGTCTTCCTCTCGTTCCCAGGTTGCTTCATCTTCCATGTGATTGTCCACTGGACTCTACAAAATCAGATGGCCTTTTTCCTGGTCTGGCACTCGACTGTCTCAAGAATCTTAATTGGTTGTTCTTGGTATGTGAGATCTTCCTAAAGATCCAGAGTTTCTAGTGCTGCTTGCTCTACGGGTACTCAGAAACATTTCTTCAACTGGGAGACGTGGAAGAAGTTGTGCACTCCTAACATGCTTGGTGGAACTCTAACTAATATGCAACTTCTCTGTGACTTAATATCTTGAATGGTCCCACAAATCTCGGTGCAAGTTTTCCTCTTGTCTGGAACCTTTTTACTCCTCTGAGCGGAGATACTCTGAGATAAACATAGTCTTCAACCTCAAAGGTCAAGTCTTGACGACGATTGTCAACATAACTTTTTTATCGAGATTGGGCTATTTTCAATTTGTCCTTGATTTTTCTTACTTTTTCTTCAGTATCGTGAAGTAAGTTTGGTCCAGTATCTTGAAATTCTCCTGGCTGTTCCTAGAGTAAAGACGTTCTACACTTAATAGGGATACATATCATGTATGACAACCAAATTTTATTATAAAAGAAAGGTATGGGCCTTATGGCCAAGTTTACAATAACGACTCGAAGCTAAACATAAAGTAAATTAGTGAAAGATAATTATTAAAGGAGTAGCCCATCCTGCCTGCCCACAGGCAAATGACTATAAGAAGGGGCCTATCATTGTATTCCTCACCGAAGTCAAAGAAGGCGTTTTCTAAAAAGATAATTTAAGCAACATGAGCACATAAATTACTTTACAAGTTACACCAGGAGGTTTAACAAAGTTAATGCATGCATAAGTATTGACAAAAAAGGCATAGTAAGGTTAATTGACCGAAAAGTAGAATTGAAGTAAATATTGTAAGTAGATTCAAAAGCTGAATTTGATACAATAGATAGAAACAAGATTTTAACAAAATAATGTTGTTAGTGTAGGCTCCGACCAAACACCAACTTAACCACGGGCATCCCACCCGGACCATCTTTCTCCAAAAAGATTTTATATGGATTCCATCTATCCTGTCGTAGGGGTGGCCCCCACCTAAACCCAGCAGGCCTGGTAGGAGATTATAAGGCCCAGAATAGGCCATGTGTAATGACATAACTGCCCCCAGGGGGATAACCAGATGTAAGGGTATAGCTGTAAAAGCACTCCTCATGTGTATATATATATGAGTAAGCCTTGGGGAGGACCCAGGCCATTACACTTATCTTCATCACTTTCCACTACCATCTCTCTCTCTGTTTGGTCTGTAGCCACAACAGTTGGCGCCGTCCGTGGGGAGGGCGAAGGCAAGCTCAAGACCGAAGAAAAGATGGCACGAAAAAGCTTCCTCGGCGGCGAAGGAAAAGAAGGCGGCGGGCGGGCGTCGTATGGGTACGAGCCGGCATCGGCAGCGGCGACGCGGTGGCGAGGCGGCGCGGTGGCGGAGACGTCGGCGTTCGTGCGGTGGCGACCAACCCCGTCACCGCACAGCGACGACCAACCCGCCACCAGCGTTGCGAGGGCGGACCGGCGGTCGAAGACGTCGACACGCAGGTGCGGCGACAACCGACCCGCCGACGCGACGACACCGACCTCGCCGCTCCCATCGCAACCTCGCCGGCGGTGCGGACCGGCGGTCCGAGGTAGCCACGACGGAGCGACCGGCAGCTCGGGACCGCGATGCGGTCGTCCCCGCGCCGACCCGCCCGTCGGAAGCACCGGCGACCCGCCGCACGAGGATGGAAAGCGCCTGGCGGCGGCTTTCAACGCATTCAGCGGGGCTGGGGACCTTCGCGGTCGTCGAGAGATATACAAGAGGCTCGAGTCAGCCGGCTGCGCCAAAGAACGCGCCCGAGCCCGCGCGCCGAAAGGGCGGACGATCGCGCCCCCCCCGTCGGCCGCGTGCGGCTGCGGCGCGTGGATCCGAGTCCCGCTCGGCGGGGCTGCAGCAGCCGTGTGGCCCGAAGACTTCAAGTTCCTCGCATCACCGACCCGTCACGGCGACACGGATCCTCGCGAGTTCGTGCGCGCGTGTCGAAACCGCGATCGAGGCGCGCGGCGAGACGACACCGCGGCGAAGGACTCCCCTCGCACCGCACGAGTGGCGCTCTCTTGGTTTTTTACCATAGAGCCGGGCTCCATCTATGCGTGGGAGCAGCTTCGCGACCGGCTTCGTACCAACTTTCAAGGATATCATGTCGAGCGAATCGATGCGGACCAACTCTTCGCTGTGAAGCAAGGACCCTCGGAGACGCTCCGGGACTACTTCAAGCGCTTCGCCAAAATTCGAGACCAGGTACACGATGTTAATGAAATCACAGTCGTTAATGCAGCCATACAGGGCCTTCGCCCGGGCCCGATGGCCGAATACAACGCGCGGAGGCCAATTACGACAGTGGCCAAGCTCTTCGACAAAATGGACGAGTATGCGCGGGCGGAGGAGGATGCGCGAAGACGCAACATCACCGCCCTCGGTCTCGCCCATGAGGAGCGGCCCCCGCGCGAGGTTGGGGCGGGTGGCCCCTCCTCGAAGCCGGGCCGTAGCCGAAAGCCCCGAGGAGGCCCTCCCCGAGGCAGTGAGAACGAAGTACAGGAAGGCTCGTCACGGTGTAGGCCCAAACCTCGGCGCCGCCAGCGCCGGTTGCAGGCGGCCCATCACGTCCTCGCCACCAAGAGCACCCACCAAGGACCCGACCCCACCTCACGGAGGGGAGTCCGGGGATCGGAGGGCGGATTTGACTACGGCAGCCAACCCCACGCAGAGCAGGAGCTTCTGCGCTATGGCAAGTGGTGCGAGGTACACGGCTACGGCGATCATTACACAAGGGCATGCATCGCGGTGATGGAGCTGCGGAGGGTGACGGTCGGATCTCGGTCTTCGCCTCCTCGGCCCCCCGCCGAAGCCCATGTGGGGCACCCAAGGGATAGCCCCATACGGGCCACCGCAACGAGGCGCGCGACATCACACCATCAACGTCATCACCGAGGCTCTTCCTCAAAAGCCCCGGGAGCGGCGCGGTGTGGATGCCGCCCGCAACATCACCTTCGACTTGAGCGACGCGGGGCCGGAGTACCCTCACCAAGACCCTCTAGTCATCCAGGCCCACATAGCATGCTGCGAAGTCAAGCGCGTCCTTGTCGACGGGGGAAGCTCCGCAAACATCTTATTCGCAGACGCCCTCGACCGCATGGCAATCCCCCGAAGCCGGCTGGAGCAGCCAGGAGCTCCACTTCAAGGCTTCGGGGGTCAACCGCTGCAGGCCCTGGGGCACGTTTCCCTTCCTGTCACTAGGGATGGCAATCGGGTGCGGCGGGTACGGGTAGTGCTCGCCCATACCTGTACCCGCGACCCCAATTTTCGCCCACGGGTATACCCGTACCCGCCCACGGGTAAAAAACCCCGCCCATACCCGTCGCGGCATACCCGTTTACCCGCGAACTGAGTACATCATATATTCACATTCAAACATCACCAATGCATCACATATGACTTTTCCCATAGTGACCAGTACGAAGCAAAACATCGGATTCATACAGAAACATTCATCTTTGTAGTTTATTTCTTCTTCTAAAAATATCTTCAGAGTTTACTCCAGTGCAATCTATTTACTAGCACATTATATTGTCTATCAGTTCTAGATTCAAGACCAGAAAAACCATCTCAAAGTTATCTACCCGATTTATAACAAATTCACATGCAACACAGAAACTAAATCTTAGCTTCACTAAAAGAACAATCAGCAAACTACAAACTAATCCTAGATTTACAGAATGCTGGCTAAAATAGCCATTCATGCACAAGCCATTCACGCTGAGTTTTGCGCACAAGCCATTCACGCTGAGTTTTGCGCACAAGCCATAATCTTAGCTTCACCGGAGGAGGCTCACGGCTCACCTGCGTTTTGCTGACGGCGGAGAGGGGCGAGCGCCGGATCTGGTCGGTGGAGGAGCGGCGGAACGAGGGGCGGCGCCGGATCTGGTCAGTGGAGGAGCGGCAGAACGAGGGGCGGCGCCGGATCTGGTCGGTGGAGGAGCAGCGGAATGAGGGGCGAGCGCCGGATCTGGTCGGTGGAGGAGCGGCGGAACGAGGGGCGCGCCGGATCTGGTCGGTGGACGAGCGGCGGAACGAGGGGCTGCGCCGGATCTGGTCAGTGGACGAGCAGCGGAACGAGGGGCGGCGAGGGGGTGGCGAGGAGCGCCGGAACGAGGGGCGGCGATTTGGTGTGTCGGCGTCTCGGCGAGGAGGAGAGGCGATTTGGTGTGTCGGCGTCTCGGCAAGGGACTGCGAGGTTTCGGCTGGGGCTTACGCGCTGAGCCGACCGAGAGGGACTTAGGGTTTTGGAGGCGCCCGACGGCCCGAGATTTGGATTTTGGAGGCGCGTGGACTTAGGGTTGAGGGCCCACTTGTCAGTCTATCTCACGGGTAAACGGGCGAGACGGGTACGGGTAGAGCTAACCCATACCCGTACCCGTTTACCCGATGGGCAGAGTTTTCCCCCATTTTCCTACCCGTGGGTAAAAAATCCGTCCCATACCCGACTCCATTAGGGTATTTACCCACGGGTACACGGGTAAATGGGTACAATTGCCATCCCTACCTGTCACCTTCCGTCAGGAGGGCAACAAAGGTAACATCCGGACCGAGCATGTCACCTTTGATGTCGTAGGTATCCCGCACCCCTACAACGCCATACTGGGGCGACCCGCCATCAACTCTTTCGAGGCAATCCCGCACCACACCTTCTTGTGTGTAAAGCTCCCGGGCCCGGAGGGTGTCATCACCATCTTCGGCGACCAGGACCTGGCAAGACGTGCCGAAGGCGGTAGCCGCGTCTCGCATCGCCCGGTGCATGCCCTCTCCGGCGCGCCTGGTGCTGGGCCCTCCGCCCCGGTGGGCGCCAAGCCTCGGCCGGCGGCGTCAAGAAGGTGCCGCTCGAGCGAGAGGCGCTTTGTCTCCATTGGCGAGGGCTCACCGGGTCGAGCGGAGCTGCTCCGAGTGCTTCAGAACAACATGGACATCTTCGCATGGTCCCCGGAGGACATCAAGGGCGTGGATCGCGCAGTAATCCAGCATCGTTTGGCGGTCCGCCCCGACGCCAAGCCGGTAAAGCAAAGGCTCCGGCGTATGTCGATGGATCGGCAGCAGGCGGCCAAAGCGGAGGTGGCGAAGCTTCTTCGCGCCGGGGTCATCCGCGAGGTCTACCATCCAAAATGGCTCGCTAACCCGGTGCTAGTCAAAAAGGCCAGTGGGGCCTGGCGCATGTGCATCGACTTCACGGCACTCAACAAGGCGTGCCCGAAGGACAACTACCCCTTGCCGCGCATCGTCGGTGGTTGGCGCCGCTGCTGGTGCGAACTCATGAGTTTCCTGGACGCCTATTCCGGCTACCACCAGGTATACATGGCCGAAGACGACGAGGAAAAGACCAGTTTCATCACACCGCTTGGGACGTTCTGCTTCGTCAGAATGCCCTTTGGCTTGAAGAACGCAGCGCTACCTTCACCCGCCTCGTCGCCATTGCCCCGGCGCCCGGCTCGGGAGGAGCGTCGAAGCCTATGTCGATGGCGTGGTGGTCAAAACTTCGGCAACTTGCTCTACGGCACGGGACCTCCAGAGACCTTCGACAACCTCGGAAGGCGGGCATCAAGTGAACCCGACAAATGTGTCTTGAGTGCAGGCGGGCAAACTCCTCGGTTTCCTCGTGTCGGCGGGGCATCGGCGAACCCGGCAAAGTAGGCGCTATCACGGGCATGGAGCCGCCAAGACAATGAGGAGGTCGGAGGGCGGGCGCATGGCGGCATTAAGCCGCTTCCTATCCGAGGCGGCGGAGCGGGGCTGCCGTTTTCAAGACACTCGCGGTGCGATGGGTTTCGTTGGGACGGAGGCTGCGAAGGCCTTCAACGAGCTCAAGCGGCACACGGCAAGCCTCCCCTCTGGTCGCCCGGCACGAGGCTCCCCTCTGCTCTATCGGCGCGTCGGCTCGCGGTCGATCGCCGTCCTCGTCTTAGAGGAAGGCGCCATGCAGCGGCCTGTCTACTTTGTCTCCGAAGCCCTTCAAGGCGCCAAGACAAGATACACGGAGCTTGAGAAGCTCGCCTACGCGCTGGTCATGGCCTCCAGGAAGCTTCGGCATTATTTTCTAGCTCACCCGATCACAGTGCCTTCCTCATTCCCCCTGGCAGAGAAGCTACACAACAAGGAGTCCACAGGGCGTATCGGTAAATGGGCCACCGAGCTCGCTCCCTTCTCCTTGACGTATGCTTTGCGAACGGCAATCAAATCCCAAGTCCTGGCGGATTTCCTCGCCGAATGGAGCCCGCCGGCCCAACCCGGCCAGACGCACGATGACCCCGTCTGGACGCTTACAATCGACGGGGCTTACAGCGTCGCCGACGCGGGCATAGGGCGGTGATAAATCACGCCCAGGGACAGCGTTGCTGTACTCTGGCGCGCCTTGCCTTCCCGCCACCAACAACACGGCGAATACGAGGCTGCTCTTTGGCTGGCGGCTCAAGGCGGCCGGCGCGAGGCGGTGTTGGTCCTCACCGACTTCGCGCTTGGCGGCGGCCACGTGGACAAGTCATATCAAGCCAAGGACCACGAGTTGGCCAAGTACTCGCGGCGGCGATGCAGGCGAGGAAAGGCACTTTTGGGTGTCACCGTCAAGGCCATCCCGGGCGGAGAATGAGCAAGCGACGCCCTCGCCAAGGCGGCGACCGAGAAGCGCCCTCGAGGGGGCATTCTACGAGTGTTAGCAAAGCGGCCATCGCGCAGACAACGGGACGCGGCACTTGTCCACCGCATTGATCGGTCGGGAGATTGGCGGAGCCCATTTTCAAATTTTACAAGGCCTCGCCGAGCCGGAGGATCTGCCGAAGCTGCGGCGATTGCGAAGACCGCGCACGGTCCTTCCAAGTGTTTGAAGGGACACTCTACAAGAAGGGGGTTTGCGCGCCGCTCCTGCGCTGCCTCTCGACTGAGGAAGGAAAGAAACTCTTGGCGGAAATCCACGCGGGCGTATGCGGATCCCACCTGGCGCCGAGGTCATTAGTCGGCAAGGCGTTCAGACAAGGCTTCTACTGGCCGACTGCCGTCACCGACGCCCAGGACCTCGTTCGTCGGTGCCAAGGGTGCCAATGGATGGCGCGCATCATCCGCAGGCCCCCGACAAGCCTCAACCCAATCCCCCCCGGTGTGGCCTGGCGCGTGGCTGGGTCTCGATATAGTAGGACCACTTGCCCGAGCTCCGGGGACCTCGGTTCGTGGTAGTCGCGCTAGAATATTTCTCGGTGGCGGAGCGTCGCTCGGCCAAAGTAACCTGCGCCATCTGGCGCTTCCTATGGCAAAACATCATATGTCGCCGGGGTACCTCGGGAGCTCACGATCGACAATGGCTGCGATTCGCGCGCCCTCTTCAAAGATTATTGTGACAGCATGGGCATCACCCTCCGATTCGCCTCGGTAGGGCATCCCCAGTCCAACGGGGCGGTCGAACGGGCGAATGGCGCCATCTCTGCCGCCATCAAAAAGCGCCTGGTTGGATTGCCGAAGGGCAAGTGGCCAGACGAGCTTCACAGCGTTCTATGGTCGCTTCGCACAACGGTAACGCGCCCAACGGGATTCACGCCGTTCAAGCTCCTCTTCGGCGACGAAGCAGTGACGCCCGAAGAAATTAAGGCCGGCTCGCGAAGGGTCCTCGTCCAAGCACCCGAAGAGGAGCGCCGTGTGTCCTTGGACCTCCTCGACGGGATACGGGCAGACGCAGCCCACCACGTCGAGAAATGCACGCGCGCGCACAATGCGCACGGGACCGCTCTATATGCCGCGGGGTTCAAGCACGGGATCTCGTCCTCGAGTGGCGCTTCAGCGAAACCGTTGGCAAGCTAGAATCAAGTGGGAAGGCGGTACATCGTATGCGAGGCATTGCCAAAGGGCGTACCGCCTCGCCACGCTTGAAGGACAAGCCTTGGCACACATGGGCAGCGGACGGGTTGCGGCGGTACTACGCCTAGAAGCAGCATAGTAGGCGTAGAGCCACCGGCCCGTTGTTAGGCGATGCTCGCCCGCGCAAACGGGAGTTCAATATGAAGGACTACGGGTAGGCTATGCTAGCGCAAATAAATAAAAATTATGCGTAAACCAAGATCACTGCGATTATAGATCACGGAATTACCACTAGACGCGCAGTGCGGAATTGATGCAAAGACGCGTCGGGGCGGAGTAGTCGTACTACGTCGATGCAAAGACGCGTCGAGGCGAGTAGTCGTACTACTTCCTCGTCCTCGTCGCGGCGCCCAACATACAACTCCTCTCTTGCGGTTCGTCCAAGCGCTACGGATGCAGCGCCGCCAAAGGTATCCACACGTGCGGGAGAAGCGGCGCACGCCGGATTACTAGATCGCGCGGCGCCGTGGCGTGGGAGGGTGGCGGCGGGGTTTGAGGAGGTCACGAAATTCTCCTCTACCCTGTGCACCTAGCCCTCCTTTATAGGCGTCCTTATAATGGGCTTCAGCGAATGGAGGCCCATTAGGACTCAATACCCACCCAACCGGATCCAATCCGAATTAGGCTTCAGCCCTTAAGTGTGTGACCTATGGGTTCACGTATGTTTAGACATGACACGAGTTTACCTACTCGGTCAATAGTTGGTAGCGGCCTCTAGCAAGGCGTGCCAACTCCTAAACATACATAAAGATCATATCGAGCGAACCATCACAACTTTATGTACATGCCAATCCCTTTGCCTCACGATATTTGGTGAGCTCCAAGTGACCACTCTTTCTCGATCACGTGATCCGGAATCCCTTACTAGGTTAACTCTTAACCTTAAGTAGCATGGCCATGCATTTCGGATCCGATCACTCGAGGCCCAGAGAGATATCTCTCGGGTAGAGAGGGCAAATCCCATCTCGACCGACCATGCCTCGCGGCATGCTTCATGACAAACCGAAAGCTACCTTTATAACTACCCGATTCTGAGCAGCGTTTGATAGCCCCTAAGTAGGTCGATTCACATCTCAAGTACATGCGACAATCTCGAGGTCTAAGGACAAGGCGTACACATTGTGTAGAGAGAGAACCATAAGTATAATTGTTATGTCTCATGTTGGGTCGGTCCAACCCCATGTTCTAAACATGTGTCCACATTATTGGTTTGACATCTCCATGTCTATGACCTGTGAAACATGGTCATCAACCGATACATGTGCTAATCCATTATTCACGTGTGTCCACACATAAACTTCGACTAGGGACAACTTTAGAATAACCATACAAGTAAAGAGTTTCACAAACAAGTCACATACTTGTTAATCAATACAAAGGCAATATTCAAGGAACATTTATTAAATCATGGATACAACGAAATATCATCATCTCTATGATTGCCTCTAGGGCATATTTCCAACACAATAAAGGTTGCTATTCCAAGAGCATCCCCTGTCCGCGCTAAGCAGAACAAAGTCCACGGACTCTAAATAAGACATAGCGTCGAGCCTAGCTCCGCACGCGCGAGTCTCCGGACTATAAAGAAGACGTAGCGTCGAGCCTAGCTCCGCACGCAATAGTCCACGGACTCTAAATAAGACGTAGCATCGAGCCTAGCTCGCGCGCGAGTCTCGGACTATAAAGAAGGCGTGGCGTCGAGCCTGGCTCGCGCGCGCAATAGTCCACGGACTCTAAATAAGGCGTGGCGTCGAGCCTAGCTCGCACGCGCGAGTCTCGGACTATAAAGAAGGCGTGGCGTCGAGCCTAGCTCCGCACGCAATAGTCCACGGACTCTAAATAAGGCGTGGCGTCGAGGTCGCCTCGCACGCCGCGAGTCTCGGACTATAAAGGAAATCGTGGCGTCGAGATTTGCCTCGCGCGCGCCACTCCACGAGCATAAATGAGATCGTACACTGTCCTCCGCGTCCGTGGCGGGTAACACCAAGCATAAAGTACTACTTGGTTCCATTGCAAAAGCAAAGGGTTACATGGTCACATGCGTAAGAACGAGACATCATCCCCGCACCACCCGACCAACCGCTCGGCCTTGGCGCGCGGTGACGAGCCAGCAGCGCGCCGTCGTCGCGCTGTGGTGAAGGACCCCTTCAAGCCGAGGAGGTCCCCCTCCCCATGCAACGTCTGCTGCACGGCGACTCGCTGCACCTTCCTCGGCGGCCCGCATCCGTTGGTGGAAGTTCGCGAGCTAGCCCCAATGGAGCGGATGGCGTCGACATAACCTGCGGTGGTCGGGAAGATCGATTGAGGATTCGCTAGCTCATGGGTATGCCTACACCCACAGTATGAAGCGGGCGGCGAAGCACGCACCAACATAGCTGCGATGCTCGCCAAAGGTCTGGCGCCACGAAGAGCAACGCCGCCCCTCCTCGATCAGCCCGGCGTCTCGGCGACAGGCCTCGGCTGTGCGTAGTATCCGGCACTCGGACGCACAGATCTCGAAGGCTGGTTCAGAGACTCCATGGCCCGCCACGCCGACCTGCACGCATTTTCCAAGGCAAAGCGGTTCTCGGCGGCAGCCTCCGCCACCGGGCGTTCTCCCTTCTAGGGCGGAGATCTGCGCACAAAGCGGCGCGTTCCCGATCGCGGTGTCCGCGCCTCGTGGCGCAACATGCGGCCACCGGGCCTCCTCGGTAGCGAAGTTCTTCATCCTTCAGCGCGATAGCGATGTTTGCCAGCGGAGGTTGGCTTCGAGCCCTCTGCTCTGAGCGGGCCTCGTCAAAGGACCGGTGAGGGCAAGCGTCGGCAGAACAACAAATCAGCGGCGTCTAGCGATGCACCGTACAAGCCGGCGCACGCGTGCCACCCTCATCTCGGAGGCACGCAACGCGAGCGCCGGGAGGTCCCCGCGCATGGCGATAGCACCTCTCGATTGAGGCCGTTGTCGGCACGCTTCGGCGGCGTGGTGAGGTCGCAAAATATCTCCGGCGAGGAGGAAGTCGAGCGGCGAGTCCCGCCCCAACACGCCAGATTTGCGTGCCACGGCGCGTCGGCGGCAATGGACACCGGGGGCATCACGACGCGCGGCTCCGACCACGCATACCTCCATTGCTCGATCCTTCGCCACGTCACGGAGACGCCGCCTCGCCTGATGTCGGCGAGAATGGCGAGCGGATCGGAGAAAGTCTCGCGAAGTCGGGGAAGAAAGGACTCACACCTACCTCCTGCGCCTCGTCACGGTAGGAAGTGGCACCAGTCGACCACCCAGGGGGCGGGCGCCTCGGCGGTTGGGAGAAGGTCTTCTCGGCGCGCCCGGCCGCCGTAATCCGCGGCAAGGCCCCGCGGCGTATCGACCCCTCGTTGGCGGGGGCTGCGTCGGCGTTCGCCTCGGTGACGCGGCGATTCTTCCACGGCGAGAACCAGCTCGGTCATCGCCGCCCCGCGGTTTCCTCCGCGAAACGCACGCCCTCGTCGGCGCTACGGTTGATAACGCACCGTCCCGTGGCTTGCTCGCCGGGCGACGCCACCCCGGTTGACGAGTTCCAACTTCGGCGGTGGCGCGAGCGAGCGCGGGCTCGTGGGCATCGGCGAAAATGTCGGGGATCGCGGCGGCGCCCCTCCGGCGATGTGGCGAGGCCCACCGCGGCCGCACGCTCGCCTCGGTGAGCTAGCGCCGGGGCTGCTGGTCGATATCGGCGGCCGGGAACGGGCGGCGTCGCGAGCAGCCCCTGCGGGGCTATCACCGTCTGAAGGCGGAGTCGGCGAGAGCTCTTCGGCACCATGCGCTCGGGCGCGGCAATGCCTACAGCCTCGCAGTGCGGTTTATCCGCCCGCTAGCCGCCTTCACGCGGCTCGCGAGCCGGTGCTCCTTAAGCGTATACGGGCGAGGGCGCGCAACCACGCGCTCGCATCTTCTAGCCGAGTCGCTGCGCAGAGGTCACGTCGATTAGGCGGAAGCCAAGCAGATGCAATGACACGATGGGCGACTTACAAGGGGCGGGGCGGAAGCACCGAGACACACATGGTTCGAACCCGTCCTCGCGGGGGCCATTCGGCACAACATACTTCCCCCGGGAGGAGAGTGGCGCCGCCCCATGCATCGTGAACTCCTCGGCTAGGTCGCGCACGCTCATTCGACGGGCGACACCGACGAGGCTCTGTAGCCTTCGCGTGTCGTCAATCTCCGCCTTCAGACTCGGCGTGCTATTAAACGAGATCGGCCCGCCTCGGCACTGCATTCTGCTCTTGTCGGTCACGGTGGAATAGAACACCACCGCGTCCAGCCGGACGCCCACGGCCCTGACGAGGCGGACACAGGAAACAACGTCGCGCAGGACGCCCGGAGCACGAAGTCCACACCGCCAAAGTTGGACACCGCCCCGCCAACCTTTCTGGGTCGACAGTGTGCATCGTGCAGGGTGGCGAATAGGCTGGCGCTGGGGCGCCACCCCTCTGTCCGCATCGCCCACGCGAAGACAGCGAGGCGGAGTAGCGCGTGGGGCGTCAGCTGGGCTAGCTCCAACTGGTAGGCCCGCAGGACTTCGCCCACAAACAACGTGCAGGGCATCCGAAGGCCGGCATCGAAGAACGCGACGAAAACAATTGCCTCCAGGGCCCCGGGCTTCGGCTCCGTCTCGTCCTGGCGGGGTAAGCGAGCCCCATTGCGGTCCGCGATCTTCCCCTCATCCACGAGCCGTTGTAGCATCCCTTCCGTCATGCTACTCTTCCCCAGCACACGGGAGCAGGAGCCTCCCGAGTGCTCCATCGCGTTCCACAGCTTGTTGGCGCGCGAGCTCCCCCGCGGCACCAGTTTGTACTCTTGGGAAGGATGGTTCACCTCGCCCTGGCTAGGCAAGGAACCGCTGCGGGGGTGGTATGTGGCGTCGTCGTGGCTGGCCATCGCTCTCGCGCAAGGGAAGGAGAAGAAGCGAGCAAGGGAGCAACTGGCGTGACAATTAGCACGCGCAAGCGGCAGCGAGTCAAAAAGCAAAACGAGAAAGGGTGCCTCCACCTCAACACTAACACCTTATAAAGGCCGCTCGCCTGCCCTGGCGCTCAATGCACAGACGGATCAAATTCCCGGCGATTCGGCTGTCCAAGATTTGGAAAGAAGAACCGCTCGGACCTAGAAGGCGCGCTGGTAGGTGGCCAAGTAGCGCACGCGCCCTACCTCTCAACACGCGTCCAACTTCTCGGGGGCGAGGCGAACGGCGCGATCACGCAATCGCTCACATCCCACGGCGCACGATGCGTGAGTCGCCACGCGCCCCACTGCGGCATGGCGCATCGCACGACGCGGCGGCGCTTCTGCCGGGCCAGGCGTCGGTGTAATTCCAGCCGCCATTAAAAGCGCACTACGGGACTACAAGGTCACAACAGCCTCAGAGCGCGCGCGTCTACTTCGACTAGGCGCCAGCTTCGCCGCCACCCGTTCGAAGGGTAGGGGACGGAGCGCGCGCGTCTACTTCGACTAGGCGCCCGGCCGCGCCACCCGTTTGAAGGGTAGGGGCGGGCGCGCGTCTACTCGACTAGGCGCTAACCGGCTGCGCGTCTGCGCCGACCAGGCGCCCGGCTCGCGCCACCCATTCGAAGGTAGGGGCGGGCGCGCGTCTCGCCGACTTGGCGCCCGGCCGCGCCACTCGTTCGAGGGTAGGGGACGAGCGCGCGCGTCGCGCCGACTAGGCGCCGGCCGCGCCACCCGTCGAAGGTAGGGGGGCGCGCGTCGCGCTGGCGCGCCGCTGCGCGTGACGCCGGCGGCGCCGGCCGCGCCACCCGTTCGAAGGTAGGGGCGGGCGCGCGCGTCTGCCCGACCAGGCGCCGCCGCCGCGCCACCCGCTCGAAGGTAGGGGCGGGCGCGCGCGTCTACCGACTGGCGCCGGCCGCGCCACCCGTTCGAAGGTAGGGGCGGAGCGCGCGCGTCTGCCGACTTGGGCGCCGGCCGCGCCACCCGTTCGAAGGTAGGGGCGGCGCGCGCGTCGCCCGACTTGGGCGCCGGCCGCGCCACCCGTTCGAGGGTAGGGGCGGGCGCGCGCGTCTACGCCGACTAGGCGCCCGGCCGCGCCACCCATTCGAAGGTAGGGGCGGAGCGCGCGTCTCGCCCGACCAGGCGCCCGGCCGCGCCACCCGTTTGAAGGTAGGGGACGGAGCGCGCGCGTCTACCGACTGGCGACTAAGCGCCGCGCCGGCCGCGCCACCCGTTCGAGGGTAGGGGCGGCGCGCGCGTCTGCCGACTGGCGCCGGCCGCGCCACCCGTTGAAGGGTAGGGGCGGGCGCGCGTCTGCCGACTTGGGCGCCGCCAGCGCCACCCGTTGAAGGGTAGGGGCGGAGCGCGCGTCGCGCCGACAGGCGCCGGCCGCGCCACCCGTTCGAAGGTAGGGGCGGGCGCGCGTCTACTGACTAGGCGCCGGCCGCGCGCCACCGTTCGAAGGGTAGGGGCGGAGCGCGCGCCCACTCGACTTGGCGCCACCTTCCGCTACCACCATCCCGATTTGGGCTCCCCAACCACAAGCTTGGAGGAGTTCACAGCCGCGAGGGACGGAGGGCCAAAGGACTCGGCGACATGGCCGGCCTGTGAAGCCCTTCACCATGAGAGGCTCTGTCGTGGGGTGGCCCCACCTAAACCAGCGGGCACGGTAGGAGATTATAAGGCCAGAATAGGCCATGTGTAATGACATAACTGCCCCCAGGGGGATAACCAGATGTAAGGGTATAGCTGTAAAAGCACTCCTCATGTGTATATATATGAGTAAGCCTTGGGGAGGACCCAGGCCATTACACTTATCTTCATCACTTTCCACTACCATCTCTCTCTGTTTGGTCTGTAGCCACAACATATCCATAAACATTTTATAAACCATTTTTGAAAAACAAAGTCTAATCTGTAAAAAAACTTTACTCAGCTTGCCCATGACCATGGGCACAGCTATCCAGGATAGTTTATACACTCTGTTGAGGATGTACAACTTTACCCATAAGATATGATTATCTCATAATGTCGGCCATTACACGCTTCTATAGGTGTGCGACTGAGAAAATCATAACTAGGCCTTTACAATGCAAAGCCTTCAATCTGGCCAAGCCAACATTAAGGTTTCACACCAATAAAGAATCCACTAGACTAGGACCCCATCTTGAGCCGAGTGAGACTTCACATGGTCTACGCCACACTCACTTTCGACCTACAATGAGACTCAGGTTGGGACTTACAAATTAATCAGTCAGGACTGTCCCATACCAACCTTATGATAGTACGAAACAGGATTTGTAGCAGTAGCTCATAGACCGATTCTTGACTTAGGATCAAACCACATACCCCTTGTGTCTAACATCTCCTCTCTCTCTTACACCCTTTCGAATGCGTTTGACCATGGACACTCTCGACCGCAACCACGCACTGCCACAGAAGCATCCTACAACAACTCTGGTCGGATACAACCACTTTGGTTGGTATACGACCACTCTGGTTAGGTTACAACCACACTGGTTAGATATGACCACTACCGGCAGTATTTCGACCACCTCCGCCTTTGACAGCACCCGTGTCCGACCACTATTACCTCCGACTACCTCCGACCTTCAACTACGACCGCTACAAACCACCAACCACTCTAAACACTCTAAAGCCCTCCACCACTCTCAAAACTCTATAGCCTCCGACCACTCCAATCTCTCCGACCACTTTAAGCAAAAATACTTCCAGAAGCCCACATTTCTTCATCCTAACTCCGATTGGACCTGTTCAAATTTCTAAATTCTTCTAAAAATGTAAACTACCCATTTCTGGACTCTTTTTAATTTTTGAATTTTATTTGAATTTTTTAATTCTATTTGCTTTGGTTCTTCACGTGTAGACTATGACGAATTCGGAGAGTACGATTTCGACGATTCGCAGCATTAAGACTTTGAGCAAGGCAAGTTACACCTTTGATCATGTTGCTTCTAGTAATTTACATTATTATGTTGTTTTTAAATTGTTATGCATGCGTACTTTTATTCAAATTTAGTTTAAATTTGTTTTAAAATGCTTGTTATACCCAATTCCTTTGGTTAAGGCCAAATTTGATATTGAACTTCCTATGCCTTGTCACCCTAGATACAAACCTTGTTAGACATTAGTATTAACTAGAAATTTTATAAAATTGCTTAGCCATGCTTAGAATGATTTTAGGTAGGAATATTTGTTTCACAATATGATGGTTTCTAAAATGTATTCTTGACTTTGGTTAGTCAAGAAGGTATGTAAAATATTTCAAAACAAAATATAAAATTTGGTTTAGATTTAGGTTAATGTTTAGGTGGTGGGTGCTGGCATGCTTTGCTATTCGGTGACACAATGTTGATTGTTAGGCACAAGGGGTATGTGGTTTGTGCCTAAGTCAAGTTAAGGACGAGTCTGTGAGCTACTGCTACGAAGCCCATTTCGTACTACAACAAGGCTGGTATAGGATAGTCCTGGCTGACTAATTTGCAAGTCCCAACTTGAGTCTCGTTGTAGGTTGAAATTGAGCGTGGTGTAGGCCTTGTGAAGTCTCACTCAGCTCAAGAGGGGGTCCCGGTCTGGTGGATTTTTTACTGGGGTGAAACCTTAGTGTTGCCTTCGCCAGGTTGAAGGCTTTGCATTGTAAAGGCTTTGTTATGATTTTCTCAGTCGCACGCATACAGAAGTATGTAATGGCCGACATTATGAGATAATTGTATCTTGTGAGTACAGTTGTACAACCTCTACAGAGTGTATAAACTATCCTAGATAGCCGTGCCTACGTTCATGGGCAGGCTGAGTAAAGTTTTTCATGAATTAGACTTTGCTTTTCAAAAATGGTTTATAAAATGTTTATGGATGGATGGAATCCATATAAAATCTTTTTAGAGAAAGATGGTCTGGGTGGGATGCCCGTGGTTAAGTTGGTATTGGTCGGAGCCTGCACTAACGATATTATTTTATTAAAATTTTCTTTCTATGTATTATATCAAATTCAGCTTTTGATTCTTTTTACAATATTTACTTCAATTCTGTTTTTTTGCTCAATTAACCTTCCTTTGCCTTTCTTTGTCAATACTTATGCATACATTAACTCTATTAAATCTCTTGGTGTAACTTGTGGAGTACTTATGTGCTCATGTTGCTTAAATTATCTTTTTCAGAAGACACCTTCTTTGACTTCGGTGAGGAATACGACAAATAGGCCCCGTTTTACAGTCATTCGCCTGTGGGCAGGCAGGATGCATTGCTCCTTTAATAATTATCTTCCACTATTTTACTTTATGTTTGGCTTTGAGCTGTTATTGTAAACTTGGCCATAAGGCCCATACCTTTATTTTATAATAAAGTTTGGTTGTTATGCATGATATGTATCCCTATTAACCTAGTGTGCACTAGCTTTTTCTGGGATAGTGCGATTTACACAAAGGGTTCTGGAGTTGTTGCTCTAGGGTCTGACAGAGATGGTATTAGAGCCAGGTTGACCCTAAGACGTGACCGTAGATAGAATAGAATGGACAACCTTAAGGACTTACTTTAAAAGAAAAGTATTTTGCAAAGCCTTCTACACCTAGTCTTATTCATTCTCCCACTTAAATATTCCTTTATGAAATTTTTTTACTAACTCCTTCCCTTTTGTTAAAAAAAATTATAGATCGCTGAAAAGTCACCCATGGAATCCAAGCCAGACACCTAGCTGACTGTCTTTGGAATCTTCTCCAAGAGTTGGATTTTAAGGCACGCCCCGTGTACCTAGGATACTTGAGCACCTATGGAGATCAAGAACGTTGGAGGGTAGAAGTGTTGATCTACACCAACATTGGAGATGAAGCAACATTCCTCACCTTTGATGCCTCTCTACCCCCAGGACACCTTCTTCAATGGTATCCAAGATGTAGGCTGTAAAGCAATCCGACGGATGAGGGACATCTACGCCCAAGAGCTACAACACACCACATTTTGATACTACCCCAGGAAGTTTCCTGTCAGCTCCAGCAGCATTTTCTCCTCTACAGAGTTTGAGAGTAATCCACAGTTTGTTCAACAGGTGCAGCACACCAAGTCTTTGGACCAAGTGTACCAAGTCACCTTGGATGAGTTGAGCTTCGTGGCACAGACTTTGTGCAGTAGAAGAAGATTTGGCCAAGTACCGTGAAGAGGATGAGGGTTCCTCTGTTACAGGACCACCCAAAGAAGCGTAAAGACCAAATGAGTAATAGTAGCACCAACCCATAGAAACCATTAGTTTAAGTTTAAAGTTATAGAACGATACTTGTGAGCTGTTATTCCTTTGTCAATAGCCTCAAGGTTATAATTATAATATCCAATAAAGTGTTTTCTTGGCTTTCATTGCTTTTTCATGCTTTGTGGTGGGAATATTACAAAGACCTTCTCCTAGTTCTCTCTTTCTTTCCTCTAAATCTGGAAGAATCCGGCAGATGGTGAACACAAGGACGAACAACAACGCCAACACCAGAGCACAAGGAAGCCAGTCTGCTCCTATCCCTCTGCCTCTGCTAGCAGCTAAACCAGACTGGGCCAATTGATGATTGTAAGGACCCAGATTTTACAATCCGGATTCCTCTGTGATTTCACCGCACTATTCCCTAGATCAGTAGATAGTGCTCACAGTTTACAATTCTGAATATCAAATTACATATCATGTGAAAGCGTAAATTTAATAGTAGACTTACTCATGGGCCGATTAGGCCGAAATCACTAAATTGCAGCAGCGGAAGAACGAAGCACACAGGTGGGACCTTCAGGACATGCCCACGTGCGACTAAGCGGAGGTGGCGACCTAGCCCTTGGCGTCTTCATCATCTTTGCCACCATGACCGTGAGTGTTCTTTGAGCGTAGTAATCTGATTCACCTCGGATTTGTGATGAGAGCGAGTGTGAGCACACTAACCACCGTGCTCCGCGAGCCAATACACAGAATGCAAATAAATAGTATGCATGGCTTATCAAAGGAGAGGCTTGGGCTATTTTATTTGCCAAAAATTGCTTTTAGTGGCATTATTATTATTAAATCATAGTGTTATTGATTCTACCTAAACTCCACACGGCGATTGCCATAATTGACTTAACCCACCAAGACACACTTTCCTTACTGACTGCTGTCTAAGACTCCAAACAGCAAGTGTCATCATTACTTAATCCACCGAATATACTCTTTCCAAATTGATTACTGTCTAAGACTCCAAACAGCGAGTATCATCATTTACTTAATCCACCAAACACGCACTTTCTATATTGAGGGCTGTTTAAAACTCCAACCAGCGAGTGACATCATTTGATTTAGATCCACCAATATCTTTTGTACTCTAAATTCCTCACAATCCAATCTTGTGGTTGTTATTTATCAACTCTACACTTCAGACTCTAACAATCATCCATCATAATTATTTTTAAATCCACCGATATCATTTTTATCTGGGCTTTCTAACAATTCAATCCTTTTTGTTATTGATCCAAAACCATAATTTACTCTCCCAATAATCAATCTTATTTTTCGATTATCTAATTCTAACTAATTCACTTGTATACCTCCACCAAGAATACCATTCGTCAAGATTATATCCCAATAATTATTATCAATTCACCAGTATTCCCAAAAATTCAATTCATCCCTCTAGTATTTGATCAAATCCTATTAATCTCATTATCACCAACATCTTCCAAGAAATTAGATTAAATATCAGTGTTGTAATCCACCATTACCTTTGCACTTCCCAATTCTCCAAAAATCATTCAAATCATCTATCAGCCTATATATTCATTTAGGCTCCACCAGTTTATTTCTCCCAGAATCCACACTATCATTTCTTTTTTTATGATCGACATGAGTCCACCAATATCTTTATGTGTTTACCACAAACATACATCTTCTTTACACACGACTCTATTTATTCTCTATATTTTATTTTGTAAGAACAGAAGTGTCATCATTTGAAATATAATACATAAAAGCTCCTGAGACCTAGCAGTTTTGACCAAAGACATAATGTGTAAGAGAATGCAATAATAACAGTGATCCAGATTCCATCCACCATTACATGGTCTCTGCACCATATGCTAGACCTTTAGCGTTATAGCCGCTTACAATATCACTGGGACGACACCCAGGGCAACTCAAAATAGGGCTTTCCACTACCCTCCACTTTTCCAATCCCATCCATAAAGCATTTTGAAACAGAACTATATCTAGTTAAGTTCCCATGTCTGCCCTTAACCGTGGGCACGGCTATTCGAATAGTTTTGACTCTGCAGAGTATGTACACTTTACCCACAAGAGATAAATCTACTCGTTGCCCCCACATGATTCCTTAGTCATGCGGTTGAGTAGACTATCACAGGATTGTTACAATGCATAGTCCTACTGTGGTTACGCCCGCTAAGGTCTATCTTCCGTAGGATACAACCATCCCTCGGGAAGGGTCCCTCGTGAGCCATCACGGGCAAAGGCGGGGATGAGACCATCCATCCCTTTGCTCGTGGTCATACCTTCACGTAACCACCTTAGAGCCACACAAATTAGTAAACCCTGCCTACATTTTGCCAGCTTGTGGTTGTACTGTTTTACACTGGGAGGCCATCACGAGATTCAGTCCTTAGGGTTATCTGGGCGATGCTACCACTAGCCACTTTGTACTTCCACTGCACCACATTCACACACACCCTCGATCCATCCGCCCAAATAAATAAGCAAGTTGGGATTTTTGGGAACATAAACTAATCATACCAATATATACCAGTCATTACCACCATGACTGTCCAAACCAGTTTCTCACGATTAAAAATGACAATGATGTTTGGGGCATTTCAGCGCCCTCGAGTATCTGTGCAGTACTAAGCATGACGTATACTTAGGGACTTATTTTCAAAAGGTTACTATTATAAGTTTGCTAGGACGACAAGGTTCACGCATTCGAATATTCCAAAGGAGATGTAATATTATTCAAGGTAAGCAATGGGCATATAACTAGAATATTAAATTAAACATGTATTTGCATATAAAATAACAGCATGCAATTTGATAATTTAAACAAAAATAATTTGCAGAAAAAGCAGGTTCAACATGATCAAAGTATTGACTCGCCTGGCGCGGTTTACCGCGGTCTTGAGCTCATGCAAGGCTTTTCTCTTGAGTTTTTGGGTCTCTATCTTCACTTCGAGCTTGATCCATTGAATCTTCACGACTTCCAATTTCTAATTACGCGGCAAACGACTGAATCCAAATAAAAGTAAATAACTCAAAAAGATCCAAATAAATCCAAATAAACTCAATTTAGTTTTATTATGAGTTAATGGGTGATTTGGGTTATTTGAGGTAAGATCGATGGTAGAGTATGATGACTTGATCTTTTTATTAACACTTTCTTTTATTATTTCCGTATTTACCAAGGAAGTTCCATGAGTTAGATTAGATCTATGATTTGATGGACGAGTTTAGTTGGATATTATGTCATCGAGTGTTGATATTTCATGTATATACGCAATATTTACAATTTTGAGCTTATCGAATTATTCTTTAGAGTCCAAGTTTATAATGTTTTGTAGTACAATAATTTATGCTCCCTTCGAACCAGACGTAACTTATTTTGAATTAGTACCCATTTATTCGGGTCCTAGCTAGCCATATACAACTATGATCAATATTATTTATTAAATCCAACGTTAATATTTAATTACCGGCATCCCTATTATTTTGTATACACTTTAGCTATTATTAGGCTTAGCGTTATTTTTAGTCAAATTTATTTATCTAAGCTTGTCATACGGGTTCATACATTAACATAGCTACTTTAATTTAAATCTATCCTGGAGATTTCTTTAATGGCAACATGTTAAATGCTAGGATATGTATGTTATTATAATCCAGGGTAATCTTTTTAATTTTAAACCTTGCTTCTATAGTTATAAATTTTATTCCCCTTAAATTCAACTTGGACATATGTGTGTGTATATATATACCATATATATTTTAGTTAGGATTCCTATTATATTCAGACATTTAACTGAAGCCGTCTTTATTAATGCCTTTATTTAATAATTAGATTAGGATAAGTAATAAAGGTACATTATTTATTCATACGTGCAAATAACCACAGATTAAATCCTAAATAATCTCATTTACATCCCAGTTAAATTTATTAGTTTCCATGGTCAACATTCTGATTTTTCCCAGATTTTCTCTATGAATTTCCTAAGTAAAATGGATTAAAAATTAAATAAACTAAAAAGAGTGCGTAAGGGGGAGAGAATGGGATTTGAACCCAGAACCTGTGTCATATCGTTCGGCTCGGCTGACCACTGGGTTGTTGCCCTTTTACTGATTGCATGAAGGGAACTAGTGATTATATACATCACTTAGCTGGGGGCAAAACAGAGCACCTCCAGCTGCCCTCGGTGGTGGACTTGTCGGCGGTGGCTGGTGGCCGGGGAGGGAGTAGGAACCAGAGAAATGTGCCGTGGGTAAGAGGAGGAAGCATTGGGAGGCAGTGCAGTAGTTGGGGCGGCGAGGATCCACGGGGGCGCAGGCGAGCACGTGGCGCCAGCGAGCTAGAGCAGCGGGGAGGTCCAATTGATGGGTGGGGCCAGTTGAGGGCACCGAGACGACGCTTCCCCGGCGAGGAATTGAAAGGAGACCCACCGAGGGGGCGGCGGTGGTGAGAATGGCGGTGGCGGCCGGAGGTTTGGGGAAGAAGGAGGAAAGTGGGGGAGGAGGAAAAGGCAATGGCGCAGGAGGAGAAAAGGAAAACATGCGGCCCTTATAGCGGCAGAGGGGGCGGGGGAGCACGGTGGCGGAGGACCGGGCGGCGGCGGAGGACCGTCGGTCCTTGCTCAGCGCGGGACTCGATGCGCACGGGGGTTGCCAGGGTGAGGTGACGGGGCAAGCGGCGCGTGCAGAGCAGCAAAGAAGCAAGCGCGCAGATGGGACGGGACGAGCGGCGCAATGATGGCTCACGGCTTGAGCGTGCGGCGAAGTCAGAGAGAGCAGCGCAAGCACGAGAAAGGAACGAAAGGGGGAAGAAGGAACCAGCGCGGGCGGGGAGAGAAGGGAGAGTGCGGCGGGGCGCACGGGCCCGCGTGGCCAGAGAGACAGGCGTGGGGTGGAGGCGGGTCCCACGTGGCAGAGGCGGTAGGGGAGGAGCGGCTGGGCTGGCCATGCGGGGGAGGGAAGCGGGGGTTGGGCCAGGCCGTTTTGGCCGGCCTGGCCTCCTTTCTTTTTTTTCTTTTTTTAATAGTTCATTGCTATTTGTTTTATATATACTCATGTATATACATGTATATTCACATATATATTCTCTTTATTTCTATTCTTGTACATATTCGCGTGTGTTTTATTTATTTATTTATTTATTTTTGTTGCCCTTCTATAATACTATTTTCAATATGAAATCTTTATAATTTAATTTAAATCTCTCGCTCCTAATGTTGGATTGTATTTTCAGTTTTTTTTAATTCAAGATTATAGATTTCTTGTACTTCCACATTTTCTTTTATGGCATTTTTAATTCTAGTCTTATTATCGTCATCATCATCATCATTATTATTATTGCAACCTTCTTCAAAATTTAAGAAACACCTTAAAAATCAAAATTTCAAGAAAATACTTTGCACAAATAATTCAAAAGCTTTCATTTTCAAAATTTAAAATTTTGGGATGTTACAATGATGAACCAAAATCAACTAATTCAACTGCTAGCTCAAACCATCAACAACCCTATTCAGCATGTTCCTCAGTCACCAGTTCAAACTCCTCAAACCAGATTGTCAGAGTTTTTGAGGATAAGGCCCCCTGACCTTCTCAAATAGTGTAGAGCCAATGGATGCTGATGATTGGCTCTGTGCAATTGGAAAGAAGTTGGATATTCTATAGTGTATTGATCGAGAAAGGGTCTTGTTTGCTTCTCACCAGCTGAATAGACCAACATCCAAGTGGTGGGATACTTTAACCACTTCTCATGCCAATCCGTAGGACATTACCTGGAATGAGTTTTGCAGGGTTTCCGCAAAGCTCATATTCCATCCAACACCATTACTCTAAAAAAGGAGTTCAAAGCTCTTCAACAACGAAACTGAACCATGAATGAGTATCTATAAAAATTCAATCAACTAGCACGCTATGCATCAAAAGATGTGGCTACCGATGAAGCAAAGCAAGAAAGATTTCTGGAAGACTAAATGACAACATCTCTGTACAGTTGATATCCAGTGACTATGCGGATTTTCATCAGTTGGTGAGCAAGGCTATTCGACTGGAGGGCAAGTTCGTGGAAATAGAAAATTGAAAAAGAAGAATGGCTACTCAAAAGGTTAACCCTGGAGGTTTTCCTCAGGCCCGTAGCACTCCACCATAGATCGGCTATTTTAAGCCACACTCTAGCAACTTCAAGCCACAATTAAGCAACTTCAGGCTAGCAGTTAACCGCCCACCTTGCCAGGCTAATCGTCCTGATCCTCAAGCAGCTCGAGTTCCTTTGGTTGGTGGTCAAGTGCAGAAGAGTACTGCTATACCTGATGGAGTGACCTATTTCTATTGCAAGGAAACAGAGTATTATGCTAAGTCTTGCCCCAAGAAGCTCCAAGCGGCAGCTAATGCTAGTGCATGCGGAAGTCAGAACCAAGGACAGTAGTTCAAGAAGTCAGAGACCTTTATCAAAGGACATGTGAACTACATCACCGCTGAAGAAGCTCAGGCTGTACCACTACCAGACGTCGTACTAGGTATGTTTCTTGTAAACTCGGTACTAGCCTTAGTTCATTTTGATTCCAGAGCTTTTCGTTCATTTATTTCCAAGGCTTTTATGGTTAAGAATGGGGTGAGAATGGTTCCTCTAGGCAGTCCTATGGTAGTTCACTCCCATGGAGCAGAAATGAAAGCAAGCACCATGTGTCCAAGGTAGAGTTGCTCATAGATGGGACTCTATTCTTAGCGGATTTCATAGTGCTGGAATCCCAGGGTTTGGATTTGATTCTTGAAATGAACTGGTTAGCCAAGAGCAATAGTTAAATCAATTACGATAACCGATCCATTACTCTCACCAATGATCAAGGAGTAGAAGTAAACTTCACCCCTAAAGTCCATGAAAAAGGAGAGTGTGCTCTTAGTCAACTTCAAGTTCTAAAAGAAGTACCAGTTATGCGGGAATACCCATATGTATTCCCAGAAGACTAATCAGGAATGCCACCGGATAGGAAAATCAAGTTTGTGATTGACCTAGTCCCTAGCACCGCTCCAATTTCCAAGAGACTGTATCATATGCCAGCTAATGAGTTAGCTGAATGGAAGAAGCAAACTCAGGAATTGGAGGATAAAGGATATGTTCATCCAAGCTCATCGCCTTGGGGAGCAACTGTTCTGTTCATCAAGAAAAAGGATGGTAGTATGAGAATGTGTGTGGATTACAGAGCACTCAACGATGTTACCATCAAGAACAAGTACACATTGCCTAGAATTGATGATCTATTTGATCAGCTGAATGGAGCTAATGTCTTCTCTAAGATAGACCTAAGATCAGGGTATCACCAATTGAAAATCTGTGCTGAAGATATCCCCAAGACTGCATTCTCTACTCATTATGGATAGTATGAGTTCACCATCATGTCATTTGGACTGATAAATGCACCTACTTATTTCATGAGCATGTTGAACAGTGTATTCATGGAATACTTGGATAAGTTTATGGTAATTTTCATAAATGACATCCTTATATACTCCAAGAATAAGGAAGAGCATGAGAGTCATCTTAGAATAACCCTGAAAAACTTAGAGAGCATCAACTTTATGCCAAATTCAGTAAATGTGAATTTTGGCTAAAGAAAGTTGCTTTTCTTGGACATATTGTGACAGCCGAAGGAATCGCAATAGATCCTTCCAAAGTAGAAGTAGTCAAGGAATGGAAGCAACCCAAGTTAGTAATTGAAGTTAGAAGTTTTCTTGGACTTGCTAGTTACTATCGCTGCTTCGTAGTAGGATTCTCAGAGTTAGCCAAGCCAATGACTCAGCTTCTGAAGAAGAGAAAAAGTTTGAATGGACAAAAGCCTATGAGCAGAGTTTTCAGACTCTTAAGAACAAGCTAGTCTCAACACCAGTACTTGTTTTTCTGGATATGCATAAAGACTTTGAATTTTTCTATGACGCTTCTCGTCAAGGTTTAAGCTGTGTTTTGATGCAAGAAGGTAGAGTGTTAGCCTATGCATCACACCAACTAAGACCTCATGAGTGCAATTATCCTACTTATGACTTGGAGCTAGCAACTATAGTGCATGCTCTAAAGATTTGGTATCACTATCTCATCGGTAATCGTTGTGAAGTCTACACGAATCACAAAAGTTTGAAATATATCATCATCCAAGCAGAACTCAACTTAAGGCAAAGAAGATGGTTAGAGTTGTTAAAGGATTATGATATTGGAATTCACTATCATCTAGGCAAAGTGAATGTTGTGGCCGATGCACTAAGCAGGAGGTCCTATGCAAATTATGTTTTATCAAAAAAGGACTAGACCCGACTTCAGGAGGGTGTCTCTCTTCTAAGTCTAAATCGAGTGGACAAAGGTGTTCTCATACCTTTAGAGATTCAACTTACTCTACCTGACCAGATCAAGGAAGTCCAGAAGGTTGATGAGGATATTCAGGAAATTAGGAAGAATATGAGAAGAGGCAAAGCCCTCGGATCTAGTGAAGACAAGCATGGAACCGTTTGGTTTAAGATTCGCATCTGTATACCCCATAATCAAGAGATCAAGAACATGATTCTATAAGAAGCCCATGAGACCCCATACTCAATTCACCCAGGTCAAGCCAAGATGTACCAGGACTTTAGAGAAAGATACTAGTAGGTTAGTATGAAAAGAGAAGTTGTAGAGTTTGTTGAACCTTGTGACACCTACCAGAGGGTCAAAGCAGAACATTAGAAACCTACAAGACTTTTGCAACCCTTGCCAATACCAGATTGGACGTAGGAAGAATTTGGCATGGATTTTATAATTGGACTTCCTAGAACTCAATCCGGTTATGACTCTAGTTAGGTAGTGATAGATCGACTGACTAAAGTAGCTCATTTCATACCTGTCAAGACTACTTACTCTGAAGGTAAGTTAGCTGAGCTATATATGTCTAGAATAGTGTGCTTACATGGAGTTCCCAGAAAGATGGTATCAAACAGAGGTAGTCATTTCACTTCCCAATTTTGGCAGAAACTTCATGAAGAGTTAGGGAGTAAGCTTACCTTAGTACAACTTATCATCCCTAGACAAATGGGCAAACAAAACGAGTCAACCATGTGCTAGAGGATATGTTAAGAGCTTGTGCTTTGGATTTTGGAAATAGTTAGGATCGTTCCATGCCTTATGCTAAGTTCTTGTACAGCAATAGCTATCAAGTCAGCCTGCAGATGGCACCTTTTGTAGCATTGTATGGCAGGAAGTGCAAAACGCCTTTACTCTAGGAACATCCAGGAAAATTTCAAGATGTTGGGCCAAACCTACATCATGATGCTGAAGAAAAAGTAAGAAAAACCAAGGATAGATTGAAAATAGCCCAATCTCGACAGAAAAGTTAATGCAACAATCGTCGTCGAGACTTGACCTTGAGGTTGAAGACTATGTTTATCTTAGAGTATCTCCGCTTAGAGAAGTAAAAAGGTTCCAGATAAGAGGAAACCTTGCACCGAGATTTGTGGGACCATTCAAGATATTAAGTCACAGAGGAGAAGTTGCATATCGGTTGGAGTTCCACCAAGCATGTCAGGAGTGCACAACGTCTTCCACGTCTCCTAGTTGAAGAAATGTCTCCGAGTACCCTAGAACAAGCAGCACTAGAAACTCTGGATCTTTAAGAAGATCTCACCTACCAAGAACAACAAATTAAGATTCTTGAGATAGCAGAGTGCTAGACCAGGAGAAGAACCATTAGATTTTGTAGAGTTTAATGGACAATCACACAAAAGATGAAGCAACCTAGGAACGAGAGGAAGACCTGAAAGCCAACCATCCCCATCTCGTTGCTAGTTAAGTTCAAATCTCGAGGACAAGATTTCTTTTAAGGGGGGTAGGTTTGTAAAATCCCAAAATTTTATTTGCATTTTATTTGATTCATTGGAATTTATTTGGTTTTATCTAAATTTTACCCCAAGTCTTTAAGCAGAAAACTTAAATTGTTTATTTCCCGAAAAGATTTTCCCTGAGTTATCCTAGAGTTATTTGCTAAGTGTTTTTAAGGTTGCTTAACTTTGTTGAAAATTAAAAGTTAATTTAAGAATCTAACTCTCCCTTGACGACTCGTGTGCAGCTCAGATGCCCTTGACCGCATCTCGTGGCGTTCATCCGTCACTCACCCTCTCTCCTTCTCTCCCCTCCCACCGACCAATGGGCCCTATCATCTCTCCCCCTATCCTCCTTCTTTCCACACCCAGTCGCCATTACCACCGATTAGGAGCCTGCACCTATGGTCTCTGCCCGTTCTTCTTCCCATGCGAGGCATTACTACCTCTCTAAAACCCCACTAAAACCAAAGTATCGCGCTGCGCTCAGCCGATTTAACTCTGGCGAGCCATTCCGGCCTTTCCCCTTCCCTCCTCGAGCTATATAAAGGAGTCTTCAGCACTGGTGCATCCCACGCCACTCCCATTTCATCTCTTGGGCACGCGAGTGCCTCCTTGCCATAAGCTCGCCGAGTGGTCTTTCCTCGACTGAGCATCTTCGCCACTAGGAGCGCCATCACACCAGGAGTCAACCACCACCGCCTCCTCCATGCCATCGACCGCCTCCATTCGTCTTCAGCCTCTGCATGAGGTGTAAAAGAACCCCCAGCATCTCCTCTCTCTCTTACACCCTTTCGACCACGTTTGACCATGGACACTCTTGACCGCAACCACGCACTGCCACAGAAGATCCTACAACCACTCTAGTCAGATACAACCACTCTGGTCAAGTTACGACTGCTTTGGTCGGATATGACCACTGCCGGCAGTATTTTTGACCACCTCCGTCTTTGACAGCACTCGTGTCCGACCACTATCGTCTCCGACTACCTCCAACCTTCGACTACAACCGCTGCAAACCACCAACCACTCTAAACACTCTAAATCCCTCGACCACTCTCAAAACTCTATAGCCTTCGACCACTCCAATCTCTCTGACCACTTTATAGCTTTCGACCATGGTTGTTTTTAACCACACCAGCCGTTTGACCACTTCAATCCTTTCGACTACCCTTTTCGACCACACATATAATTTTGCCAAGTTTTGCCACCTGATCTCAGCTGTTCGACCACTTCAGTCATCGACCACTCTATAGAGCTTTCGATCATGACCACTCTTAAGAATTTCCATCCGTCAACCACTCTAAAGCTTCTCCGACCACTAAAACTTTTTCGATCAATATTGTTTTTCTGACTACTGCAAGCTTTCGACCACATATATCCTTCGATCTCTAAGCCTCATATCACTCGGTAACCTTCGACCACTCCTACTTCTGACAACTGCCATTTCCGATCACAGCAAAAAATACTTCCAGAAGCCCATATTTCTTCATCTTAGCTCCGATTGGACCCGTTCAAATTTCTAAATTCTTCTAAAACCTTAAACTATCCATTTCTAGACTCTTTTTTAATTTTCAATTTTTTAATTATATTTTCTTTGGTTCTTCGTATGTAGACTACGACGAATCCGGAGAGTATGATTTTGACAATTCGCAGCATCAAGACTTCAAGTAAGGCAAGTTACACCTTTGACCATGTTTCTTCTAGTAATTTAAATTTTTATATTGTTTTTAAATTGTTATGCATACATACTTTTATTCAAATTTAGTTTAAATTTGTTTTAAAATGCTAGTTATACCAAATTCCTTTGGTTAAGGCCAAATTTGACATTGAACTTCCTATGCCTTGTCACTCTAGATACAAACCTAGTTAATACATTAGTATTAACTAGAAATTTTGTAAAATTACTTAGCCATGCTTAGAATGATTTTAGGTGGCAATATTTGTTTCACAATATGATGGTTTCTAAAATGTATTCTTGACTTTGGTGAGTCAAGAAGGTATGTAAAATATTTCAAAATAAAATATGGTTTAGACTTAGGCTAATGTTTAGGTGGTGGGTGCTGGCATGCTTTGCTGTTCAGTGACACAATGTTTATTGTCAGGCACAAGGGGTATGTGGTTTGAGCCTAAGTTAAGGACCGGTCTATGAGCTACTACTATGAAGCCTATTTCGTACTACCACAATGCTTTTATGGGACAGTCCTGCCTGACTAATTTAGTGGTGGTGGCGGTCAGCGGCAACCGTAGGTGGCGGCGGAACAGGGAAGGAGCGGACACATTGGTGTACAACACTAGGGTCCGATTAATCGATAGGGGAGCACCTAGGCGGGATTAGGAGGCTACCTCGGGGGTTGGCATGGCTCGGGAGTGGTAGTGGTGGTCTGATGGCATGAGACAGCGATGAGCAGAGGATGCGCGCGATGCCGACGAGGTACAGGTGGTGAGAGGTCCGGTTGACAGCGGGGATGGCGTCGTGGTGCTCCAAGCATGCTCCAGTCGGATGGAAGTGGCTTGGCACAGCTCCAATCGGCTGCTACCCTTTCGGCCGACGTGGGAGAAGATAAAGTCACTAGCGAGCTATAGGTAAGGGGCGATCGATTCCTTAGGGTGGGAGGAAGACTGGAGGATAGCGGTGCTACTTGGGGGGAGCCAGGTTTTCTAGGTGGCAGAATGGGCTGGTGATGTGGGCGCAGTGGGTGACGGCAGGGCATGGGCAATGTGACAACTGGGTGTGGGGCGGACATGTGCTGACGCTAAAATAGGGGAGAGGTTAGGAGCACATGAGCCGAGGCTGGGACGCGACGAGAGTAGGCGCGCATTGTGGCTGGCAGAGGTAGCGCGCTCAGAGAGGATGGCGACGCGACGGGGCGGTGGGTCGAGTCACGGCAGTCAAGGCGATGCCCATGGTGACGCAAAGGTGACACGAAGGGGCGGCTGCGGCGGAGTCGGTGGTTGACATTAGCGGCATGGACCCAAAGGCATGCGGGTGACTGGCGGTCTGAGCGGGGCACGGCGGGGAGGCGGGCTACCATGACGACCTAGTGGGGAGGAGCTTCGGCTATGGCTGACGCTAGCGAGGGAGAGAGAGATGGGTCGGCCCATGGCTGGCTCGGGCCAAGCCAAAGAGGCCCTTTCTTTTCTTTTTTTTCTTCTCTCTTTTTTTGAGCTAAGCCCAGTTGTTAGACCAAAATGGCGACAGAGGGGGGTGAATGTCGCTTTTTCTAAAAAAAATGTCCCCCACAAGACTCCCAAAGGGTACTCTTCTCCGATAGCTACAAAGCTATGAAGAAGGATTCATGTTCACAGGAACCTCAACTAAAACCATTCGGGAAAGATGCAGCAAAGAATCGAAGAGTAACAAAAACAACAGCAACCAAGAACAAAGGGCCGGGCATTGGTGCCTATGGGCGATCGACCGCTGGTAGGGGCGGTCGACCGCCTCTCGAGGCGGTCGACCGCCCGAGGTGCTGCGGTCGACCGCGCTACCTACCCGATCGACCGCCGACCAACATGCGGTCGACCGCAACTACTAATTCGATGCGACTGGTCCCCGATCCTGAGCAACCCAAGAGACAGACCAAAAACTAAAAAACACGAACAACGTTGCAGACTTCAATAAACTGAGAAATTGGGGGTTTGCTTCCAATCTTTTTGGCCCAGAGCATCACTACAACCAACTAAATAGCAAGAGGGCTTTGGGAAACAAAGAAATCAAACTTATAAGCAAGAATTTCAGATTATGACAAAAATCTGAAACTTTTGCAAGAACTGAACCAAAACCCAAATTCCTCTCCAATCTTTGATCATTTGCACATGAAACTTTGAGAATAGCTAATTAATAGCCTCAGGACTTAGGATACCAAGTTTCATGCCATCTCAAGAAGGAAATTGAGATTCACACCAAAACCCTAGAAATGAGAATAAGAACACAGGAAGGCCAAAAAAGAGATTCTTGCTAATCGATCAAATTGCTCTTGGAACTAGATGACCAAAGGGTCTAGAAATACAATTCCATCATAGAGCAACCCATTTTGCTACTCCTCAGCAAGAATCGAGCCAAAACACAAAAACTCAAAAATCACACTGAAGGAACATCGAAGGATAAAAACCAACAGAGAGCTAGAGACTCAATCAAACTCAAACAAAAGCCATCTCAGATTGATATTGAGGATGAGATATACATGATTACAAGAAGTATCAACTCATATCATCCCTACAAACAACCTCTCCAAAGGTCATTTTGACTAAAGCAAACCCTAAAGCCATGCACTCCCTCTCACAAGATATGTATGCACTTGAGAGTCCCTCTCCTATTTATAGCCTTTGGCTAACGGGTCTCCAACCCGTTACGCCCACTAAATCCCGAACGGAACCGCTTCCACCTGTGCAGCTTTGCGTTTTTACTGAAACGCCCCTCCTGCACCTTCCGGGAAGCTTCCGCGTTCCTTGTCTCCAAGCCTCGCAACCACCTCGAGTCTCCGCCGTCTTCGACACCTCCGACCGTTCTGACCTCGACACCGCCTGTGTCTAGTCCAGTCACCTCGTGTCTCGCCACGACTCCGCCTCGACGTCCTGCAGCCATCACAGACAAGAAACACATCACATAGCACCGCTCGATAGCATGTAATAAACAGAAGCATTAAGAGTAATCTTAAGCAAGTAAAAGCCCAACATGTCGAATCAATAGAATATGCATCCTAATTACATTGACCAGGTTTGACCAAGTCCGACCGAGCCCGATTGCACCACGCAACGTTATGGACCGAACCACACAAACCAAACTCGACTTTCCTAAACCTTTGTCAATTACTCATCATACACATGGGGTCACAACCACATGGTCTCTCAATCTCCCCCTTGATGAGTATATTGACAAACACAGAAAAGGCACAAAGTTAAGTTTGTTTGAATATGAAAAAGAGTCAATCATGGTCCAAAAGAAGAAAATGAAGCTAATGACCAAGTTGACACAAGGAGCGAAAGAAGAAAATGAAGCTAATGACCAAGTTGACACAAGGAGCGAAAGAAAGAGCAAGTTTTCCTCAAAGCTCCCAAAATGGCTTTTTCTCCGCTATTCTCCCCCTTTTGGCAATAAACACATCAAGGATGCAAAAGAGAGAATAAATCATGATAAAGGATGAAATGGCTGAAGTTGGTTTATTCTAAGCATGTAGAGCCTTGAGAATTATCCAAAATAACCATATGAGGATTACATCAAGCCATAAATCATAAGTATGCTATCAAGATCATGACAAGACATGTATAATCAAGCTAAGCCAAATAAGTCACAATCTGAAATGTAGTCAAATTTCTTAGCATGTCAAGTCAACCATGATTCTAGTCTAGCTAAAGGTATCCATAGATGATTCGGGCCATATCAATAAGCTAAGTGGAACCAAGAAGCTACTATTGAATCAATTTAGAGTGCTACAAGTTCAAGAATGAGACCTTAGTTCAAGTACTTGTACGTTTTGTAATTTTTGCAAATTGAGCACAATTGACATGTTGTTCTTTATAAATCTCATGATTGTTTTCAACCAGATTTTTGTTGTGCATTTTTAATTAATTCAAGTTGTGCATTTTTAATTAACCGATCATGGCAAAGACTTGACTACACATATAAAGTCATGATAAATCTAGCAAATAAGCACAGGTCATGGCAAGATGTAATGCATAGTAAGCATGTCATAAATAGATAATAATCAAGGCTCCATGTAGTTATATTACAATGCAGAATGACATGCAAGAAAATCTAGCTCCCCCTCAACATGTGATGCAACTTTTAGTTCAAGTTAAGTTATGACAAGATTAAGATCTAGAAGCTCCCAAATGAACTCCCCCTGAACCAAATCAATAACATCAAGAAGCTGGCAAGAAAAATCAGAAAAGGCAGTCCTTAAAGCATAGATAAGATAAAGAGGATACTATGGCTCAGACTGACTCTCATCTACCCCATATGACTCTAAGACTATCAGCTGATCAACTAACATACTAGGGAGCAAACACGCACCTGTCTGCAGGGTGGCCCAACCTCGCTAGAACCTATAAGAAGTGAGTGAGCTCAACCTAGTGAGAAGAGAAACAGCTAATAAGCAGCATCCTAGAATCACAAGATGAGAGAAAGAAGTCTAAGCAGGTAGTCAAGAGAACCACTCTAACCTATGCTAAAAGGACTATCCCATATGCACCCGTATGCAATGCAACAGAAAGGAGTAAGAGCATAATATATGATAAGACATTAGGGCGCGTCCAGGTTTTTTGCACGCCCCTCACTCCTTTATATCCAGCCACCACCCCCACCATTAGGGTTGGGTTTTGCTTAGATTAATTCTGTCTTTGAACAGTTTCGCCGTTCATCGGTTTGTGAGACCCCAACTTTTGAGTGCTACATCAATACATCCGCAATTCAGTTGTGTTCTTCCTTGTTCTTGCTTGTGTTCTTCAATTCGCAGGCAAGGATTAGCCTTCTTGGCGAGGTCAACCGGGCCACGCACGGTTGATAACCTGAGGAGACGTGGTGCTACGATTGCGGGGTTCGGAACGTGTCGTTCGGAAGCCGGTTGTGTCGCGCCTCCACCAAATCGAACATATCCAGAACCTGTTAGAAGATCGTGACCCCGTTTCTATCAAGTGGTATCAGAGCTTCGGGTGTTCCTTCAGGTTCGAGTTTACCCTACCTTTGTTGTTTTCGGTTTCATCCTAGAGTCCAAGAAAAAACCCTAAAAAAATTGTAGTCATAGGTTGTTCCCTATCCCAGATCTCGTTTAGCCTTTTGCACAATTTGATTTCAGAGTCTGTAGTGTTGAGTTTGTGTCCTTAGTCGAGTTGTGTTGCTGGTTTAGATCGTGTTTTGTTTCGGGTTGTCTTGCTTCCGCTACCTCTCATACAAACCCTAGCCGTCAATTTTGTTTTCCCACCCATATCCCACCCTCTGTTTGCGACATCCATCGCATCCCGTGATCACCAGCACCATCCCCACTTTTCCCGAGCTTTGCCCCAAATTCCACCGATTTCCTCCACCCGATTTCGTTTGGCCTCCTGAAACCATAACTTGGAGCCCTCCTTCAAACGGCCATAACTTTGCATCTGAACTCGAAATCAGCGATTTTTTTAAATTGGGTTCGACGATTTTATTTTCCCCAAATTCGGCTGAAAGTGCGATTACTCGAGCTCGAAATTGAATCACCGAATTTACTGCACATTCATTATTTTCGTAGGCGCACCTTACATCAGTTGAGGTGAAACTTTGTGTGGTTCCTATTTACGTGCTCTGCTCTGTGAAAAAATAAAATAAAAAGACAAAAAAGAAAAATTTCGGCTATAGTCTTTGAGGAGAGAGAGTGTTATCCGTGGCAAAAAAATAAAAAAATAAAAAGTGAATGAGCATAGTTTTAGGTGTGAAATTCATTTGTTTTGTGCTTATGCTGAATTAAGTCTCTCGGTGCTGGCCATCTTTGTTCTTGTCTTTGCCTTACTATTACGGTCTTGACTCCTTGTTCATCATATCTTAACCACGATATAGGACACATTTAGACCAAACAACTAGGACCAGTGCTTTGGACATTTATTCAGCATTACTATCTGTTATTGATTTGTGTTCCACTGACATATTTGGCCTGCCAAGCTCCATATATCTACTTCTGGATAGCATCATTTTGACCATTGCAATCGTACCCACGCTCGACATGGTTTCACGAACCAGCCACCGGTTGTACCACCTGCTTCTTTGGTAAGAACACTTGTAAGAGCTTGGTAAGCCACTTCCTTTGCGAGTTCCCACTGCCCTTCATTTGTAGTTGATAGGGATAATCCTTTTGTTTTCCCTGTGTTTCCACTAACCATGGTAGGAGACGAAGGAGACGGGACACTGGGCGATTTCAACGAGTGTGTTAGTCGCGGCCAGCTACAAGCTGCGCTCGACAAACAAAATGCTTCACTCAGCGCAAGACTGGACACCATCATCGCCGCCATTGCCCAGTTGAACACCACGGAAGGCATTGAGCGGGTGGAGCGGTGGATGGCTGACCTCACTGGTCGGATGGACACATTGGAGGCACGCCTGCCACCTGTCAATGACGGCCATCATCATGATGTGGACACAGTGTATGATGCGGATGGCAACATTGATCGTGAGGCGACACAAGATGCATGACTACGTCGGCGTCTTGGTAAAACCGAGCGTGGTATGGAAGGTAATAACCAGACCGTCATGGTAACAGCGACCCTTTTGCTAAAGTCAAGTTTACCATTCCATCTTTTTCTGGTCTTTATGATGCTAAAATATATCTTGATTGGGAGATGACGGTAGAGCAAAAATTTAATTCTCACTTGGTTCCTGAACAACATAGAGTTAGACAAGCTACTAGTGAGTTTAAGGACTTTGCTATTATCGGTGGAATGAACTGGGTACCATGAGTGTACAACTTTGATACATGGGAGCGGTTAAAAGAAGCTATGCGTAATCATTTTGTTCCTCCTTCATATAAGCGTGATTTGAGAAAAAATTGCAGCGCTTAGAACAAGGTGATAGTTTTGTTCGGGACTATTATCTTGAGCTTCAAAAGGATATGGTGCGTTGTGGGGTTGTTGAGGAAGCGGAGGATAAGATTTGTCGTTTCTACGGGGTTCTGACATGAAATTCAGGACATTGTTGATTATAAAGAGTTTACTACTATCAACCGATTGTTCCACTTGCTATGCTTGCAGAAAAGAATTGCGAGGGCGCAAGGAATCAGCGAAGGCAAGCACGGACGACCATTCTACACGCCGCGAACGACTACATCGGCGGATGCCCAAGTCTTCTTGAGTTTTCGTTCTCCTCCACCACTGCAGCGGCGCCACCGAAGCCACCCTCCACGACACGCTTTGCAGTTCGCAAAAATTCTTTGCAAGTTCCAGCCAAGAGTTCTTCTTCCGTGGCTTCAACAGACCGCTCCTCCAACATTGATGCCACCGCTGCCATGGGCTTGGTCATGTGCGGAAGAATTGCCTAGCCAGCGGGCATACATCGCCACGAAGATGGAGGCTACATCGGACGCCGGATGTCGAGGAGGATGATGATGTTCTGCTGCCTTGGGCGACAATAACGGTGGTGATGACAACCTGGTCCTTGGTGGGCGTCCACAGCGGCGCTACGAGCATCATTGTGCGCGAGTCCTCGGCTGACACAGGTACAACAAACCGATAAGCTTCAACGCCATAATTTGTTTCAGACTTTCTTCGTAATCAAGAACCGTGCGCGTGTCATCATTGATGGAGGAAGCTGCAACAACTTGGTGTGTTCGATATGGTCAAGAAGCTTGGCTTGACCACGCGACCGCATCCACATCCATACCATATTCGGTGGTTAAATGACTCGGAAAAGCTAAGGTAACGCAAACATGCGAGTCCATTTATCCATTGGTGGTTATCTTGATCATGTTGATTTTGATGTGGTTCCCATGCAAGCATGCTCTCTTTTATTGGGTCGACCTTGGGAATTTGATAATGATGCTTTACACCATGGTAGTAGTAACAAATACACTTTTATGCATAAGGAAAGAAAGTTACTTTCTGCCTTTGACCCACTGAAATTATAGAGGCCGATAGGGAGAGAGCTGCTGCTGCTAATGATACAAAGGAACATGAAAAATCTGAAAAACAGCAAGTACTCCATTTGAAAAATTCTGTTATGCTTGCCACAAAATCAGACCTTGCTGAAATTGATGCTGTTAATGATACATGCTATGCTTTTGTGTGCAAAGATGCTTTATTTTCTCTTGATAATATGCCTTGCACTTTGCTGCTCTGTCACTAACCTTTGCGGGAGTTTAGAGATGTTTTCCACGATGAGATACCTCGGGACTTCCACCCATTAGAGGATTGAACACCAGATTGACTTGATCCTGGAGCGAGTTTGCCAAACCGTCGCGCGTCTGGGACCAATCCGAAGAGACTAAGGAGATTCAGCGACAAATCCAAGACCGTTTGGACCGTGGGTACGTACGTGAGAGCCTTAGTCCTTGTGCTGTTCCTGTTCTTTTGGTTCCCAAAAAAGATGGTTCTTGGCGTATGTGTGTAGATTGTAGAGCCATTAACAACATTACTATAAGGTATCGTCATCCTATTCCTAAGCTAGACGACATGCTTGATGAGTTGTGTGGTGCCATAATTTTCACAAAGATTGACTTGCGTAGTGGATACCACCAAATACGAATGAAACTTGGCGATGAATGGAAAACTGCTTTTAAAACTAAGTTCGGCTTGTATGAGTGGTTAGTCATGCCTTTTGGTTTAACTAATGCACCTAGCACTTTCATGAGATTAATGAACGAGGTTTTACGTCCTTTCATTGGCAAATTTGTGGTTGTTTACTTTGATGATATCTTGATTTATAGCAAGTCCATGGATGAACATTTGAATCACTTACGTGCTGTTTTTAGTGCTTTGAGAGATGCACGTTTGTTTGGTAACCTTGGGAAGTGCACCTTTTGCACGGATCGAGTCTCTTTTCTTGGCTATGTTGTGACTCCACAGGGAATTGAGGTTGATAGAGCCAAGGTGGAGGCGATATGGAGTTGGCCCACGCCACGACGGTCTCCCAAGTGCGGAGTTTTCTTGGCCTTGCGGATTTTATCGCCGCTTTGTCAAGGAATTCAGCACCATTGCGACACCATTGATTGAGTTGACAAAGAAGGCGTCGTGTTCCATTGGGGCCATCACAAGAGGAGTCCTTTAATCTTTTGAAGGACAAGCTTACACACGCACCATTGCTCCAACTTTCGGATTTTGGTAAGACTTTTGAGCTGGAATGTGATGCTAGCGGAATTGGTATTGGTGGTGTTCGATGCAAGAAGGCAAACCTGTTGCCTACTTTAGTGAAAAATTGAATGGTCCTGCTCTTAATTATTCCACGTATGATAAAGAATTGTATGCTCTTGTTCATTCTTTAGAAAGCGTGGCAACACTATTATGGCCTAAAGAATTTGTCATTCATTCGATCATGAATCACTTAAGCATATTCGTAGTCAAACCAATTTGAATCGTAGACATGCTAAGTGGGTTGAATTTATTGAATCTTTTCCTTATGTCATTAAACACAAGAAAGGGAAGGATAATGTGATTCTTGATGCTTTGTCTCGGCGCTATACCATGTTGTCTCAACTTGATTGTCGCATTTTGGTCTTGAACCTATTAAAGCACAATATGCTTTTGATGTTGATTTTAAGGATGTGTTGCTGCATTGTAAAGAGGGACAAGCATGGAATAAATTTGTGATCAATGATGGGTTTTTGTTTAGAGCTAACCGCCTATGCATTCCAGTTGGATCCGTTCGTCTTTTGTTGTTGCAGGAGGCGCATGGAGGCGGTTTGATGGGACATTTTGGTGCTAAGAAGACGGAGGACGTTTTGGCCACACACTTCTTTTGGCCAAAGATGAGGCGAGATGTTGAGCGGTTTGTGGCTCGCTGCACTACATGTCAAAAAGCTAAGTCTCGCTTGAATCCACATGGTTTATATATGCCTCTTCCTATTCCTTCTATTCCGTGGGCAGATATTTCTATGGACTTTGTTTTAGGATTGCCTAGGACTAAGAGGGGGAGGGATAGCATTTTTGTTGTTGTGGATCGCTTTTCTAAGATGGCTCATTTTATACCATGTCATAAAACCGATGATGCCGTTCATATTGCTGACCTCTTTTTCAAAGAGATAGTTCGTTTGCATGGTATGCCTTCTACTATTGTTTTAGATCGTGATGCCAAGTTTTTGAGTCACTTTTGGCGTACTCTGTGGAACAAGTTGGGTACAAAGTTGTTGTTCTCTACAACATGTTACCCACAAACTGATGGCCAAACCGAGGTGGTGAACCGCACATTGTCTACCATGTTGAGAGTTGTTTTGCAGAATAATTTGAAGCTGTGGGAAGAGTGTTTGCCGCATGTTGAGTTCGCATATAATCGAGCGGAACACTCCACCACCAAGGTAAGTCCTTTTCAGGTAGTGTATGGATTCAATCCCCGTGCTCCTCTTGATATTTTACCTTTGCCTACAAGTGAGAGAATTCATAATGATGCTAAGGAGCGTGCTGAGTTTATTGTCAAAATGCATGAGACTACTAAGGCAAACATTGAAAAGATGAATGAAAAATATAGGATTCTGGTAGTAAAGGTAGAAAGCGGTTAAACTTGAACCGGGTGATTTTGTTTGGTTGCACTTGAGAAAGGATAGATTTCCTGAGTTAAGAAAGTCAAAATTGATGCCTCGAGCTGCTGGTCCTTTTAAGATAATTGAGAAGATAAATGATAATGCATATAAACTTGAGTTGCCTCCCGAGTTTGGGGTTAGTCCCACCTTTAACATTTCAGATTTGAAGCCATACTTGGGGAAAAGATGAGGCTGAGTTGAGGGTAACTCCACTTCAAGAGGGGGAGGATGATGAGGACATCACTTCTCCGGATACACACAACACTCCTCCACTTGACATTCAAGGACCAATCACTAGAGCTCGCGCCCGACAATTGAATTTACAGGTGAGCTCGTTCCTAAGTACTTCTTTTTGTTCATTTGAGAATCGATTGCTACCTAATGATTTAATTATGATTAGGAACCATGGAGAGGACCTGGAAGTACTTGGAGAAGGACTACGAAATGCACAAGTCCAGCAAGGGCGGTCGAATCATGTTGGAGACCCAACTCAAGCCGACTTCGAATCCAATTCGGAGTCCAGGACCAGGCCGCACTAAAACGGACACCTAGATCGCATCCGGACTCCGTTTTGGACGTTCTACATATGTATAGAAAGCTAAGAAGACAAATTTTCCAATGGCTCTGGTCCCATGTCAAAATTTCTTCTGAGTCAACGGGAATCGTCGAAACAAGTAGGCATTCAGAATCTGTCAGGGTGCTGCGTCACCGTATTTTGGGCCGTTCGGCTTTGTATCGTGTTGGAGCCCATTAGGGCGCGTCCAGGTTTTTTGCACGCCCCTCACTCCTTTATATATCACGCCGCGGTAGCCATCTCGACGAGAAAACGAGATCTACCCTCGTAACGCGCAAGTCACGATCAAAGGGAGCATGAGGACGAAACCGTAAAACTCAGAAAAACCAAGTCCTCGATGCTGCCCAAACCTATCAGAAATACCTGAAGTAAATCTAGACCTCGTGTTGGTCTTAGGTGCACTCAAGGTCTAGGGCTGACCCTGAATACGCCTAAGAAACTCAACACGGTCTCTACGCGCGATCTTGGCGCGCCTGAAGCATCGCTCGATCGAGTGTCCATCCTTCTGATAGAAGGTGCAGTGGTACTTCACCTTTTGAGAGGTAGAAGTAACAGGTGAGGCTTCACCTTCTGAGAGGCCGAAGCAGCAGGTGGACTCACCTTGCTGTCAAAAATCCCTTGGACAAAGCCCGCTGACTTAAATTGGACTTTCTCGGTCCTAGGCTCAATCTCGATCACACCTGGTGCTATGGGTCTAAGCACGGCAGGTGGATGCTTCCTCATGTCCTCATAGAAATCGATCTGATACATATAACGCATGATAACTAAACTTTATTATAAAGCAAGAGTACGGGCCTTATGGCCAAGTTTACAATAGGGTGGCTTCATGGCCAAACATAAAAGTAAACAATGGAAGATAAATAAAAGAGCAGCCCATCCCGCCTTTCCACAAGGCGAATTGATGTAAGACGTGGCCTAGTCGTCACCATCCTCACCGGTTGTAGGCGTCATCCTCCGCAACAGATTTTAGCAAGGTGAGCACATAAAGTACTCCCAAGGTAAGCACACGAAGTGCTTACGCAAGTTACACAGTGGAAATATAATGAGTGTATGCATGCATAAGGGGTTACAAAAGAAGGCATATTATGGTTTATTTGCATAAATGAGTATCATTGGAGTAAATATCAATAATAAGTGCAAAAGCTGAATTTGATACAATAGATAGAAACAAGAATTTAACAAAATAATATCGTTAGTGCAGGCTCCGACCAAACACTAACCTAACCACGGGCATCCCACCCGGACCATCTTTTCCAAAACGAACTCGTACGGATTCCATCCATCCGCACGGTTTTCAAAATCCCTCATGGATTCCATCCATCCACAAGGTTTTCGCAATCCATTTTGAAAAGCAAAGTCTAATCCGTGAAAAACTTCACTCAGCTTGCCCATGACCAGTAGGCACGGCTATCCAGGATAGGTTATACACTCTGCAGAGGTTGTACAGCTTTACCCACAAGACATGATCATCCCTTTTTGCCACCGGATTAACACACTTCCTTAGGTGTGCGGCCAGGAGATCATGACAAGGCCTTTACAATGATTCGTTGTCAATATAATCACGCCGCCACTAAGGTTTCACCACAACATGAATCCACATGTTGGAGCCCCCTCTTGTGCCGTGTGAGACTTCTCACGGCCTACGCCGCGCTCACATTCACCTATAGCGAGATCATGTTGGAACTTCACAAATTATTCGGCCAGTCCGTCCCATACCGGACTTGTGGTAGTACGAAAGGGCTTTGCAATAGTAGCTCTGATCGGTCCTTAACTTGACTTAGGCCTAACCACAAACCCCTGTGCCCGACAATCAACCATGCGGCTCCGACCAACAGGCATGCTGCACCCACCACTCGACCAATGCCTAAGTCTAAACCAGTTTTATATTTTGTTTGAAAACATTTCATAACACTCCTTGACTCACCAAAGTCAAGAGTACAGTTGAAAAGTTTATCATTTCATGTAAAAAGGTTATCATTTTATGTGAAAGATCATCCCAAACCATAATTATCTTAAGCATGGCTAAGCATTTCTACAAAATTTCTAGTTAGTGCTATTGTACTAACTAGGTTTTATCTAGGGTTGACAAGGTACAATGGCATTCAAGTCAAATTTGGCTGTACAAAGGATTTAGGCATAACTACACTTTTAAACTGAATTTAAACTAGACTTGAATAAAATTACGCATGCATAATAATTTAAAAACAACATAATTAATTTAAAATATTAGGTTCAACATGATCAAAGGTGTAACTTGCCTGGCTCGAAGACCTGGTGCGAATCGTCGGCGTCGTTCTCTCCGAATTCGTCGAAATCTACGCGCGAAGAACCAAACAAATAAATTCAAATAAAATCCAAATAAAATCCAAAAATTATAAAATATATACTGCAACTTAGATTATGATTTTAGACGAATTTAGAAACTTGAATCACTGGATTCGGAGTTCGGACGACGGAGAACGAGCAATTGGAAGTTTGATCGGTTTGGAAATTCCAGAAAAATGCAAAACGAGGGAATATTCTCTGGAATCTTATTTTGGCTGATTTTTGGGGTATTTTGGAGTGTATGACATGTGGGGCCCGGTTGTCATTGACTAGCAAAAATTTTGGCCAAGCCCAAACCGAAAATTGCATTGCATTGGACTTGAACACACAACCTCATGCATACATGCACTAACATGCACCCACTAGCCAAGTGGGCATTTAGTCTTTCTTGACAAAGGAGCAACAACAAAATAAATAAGCAAGGTTGAATATGGTTGAAGAAGGAATCATGGAGGAGGCCACGGGAGCGCGCGACGGAGGCGGCTCACCGGCGGCCGCGGCCGGCAGCGGGCGGCGAGCGGCGGCGGGGTGGGCGGCGGCGGCGCGGCCTACCGGTGGCGGCAGGGACGCCGGCGGCGGCGGCGGCGGAGGCGATGGTGGCGGCGGTTGGGATGAGGCGGCCGGAGGAAGGTGGCGGGCGGCGCGGAGGCGGTGGGAGGTGGCACGGCGGCGGAGGAGAGAGGAGTGAAGGCCGGCCGAAGAAGGGGAGGAATGGAGAGAATGGTGGTGGGAGGCCCTTTTATAGAAAGAGAGAGGAGGTGAAGGGATTTCGGTTTGAGAGGGTTAATGGATGGAAAAGCGGGGAGATTGATGAGGGTGATTAGGCGTCCGTTTCCATGCCTTAATCGGGAGTTATGAGGAGAAACGGTGGTTTTATGAGCTCCAATTTGTCATCCATGGTGGAGGAGAGAGAGGGTGGGAGGAGGAAGAAGGAGAGGTTGAAGAAACATATGACATGTGGGGTCCATGTGTAATAGAGAGAGGAGGAAGTGAAGGGTACGGGCCGTCGGATTGTTGACACGTGGCAAGTGGATGGCTCATGTCCTTTGGATTTTATGAAGGGTAAGTTGCAATGTGTGGCTAGGATTAAAACGTGAGAGAGAGTGATTCAATCTGAGAGCGACACGTGGCGGGCTTGGATGAATTTGATTTTTATTTTCGGATTAAATTTCAGAAATTACTAGAAACTTCACAAACACTTGGAAAAATAGTATTTAATGTCTAAAAATTCCAGAAAAATTATAGAATATTCCTGGAAGCATTTTAGACTTAGTAAAATATTTTTAATTTCATATTTGCATTTAATAATTTTATAAAATACTTTTAACCTTTAAAATTGATTTTAAATTCAGAAAAACACAGAAAATCCGAATAAAAGCCAAATGCTTTTAAATACTTAATTTGAAATTATATTTTTACATAAACTCAAAATAGCTTTTATTTAATCATAATTTTATGCTTTTAGTCAAATTACTTTTATAAAAGCCTTTTAAAAGCTAAAGCAGACAAATAAAATCTCCAAAATTTAGGCAACCAAAGAACACTTTATTTTATTTAAATTAAATTAAATTAATTTTTTTTTCACTAAAAATTTTGAAATAAACAGCTGGGCTGTTACACGTATGGACCTTAGTGGAGAGACCCGAAGAGCACAATGTGATTGGGACCAAATGGGTCTTCCGAAACAAACAAGATGAGAATGGCATTGTGGTAAGAAACAAGGCAAGGTTAGTAGCTCAAGGCTATACTCAAGTCGAAGGGTTAGACTATGATGAAACATTTGCACCCGTTGCTAGACTTGAGTCAATTAGAATCTTGCTTGCCTTTGCATCTAGCTTTGATATTAAATTATTTCAAATGGATGTTAAAAGTGCTTTCTTAAATGGAACAATCTCCGAACTTGTATTTGTTGAACAACCTCCGGGGTTCGAAGATCCTAAATGTCCTAACCATGTTTATAAACTTTCAAAGGCATTGTATGGTTTAAAACAAGCTCCTAGAGCTTGGTATGAACGCCTTAGAAATTTCCTTGTCTCGAAAGGATTTAAAATTGGTAAGGTAGATACAACTCTATTCACAAAAATCATTGGTGATGATTTCTTTGTTTGCCAAATTATGTTGATGACATTATATTTGGTTCAACTAACCAAGATTTTTGCGAAGAATTTGGTGATATGATGTCTAGGGAGTTTGAGATGTCCATGATAGGAGAATTGAGCTACTTTCTTGGACTCCAAATCAAGCAACACAAAGATGGGACATTTGTTAGCCAAACAAAGTATACTAAAGATCTTTTCAAGAAGTTTGGCATGGAAGATGCAAAACCCATCAAGACACCAATGGCAACCAACGGGCATCTAGACCTCGACGAAGGAGGTAAGTCGGTAGATTCAAAGCTTTATAGATCCATGATTGGGAGTTTGCTTTATCTTACCGCATCTAGGCCCGATATCATGTTTAGTGTTTGCATGTGTGCTCGCTTTCAAGCTTCACCAAAAGAGTGTCATTTAAAAGTCAGTAAAGAGAATCTTGAGATATTTGAAACATTCCCCAAATATAGGGCTTTGGTATCCCAAAGGTGCTAAATTCGATTTGATGGGATATTCGGATTCGATTATGCGGGTTGCAAAGTGGATAGAAAAAGCACCTCGGAAGTTGTCAATTTCTAGGTAGATCCTAGTGTCTTGGTCCTCAAAGAAACAAAACTCCGTAGCACTCTCAACCGCCGGCCGAATATGTTTCCGTCGGAGTTGTTGTGCTCAACTATTATGGATGAGGCAAACATTGTTGGATTATGGAATAAACTTTGATAAAGTGCCTTTATTGTGTGACAATGAAAGTGCCGTGAAAATATCCAATAACCCAGTCCAACACTCAAGAACCAAGCATATAGATATACGCCACCACTTCTTGAGAGACCATGTTAGTAAGGGAGATATTTGCATTAGCCACATCCGGACCGAAGACCAATTAGCGGATATATTCACCAAGCCATTAGATGAGAATCGTTTTTGCAAGCTTAGGAATGAATTAAATGTCTTGGATTACTCAAATGTTGCATAAATTTATGGTAAATTTAAATGCATGCTCTTTGAGGAAGCTTGAAAGGTTGTTTGAAATTATGTTTTTATGCAAAGGGTTTTGATTTATAAAAGGTAAAATGCAAAAGTATTTGAATATAATAATTTGTTCTATTTAATGCATAATGATCCTTAAAGACTTTAGTTGAATGCAAAAACTAGGGATCATTTGCATCTATAGTCCTAAAGTTCAAATTCTGTGAAGTCTCAGAAAATGCGGAACTACTGCGCTTCTGCGGTACTTAGGGAGCAGTACTTCCGTCCGAGGAAGCAAGATACTACAGCGTGGCGGTACTACGCCGCATCTGCGGTACTACGGACTTGCATTTAAGGGGGAGCAACCGCCCGAACCCGAGGGTCTACCTCTGTTGGTCCCCTCTTCGTTTCCTCTCTTCGGTACTACCGTTCTCACTTCCGCCCGAGCCCGTACACCTCCTCTCCTCGTTCTCTCTCTCTCATGAAAAACACCCAAAGCCGCACCCAAATGCTTCGAATCCAGTGGTGATTTCTTCTCTTCCTCAACTCAAATCAATTCCCCAGGGTTCAACTCCTCCGATTCTTAAGGTATTTCGAATCAAAGATTATCTTTTTGATCCTCTTGTAAACCCTAGGTCTTGTATAAGTTCGAATTTGAAATAAAGTCCTTTTTGCTGTTCAAATCCAGGAAAATTTGGGTATAATTGGTGTTTGAGGGTGTATATGAACACATTCCATGGATTCAATCCAACAAAACACCAAAAATCTGCTCACATTTTCAAAGACCTTAAAATCTGTCGTGAAACGGAACTACCGCCCGACTGGTGCGGTACTACCACGTAGCGGTACTACCACTAAACGGCGGTCCTACCGTTCTTCTTGTGATGCAGCAAAATGAACTTCATTCATTTGACTTATCTTGGTCTAATCTAGGTCATTCGTCACGACTATCGCTTCTGTTTCTAGATGCCTAAAACAAGTGCAATGAGCAAAAGTCCTACCTTACGGGAGATTCTTCGAAACTCCCGCTCTTCCTTCATCTCGAGACCGTGCGAAGGATGCCCAAGACAAGGGCAAGGCTTCTCTTCCAGTCGAGTCCGATTCGACACCGAGTGCGAGCGGGCCTCACGCGAGTTCCCCATGGAAGCTTCGAGGAGGACTTAGCCGGCAGAGAGGATCTTGAGATTGATCTCGGAAAATCTCGCGAGAGAATACGCTCGCCGTCATACCAATCAGTATTTGCTGCCCTCAAACTCAATCGATCCACAATTCCATACCAAGTTTCGGAGAAGGTATTTAATGAGCTATATGGAGCAGATCGCGGTTTGCGAATCACAAATACATTGATCGGGATCACATCGATGGCATTGACAAGTATGATGGGACATCTGAGCGCGCCCGGATGCGAGACTTCATGAGCTTGTGGCTTTGAAAGCGAGACTATAATCCGGGATGATTCGTCGATTCTATGCCACTGTGCATGTTGCTCCCGATCTTCAAACACATGAGATGGATGACAGTATGCACGAGATTGGATGCCACCAAACATGAATTTGAGGTGGCCATTAGAGCTGGTGGCGCTCATGGGAAGCTTCACGACAAGCCGACTCTTGATGTTCATGGCATGTATCCCTTCTACAACCTGTGAGAAGTTTTCACTTGGTAAAAACATTGGGCTCCTTCCAATACCCTCTCTCATCAACCGCATCATTAACCACACTATTCTCCTAAGGGTGGTAACTATGATGCCATTAGAACCATGTTTGGAACATGATTGACTCCATTATGAAGGAGAGAAGTTTGATGTTGTGGATGTGATCATGAGGAAATAGTTGCCTCCAAAATGATCGCCACAAACGCATCTACTATGCGCCCTACATCATGGCCTTGATTGACTCTAAGTTTCTCTATCGTGGAGGACGCGGTGGTGTGCATAAGCGATACAAGCCGCGACCGAGCCTCCCATTCCCCCGGTCTTCGTGGCGGCGCTCGCAGATCCGGGAGCGAGCTCATCCTCGGGCGGCATCGGCAGCAGGAACGACCACTCGATCCACAGGAGCACGGCGGCCCTCTCTTGGCGGATCTACACTTCTATGCTTGAGGTTTCTCTTCTATCAACTCCGGGATGGATAGGATGGATGGCGTCTGGACTCCATTGACAGCAGATTGATCTCGTTAGGCGGTCGGGTTGCGGATCGAGCGCTCTCCTCGCCTCGTCGCTACGATGCGCGCCGTCGTCTTGCTCGTGATCCTCCCTCGCCTTCTCAGGGTTGACCTCTTTTTGGTACTTGATGCCAAAGGGGGAGAATGAATTGGGGGCTATCTTTACTTTTGGAACTATGGGCTTATCGACTATCGTGTTCGTATTATCTCTAATGGATGTAATGAACTTATTAGATGCATTGATGGATGTAATGAACTTATGTTTTGGATCTTTATAATCATATGTGTTGATGTTACTATTTGTTGTTATCTTGTTGCTAAATTGTTTATCTACTCACATTTGATATCATAACTTTGTCTTGTGCATCTTGTATAAATTGTTGTAATATTTATCCATGCACATGTTTAGGGGGAGTCACACTCTCTCTTGGACTTTAAAATGAAAATAGTTCAGTTTATCTAAACAAGTCTTATTGCATAAGATCTACTCTCTCATTTTAAAGTCCACATAGAATATACAATTTGTTGTCAAACAATTTGATATATTCAATCTTTCATTTCTCAAAATTTGGGTTGTCATCAATTACCAAAAAGGGGGAGATTGAAAGCATCTAGGCCCCTAAAAATGATTTTGGTAATTAATGAAATTATGCGAATATGGGACTAACATGTTTTATGAGCATACGAAGGGTTAGTCCACACATGAGCGACAAGATGCAAGCCAAAGGATACGTGTGAAGATCAAATTGACTCAAGACAAAGGTATTCTTAGAATAGGACACCTTTTGAATTTTACCGGTCTTAGGTGAATGGTGGAAGACCGGATTTTAGGTTAAATGATCGTACCATCAAGAGGGATCTTGGTTAATAACTTGATAGCATATATCTAGTGCCATTTGGATTATCTTGTTAAGCTTGCATTCATGAAAATCCGATTCAAAAATCAAGTTTGTGCTCTGTCTGGAAAAGCGGTAGTACCGCACATTACAACGTCGGTACTACCGGCTAGCGGTAGTACCGTGCCCAGATGCGGTAGTACCGCAGAGCGGTAGCTCCGTTTTTGGAGCGGAACGCTTTTTTCAGAGAGTACCTCTCAAACTCGGTTGGAGCTCGGCGAAACGGAAGTACTGGACGTTTCCACGATGGTACTACCGCGCAAGCGTAGTAATCCGCATTTTCAGCGTATTCCGGATCCGGAAGAACCGGAGGATGAGCGGCATGCTTTTTCGAGAGTGCCTCCGGTTGATCGGGATTTTAACGAACGGAAGTACCGGCATTTACAACGTCGGTACTCGCGATGAAAGCGTAGTACCGCATTCGAGCGGTACTTCCGAGTCCGGTTGATCCGAAGCTCAAGCGTGCGTAATTTCGAGCGGCATTTTGAGGACCCTTCGGAGTTTGGCCATAGCGGTAGTACGCGCGGCGTTGCGGAACTACTGGAGAGCGGTAGTACGCAAATTTCAAAGCGGTAGTACCGCGCGTCAAATCAACGATCGCGTGCTCGTCGACAAAGCCGTTCGACGCAAGATTTGGAAGAGGTAGTCTGGCCCCGAGAAGGCGGTAGTACCGCTCATCCTGATTTTTGCGGGAAACTTGTGCCAAACGGCTAGTTTGGTTGGTGGAGGCTATAAATACCTCCACCACTGCACAAGGGCAATTGTAAGTGACTCATTGCACATTTCTTAAGCCCAAGAGCATTCACTTCACCTCAATTCTTTCTTTGCACATCAAAGTGAGGTGGTTGAGCATTTAGTGCTAGATTTAAATTGCAAATCCATTTGGCACTAGGTTTGCATTCAAGTGAACACCGGGATTTATTACTCTTAGTGCTTGCCGGCACTTGGACGATCCGGTGGAAGTTGGCTCGGTGATCTTCTCAAGAAGATTGTGAGAAGACCCGGCATATTGTGAAGGTTGGAGCTCGCCTACCCGGAGTGGGGAAGAGCTACACTAGTGATCGAGGTGCTTGGCTCAATTCGTGGAGCCGGTCCGATACGTCCGGGCTTACCTCAACGTGGACTAGGGGAAACCGGCAAGTTTCCGATTACCACGGTAAAAACATCGGTCGTGTCTCTTGTCTCTTTAGCTCTTGTTCATTTGCTTCATTGTGATCATTTATTTGTTTAGAGCTAAGTTGTTAACTAGAATTGTATTGGATTAATTGCTTTACATCTTTGTCTCTTAAAATTGTGAAGAATTAATCTAGTAAACAAGAAAAATTTAAAAACCTCCTATTCACCCCCCCTCTAGTCGGTATCCTTGATCCTACAATCACTACAACCAACTAAATAGCAAGAGGGCTTTGGGAAACAAAGAAATCAAACTTAGAAGCAAGAATTTCAGATTATGATAAAAATCTGAAACTTTTGCAAGAACTGAACCAAAACCCAAATTCCTCTCCAATCTTTGATCATTCGCACATGAAACTTTGAGAATAGCTAATTAATAGCCTTATGACTTAGGATACCAAGTTTCATGCCATCTCAAGAAGGGAATTGAGATTCACACCAAAACCCTAGAAATGAGAACAAGAACACAGGAAGGCCAAAAAAGAGATTCTTGCAAATCAATCAAATTGCTCTTGGAACTAGATGACCAAAGGGTCTAGAAATGCAATTCCATCATAGAGCAACCCATTTTGCTACTCCTCAACAAGAATCGAGCCAAAACACAAAAACTCAAAAATCACACTGAAGGGACATCGAAGGATAAAAACCAACAGAGAGCTAGAGACTCAATCAAACTCAAATAAAGCCATCTCAGATTAATATTGAGGATGAGAGATACATGATTACAAGAAGTATCAACTCATATCATCCCTACAATCCCATACATGCTTGAAGAAATCAAGAACTCCTATCTCTATCTCTCAAGAACACACAGAGAGAAGCTACGAAGGAGACATGCCTCTGCCCTCTTCACCAACTCTCAACTACTAAAGCCTAAAGCCAAACAACCTCTCCAAAGGTCATTTTGACTAAAGCAAACCCTAAAGCCATGCACTCCCTCTCACAAGATATGCATGCACTTGAGAGTCCCTCTCCTATTTATAGCCTTTGGCTAACGGGTCTCCAACCTGTTACGCCCGCTAAATCCCGAACGGAACCGCTTCCACCTGTGCAGCTTTGTGTTTTTACCGGCGCCTCCCGCACCTTCAGGAAGCTTCGCGTTCCTTGTCGTCCAAGCCTCGCAACCACCTCGAGTCTCCGCCGTCTTCGACACCTCCGACCGTTCTGACCTCGACACTGCCTGTGTCTAGTCCAGTCACCTCGTGTCTCGCCACGACTCCGCCTCGACATCCTGCAACCATCACAGACAAGAAACACATCACATAGCACCGCTCGATAGCATGTAATAAACAGAAGCATTAAGAGTAATCTTAAGCAAGTAAAAGCCCAAACATGTTGAATCAACAGAATATGCATCCTAATTACATTGACCAGGTTTGACCAAGTCCGACCTAGCCCGATTGCACCACGCAACGTCATGGACCGAACCACACAAACCAAACTCGACTTTCCTAAACCTTTGTCAATTACTCATCATAGACATGGGGTCACAACCACATGGTCTCTCACCAGTGCACATTTCTACATTTTTTTATTAATCCCCGTTTAGCCATCTTTATTTAACAAATTTTCCATACTTGCATATTTTCGCCTTTCTAAGTTTTCGCTAACCGATTCCAAGTGATTCTCCGACCCTAATTTTTGGATCATTTTTTCATATTTGTATTTGATTTTAGGTTTACTCTCTATTAATTTCACCATTCTTTCAGGGTTCTATTTTCATGATTTTCTTCATTGTTGGAACCTCAACTAGTATCCAAGGAAAACCTATTAAAATCCAAATGTCAAGAAGATGCATTCAAAAATATTTCAAAAGTTACACATTTTTCAGGACTCAAATTTTCAGGACGTTACAGTTCTCAACTTCTTAGAGCAACTCCAGCAGGGCCCCTACTTAAGCCCTCAAACCTCATATTTGAGAGCCAGAGTAAAAAACTGAACTCCAGCAGGGCCCCTACTTAAGCCCTCAAACCTCATATTTGAGAGCCAGAGTAAAAAACTGAACTCCAGCAGGGCCCCTACTTGGCTCTCAAAAATAGGAGGCCTCTCAAATGAGGCCTCCAAGCCCTCATTCCCAAGGTCCCTCCCCTGGCCCTCAATTTTCGGTTTTTTCCCGCTGGTGAAATTTCCCTCGCCTCCGCCGCCCAAAATCCCCCGCCTCCGCCCGTCCCCCTCCCTCACACTCCGCGATCCGCCTCCTCCTTGCTCCTTCCCCGCCGCCGCCCCTGCCGTCCCCGACTCCCGCCGCCCCTGCTGCGCCGCTCCCCGCCCTCCCGGCCGCCCCTTCCCTTCCCGGCGCCTCCACCCCCTCCGCCGCCTCGCCCCTTCCCTTCCGGCGCCTCGCCCCTCCACCGCCGCCTCGCCCGCCCCCCCGGCGCCTCCGCCCCTCCACCCGCGCCTCGCGCCTCGCCTCCGCCCGACTCTCGCCTTCCCACCGCCCTTCCCGCGCGCCTCCCGGCCTCCCCATCGCGCCCGGCTCCCGCGCCGCCTCTTTCCTTCCGCCGCCTCTTTCCTCCCGCGATTCCTCCATGAGGTGAGGAGAGAATGAGAGTGGGTCCCATGTGTCAGTTGTAGCGGAATAGATTTGAGGGCTTAAATTTGAGAGGTGCTGTTGGAGCAGATGTAAAAAAACAGGGCCCTCAAAAGTAGGGGGAGCCCTCAAATGAAAAGTAGGGGCCCTGTTTTGAGGGCTACTGCTGGAGTTGCTCTTACAAGTTGTTAGTCACAGAAAAAAGCACAAACATATGTTTGTTCTCATGTTTCTATCATCAAGTATTCTCAATTCATGTTTCCTATCATCAAGTTTTCTCAATTCTTTCTCAATCTGACTTTCAATCTTACAAGCATGTATAAACAAATGAGAGAGAATTATATTATTTGTGAACAAGAAAGTCCTGAATTTCTTAATTGAGCCTACTTAAGAACCTATTCTCTATAGTTTCAACATGTTTCTCTAAGCCACAATGCAACAAATGAGTTTTCAATTTATGATAGTATTCCCTTATAGTTCTACTATCTTGTTTCAAATGCCGCAATCTAGCTAGCAAATAATCAGTCTTGCAGCAAATTCATCTCTGAAAAGTTTTTTTGATGCATTTCAAGTTTGAGACATTCTAGCATGTCTACCAAAAAACTTTCACCAAAGTATTGCATCATCAATAAAAACACTAGTGACAGCTATAATCTTTTGCCGATCAGATCAATCATAATATTCAAATTCTTTGTCTAATGCTATCTCACAATCAACATAGGCATCAGGTTCATATTTACCAGCAAAGGATGAAAATGCATACTTAAATTTACCTCGTTCAGGCACAGGAGATGAGTCAATAGTGTTGTTGATCTTACGAAACTTCCTCCTATGTGATTTTGAACCTGTCATGGTTAGTAGAAAATAAGGAACTCATAAGAAAGCTGTTAGTTCCCTATCACTACTAGGTGTTGGAGGTCTACAAAAGTCCGTATTCAGAAGGAATTTGGAGGTGGCGTCGGATCCATTGGAAAGAGCATGAGATAAGCTTTTTATGTTATACTCATAAACCTCTAACAGAGTCCGTATTTGAATTCTATACATGTTTGAAGTCGGTACTGTTTCTAGAGGCTGAATTGGATTCTAGAATGTGTCCAGCTTGAACGCTGCCTTTGACTTGGATAAAAGTGATGTGATGACCTTAACAAAAAGTTAGGGAAAGATTCGACTTAGTCTTGATGTGCAGGTCGGCTTCCCTTTGGGTAGACCTGAACCATGAGCGCACTGTGGTGATTAAGACTGTGCAATCGGTTTTTTCGGTTTAATCGGTTCGGTATATACGGTAAATACGGTATTTGTAGTTCGGTAATATACGGTATTTTCAGAAGTACGGTTCGGTATCGGTAAATCCCAAATTAATTCGGTACGGTATCGGTAAATACCATATTTACCAAAGTTGACGCGAATTACAAACAATATAGCGACTAGCGAGACGAGTAGGCGATAATACATATACTTGGTGGCTTTGGCTAACAGGAGAACATCTTTGGGCGGGGCAAGAATGTCGTCCCGAGCGGCATCGTGCTTTAATTTGTGGAATGGCAAAAGGACTAATTGAGTGATCTTTGAGTGATATCTTGCTAAATGAACCGATTAGCGATTGGTGTCTTTTATTTAGTGGGGAAATTGGTTGAATGGCCAGCAGTACGTATTTGCATTCATCCGAATAGTGCTGGTTTGGCACTTGCCACTTGGGCCGGAAACCGAAGGGACCAAACAAAACGCGTGATGCCACTGCGCGGAGGGAAATTTCATGGGCCACTGTGCCGGCATCCATTCCATTGCGCCGCGCGATCGTTCGGTTCCTAGTCGTTACGCACTGGCCTACGCCCGCACGGCCCACTCAGCGTCAGCGGCACACTGTGCATTCGGTTTTTTTTTCGGTTTTTTCGGTTTTCGACCGGTTTTTCCCAAAAAAACCGAATACCAAAAAAACACAAAATTTGAAAACCGAACCGAATACCAAAAACCGGTCAAACCGAGTTGACCGGTTCGGTTCGGTTTTTTCGGCTCGGTTTTTTCGGTTCGGTTCAAAAATGCACAACCCTAGTGGTGATGCAATTCTTTTTATATATCTGCATAAATATACATTTTCATCATTAAGTAGCATCATATTCTTATTTAATATAAAATAAAATTGAAAAAACGAATTCACTATTTGTTCAATCTTAGAAGTTGTGGTCGTATGTGTTTGTGGTATGATCACATCATCTAGTATAAATATTTTCGGGGGTAGCAAATTGTAATCGTTAGGAGGGAACTGCACTTTCGAACTTCAGCCGTAGTGTTTGCAACGAAATCCCCCAAACTGAATTGAGCGCCCATTCCCAAAGAAAAGAAAAAGAAAAGAAAAGAAAAGGAAAGGAAAGGAAAGAAAAGGTGGAGACTGAGGAGAATCCGTGCCTCCTGATTGGTCGGTCCGAGCCTCCCACGGATCGCGCCCCCTCAGCGAATCGCCACCGCCCGCTGCTCTCAAATCGAACGGCAGAGAGAGGACGTCACGCGGATCGCTCCCCGTCGCCCAGCTTCCCCTGAAATCCCCGCGCTATAAAGAGGAGCGCCCCCCAAATTCAAACCAAAAGCATTCATCCATTCGCGTAGCTAGTACGAGCTTCCCCTCAAATCCCGCCACCTCGTTTGAGTTCGGATTTAGTACGGCGCAGATGGACGGCGGCGGCGGCGGCAAGGTGAAGAAGGCGGCGGCCGGGAGGAAGGCTGGCGGGCCGAGGAAGAAGGCGGTGACGCGGTCCATGAAGGCCGGCCTCCAGTTCCCCGTCGGTCGCATCGGGCGCTATCTCAAGAAGGGCCGCTACGCCCAGCGCGTCGGCTCAGGCGCCCCCGTCTACCTCGCCGCAGTCCTCGAGTACCTCGCCGCTGAGGCAAGCATCTGAGCCCTCTCCATCTGCCCCGTTCCTTGTTCGCCGTTTATTCTCTTGGCAACTTTTGCAACCGAACTAACGGTGGTTTTTGTGCAGGTCCTGGAGCTCGCCGGCAACGCGGCGCGCGACAACAAGAAGAACCGCATCGTCCCGCGCCACGTGCTTCTCGCCATCCGCAACGACGAGGAGCTCGGGAGGTTGCTCTCTGGCGTCACCATCGCCCACGGCGGCGTGCTTCCCAACATCAACCCGGTGCTCCTCCCCAAGAAGACCGCCGAGAAGAGCAGCTCCGCTGACAAGGAGGCCAAGTCGCCTAAGAAAAAGAAGGCCGCAGCCAAGAAGGGCGCCGCCGAGTAGCCCTGCTTAGCTTAGCCTAGCCGACATAGGAGGGTTGGGGAGGGATGGGATGTGATGTGGTAGCCTAGTCTTTTGGTTGGATGTTCGCTTTGGTTTCGGGGTTGGTTCTTGTATGTAATGCACTAATGGCTAATGCCGGTAGGAGTATGATGTACTAGGAAGCAGACAAGTGAATCTGTTTCTTTTGCCCCCTTGGAATTTCAACTTGCGCTGTCCCAATTCCATGCAATTTCCTTTCCAACATTTTGGTCTGTCTGCCCTGCTGCTGTTTGAGATTCCATTTTCTGCTGTTGTTGACCGAGCGGGATTCCTGACGGCGTGACTTAGTTTTTTTTTTATTTTTTTATATTATCTGTGTTAAAATAATCTATATTATTTTTTTATTTTTCTAGGTTATTTTAACACAGATAATATAAAGAAAAATAAAAAACTAGTAAAAGATGAAAATAAAAAACTAAAAATTAGAAGTAAAAAAAAAAATCAAAACTAAAAAAAAATCTGGACCGTTCATCTGACAATCAATGGCATAGAGAAGCTAAGTCACAGCGTCACTAAGCTTCTCAACGTTCGAGAATACGCGCCGGTTGTTGACAGGGATGGTGTGGGGGGTTCTGTAAGATAATGCGATAGCGTGGGGTGTTAATCGTAAAAACGGTGAAGTGGATCGGAGGGATTTGGGGATTCTTTCTGGGGTTTGTTGGTGATGCTGAGTTGCAGAGGAAAGCGGTTGCCGCATGCTGCGATTCCAATCGGAAAGCTGCTTAATCGAAGCGCATCTTCCTCCGCATGCTCCAAGTTGTTCGTTGGCGGTAAGATCCTCTTGTTCCTGTACCCTCCTGGTTTCCTGTTTCTCGTCGATTCGTTTCATGCTTGAATCCGAATGCCTATTGGGGTTTGAAATCTGATCGGCTTACCATCGGATATGGCAAAAGGCGGATTTCATGCTCGTTTGTGAAGCAACCTGCTTGCTGCTTTCAAACGCAATGCATTATTTCGTCTGGTGAAATCCGTGCAAGCTTCATCTCCAAATTTAACTAAAAGCAATGCCAGCCAAAAGCTGCCAAGACTATGCAAGTGCAGTGCTGATTTATGGCTCGAAATGTTCCGGTGATGATTAATGCGATGGACCGCTGTTTTCTTCTGCTGAGTCGCAGGTCTTTCGTATGATACCAATGAAACCGCTCTCAAGGATGCCTTCTCTCGGCATGGCGATGTTATCGAAGGTATTACTCTCTGTTTATTTTTCATGCGATTAGGTGTTTGGAGCCTGTATTTTCGTGTGGATTAGAGAGTTTATCTTCTCTGTCTGGTGAATCTGTGCGACAGTGAAGGTAATATGCCATCCAGTGACGGGGAAATCCAAAGGATATGGCTTTGTGAAGTTCTTGTCAGAAAGTGAAGCAGCCGCAGCACTGCAGAAGATGAAGGATGAGGCAAGTGTCAAGTGTGCTTCATTGCCTTCGTAGAGCACAGCACAAGCCATGTTCTTTCAGAATAGTATATGCATTTCTCGGTGCAGTTCTTTTCCTTTTTCCTAACACAATTGTTCCTAATGATAATCATTTCAGGTGATTGATGGAAGGAACATACGGGTGCACTATGCAAACAGCGGATGATCTGATTCTGTTGCTGTGATCAGATGAGTAAGCTGCTTACCGTGCCATTTGTTGTGCTGGGAATCTGTGATGATAAATGGAGCCTTGGACTTGTGTTATGTGGATTTCTTACGTTTGCATGACCACCAATACATATGTTAAGTTCGGTCTTATGCTCACCTTACCAATAGACTTATATCTCGGCTTAGCATTAGCTGTAATGTTCTAACTGTTGATTACTGAAAAAAGAGAGGAACGCCTGATCTGTCAGCTAATTTTCTTCCACTGTGACACAAAAATGTAGCGGTGCCTTTTTCTCCCGTTTGGGTCAACATTAATGCTGGTTTTGGGGGAAATTTCCATATCCTGATTTGAAACTTGAAGATGACATGAAGCAAGCAAGTCCCAGAGAAATAGCTAGCCATGCAACACCATTGCCGATGTTCGAAACACTGATTTATGCATAGCATATTATCATAGCTATTGTTAGAGTGCTAGCATATTTGTAAATGAGAGCTTATTTTTGGCAAATCTCAACAGGAAAGTTGTAGTCCTTCAAACATATGATTCAGCAATGATTCACATACAAAAATGTTAGATGCGCTGTAGTTCACTACTAGCATATAAGTTACACAAAACAAAAATGTTATATGTAATATGTTTATAAGGTCTTGTCCCCATATTTTTCGTCAACATCCCCCAACAAGTGACAGGGCACCGGATCATCAAGCAGCATCCTACCTCCTGAGGCCCTCTACAATATAAGTAGCATAAAGATCTCTGTAAAACCCAAACGACACCAGATCAGCTCAGTGCATATCATTTTAATACTTGGTGTAACACCCTGCCATTTTGTACCATAGTGACAGTATACATTGAGTTCCACTAGTATATAATGCATGTTGGTCTAAATTGTAGCCCTTCTAGATTAACCCTTAGCTAGATATTCGATTTAAACGAATTTAGAACTAAATAAAAAAGAAAAGACAAATGCACTCCAAATTGAACAATCCACTGCCATTAGTTAGATCTTGGATTTAGACGGATTTAGAACTAAATTTCATTAAATTTGGAGTTAAAATGAATGAGAGCTGGCTTTACAAAGTTTAAATTTGGATTAAATCCAAAAATTAACAGAGGAGGGAGAATACTCTCTCATTGACAGGTGGATTCCATCGGATTTAATTTAATTTTTGAATTATTTTACTACCAAAAAAGGCTATAGTGACTGATAGGTGGGATCTACGGTTTTAAATTAATTTTCAATTTAAATTTATAAAGAAAAAGCCTGAGGGGCTGATAGGTGGGACCATTCATTGTTTAACATTGTGAACAGGGCCCACTTGTCTGTGGCTCTAACCTTTAAACCGAGTTTTAAAAGGATTCTTAAAGGGCTAGGGTCCTACATGTCATAGGTACAGAGGTTTAATTAAAAGGGGAGGGCCTACTGGTCAGCGAGGGTTTAACGATTACTAAATACAATCATTTGTAGGACTGGACAGGTAACAGAGGGGGGGGTGAATGGTGCTTTCAAATCCTCCTCAAACATTCACTCAATCTTTTTTCTTTGATAGCTAAAGGCTATAAAGATTAGAGTTGAAATCCCACTGGAAAACCAAACAGACAGAACGAACAGAGAAGGAAAAGCAAAGTGGTCGAAATATGACAATGTGGTCAAAACATACAACGTGGTCGTAAGTTTCGACAACATGGTCAATCGCGGACACAGTGGTCGAAAATACGACTACCTGACAGAAGTACAACGTGGTCAAAAATTGTCGTAGTCGATAACCACCAAGACTAGAACCAACGTGATCGAAAATGGTTACAGTCGAAATTGACGTAGTTGTAGACCACGTGATCGAATACCAACCAGTGGTCGAACAATCAACGTTATTGTAATCAGTCGGCACCATAGTTGTAACCAACGTGGTCGTAAGCCAATGAGTGGTCGAACAACCAACGTGGTCGAAACCAGTCGACAACGTGGTCGTAACCAGCGTGGTTGTAAGCCAATGAGATGGTCAAACAACCAACATGATCGAAACTAGACTGCAACCCAAAAGATCAACGTGGTCGTAAACCAACAGGTGATCAAACAACCGACGTGGTCGAAAACACACAAAACAATTGAAAGACCAAATGTGATCGAAGTCAGAGCGGTACTATCTGAGACTCGACCGTGGTTGAAACCAACGCGATCATAAAGGCGTCGAGACTTCAAACAGTAACCATCACGACTGTTTCAGATCTGAATGAAAACCAACGATCTTGCCACGACCAAAAGCTTGAACGTGGTCAAACAGCAAAGCAATGCGGTCGGAAACTTGACTGTGGTCGAAAAACTAGCAGCGGTCGTAACTTTCACGGAAGAACAGAGGAAAGCAGAGAGCGCACGACTGCCAGATCCAAACTCCACAAAACTTTTGATTCAAAAACCAACTGGCCATAAAACTTTGTACACAGCAAGATTAAGGTCTCAAGAGGTTGCTCTAATCTTTAATTGAAAACTTAGCAATCAGATTGAGAGCTTTACAAGATTTCACCGAGCGCTCACAAAAACCAAAACTGATCTAGTTACGAAGTAGCGTTTAGCAACCCTAAGTGTACTATTGCACATGTAGAAAACTATGCTGATCTCAGATATAGAGATTATATATCATCATTACTTGAGATCAACCGATGACGCATAAAACATAACAATCTCAACAGTGTCACAAAATGGTCAGTCCAACACTATATTCTCTAACATATGTTCATATTATTAATTTGGTATCTCTATACCTATGACCGGTGAAACCTAGTGTCCCAACCAGTGACATCTAACTAGGAATCTTTTAGAATGATATTATACAATAAATAAAAGACTTCACCAATAAATCACACACTCACTAACCTTGATAAATGATAATTTATTTATAAATATAATAATATTTATTTAAAATATTATAAATATAAAAGTTATGTAATCATCTTTATCATTATCTTCGGGGCATATCCATAATTACATCCGAGTCATCACTCCAGAACACACGAGGGGGTACGTGCGAGTGCCATCCATCTTTTCCGACAGAGCACAGCACCACTGCTTGCTGGTACCCAATCAGATACGCATGGCCGGCCTAGCTCCACTTGTCTTTTCTTTTCACCACACCAATCATGCTAGCCCTTGTCAATTTCACCGCGCCAGCGGCCGCAGCAGTGTAATCAACGCGCGCACGTACGCCAGATCCGTGAGTGACTCTAGTCCGATCGTTTGCAAGCAACTCCAATTGCATATCAAATTGCCTTGACATGGAATCTTCTTTTTTGAAAATTTATGTTTAGATTTTCTATACAAATCCAATTAGAAATTTTGTTCTCTTTTTATTTCTAATACTAGGAGAGATCCAATAGGAGGGAGAGTCGTAGGAGACAACGTCGAATGAAATTCAATTGCATATTACATGCTTGATACACAAACTAATGGTGAAGACGTTACTTTTTCTCCGATTAGGATGAGATTTTTTTTTTGCCTTTTCCAACCTATGATTAATGTGGGGGTATCTCGAGGAGGGTGGGTTTTTTTAGATTTATGACTTGGCTTTCTACAGTAACTAACTTTCAAACGGAGTGTCTTTTCAAAGTAGGGTCTATAAGTCGATTGTAGTATAATCATTGTCTCGACTTTATATGTACTCTCTCCTCGAACAACCAGAATTCAAAATTTAACTTAAATGTCCTAAGTCACAGCCTAAAAGAACCCACCTATAGTTTATAAACATGAATAGATGCAAGTTATATAAAGCAGAAATCCAACTTGAATAATTTACGTATTCAGCCACACTATTTTCTTTCCATATCCAATGAGTGCAATACCAATTAGCAATGCCTCTCTTTTTTGTTTCCTTTTATTCATAAACTACAAAGCAACATAAAACATATGCCGTACATGTTTACATCGGATTTGACTTGGGCATGTAAGTATGTGTATGTCTTTTACATTTGAATAAAAACTCTTACTTCCTGTATCCTTAGACTTTACGTGTTTGCATCTATATTTAATCTAAGACGTAGATTATACCTACACAAAAAAAATAGATGGACAATATGTGTTTTGTTTCCTATGATTAATGTGGGAATTTTTAATCATTTTTTGACTAATGTAGGAATTTTCAACTTTTTTACCTCCTAAGATTAATGTGGAGATTTTTGGAGGAGCCTTTGTCGGGACCCCGGATTTCCAAACCCGAACCCTCTGTGTATTACAGCACTAGTCCCAGATCAAAGCTAGTGCACATAGTTAAACAGAAATGATTCATAACCAACCACGATTTATTACAATAATAAAGAGTACTGACCATCAGGTCTCATTATTACATTGGAGGTTCCAAGACCTCACACAATCAAAATACAGCGGAAGCAAGGTAAATTCAATGGAGACCCATCAATATGCCACAGGCAGTTGACTGGGGAAGCGCGACCTAGAACTCCTGAAATCCTTCGTCGAAGCCACCGGCGAAGTAGTCGTAGTCTCCTTCTTGGGCTTCGTATTCCTCTGATTATTATTTTTGAGTGCAGCATGTGAGTACATAAAGTACTCCGCAAGTCTTGGGAAAAATGCAATAGATGCAAGGCTTGACAAAGGGAGGCAATATGATTCTTTTGCACAAAGCAATGTTTTAATTTCAATTACTACTAATTACTTTCGAAGGCATCAATTTAATAAAGTAAACGTTTTAACAGAACCATCATTAACTTTCTAGTGAAGGTTCCATCTACCAACACTAGCTAACCAATTACAATTGATCAAGTTTAAAACTGCGGGTTCCATCCACCCTCTCTGGCTCCAACTGTCAGGATACCCTTCCGAGAGTTCCCTCCACTCTCGGAATACAAAACTTTGATTTTAAAACCAAAACCAGAAATCTACCATGTGAATGCATTCCTTGCCCGCCCTTAACCGTGGGCACGGCTATTCGAATAGTTTGACACTCTGCAGAGGTTGTACAACTTTACCCCCAAGAGATAAAATTATCTTAATAGTCACCACGCTTCCTTTGGCATGAGACACAGATAAATTATCACAAAGCCTTTACCTCACTCTAGACTCTAGACACCACCCGCTGAGGTTTCACCGCAGAAGGGTTAAATCTGCCCAATCCGAAGCCCCCTCTTGCGTCATATGAGTACAGTGAATCCATGTCCCTCACTGTGAATAACTAGTAACTCCCTGGCACCCACTTTCCACTAGTGGCACCTAAACTAGACTATCATGAGTTAATCAGCTAGGTCGTACCCATATAGACTTAGGGTTGTACGGTAGTGCTCAGTCTGGACAAACACAAGCGTCGGTACTTAGTTGACTAGGGTGGAACGTACACTTTACAAGATCTCGTGCTTCCTGCACCAATCCAAACCAACCATCCACCCTAATCTAAACCAATTTCCAAATTTTTATTTTATTTTAAAGGATTAGTGGCAACTCCAATCACAACTAGACTTTAGAAACACAAGTTATTACAACAATTCATAATTTCTCAATTTCAAAATTTCAAGGGTATTACATAGCATGACTAAGCATTATACTACCATTCTATTATTCGCAAAAGATTATAATACTCTCATTATTGAGGCAAAGGAAATTCTAGGGTGACAAAGGTACATGGCATTCAACTCAATTGAGGGCATAACAAAGTTGGATTAACTAATACCTTAAGATTTGAACTAATCTTGTATGTAAATAGCAATGCACATAATTTAAAATAATTAAAATATTTCAAAATCATAGGTTCAAGATGATCAAAGGAGACTTGCCTTCTTGCACGCTTTCGGGGTCTTCCTGTTGAGGAGTGGAGAGGTCTTTGACAGCGTTGGATTCTACGCGAGAAAAGACAGAGCAACAAAACAAATAAATACAAACAAAAATTCAAATAAACTCAAAAATTCAAATAGAGGCCATATTCGGATAGATTATGATTTTAGAAGAATTTAGAAATTTGAATGGCTCAATTGGAGTTAAAATGAGAAAGTTATGCTTGTTTGAAGTTTTCAGTTTGAATAAATCCAGAAATTAGGAAATTTCTGACAGGTGGGGCCCACTGGAAGTATTTAAATTTTTAATCTTTTATTTTTATGCTAAGATTATGACAGGTGGGACCAACTGGTCAGTGAGCCCATGGGATCAGCCTCTGACATGTGGGACCCATCGACGATGAGCCCATCAGCTCACCTCGACATGTGGGACCCATCTGGACTCGGGCCCATATGTCGGTGACTGCGCAGACAGGTGGGGCCTGAGCAGCGATGGCGGCGCAGACGGCGGCGGCGGCGTGTGAGGGCCCGGTATCGATCTCGGAAAATAATAGAAAGGCTCAACCTCGGCGTGCGGGCCGGGGCTCGAACGCGCGCGAGGAACCGAGGGGAGAAGAGAGCGCGCTAGCTTGATCGAGCGGGAGGCTTTGCCTACCCATATAGGGCAAGCTATCCTTTTGAGGTACTGCCGAGGAGCCGGGAAGGTGGCGGAGGCGAGGCGCGGCGGCGAGGTGGCGGAGAGGTTCAGTGGCGCCCAAAATGCGATCCGTGCGGGGCGGTCTTGGTGGAGAAGTCGGCGGGGTCGATGGAGCGGAGGTGGTGGCGGCGAAGAGGTGGCGGAGCGAGCTCGGGTGCTCCGGTGCGACGGCGCTCCAGAGGCGGGGAGGTTCGGCCGAGGTGCTGGGGAGGATCGCATGGACGTGAGGAAGATCTGGGTGGCGGCGTGGGCTCTGGGGAAGACTGAGGCGACGGCGATTGCTCGCCGGAGTTCTTACCGGGCGCGCACGGGGAGCTCTCGGTGCGGCGGCGCTCGGGGCTCGAGGTGAGAGGTGGAGAGCGGTGGGAGGTGGTGCGGCGAGAGAGGAGACCGAGCGGGCTATTTATAGGGGCGAAGGGGGAGCAGGGGAGCGGCAATCGCTCGCCGGTGCTAGTGGCCGGAAAAGGAAGGTGCGGGGAGAAAAGGAAATAGGGGGGCGGAGAAGGAAGGGAGGCGCGGGGTTTTGGGGATTTGGTCGCGGCGGTGTTCGGGGTTTCCAAAACCAGAGGGCGGCAATGAAGGGAAGGCAGAATCCTCGGGGACTCGGTCGCCGGCGCAAAGAAGGAAAGGGGGAGAAAGAAGGAAGGCGGCTCCGCGGGGAAGACGACGGCCGACAGGAGGCGGCGCGCGCGATGAGAGAGAGGAGGAAAGAGCGGGCGGTGCGGATTGAGCCGCGTGGCCGGGGAGGCGGATCCAACGGGGGGCGTGGTTAAGTGAGATGGAATGGTTAGATGGGCCGGGCGCGGGGACGCAGCTCATCCAGGCCACCCACGCGCGTCGAGCGAGGAGGAGGGAGGCGGGGTGGGCGGCGGGCGAGGCCGCGAGGCGATGAGGGAGAGGGGAGGTGCGGCCTGGATGGGCCAGGCGGCGACGTGGGCGGATCTGGGCCGTCCACGCGTCGGCCGGAGGGCGAGGAAGGGATTTTAATTTTAGAATTTGATTTTTATTTTCAGAAAAGGCTAGGAAATTAATTAGGCCTCAGAAAAATATGAAAATACCTCCAAAAATTCCAGAAAAATTCACAGAAGCTCCTAGACATATTTTGGACTTAATAAAATTATTTCCAACTACTGTTGGTATTTAATTTTCATATTTTAAATTACTTTTTAACTTTTAAAAATAGGTTTTAAACTCCAGAAAATCAGATAAAAGCCGAATAAAATCCAATTGCTTTAAAATAATTAATTTGAATTTAAATTTTTTTCCAGAAAGCCAAATTTGGAATGTTACAGCCTTCAATTAACAAAGATAAAGAAAGAAATGTACTCTTGATCCACGTGAATATCCTACCGTAACTTCAATTATTTAGAAGTTAACATACATACTACTACTCTATATTCAGGCTCCGTGTCGAGTGTGGGAATTTTTTTTCCAGGAAATTGCACTGTTTCTTACGAAATTCCTGTAAAATTCTTATGAAAATCCAAGCGGGACTTTAAAGAAATAAAGTCACCACCATATATACTGCAGTCAACTTCTAAATTCTGCTAGTTACTAAAAACAAAAAATAATTTTTAGAAGCTAAAAAGAGGGACCCATATCGGTACAGCAGTCGACTCCCACGCATACCATATCATATCATACCGGATTAACAAACATGATATCTCGAACGAACAAACCATGCATGCACTTGCCCCCTTTTCCTGCCGTCACAACAAACCTAGCTACTAGTATACCAGTACAAGTTAATTTAGCAACTGCCAAGGAGCACAAGACAAATCAGATGAAGAGCACTAAAGAACAGAGGAGGATGAAAAAAAGGGAGGAAAACACACAGAACATTGGAATGAATAAACACTTGTAGCTGGCTTGAACATGAGACATGCAGTCACCGGCAGATAAAAAAATTTTCAGACCTCTGAGAAATTCAAACTTTGAAAATTTCAAAAATTAATGGTATTTTCTAGAGAATTTTGGTTGAAATATTCAAACATACTAAATTTAGGTCGAAATATTCAAATATACCATTTGAATTCAAGAAATATTCATGAAATACGTACCATTTTGGTTCAAATTGGTTGGTGCTGCCTCTCCCTACCGTAGCTGGCACCACCTCCCCCTTTCGCCACCCACGCCGCCCCCCTCTCACCACCGGCGCTGCTTGCACCACCCGCAGCCCGCGCTGCCTCCCCTTCCCGCTATCGACGTTACCCGCGTCACCTCCCCCTCCCAAGAGCTAGGCACGAGAGCGGCGCGGGGTCCTCCCCCTTTGCTGACGAGCCAGGGTTGTGGTTGGTTGAGGCGATTCACGGACGAGAATAGATGAGAGCTAGGGTTGTGGTGATTCACAGACGAGAATACAATCAGAAAGCCACGAAGCCTTTGAACTTCAGTCAGTCACATGGGCTTGTCTAAGATATTCAAACTTGGGCCGAAAATTTTAGCTGAATTTGGCCTTTCTCGGTCCACCATAAGAAAAAACAAATTTCGACGAAAATCATGAAAATTTCGGCTGAAATTTGAATCCTGCCCACACGCCGTCGATCTCCTCGGGTCAAGGTTTACATGCACGTACTGTAGTAGAGAGGGTACAGGTGCCGTGGCAAGCCCGGCGAGGTGCGGTGCAGTGCAGTACAAATTTGTCGCGTAAATAAAACTAAAGGGCAAAGTAGGGCTTCAGTTCGTCAACGTAGGATCGGTCGCTCGATTGATTATTTATTGCTGCGAGCTAGGGAGGCCGGCCGGTAGAGGCTGCTCCGTGACCGTGAGATGCCGGCCTCGCCGTCGTTGATTTAGGCTTCCTTGCAGCAGGGATGCACGCACCTGGCGCGGCGGACACCATCCATCTCCGCCGCCGCCGCCTGCAGCTCCACCTTACTGTTCATCGCTTTATTCGCTCCCCTGCAATGCATCACAGCAAGCAATACATTCAACGGGTGCAGCAAGTAGTCAGAAACAGCGAATCTTCAGTTCTGGGGTCACAGCTGAAGATAAAATTCCCTTTCCATGTGAAACAGAGCAACGACAGTCACAGCTGCGCCTGCGCAGGCAGGCATCATGGTGATGAATCAGTGTTGGGCAGCAGTGCACAGCAACTCATGTGCATACTGCTGCTGCCTGCTACCCGCGCTGTTCTAAACAATTTTAGCTTTTGACGTCGGGAAGCTAAAAATCACTTTCAGCTTTTTAACCTTTTTGTATTTTTGTTTTGTTTTGACATTTAGAGCAGCCCTTCAGTTGAGCATCCGTCCTATAGCCTTTGCTTTAAGGCGACTATTTCTTTTAGCTTTTGTTTTTACTCAGCTATCACTATTTATATTAAATTAATAAGTTTTAGACTAATAATCCGCAGCACAATATCATAACTCGTAACCCAGAGAACAGACCCATTGGCCTCTTCGCATGCCTGCCTGCCTGCCCACAACTAATGGTCGGGCCGGGCCTCGCCTCGCGCGCACACATTGGTATAGTATGGTGGGTAGCAGCAAGCAAGCAAGCAGGCTTTGGGTTTGCCAAGCCTACTCGACATGACTATCGCCATCGCTGCTGTGTGTGTACATGCGTGCATGCATCGATCTCGAGGACTGACTGTGCACTAGCTAGCGTGTATATACGAGCTGATGCATAACAGCAAATTGCACACAGCAAGTGCTGTGCAGGCTGGCTGCATGTCTGCCCCTCTGAGAAAAAAGGAATTGTACATGGTGCAGGCATACTGGCATAGCATTGCATGAATCAGTCACCACAGGCACACACTGCTTTTTGTGCTCGATATCTAAATATCTTCACGACAGCAGCTAGGTCTTGTTCTCATCCAGATATATGGAATCATGCACTCTGTAGGTACTACTGCCAGCTGCTAAGCCGAGAGTTGCGCAAAGGCCAATTTGGATCCATGCACGTCGATTGGTCTCCAGCTTAGCTAGCTGCTTGCTGGATTTCATTTCATTTTTTGTCCTAGCTAGACGTACGTGGAGCAAGTGCCCCCCAGCAGCGAAGCAATGCAATGTGCAATGACAGTGACGAGGTGGCGGTCGGTACTGTTGGATGTGGATCCGCAAAAGTACAGGTTTGTTCTTTTTTTTTTTTTGCTGCAGCTTGTGTTTTTTGGCTGCAGTCTGTGGTTTTGGGTTGTTTGTACGAGATTACAGAGTAACAGAAACTCACATGCGATTTTTGCCGATATAAATAAAGTCAGTAAAGTATGTACTACAATTAACTAGTATATCTTATCTTGAAAAAAATACTCCATTTAAAAGTTAGTTACTATAAAAAAAAAAAGTCAAAAATCAGTTTTTAAAAGCTGAAAAGAACAGGACTATAGCTACTTGTTCTCACGACGTGAAATCCGACTTTAATCTTTTCAGTGTAAGGCTGAAGCCCAACTTTCCTGACTTGTCCTGCGCGGTGCCTTGTGTGCGTAATAGCAGCACTGCGTTACGAGCTCACAACTACAGTGCTACTACTTTTCACGGCAATGATCTTCTAGTACGTATCTCCCTAGATTCAAAAACTTGTGACAAGAAGTACCAGAAGAGTAAACAAGGATGACCATTAATTCAGCTTTGGCTAGAAAGAAGCAGCGACTAGGAGTAATACCGTACCTGTCGGCGGCATTGTACGAGGATGACCTCTTGAGGGCGGCCAGGTCGCCGGCGCCGGCATGATCGTCACGGTTGCTCGTCTTCTTGGTCTCGATGAGGCTCCCACTGAAGTAGTCGCGGTCCAGGGGCATGCATCCTGAGAAGCCCTCCACCTCCGTGCTGCTGCTGTCCACCGCCTTATCGGCGCTAAGATCCGGCTGTCCACGCGGGAGCCGCTGGGTGTACCCCGAGGCCGTGCCGTCCTTGACGGTGATGGAGCCGCAGGAGATGAGGTGCATCAGCATCGCCGCCGCCCGCATCCGCCCGCCCGCGATCACGCCAACCTCCCTGCTGCTGTCCACCACCTGCTGCATTTTCAAAACCAGTCAACGCTTAATTAGCATACTCCTAAGTAGCTCCTAAGCTCATGTACCTACGTACTGCTATCTGTTTCTTGGAGCAGAGCAGAGCAGAGCAGCTAGTTCAATAATAGGAGAGGACGAGAGGTGATGCATATATGCCAGATGCCACTACCTCGCACTGCGGCGCGACGGCGGCGGCCACGCGGGCGTCGTTCTTGATGAGCGTTTCCAGGGTCTCGGGGCTGCTCGACGATGGCGGCGGCGATATCTCGTCGATGCCAAGCTCCGTCGTCGGCTCCTGCTTGCGGCGTCTGCCGCGGCGGTCGTCGGTCTGCGTGGCCGCGTCCGCCGCGGAGAGCTCGGCCGTGCGCACGGCCACCTTGTACTCGCCGAGGTCGAAGGAGCTCCAGTTCTTCCGGCCGGCGGCCCTGGTGGTGGAGGGCGTTTTGTCACGGCTGGAGGACGAGGAGGCGGAGGCGTCGCGCGGGCGCGGTGGGAGAAGGAGCTCGGAGCCCTTGAGGACGTACTCGTTGCCGTGAGCCGGGTGGATGAGGTCGTCGTCGGTGAGGTCGTGCCACACGTAGCCGTTCTTGTAGCTCCTTTTGGAGGACCAAGAGTAGATGTTGGCCATGCCGTTGCCCCGGAGCATGTTGAGGCGATCCATCACGTCTGCGCGGGGGAGCATCAGCAACTCAGCATGAGAATGAGAAGAAGGAAATAAAGTGAAGGGAAATAACGTAACGTACCTCTGAGGTAGAGGCCTTGGGCGGGGGAGGAGAGTGCGACCTCCACGAAGTGCGGGTGCTCGAGGTGGCCGTTGCGGCGGCAGAGGTAGTAGACGACGGGCACCTTGTTTGGCTGTGGCGGCGGCGGCGGCCTGGTGGTGGTCTTGGTCTTGGGCTCCGTCCACACCATTTTCCGCTCGGGGCTCGCCCACCGCCGTCGGGCGCTTGCCATCTGATTTGATTCGATTGCCGGCTGCCGCCGCAGTGCAAGGGGAAGGAAATGATAAAGCTCTAGTCGAGTGGCTGGGCTGGCCGCCGGAGTGCAGATGCTACTGATCGAGTGGTTGCGAGAGAGAGCGGGCGGCGGATTTGGTTCAACCTGAATGACGACGGCGTGCGCCAGAGTTTTCGCAATGTTGCCCTCGGATTCTGGATTCTCCTCTTTGAGGGAGGAACCGAAGAGGACAAGAGCCTTGGGGTTGGTGGTGTTGGATGCTAGACTGACAGGTTGATGGCACACAGGACAGGAGTCGAGGTCACGCCTGCCTCCATTCTTTCACACTAGTCCAAACTCGTCCAAGCAGGCATTAGAGTGCATATAATCATCAATTAGTAAATTCTAACTAAAAAATATTCTACTTAAAAACAATTATGATAGCACAAATCATAAACCATAAGTCAAAAGTCGGCCCCACATGTGATAGCTTACGTTGTAAGGTTAGATAGCATATTATCCTTTTTTTTACTTTCTTTCTCCTCCGTACTAATATTTTACATACTGTGAGTTTGTAATAGCTTAGAGACGACCAAGTTGGCTGGTGATGGAGATGTCCTCAGATATAAACACTTATTTCTTCAAAGTGGTTTACCCACTTCTTTCGTTTCTATCTCGTATATGCATTTCGCACTCATTTTTTTTCACTATTCACCCTCCCGTTTTAAAAATCAGTTCTTTCAAGGAGGTGTCTAGGGGATTCGAGTGTTTTTTTAGTTCGGAGTACTCATATTTTTTCCCTATATATGCAACATTTTTCGTCTAAGTATGCAATATTTTTTATATACACAATATTTTCCCTATGTATGTAATATTTTAAAGCCGAGAAATATTACATACATGGAAAAATATTGCAGACATATGCGAAAATGTTGTAAATATAGATGAAAATGTTGTATATACACAAAAATCTGAGTGCTTCGAGTCAAAAAATACTCGAGTGTTCTTTAGTAATTCTCTTCTTTCAATTACTGTGATTTGTTTTTAGCCAAAACTTATCCAGCACTATCAAATACCATTAATGGTAGCCAATACAAAACACAAATTAAGGTCAGCTCTGTCTATTAAAAAATAACCTCCCTTTGGAATTTGGACAAGAAGCGACAACGTAGCTAGCGATCGTAAGTCAAACGATGGGTACTAGTCGGTTCCGACATTGGCCGCCCGGATTGGACTGAGTCGAGGCACGGGTCAAAGTAAGAATTATATATCTAATATTATATTATATAAAGAAAACTAACAAGGACGAAGTAGGTACGCGTCTCAGCGCAGGCCCAGCCAGCCGTGCATGCAATGCAGCAGTCTGAACTCTGGCACGTATAATTTGTAAAATGGGAATTACTATTCCTAGTTTATTTTGACTCTCCTAATTTCTGATTTATTTTTTACTATTTCTAAATTTTATCTTCTTTTTTGATTTTTTAGCTTTTTATGAGATTTTTTGTTGATTCTTTTTCCGTATGCATTTACATTTTTTGTGATAGGTTAACTTGTTTTTTCTATTTTTAACTTTTTTAAATTTAGTTACGCCAAATAAGTCACTATCAATTACAATATAATTTCAGTCAGTTACAGTATAATTTTAGCCATAAGCCAGTTTATTTCAGCCCAACCGAGCGGCACCTATACCCGCATGCATCAATCGTTCTACTGTTAGATGTAGGAAGTAAGTTAACAGGTTTGATTTTCATTAAAATTCAGAGAGAACATGTGACAGCCCCATTTTAAAACTAGTGCTGTCTTATCTCTCGTAACAACTCAGAAGTTCAATTGCAAAAAAATATTATCATACTTAGTCATAAATATTTAAAAAAAAGGTCAGTTTAATTAAATTATGATCTAATGGCGAAACTATAACAACTTTATGGCGTTTAATTCTAAAATTTAACTTACATTTAGAAGAACTGATAAAATCTCACAAGATTGCTTGAGTGTGCTCATAACCTTAACATGTTAGCCGATGCATCATTCCTTCTTCTGGTGTCTGTTTTGATGAAAATAAGTAAGTTAGAGTACACTAGGTACTCAGCAAGCCACATGGTAAGGCTATTTAACAACCATGCTTTCATTTGGATAGATTCATATGTTGTAATATGATAAGAATAGATGTAAGTTTACTAGTTACTTGAAGTAGTAAAACATTATTTAATTAACAAGGAACTTTGTTATCCGCAATTTTCACATAAACTTCTCCAAATTCTACTTATGTCTTGTTATTGGATCACGTAAGCAACGCAACTCTATTGACCGGGAGCATAGCATATTCGAGTGCCATTTATTATACTCTGTATAGTTGCCCAAATTTACCCACAAGATATCTCAAATTCATAATATCAAGCTGTACACACATAACATGATATCGTGCGACTAAGCTGAGACAACAAGGTCATTTCACTGCCGTAAGTTCAAACTCTATTAAGTTGGTTTTGGTGATAATAATAAATACAATTATGAGACTAATATATTTATTGACTATGATATTGCTTAGTCTAATTTGGATGAAAAGGTGAAAAATATAAAAGATATACATTTAATATCACATTCTTATCTTATTGCATTCCTCGGATCCGAAATATAGAATGAACTTCACCAAATAAATCAAACTTGAATATGTGCATATGCTTTCACAATACATACTTGTATGCACACATTTAGGGGGAGTCACTCTATATTTTGTTCTTTCATTAGTATTGATTCATGTTTCATTTTCAAATATTAAGGATCTTTACTTTGAAACATATCCCTTGAGTATATATAGCCTGTGTAATTCATATATACACATAATCGGGTTATCATCTAGTTCTTCCATTATGCGTTAATGGTTGGATGATTAATAATAAATGGATAAGTAAACTTTGCTGTAAAAGGTTATCTTAGAGTATACAAGTGCTGTGTACATGACGTATACTTGTAAATGAATTTTTATCTTATTATCTGTTGAGATTGTCATGAATTACAAAAAAGTGAAGATTGTAGAATCTAGTCCTTCCATTATGAGTTAATGGTGAAGATTGGCAATTAATGACAATTGTTTTATGGACTAACATTTTCTATAAGTTGGATGAATATGTTAGGTTTCACAAATGACAAACTTGCAAACTTGGGATGACTTCGTGGGTTGAAGATCATCAAGTCAAGATGGAAGATGGCATTATGTGTTGTAGGCCATCAAGAAAAAGATGCATCATGAGTTAATGCATATCCAAGAGGAAATAATCATGTGTTGATCATTAAGTCAAGTGAAGACCCATCATGTGTTAATGGAGGTCAAGTGAAAGATGTATCATGTGTTGATGCATATAAAGACGATGACCCGAACTTGAAGTGTAGGTATGAGTCATTAAGCTTTAAGGGGATGCACAATGCAAATGTATGACTAGTTAGGGTTAAGGATGTGTGTCTAGTTTTTTAGCAGTCTTATTGTTTGGTTGGAAGACCAGATTGCTAGTATGGATTGTTAGTATAGATTGCCATACTATTAAGAGGGGTATGTTTAGTAGCTTAAGTCTCATCATGTATTGATAGCTCAACCTCACCTTATCTTAGCCCTCTTTGGCATGAGGCTTGTATTTGCGAATGTGTTTTGCAAATAGTTTAAGCTTATGTGTTGAATCCTTGTAACATGGGACTATACATTGTGGATGTGTTTTGCAAGTGTTTGAAGTTTATGTTTCATTCTTTGTAGTATGAGACTATATTTGCAAATGTGTTTTACAAATGGTTGAAACTCATATATATAATCCTTGTGTCATGATTCTAAAAGTGTGCAAATGTATTTTGCAACTTATTGGAAATCATGGATAATCCTTGGGTGCATGGTATTGTAGTTTGCAAATATGTTTTGCAAAATCTGTTGAAGTATATGCATTTCTCATGGAAATTGGAGCTACCACAGTGTATTCAGCGGTACTACCGGCATTGTAATCAATGAACTATCGTGTCTATTGGTGGTCGGAAAACTTGTGTGGTTGAGAACAATTGTGGTCAAGCCAATGTGGTTAAAGACCTGTGTGGTCGGGAGCCAGCATGGTCGAAGCTGACGTAGTCGAACCAACAAGGTCAAAAATCGACTTGGTCGATGACCTGTGTGGTTGAAGATCGAAGTACTTGAAACTAACATGGTCAGAACCGACGTTGTTGAGGTTTGTGTGATCAAAACTAGTGTGGTCGAAACTGACATGGCTAAGATCTGTGTGATGAAACCAGTGTGGTCGAAACTGACGTGGTCAAGCCAGCGTGGTCGGAACCAGTGTGGTCGAGATATGTGTGATCGAAACCAGCATAGTCGAATCCATCGTAGTTGAACCGATGTAGTCAAGACCTGTGTGGTCGAACTAATGTGATTAAAATAATGTGGTTGAAGATCGACGTAGTGATCAGAGATCTATGTAATCAAAGACTGGCATGGTCAAAAATTGATGTGATTAAGACCTGAGTGGTTGAAACCAATGTGGTCAAAGACTAGCATAGTTGGAGGCCTGTGTGGTCGATACGGACAACGTGGTTGAAGACTAGCGTAGTCGGATACTAGCGTAATTGGAGACCTGTGTGGTTGAACTGGACAACGTCGTCAGAGACCTGAGTGGTCAAACCATCTGACGTGGTCAGGGATCAGTGTAGTTGATGATCAGTACTTTCGATCAGCTCTGTGTGAGCAGTTCGATCAGTTCTATGTGAGCAGTCCAATCAACGAGCGGTACTACCAGCTCTGTGTGAGCGGTACTTCCGATTTGCTAAATGACTAGCTTATGTAGCAAATGTTTTTTCTAGAGAGACACCTGTGTGGAGTTTTTCTAGAGAGACACCTGTGTGGAGTCTTCTCATGCCCGAGGAAATCGGTAGTTCCGCACGAGTACTGCGGTACTTCCGATGATTATTAGTATCGGACCTTGCACATCGGAACTATCGGATTTGCCTGCAATGGCTAGTTTTCTGACCGTTGCAGAGGGGAGCAAAAGTATCGGTCGTAAACCAGCGGTACTTCTGAAAATCATGTTTTTTTTGTCTCAACAGATAGTTTCGAGGTGTGGGGTATATACCCCTTGTGGTCAGTTAGAGATAGGAATGCTTCACTCCATTTCACTCTGTTAAGTTAGTGCGAGGTCCTCCTCTCAATGTGCATGTGTTTCACCTTGTGAGCAAGGAGGAAGGCTCTAGATTGCATGTGTTGCATCTAGAGGTGGATTGTGTATCCACTCGAGCTTGTGTATTCATTGCACATGGTGAGAGTCAAGTAAGGGGTTTGATTTATTACTCTTAGAGTTTGTCGATTCCTAGATGACGCTGTAGGTTTTGTGTACGGTGACCTTCTCAAAGAAGATTGTGAGAAGACCTGACAAAGTTGTGAAGGTTGGAGCACACCTATCCAGAGCGGGAAAGACCTACCACTAGTGGATTGAGGTGTTTCGGCTTAATTCATAGAGCCGGTCCAATTCATTTAGGCTGACCTCAATATGGACTAGGGGAGATTGGCAAGTCTCCGATCACCATAGTAAAAAGCAACCGTGTCAATTGCGGTTTGTTTTCTTGTGCTCAATTTACATTCAAGCAATTTACATTCATAAAATTAAATTGATTGCTTGTCATTCTAGGATTGCAAACCTTGACATAGGCTTATCTTGTTAGTGCACTTAGGTGAATCCAGTTGTTTTAGGCGTTTTTTGTGCTAAACTTTTTGAGTTAAGCTTCCACATTATTTGCTTGATTTAGCTAAATAGAAATTGATAATTAATTAGAGAAGAATTTTTTAGACCGCCTATTCACCCCTAGTTTCTACTCGATAGGTTCGAAGCCATTCAACCTCATCGGGAATCCATTGGCTTCTATGGAAATTGGGCTCGGTGTTGAATAGACCAACCATTGTAAAGAATAGCAAGTGGACGTACCAACCCAATTTCCATTTCACCCCTTTTTCCATGGATTATCCATACCATCCTATAAATGTTTGATTGAGTAGTGTACTAGATCAGGTTAGCAAGTCAAACTTGTGATTGAGTGAGTTCTATATCCTTTACTTGACAGAAGGGTTTAGTCTTTATGAGACTATCATTTACATATCCTATGCACACCGGCACAACATCACCATATTATACCAAAGCCTCAATTCAAGGGTGAGGTCATGGGTTCCAAACATCTAGTGGCTTCCAACCAAGTATCCCTAACCCTTAAATATCATTTTAAAGTCTATTGGTGCAAAGCCGAATTATTCTTAGTAGTTTAAGTAAATCATTTTGGCTATCCAATCTACTATTAATTATATATACAGTAATTAATTACTAAGGCTGTTAAGGTGAATATGGCTTTTACAAATATGATAGGGCTTTATGGTGATAGGATTTAACTATTTATCATTAGGGGTGGACATATGGCTCGAGGCTCGCGGTGTCAGACCCAGATTTCACAATCCGGATTCCTCTGTGATTCCACCGCACTATTCCCTGGATTAGTAGATAGTGCTAACAGATTACAGTTCTGAATATCAAAATACATATCATGCGGAAGTGTAAATATAATAGTAGACTTACTCATGGGCCAATTAGGCCAAAATCATTTAATTGCAGCAGCGGAAGAACGAAGCACGTAAGTGGGACCTTCAGGACATGCCCACAGGCAGCCAACTGGAGGTTCGCGACCTAGCCCTTGTCTTCTTCATTTTCTTTGCCATCATGTCCAATCGTGTTGCTGAGGTGAAGTGACTTGATTCCTGATTCTGGATTTGTTGTGAAAGCGAGTGTGAGCACAAACCACTGTGCTCCGTGAGCCAATACACAGGATGCAAATAAATAGTATGCATGGCTTATCAAAGGAGAGGCTCGGGTTATTTTATTTGCCAAAAAAATCACTTTTCGTAGCATTATTATTATTAAATCATAGTGTTATTATTTCTACCTAAACTCCACACGGCGATTGCCATAATTGACTTAATCCACCAAAGACACACTTTCCATACTGATTACTGTCTAAGACTCCAAACAGCGAGTGTCATCATTACTTAATCCACTGAATATAATCTTTCCAAATTAATTACTGTCTAAGACTCCAAACAGCGAGTGACATCATTTAATTATTCCATCGATCATACACTTTCTATATTGCTTGCTGTCTAAAACTCCAAACAGCGAGCGACATCATTTAATTAATCCACCAATCATATACTTTCTATATTGATTGCTATCTAAAACTCCAAACAGCGGACAACATCAAATATACAATCCACCATTCAATTGCTGCCTAAATCCCCAAACAACGAGTATCATAATTTATATAATACACCGATCAATTGCTGCCTAAAACTCCAAATAGCTAGTGACATCATTTATCTAATATCATTTAATTAATCCACCGAACACACACTTTCTATATTGAGTGCTGTCTAAAACTCCAAACAGCGAGTATCATCAATTATACAGTCCACCAATACCTTTTGTATTCCAAATTCCTAACAATCCAATCCTTTTGTTATTGATCCACAACCATAATTTGTTCTTCCAATAATCAACCTTATTTTCCATTATCTATCTCTATCTAATTCACTAGTATACTTCCACCAAAACATCATTTATCAAGTTTATACTCCAAGAATTGTTATCATATCTCCAAATTCCCAAAAATTCAATTGACTCATCTAGTAACCGTTTCTATTAATCCCAATATTGTCAACATCTTCCAAGGATTTATATTGGTTATCAGTGTCGTAATCCAACAATTACCATTGCACTCCCTAATTCTCCAAAAATTATTTAAATCATCTATCTAGCCTACCTATTCATTTAGGCTCCACTAATTTATCTTTCCAGTGTGTACACTACCGTTTCCTTTTTTATGATTGACATGAATCCACCAATATCCTTATGTGTTTACCAAACAACCATCTTCTTTTACTCGCGACTCTATTTATTCCTCCCAATATTTTATTTTACAGGAAGGGAAAAACATTTTATTTTTGAAATATGATACATAAAAATTTCCTGAGACCTAGAAGTTTTGAACAAAAATATAATGTGTAAGGAAATGCACTAATAATAGCGATCCAGATTCCATCCACCTTACATGGCATCTGCACCATATAGCATCTTTCAGCGTGCCACTGGGACCACTCAGGACAATTCAAATCAGGGCTTTCCACTGCCCTCCACTTTTTCCATTCCCACCCACAAAGTTTTTTGAAATAGAACTATATCTGGTTAAGTTCCCATGTCCGCCCTTGACCGCGGGCACGACTATTCGAATAGTTTTGACTCTGCAGAGTTTGTACACTTTCACCACAAGAGACAATCAACTCGTTGCCCCACACGATTCCTTAGTCATGTGGTTGAGCAGACCATCACAGTGACTTTTCAAGATATCTAATCCCTTTTGTCATCTCACCTTATGGGAAACTGCCCACTTGCGGTGGGTCCCATCTATGCACGGGATGTTCCCCACAGTTACTAACACAGCGGGCTCCACTTCCCGCAACGTTAGAACAACTGGGAAACTTCACCCTCCACTCGGTGTCCCTTTAGGCCTCCCCTTGCCCTTGCGTATCCACTTATCCACTACCAGTGAGATGAGTCCGGGGGTTTCGATAAATTTACTTAGCCAAGTTGTACTTTACAGACTTGTGGTTGTACTGTTTTACACAAGAGGTCATGACAAGATTCAGTCCTTAGTGGTATCTGGGCGGTTCTACCACTACCCACTTTGTGCTTCCACTGCACCACATACACACACACACACACACACACCATCGAACCATCCGCCCAGATATTTAAGCAAGTTGGGGTTTTTGGGATCATAAAATAAACATGTCCAATATATATCAGTCATTCCCACCATGATTGTCCAAACCAGTTTCTCATGATTAAAAATGACAATGATGTTTGGGGTATTTCAGCGCCCCCGAGTATCTATGCAGTACTAAGCATGGCGTATAATTAGGGACTTATTTTCAAAAGGTTACTATTATAATTTTGCTAGGGCAACAAGGTTCACACATTCAAATATTCCAAAGGAGGTGTAATATTATTCAAGGTAAACGATGGGCATATAACTAGAATATTAAATTAAACATGTATTTGCATATAAAATAACAGCATGCAATTTAATAATTTAAACCAAAGTAATTTGCAGAAATGTAGGTTTAACATGATCAAAGTATTGACTCGCCTGTCGCGATTTACCGCGGTCTTGAGCTCACACGATGCTTTCTCTTGAGTTTTTGGCGTTTATCTTCACTTCGAGCTTGACCTCATGTCGGGACCCGGAGCAGCAACTCCAGAACCCTCTGTGTTAATCGCACTATTCCAGGAAAAGCTAGTGCACACAGTATCACAAAGACAATTATCATGTGTAATGACAAACTTTATTTAGCTAATATGAGCCTGATGGCCAAAGTTTACAATAACAGCAAAAGAAGACAGCGGAAGATAAACAATGTAGCAGCCCATCCAGCCTTCCCACAAGGCGAATGACTGTAAGACGTGGCCTAGTCGCAATCCTCACCGAAGTCGTCGAAAGCTTCCTCTGGAAAGAGTTAGATATAGCAACATGAGTACAAAAAGTACTCCACAAGTTACACTAGGAGGTTTAACAGAATAGATGCATGCATATGGAATATCAAAGGAAGGCATAATATGGTTTATTTGCATAAAAGGCGACATTGAAGTAAATATCATAAGTAAGTGCAAAAGCTGAATTTGATACGATAAATAGAAACAAGATTTTAACAAAATAATATCGTTAGTGCAGGCTCCAACCAAACACTAACCTATCCACGGGCATCCCACCCGGACCATCTTTTCCAAAAGCTCACGTATGGATTCCATCCATCCACACGCTTTCACTGCGCAACTCTGATGAATTCCATCCATTCACCAGATTTCAATCTCTCACGGATTCCATCCATCCGCAAGGTTTTCATCTCTCGTGGATTCCATCCATCCACAAGGTTTTCGCAAACCATTTTGAAAACCAAAGTCTAATCCATGAAAAACTTCACTCAGCTTGCCCATGACCGTAGGCACGGCTATCGAGATAGGTTATACACTCTGCAGAGGTTGTACAGCTTTACCCACAAGACATGATCATCCCGGTTTGCCACGCGAGTTACACACTTCCTTAGGTGTGCGGCGAGGAGATCATGACAAGGCCTTTACAATGATCCGTTGTCAACATAATCACGCCGCCACTAAGGTTTCACCACAACATGAATCCACATGTTGGAGCCCCCTCTTGTGCCATGTGAGACTTCTCACGGCCTGCGCCGCGCTCACATTCAGCCTATAGCGAGATTAAATTGGAACTTCACAAATTATTCGGCCAGGTCTGTCCCATACCAGACTTGTGGTAGTACGAAAGGGCTTTGCAATAGTAGCTCACAGACCGGTCCTTAACTTGACTTAGGCCCAACAACATACCCCCGTGCACGACAATCAACCACTGCGGCTCCAACCAACAGGGCATGCCTGCACCCACCACTCTGACCAATTGCCTAAGTCTAAACCAGTTTTATATTTTGTTTCCAAAATATTTCATAACACTTCTTGACTCACCAAAGTCAAGAGTACAGTTGAAAAGTTTATCATTTCATGTAAAAAGGTTATCATTTTATGTGAAAGATCATCCCAAACCATAATTATCTTAAGCATGGCTAAGCATTTCTACATAATTTCTAGTTAGTGCTAATGTACTAACTAGGTTTTATCTAGGGTTGACAAGGTGTAATGGTAAGCAATATCAAATTTGGCTGTCCAAAGAATTTGGGTGTAACTAGAGTTCAAAACTGAATTTAAACTAACTTGAATAAAATTACGCATGCAATAATAATTTAAAAACAACATAATTAATTTAAAATATTAGGTTCAACATGATCAAAGGTGTAACTTGCCTTGCTCGAAGACCTGGTGCGAATCGTTGGCGTCGTTCTCTTCGAATTCGACGAAATCTACGCGCGAAGAACCAAACAAATAAATTCAAATAAAATCCAAAAATTCAAAAATAGTCTAGATTTGGGTAGCTTATGATTTTAGAAGAATTTAGAAATTTGAACGGGTTAAATCGGAGTTAAGATGAAGAAGTTATGGCCTTCGGAAGATTAACAGGAGGGAAAAAGGAAAAGGCTGGTTTCGGGAATTATTTTTGTACTGAAAAATGCTATTTATGACATCAGCAAATTTCGAATTTTCCGAGCGGGAAAAATGATTTGAATGACCGGTGGGCCCGGTCTACCGTGGACCAAGTCCGCGGACCACGGGGTTCGCCGACGTGGCACACCGGCCACATGGCGCCATGCGGGCGTGACGTGGAGGCCGGCCACGCGGAGCGCGCGCGGCGGCGACGGAGGAGGCCGCGGCCGGAGGCGGGCGGCGAGCGGCGGCGGGTGAGAGAGGCGGCGGCGCACTCACCGGCGGCGCGGAGGCCGGGCGGCAGCGGCGCGCGCAAGGAGGAGGCGGCGGTGGTGAAGCGCGGCGGCGGGGGAGGTGGCGGGGCAGCGCGCGCGGCGGCGGGAGAGCGGCCGAAGGAGGGAGGCGGCGGTGAGAGGGGGCCGAAATGGTGAAGGAACCGGGCATGGGAGAGGTTTTTATAGGTGAGAGAGAAGAAACGGCCGCGGCTTTAGAGGGATTAATGGGCAAACGGCCCGTAGTGGGAGTGATGAGGGGGCCTAAATGCACGCTTAAACGGGAATTAAAGTGGTAGTAACGGCCGGGATTAAAAGCTTTCATTTATCATTCATGGTGGAAGAGAGAAGGTGGGAGGAGGAAGAAGGTGAGGTTGAAGAAGGATATGACATGTGGGGTCCATATGTCATAGGGAGAGAGAGGAAGTGAAGGGGTACGGGCCGTCGGATTGTTGACACGTGTCAAGTGGATGTTTCATGGCTCTTGGATTTTATGAAGGGGTAAGTGATCATGTGTGGCTAGGATTAAATCGTGGAGAGAGAGTGATTCAATCTGAGAGCGACATGTGGCGGCTTGGAATAATTTGATTTTTATTTTCGGAATAAATTTTCAGAAAATACTAGAAGCTTTGCAAATACTTTGAAAAATAATATTTAATGTCTAAAAATTCCAGAAAAATTATAGAATATTCCTGGAGCTCTTTTAGACTTAGGAAAAATATTTTTAATTCCATATTTGCATTTAGTAATTTTATAAAATACTTTTTAACCTTTAAAATTGATTTTAAATCCAGATAATTCTCAAGATTTATTTTAAAATTTTTGGGAAGGCTAGAAAAATAAAATAAACTCTTTTTGGCTTTAATAAAATATTTTAAATGCATTTTCTTGCTTTAGACTTTGAAATAAAATCCAGATAAATCCAAATAAACTCCAGAAAAACTCAGAAAATGCAAATAAAATCTTCAAAATTTATGCAACCAAAGAACACTTTATTTTATTTTAAATTAAATTAATTGTTTTTTCTTTTCTGAAATTTTTAAAATAAACAGCTGGGCTGTTACACCTCACTTGATCCAACGAGTCTTCACGACTTCCAATTTCTAATTACGCGATAAACGACTGAATCCAAATAAAAGCAAATAACTCAAGAGATCCAAATAAATCCGAATAAACTTAATTTAAATTTATTGTAAGTTAATGGGTAATTTGGGTGATTTTGAGACAGGTTGGTGGTAAAATTACGATGACTCAATCTTTTTTATTAATAATATCCTCTATTGTTTTTTTGTTTTTATCAAGGGAGCTCCATGAGGTAGGTTAGACCCATGAACGGAGCATTCTTTTGTCGAACGTTAATATTCAGGGTATAGGCTACATAGAAGTAATATATACAATTTTTAGCTACCGACTTAATTCTTGAATCTGGATGGGCAGCATTTTGGGGTGCGACATTTTATGTACACTTAGTTATCACTAGGCTAAATTTAATTGGGGTTAGGGTCTGCTTATACGGGCCCTAGTTTGCTATATATACATTTATGCTCAATATTACGATGTACTAAAGCTAGCGTCAAAATTTAGTTAATGGCACTATTTTATCCTGCTTATACTTTAGCTACTATTAGGCTTAGCTTTATTTCTAATTTTAGTTTAACTTATCTATCTAGGCACAACTTGGTATATAAGGTCATATTTCAATATCTACTAGTTAGCAAAACCCACTATAAAAATATATTTAATGGAGGCATGTTAAATATTGGGCATAGATTTTAATTAAGGGTAGCCCTTAATTTAGAGCCTTGATTTCATGTCTAGACATAATATCCAAACCTTTAGCTTTATTTGGAATTTCTTTTCAATTATGATCTTTACTTACCACTAGACACAATTAAATCTTAATTTTTCTTATGACTGACCGAACCTACTGCTCATGATTGTCTCTCGTTATTGTTGCTAATTTAAAGCTACGGGTTAAGATTTTATGTTCGGTAGTATGTTAATGATAGTGTCTTTATTGTTAATAGGGCCTAGGTTACGTACAAAAGTTTTACCAATATTACATATCATCCCCATTTTCCTAACTATTTGAGTATATTTGCATATATATTTTGAAAGCCTTCTAATTTAGATGGACACTCTATCCGGATGATGTTAATATTTTGTTTAACTCGTGCCCCTTGATTGGATGCTATTCCCTTGGAAGCCTTTGGTTTTTGTTTGTAATCGTGGAGTTATATTTTTTGCCACTTCTTCTAATTAAACTTCTGCTTTAGCCTTCACTCCATTCATTTATTTAAACTTCTCTTACCTATTTCCCTTAATCTCTTTTTTGTTCACAGTCTTATAAGTCTATGTTTGATGCGTATATAAATTTCTGGTGATCCCAAATTAATAATCCTAGCTCCCTTGATTTATTTCCTGCATATTTCTTTAATTGAAATGAGCTAAGGAGATGAAAGACAAAAGGGCAAAAGGGGGGGGGGGTTAGAACACAGGATCTGCCGACTAATGTATGGTTCGGTTAACCACTGGGCCATTGCCCATTTACTGATTGTATAAAGGGAACTAGTGACTATATGCTTCCTATGGATAGGGCAAAACAGAGCACCTCCGGCGGCCCTCAGTGGTGGACTCCCCGGCGGTGGCTGGTGGCCGGGGAGGGGGTAGGAACCAGTAAAACACGCTATGGGGAAGAGGAGGAAGCCTTTGGAGGCGGCGCGGTAGTCGGGGCGGCGACGAAGCGGGCGGGAGGCAACCTGAGGCGGCCGGGGGCGGGGGTAGGAAGGGGGCGGCGACACCGGCGTGGGGGAAAAGAAATCCGACGAGTGCGCAGGCAATAAGGCCCACAAAGGAAGCTTACCCGGTGGTCGTTCAGACTGGAGATGGTCGGAGGCGGGCGACAGTGTGAGCTAGCGGCGGCGCAGGTGGGGCTCACGGTGGGGATGGAGCTTGGGTGGCGGAAGCCTTAATCGGCGGGTGAAGCAGGTTGAGGGCACCGGGGCGGCACCCCCGGCAAGGAATCGAAAAAGGGGTCGCTGGTGGCGGCGGATCTCACGGTGGCGGCCTGCGCACAGCGGAAATGGAAGAGGAAACAGGGGAAAGAGGAGGGCTGCGCAGGGAAAAAGAAATGGGAACGGTGGATGCCAGTTATAATCGCAGAGGGGCAGGGAGGCACGATTGACGGAGGACCGGGCGGCGGGAAGGACTACTGGGCATGGACCGGCTCGGCGCGTGGAGGCGACAGTTGAGCGGCGCGTGCAACAGGTTTCACGGTGGCAGGCGGAAGTGCTGAGACTTTTGCGCCGCGCGCTGCGGAGGCCTACGTGGGCGCACGGCGGCCATTCAAGAAAGCCAGGAAGAAGAGAGCAGGAGGGAAAGGGAAAGATGGGAGGAGGGCCGGCTGTCAATGAGGGAAGAGAGAGAGAGAGGGGAGAAGGGAGAAAAGAAAAGGAGGGAGGGTCCACCTGCCATGGAGAAGGAAGAGAGGAGAGAGGAAAAAGATTTAAGCAAAATTTTAGAATCCGAATTTTTAATTTAAATCTTAATCTGTATTAGGATTTATTGATTTTTGGTGTTTTACATGGCATTCCAAATTCAAATTTTCAGATAAGTTTTTAGGTTCAATTTTTGGATTTTCAATTCCATTCTTGGGTCAAACATCTAGATACTAAAGCTACATTCCTCTATTTTTGGATTTTAATTATTTGCCCTTGGATTTTGATTTTGGTTTTACTTTGTTCTAAATTGTATAATTAAAATTTGAAGATCCAGCCTTGGGTTTTGTATGCCAGTTGAATTTAAAAGAAAAGGTTTTTGGTTTAACCATTTAGAGATATATTCTAATATTCTTTCTGGTTTGATCTTAGTAACACCAACATTGTTCTTAGATTTGAATATTATTTCTTAATATTTTAATTTGCATGCCACAAAGCTCAAAAGATTTCAAGTAATTATTCAAAAGAAATTTTGAACTCCAGTAGAATGCAAGAAAAGTTTTAAAATATTTTATATTTTTGAATATCCAAATTTTAGGATGTTACACGCGGCTCAGCTCGGCTCGATACAGGCTCGGCTCAGCTCGGCTCGTGGCATTAACGAGCCGAGCCAAAGGTTTAGCTCGGCTGCTTAACGAGCCGAGCCCGAGCTGGCTCACGAGCCGCTCGTGGGGCTCATTTGGCTTGGTCACACGGCACTGTCTCGGGCGGTCGGGCGGCCCATCTCAGCCATCTGCGCGGCCGGCCCATCTCAGCCATTTGCGTGAGTGAAGACACCGCACGACACCGCAGGTCTGCAGCACAGATCCCCGATCGACCAATCCCCTAGATCCGGTGCTGCCGCGACGGTGCTGCACCGCACCCTTGCCGTCCGCCGGCGCCGGCCCCTCCCCTCCTCCTCGCCTCAGACCCTCAGTCTCCACTCTCCACCGCCCTAGATCCGGCGCCCTCCCGATCCCCTCGCAACCCTAGATTCGCTGCCACGGTGCCGCACCTCCCCTCGGCCCTCGCCGTCCGCCGGTGCCAGCCCCTCCCCTCCTCATCGCCTCTGTCTCCACCGCCCTAGATCCGGCGCCCTCCCGATCCCCTCTCAACCCTAGATCCGCCGCTACGGTGCCGCACCTCCCCTCGGCCCTCGCCGTCCGCCGGCGCCGGCCCCTCCCCTCCTCCTCGCCTCAGTCTCCACTGCCCTAGATCCGGTGCCCTCCCGATCCCCTCTCAACCCTAGATCCGCCGCCACGGTGCCGCGCCTCCCCTCGTCGTCGGTGCAATCTGTTCTGCTGCAAATACCAATCTATTCTGCTGCTTCTGCAATGCAATCTGTTCTGCTGCTTTTGCAATGCAATCTGCACTTGAGATGATCTGTTCTGCCTATCTGTTCTGCTTCTGCAATTTGCACTTGAGAGTTGAGATGATGTGATTTTGCTTGCATTTTGAGCTAATCTTGGGTGTTAAAGCATAATGTAATTTGCTTGCATTTTACCTGCTGATCTGTTCATATATGCTATGTTTCTTTCATATGTTTGTATAATTGCAATCAAAATATGTATTTTGTATTAACGAGCCTAACGAGCCGAGCCGAGCCTGCTTTTTAGCTCGTTACTTTAACGAGTCGAGCCATTTCGGTACCGAGCCTTACCGAGCCGAGCTGAGCCGAGCCGAGCCAGCTCGATATCCACCCCTATTTATCATGTCAGTCCAAACTATTATTATATATAAATAAAAGTGCTTAAATAGTAATAATAAAAGTAACAATAATTTTAATAATATGGGATCAACATAATTAAATATATGTGATTTGCCTTTTTATCCAAAGTCTTTAATTTTTTTTTGTAGGTTTCAAGTTTACACCATTTACCTCAATTGCTCCAGTGGGCTAGGGGCGACGAGATGGGTTGGGGAGGCTGGGGTTAGCCTCGTGATGCTAAGGAGGTGCTATAGACCTGTTTATTTTTATTAGAATGGATGCTACCGGGAGAATTGGGTTTTAAGGTTCACAGGCGAGAGCTCAGCTGCGATAGTGAGTCTTGGTCGGAGAGGAGAGGGGAAGGTTTTGGGGTTGGAATTCGGCACGAACAAAGGTGAGGTAGCTACTTGGCTTGGCTTTATAGCCGATAGAGGCAGTGGTGCCAAGAGCATGGCAACAACGTAACTGGCACGTGGACGACGGCGTGGGCAGTCGAGGCACTTCGACGGTGCTAGAAGTTGCACTAGCAGTGCGAGAGATGGGTCGCACGGGTTGGCGAGGCGAGCCACGGCATCGAGAGCATGTCGAACGATTATCGGAGGGAGGTGGCAGTGGTGAGGTTGGTGGTGGTAGAGGACGGCGCGTGGTTTGGCGTGATGTTATGGCACAATGCGGTGGCTCGGTGAAGTTGCGCATATGATGTGCCCCGTTGACGGCTTTGCAACGACGAGCAGACATGGGCGAGCTGGCGAGAGCATGAATGGCAAGTTGGCGTGTGGCAAGGAGGAAGCAGGGGAGTGGCGCCAAAGCAAGAAGGTGCCAAGGAGGAGTAAAGGTGTTTTTTTTTCCGAAAAAGAAATAAGAAACTCAAGGTAAATTCCTAATTTGGCAAAAAATTTAAAATTTAAGCAAATTTCAAATAAATTCAAACTTTTTAAAAAAATCTGGGTTGTTTCAGAACAGCAGACGCTGTGAAAAATTACTAGTTAGCATGTACAATCATGCTTGCATGGGGAAGACTGAGGCGTACTCTTGACGTCGCGTCGGTGTGTCCCCACGGCCACGGGCGAGCAAGCAGTATGTATATATATGATGGGGCAAATTAAAGCACGACTTACTGAACGAATTTGCTGCCGATCGCAACCCGCTAGCCAATTCAGAGTAGGTGCCCATCGGAAATCTTACGCACTGGAGCACTAGCTATCGGATTAGGATGGATGTCAATATATGGATCGATCGAACTGATGCATGCAAGCATTCATTCACAAAAGCGCATGCATTCGTCTGCAGAGCAGCAGAGATTATCAGCGAGGGATTAGATGGCCACCCATGTCATTATCGTGGGTAATAGCCAGGACCGTTCCTGGGTGGCCGGGGCGACCACTAGGGCCCACGAGAGATTGGGTCTAGCCCATGTTACCTGTACATACAACTGCATTCACCTCGTGCACTTGTAGTGGGCCAAGGTACGATGGACTGAGGGCCCAAGCAAACAAGAGCGTTGAGAATTAAGGGTAATGCCCAACGATAAACAGTACGATGGACTGATGCATTGCAACAGAAAATGAACGTGACTTCTCCTTCTACTCGATGGCTGCTCTCCTTTCACCGAAACGAACGCCGCCGCCGACGCCGTACACGTCGCGTTGTACGTTTTCCCAGGTCAGCGCCATTAGTGGAGGAGAGGAACATGCAATTTCACTCAAGATCCCCTCAAATTGCTGTCGCAGGAATGGTATGTGCTCGGGATTTTCCTAATTCATAGTTGAAAAACACCCTGGCGCAACATTTGCACGAAATTGAGAATTTCTTGCAACGTTTGTTTCCTTTCTATTCTAAAAATCTCCATTAGGCTTGAGAGAGGGTTAAAGACCGCATTCAGAATTTTGGTGAGTGTTCATGCTAAGATTTTGGATTCCCTACAGTTGACTCGATTCTCTAAGACCTAGTTTATATTGGCTTCTTTTTTTGGCTTCTGTTTAGAGAAGCTAGAATGCAATATAAACACCTGATTTTTTAAAATGGCTTCTCCACTACTCTCGCTCTCGACTCGCTTCGAGGATAAGTCAGCGGGTCACGGGTTCATCATGTACACCATCCTGTCGCTTGTGTCTCGCAATAAAAGCCCTTTTTTTCAACCACTACTATTTAATTTCAGCTAAAAGTCATTAGCTGCAGCTAAAAGGAATCAACAAAAGACAATATTAACTCCCCCTAAGTTCAACCTTTGCACTAAGTTTCTAAAGGTGGTGCATTTTCTTTTTAACTTTTTCATAGACTTTTCTTGCTACTGCTCCGGCTTCTATTCAATCATCAACATGCAGGAGCTTTGTCTAAACCAATTTTTATATTATTTTGCACAGGATACTCAGATGTAAAGCATTTATCTGGAAGTGAAAAAGGCAAAAAAAAAAGAAAAGAAAATAAAACAAGTAGATGAGTTGATTGCGACACTATCAAAGACCCTACAAGTTTGCATCTAGAAATATTAGAAGAAACTGCATTATATGATCATTGTAGCTTTCGTCGGTATGAGTCCAGACAGTAAATTAGAAGCACTCTCGGTCGGATACGAAGACCACCGCGAGTGCGAAGGGACTCAAAAGTAACACTCAATTTGCCCTTAGGGTTTAACCTACTCCTAGGGGCATTCCTGTCATTTGCTCCGTGGGGGACCTGCTGCATTCGGGTCCCCAGGGTTAGGCTCGCGTTCCTCGCCTGGGGTCGGCCTTGGACGCCTTTGGGGCTGGTCTTGCACACGGGGTCGACCTTGGACGCCTCCGGGGTCGGTCTTGTGTACCTCGCCTGAGGTCGTCCTCGGATGCCTCTGGGGCCCGTCTTGTGTGCTCTGCCCAGGGTTGGCCCCGGACCCCTCTAGGGCCGACCCTACGTACTCCGGCTGGGGTTGACTTTCCAACGGGTGTTGTTGCCTTGAACTGGTCGTGGACCCAAGGTAGTGTGGGGACCCTCCCCCAACAATAGCCCCTCGCCGACCTGGGCGGTTGTTAATCGCCGCCTGGGCCGACGCACCGATCTCAGAAGGGGTTGGCGTGTGGCTGCAGGCCCATTATCTCCTCGGTAACCTACAACTTGGCAAAATGTTAACTTTGGATCTAGAGCGGGCTCGGAGAGGTAGTGCGCGCGAAGCCCGATCTTGGAGGTAGCATGTAGTATGGTGCCCCCGCGTCATTGGAATCTCACTAAGGACGAGTACTAGGTGGCTCCAGTCCATGGCGAACCAAAGCTAGCCCCGGGGGGAGGGGGCAAGCGGATTGGGTCCACCATGGACCAGGTTGGCCCTATAAATACCCCTCCCCCTTTCTCCTGCTCCGCCGGCCACTTCTGGCTGCTTCCTCCCCAGTCACCCCAGGGGATTCCGTCGTCACGTCCGCCCTAGGTCATCTTTTCCCCGATCACCCTGGGTTACACCTTTCCCAGCCGCCCTGGGGACTCCGTCATCACCTCAGCCTCAGGTCACCTCTTTCCCGGCTGCCCCGGGCTACTTCTTCCCCAGCTACCCTGGGGGACTCCGTCGTCGCCTCCACCCCAGGTCCTCTTCCCCGGCCGCCCCGGACTACTTCTTCCCCGGTCACCCCGAGGGACTCCACCGTCACCTCCTGTCGGGACCCCGATTTTGAACCCGGACCCTCTGTGTATTACAGCACTAGTCCCAGATCAAAGCTAGTGCACACAGTCAAACAGAAATGATTACATGACCAACAATGCTTTATTCCAATAATAGAGAGTACTAACCGAAAGGTCTCATTATTACAACTGAGGTTTCAAAACCTCGCACACTCACAAAACACAGCGGAAGCAAAAGATAAATCCGGCGAAGACCCAACAATACGCCACAGGCAATTGACTGGGGAAGTTCGACCTAGTACTCAGAAATCCTTCGTCGAATCCACACGCGAAGTAGTCGTAGTCTCCATCTTGAGGTTCATATTCTTCTGAGTTGATTTTAAGTGCAGCATGTGAGTACATAAAGTATTCCGCAAGTCTTGGGAAAAATGTAATAGATGCAAGGCTTAACAAAGGAAGGCTATATGCTTCTTTTGCACAAAGCAATGTTTTATTTCAATTACTACTAAATATTTTCGAAGGCATTAATTTGACAAGTAATTGCTTTAATTGAAACTATTAAGCACTTTATAGTGAAGGTTCTAACCACCAACACTAGTTAACCAATTCTAATCGATAAAGTTTAAAGCTGCGGGTTACATCCACCCATACTGGCTCCATCCGCCAGGACATCCCTCCGAGAGTTCCCTCCACTCTCGGAATACCAAAACTTTTGTTTTTAAAACGAAAACCAAAGATCTACCATGTGAATGCATTCCTTGCCCGCCCTTGACCGTGGGCACGGCTATTCGAATAGTTTGACACTCTGCAGAGGTTGTACAACTTTACCCCCAAGAGATAAATTATCTTAATAGTCACCACGCTTTCTTTGGCATGAGACATAGATAAAATATCACAAAGTCTTTATCCCACTCTAGTCTAGCCAGATACCACCCGCTGAGGTTTCACCGCAGAAGGGTTAAATCCACCCAGTCCGAAGCCCCCTCTTGCGCCATATGAGTACAGTAAATCCCTGTCCCTCACTGTGAATAACCAGTAAATCCCTGGCACCCACTTTCCTCTGGTGGCACCTAAACTAGACTATCGTAAGTTAATCAGCTAGGTCGTACAAATATAGACTTGGGGTTGTACGGTAGTGCTCAGTCTGGACAATCACAAGCGTCGGTCCTTAATCGACTAGGGCGGAACATACACTTTACCAGATCTCGTGCTTGCCGCACCAATCCAAACCAACCATCCGCCCCAGTCTAAACCAACTTTCACATTTTATTTTATTTTTAAAAGAATAGTGGCAACACCAATCATCACTTATTTCTAAATACAAAGATTATTGCACTGAAACATGATTTCCCATGTCAAGATTACAAAAGAATTAAATAGCATGACTAAGCATTATACTACCGTTCTAATAATTATCAAAGAGTCATTAATAATCTCATTATTGAGACAAAGGAAATCCTAAGGTTACAAAGGTACATGGCATTCAACTTCAATTGAGGGCATAACAATATTTGGTTTAACTATCTTGCTAAGACAAAATTAAGATTCTATGTAAATAGCGATGCACATAAATTTAAAATAATTAAAACATTTCACAAACATAGGTTCAAAATTATCAAAGGAGACTTTCCTTCTTGTGCACTGGTTGGTCCCTCTTGCTACGGTTCGACAAACTCTTCGGCGACGTCGGGTTCTACGCGCGAAACGACAAAACAAACAAAAAAATTCAAATTAACTCCAAAAACTGCAAAACCAGAACCAAACGATATAGCTCAATTTTAGATGAATTTAGGAAAAAGAATCGGGTCAATCGGAGTTCGGATGAAAGAGAACAAGCGATCTAAAGTTTGCTGGGCGAGAAAATGCTGGAAATTGGCAAAAGTTACTGTTCATCCGAGAGCAGCACTTTTGGATAGAAGGCTAGCGTCGGCGAGAGGAGGTATGGGTGGTGAATCTAACTAGAAAAATGGGTTGCTAGGGACCCAAGGCACACATAGAAAGCGACGGCACGCCAAACGGAGAACGATGACGGCACGGCGGCTAAAACGACATGGTTAGGAGAGAGGAATAAAACCCGGGCATAAAACATGGAGGAGTAGGGTGAGCACGGGCTAGAACGCGGCTTGGCAAAGCTAGAAAATTGTCGGCTCAGACAAAAATCCACCGAAGACGACGCAAACGACGTTTGAACGACGTCGGGAAGGAAAAAGCAAAATCTTGATATCTTGGTGCTCGGTGAACGAAATATAAAACCACTTGAAGAGTAGCTACCTGGGATGGTTTGGCACAATATGACGTGAACGGATTGAGAGAAAACATCACCGGATAGATGGGGATACGAGATGCATTGGCGGCTATGGCGATGTTCGGAGACAAAAATTTGTGGAGACTTTTCGGGGGAAAAGGAAGTGAGCACGGCATAGAACGCGATGAGGCAAGTCTAAGAAAAATTACGGCAAGGGCTAAAGCTTACCAGAGGCGACGAATCAACGTCGGGAAGCGATCTTGGCCTAAATTGGGGAAAACTCGATTCCGGGAGATTGGCTGCACCAAAACCAAATTAACTTGGCAAGGAGGTAGATGGCATATGATGGCACAATGTGACATGAAAGGATCACAGAAAAACTCACCAAATAGCTCGAGACGCGACGAGCAAATTCGGGACTGAAGGGCCTCGATGCCGACGGCGTCCTGACCTTTGAGGGGACTTGCCACGGCTTGGGATGGGTTTAGAGGGGTCAAGGGGTCGTATTTATAGGCTTGGAAGAGGTAGAAACCGGTTCCAATTCATGAATTTTGGTTTAGAGTCCGTTTTAGAAAATAGGAGATAAAAGGCAAACGGATGAACGAAATGGAAAGATGCCAATTGGGATGGATTCCTTGCATGATTTGGCACAACTTTCCTTTTGGGAGGACATTGAAATAAGATCCGGATTGAAGTTATGAAGAGAGAGAAAAAGGAAGGAAACTGCATAGAACAGAAACGAGCTCTATTCGTGCTCTCTCTCTCTCTTTTTTTTGAAATTTCAAATTGAGCTCAAACAAACTCCGAAACATCCAAGAAAATGCAGAAAAATTTCTTGTGACACAAGGAACACAAATAAAATATTTTTGGCAAATATTAATGTTTAATTTAATCATATTAAATCTTTTTAATTAATGAAAATTCCAATTAAGCTTTAATTAATTCCAGAAAAATCCAAATGGTGAATTTTATTTTAAAAACTTTAAAAAGGCTCTAAAAATCGGGATGTTACACCTCCACCCTGGGTCCTCTTTCCCGGCAGCCCTAGGCTACTTCTTCCCTGGCTGCCTTGGGGGGACTCCACCGTCGCCTCCACCCCGGGTTCTCTTCCCCAGCCGCCCTAGGCTACTTCCTCCTCAGTTGCCCCAGGGGACTCCGCCGTCGCCTCTGCCCCGGTCATCTCTTCCCTAGCCGCCTCGGGCTACACCTTTCCCGACCACCTTGGCAGACTCCGCTGTCACCTCAGGTCACCTCTTCCCCGGCCACCCCTAGGCTCACCTTGCCGCTCCAGGGACTTCACCTCTCGCGCACCGAAGTGCCATCCCAGCCTCCCCAGGCTCACCTTGCCACCCCGATGACTTCACCTCTTCCCGCGTCGAAGGGCCATCCTAGCCTCCCCCAGGCTCACCTCGCCGCCCAAAGACTTCACCTCTTGCCATACCGAAGGACCATCCTGGCCTCCCTAGGCTCACCTCACCACTTGGGCCCATCTGTCATGATGAAGGGCCTCTTGGCACAGCTGGTGAAGGAGTGCAAGATTGAGAATGCTGATCGGCTGTCTTGCCCAAGCCTGATGAAGTTTGTCCTGGTCGCCGCCCAATTTGGCACTAGACTCTGCATCCCCTAGTCGAAATACTAAAGGAGGTGTTGTACACCTTCGATCTCGAGGTCTCCCACCTCAACCTAGGCTCCTTCATGTGCCTCGTGGTGTACGAGTGGGCAATACAGAGCCTAGGAGTGAAGCGCCCATCAGTCGAGCTCCTTTGCTTCCTCCACTACACCTTGCTCACGATGGCATATGCACTTAAGAATGTGCTCTCCTCGTACGGGGTGATATCCCTTCAGCTCTAAGGTAGCCAACAGAAGTTTTGAGTTTCCTGCCAAGGCTCACAAGCTAAGTGGGAGTTGTGGAGGGACATGTGGTTCTACTATCCCACTCAGGGATCCGACCTTGTCAGCACAGGCAAGAAGCCATTGGTGGATCATTTGATGCATTTCTCGCCTTCTTTGGGCATGACAGAAAAGGCCCATTGACATCTTCTTCATGGGCTTGTCTCGAGGTTTAGCATGCATGACCTCATCAAGGAGTACTGCATGTTGAGGATCGTCCTCCTCGATAAGGTTTGGAACTTGACCTTCACGAAAAGCGAGGCATTAGAGAACATTTAGGCCTTGCGAGCCTTCACCAAGTCACAATGTAAGCTCCGCCCCTTCATGCACCATGCGTGCATGGTTTACAGCCCTTTTCTAAATTCTTACTTGGCCGTAGGCTTGATGCTCCCATAGGCAGAGAAGGCGGCGCCGGCCATAATTGGGCTTGAGACAAAGGCAGAGCATGGCATCGTGGAGGACCTGATCACGGGGGCTTGGCACAATTGAGCATGCGAGATGCTAAACATGCCTGTGCCTACTCGCCCTCCCCTCGATGAGGATGGTGGGTCCAGGGGGCGAAGCACCCTCGTGAGGTCCTGGAAGACTTGCCTTTGACTCTTGACTTGGCAGAGCAGGGGATCCCTCATCGCTCACCCCAAGCAGTGCCTTCTAGTGCTGAGGGCACTTCTTGCTGCCCTGGAAAGAGAAAAGGACTTGTGACAGGTGACACCCCGCCTGGCTCTCCAGGTAGGGCTAGAAAAATAGCTCGAGGCTCGCGAGCCGGCTCAGCTTGTAACGAGCTTGAGCCGGCTCAGCTCGGGCTCATGAATTTTTGAGCTGAGCCGAGCCCCTCTCCAAGCTCAAAAAAATTGAGCCGAGGTCGAGCCGCTCATGAGTTGGCTCATGAGTCTAGTTTGGCTCATGTGTGTGCAGCCCAGCCAGGTAGCGGCGCCCCCAAGTCCAGCCCATCGGCTGATCCCTAAGTCCGTAACCTTTGGCCGATCCCCAATTCCCCGCCCCCGATTTGATTTGGTGATTCGGCTGCTGCACCTCATCCTGCTTGCCCAGTCCACCGTACCGTCGGCCCCATCCACCGCATTGCTTGCCGCGCCGCTCGCGCCTCCCACCGCGCCTCCCACCGTCACTCGCCCCTCCCACCGCGCTGCTTGCCTACCCCACTGTGCGCTCACCCTCCCATCGCCTCCCCACAGTCAGCTTCCTGAACCTTCCAGAAATGATGGCGTGATGTGGTGCAAGGCACGACGGTCCGAGCGAAAGGCCCATGACCTCATGGATGCCATGTGCCACACCACCTACCTTACTCGCTGCCACAGTGACCCACACCAGTCCCTCCAGATCTCTAGTGCACGGTGCCGCGTCCACTGTGATGACACACTCTTCCAGGCCACTGAGGATCAGCAACGATTGTGCGTGCTCTCTCTCTATCCCTCTCGATTTGATTTGATGCGATTCGATGATTAGTTGTTGTTGTGGTTGCATTATGTTGGATTTGGTCAAATTGGCTGGCCATCTGATGGACTGGTGGTTCACTGTAGTGGATGCTTGTGGATCATGTTTCCTGATATTACCCACAATGAGTACGGTGGCCAGGGTGGAGGTGCACCACAGGGTGCCCACGGAGGAGGTGTGCATCATGCACCTCGTAGCTGGGCTGACGCGGTCGAGCGCCGGGATGACGATTTCCCCATCGACGACTACGATGACCGACAGCGCCACCACTGTAACAACGCGCAGCGTCCTCGCCACGACGACACCGAAGATCTTGTCGCTAAGCCCAAATTTAATCTTCCTATATTTTCAGGTGGTACAGATGTGGAACAATACCTCACTTGGGAGTTGAAAGTTGATAAGTTATTTCAGATGAACAACTATTCCAATGAGAAGAAGCTGTTGCTTGCGTCCAATGGCTTGGATGATTATGCCACACATTGGTGGGAGCAGTTCATCCGTAGCGCATGGAGCACCATGAGTTGCCGACATCACCGAGTATCACCGGGAGCAGATGAAGCGAGATTTGCGGGCGTGCTTTGTACCTCACCACTACAAGCGCTCACTATTTGAGAAGTTGACAGGCTGCGACAAGGTATGAAATCAATTGATGAATATCATAAAGAAATGGAGACTATCATGATACATGCGGATGTCGCGAGAATGAAGAATGCACCATGGCGAGATTTCTAGCCGGCATGAATCATGTCATCAAACACATTGTCAATCACCATCCCTATAATGATATGATTGAGTTGCTGCACCAAGCACGTGAAGCCGAGAGACAAGTGATTGAAGACGCACGGTTCGCTGCCCGGTCACGTTCTTCACCACCGGGAGCCATATAACAACACCAACCAAACAGAGCACTTCGCTGCAAGCAATTCGGTGATGCGCAGCCCGCAAGTAAGAAGTTGAGAGTACACCATCACCGGTGCGTCGACCTATGGGGCGCTGCTAGTGCGACTCGCCTATGGGGTCAACAGGCCGTTCATGTGACATTATTTGCCACAAGTGCAAGGGCGTTGGCCATTTTCGAGGGATCGCCCAAATGTCGAACTATGCTTATCACAGAGGATGACGGTTATGTTTCAGCTAGTGATGATGAGTCGCCTAATGCTGAGCGATCTTGCACACCGATGACATAGAACAATGTGAGTGCAATCACGAGTTTCCTAACACCGAGCAAGATTCCATTGTTTGCACGCCAAGGTGCTTAGTGTGATGCCATCCCATTACTCGAACAATGGTGCAATTTGTTTCAGACATGGGCAAAGCTTGATAAGGGTAAGGTGTGCAAGGTGATCATTGATGGCGGGAGTTGTCACAATCTGGCTAGCAAGGATATGCGTCATAAGTTGGGTTTGAAGTATTTGCCACATCCGCGTCCTTATCATGTGCAATGGTTGAGCGACAAAGAGGAAGTGAAGGTGAACTATATGGTGCGTGTGATGTTTTCTATTGGGAAGTACACCGATATTGTGGACTGCGATGTTGTGCCTATGACGGTGTGTCACTTGCTCTTAGGACGGCCATGGCAATATGACCATTCTGCTGTTCACGATGGGCGTACAAATCGTTACACATTTCGATGGAACAATATGGATGTCATCTTGCAGCCGCTTACACCGCAACAGATTGTCAATTCCTCCATGCAGAAAATTAATATGCACGTTGAGAGTGCACAAGAGCGAGAGAACCATCTGAGTAGTAACAAGAAACGTGAGGGAGAGAAGAATTTAGTGATGTTAGCCACCAAATCAGAGATGAGAGAATTCAGCGAGGATCCTAATTTGGTGCATGTCGTGCTACTGTACAAAGACGTATTGCTTTCGACTAACGATATAACTTCTCTTCCTAGTGGTGTTGTTTCTGTTTTGCAGGATTTTAGCGACGTCTTTCCAGAGGAGGTACCAGCGGGGCTACCACCAATATGCGGGATAGAACATAAGATCGACTTGATTCCAGGAGCATCGCTGCCGATCCGACCACCGTACCGCACTAATCCTGAGGAGACAAAGGAAATTCAGAAATAAGTACAAGAGCTTCTCTCCAAAGGGTATGTCCGTGAAAGCTTAAGCCCTTGTGTTGTTCCTGTTATTTTAGTTCCTAAGAAAGATGGTTCATGGCGTATGTGCGTAGATTGTTGAGCGATTAATAATATCACAAGTCGATATCGTCATTCTATACCTCGCTTAGATGATATGCTAGACGAATTGAGTGGTACTGTTATTTTCTCTAAGATAGATTTGCGCAGTGGTTACCATCAAATTAGAATGCATGAAGGGGATGAGTGGAAAACAACCTTTAAAACAAAATTTGGGTCGTACGAGTGGTTAGTCATGCCTTTTGGTTTAACTAATGCACCTAGTACATTCATGCGCTTAATGAATCATGTTTTAAGGCATTTTATTGGTAAATTTGTGGTTGTGTACTTTGATGATATTCTGATTTACAGTCACACTGAATCTGAACACATAGACCATCTTAGACAAGTTCTACACATTTTGCGTGAGAATAGGTTATTTGGTAACTTAGAGAAGTGCACTTTTTGCAAAGATCGTGTCATCTTTTTGGGCTATGTTGTTTTTGCACAGGGAGTTGAAGTAGATGAGTCTAAAATTGAAGCGACTAAAACTTGGCCAACTCCTGTGAACGTAAGTCAGATTAGGAGCTTTCATGGTCTCGCTGGTTTTTATCGGCGTTTCGTGAAGGATTTTAGCACCGTCGCTGCCCCTTTGAATGAACTTACTAAAAAGGGTGTTGAATTTGTGTGGGGGGTAGCGTAAGAAAATGCTTTTGCTGAACTTAAGAGACGCTTGACTGAAGCACCGTTGCTTGTTTTACCTGATTTCACTAAAAATTTTGAAATTGAGTGTGATGCTAGTGGATTGGGTATTGACGGTGTTTTAATGCAAGAGGGTAGACCGGTAGCTTATTTTAGTGAGAAACTGAATGATGCTCAATTGAATTATCCGGTCTATGACAAAGAGCTTTATGCGTTCGTGCGTGCGTTAGAAACTTGGCAACACTATTTATGGCCTAAAGAGTTCATTATTCATTTTGATCTTGAGGCTTTGAAGTATTTAAAGGGCCAAGCAAACCTGAACCGTAGACATGCCAAATGGGTCGAATTCATTGAGTCGTTTCCTTACATTGTGAAATATAAGAAGGGAAAGGAAAATGTGGTAGCTGATGCTCTTTCTAGGAAAAGTGTGCTTTTAACTCAATTAGGAGTGCACGTTCTTGGTTTAGCGAGTGTGCATGATTTATATGCTCATGACCATGATTTTTCTAGTCCCTTATGCACGTTGCAAAGAGGGAAAAGGCTGGGATAAATTTCACATCCATGATGGGTTTTTGTTTCACACTAACAAATTATGCGTTCCAGAATCCTCCGTGCGTTTGCTATTACTGCAGTAATCACATGCAGGTGGATTGATGGGACATTTTGGACGTGAGAAGATGTTTTCTATGCTGAGCGATCACTTTTATTGGCCTAAGATGAGGCGAAGAGATGTAGAGAGGTATGTGCAGCGATGCATTACTTGCCACAAAGCGAAATCGAAGTTGCATCCACACGGTTTGTATACCCCTTTACCTGTTCCCAATGCCCCATGGGAGGATATTAGTATGGATTTTGTTTTAGGGCTGCCTAGAACTAAGAGGGGGAGTGATTCTGTTTTTGTCGTTGTGGATCGTTTTTCGAAGATGGCACACTTTATTCCGTGCCATAAGAGCGACAATGCGTCACATATTGCTGACTTGTTTTTCAGAGAGATTGTGAGGCTACATGGCGTGCCACGTACTATTGTGTCGGATCGCGACGTGAAGTTCATGAGCTACTTCTGGAAGACGCTTTGGGGTAAACTGGGGACGAAGTTGTTATTCAGCATGACTTGTCATCCCCAAACTGATGGTCAAACAGAGGTGGTGAACCGCACACTTTCGATGCTACTCCGGACCATGATCAAGAAGAATCTGCGCGAGTGGGAGGATTGTTTGCCGCACGTGGAATTCGCTTATAATCGGGCCGTGCAATCCACTACGCAGATGTGTCCATTTGAAGTAGTTTATGGTTTCAAGCCCTTTACGCCGCTTGATTTGTTGCCGCTTCCTAGTCAACACCATACTCATATGAAGGCGTCTAAGCGAGCTGAATATGTGAAGAAATTGCATCTCAAGACAAAAGAAGCGATAGAGCGCAAGGTCAAGTACTATGCTGAGAAGGCGAACAAGAAAAAAGAAGAAGATGGTTTTTCAACCAGGTGATTTGGTTTGGGTACACTACCACAAGGATCGTTTTCCAGAACGTCGCAAGTTTAAGTTACTACCTCGCGGTGATGGGCCTTTTAAGGTGCTTGCAAAGATTAACGTCAATGCCTACAAGATAGAGCTTTCCGGCGATGACTATGGCGTGAGCTCTACATTCAATATCGCTGATTTATCACCTTTCTTTGGTGGTGACGATCCAGCGTCGAGGACGACGCCTTTTCAAGAGGGGGAGGATGATGAGGGCATCCCTAACACTTATACATCTTCTCCTGTTGGTGGTATGCACATACTAATGTGGACATCCCCATTATATATACATCTTCCACTCCAAGCATGCATGAGAATAACCAAGAACCAGATGGCCCAATGATGAGGGCAAGAGCCAAGCGTTCAAACAAATGGGTGCTTTTGTTTTTTAAGGAGTTTCCTTTAATTGATTATGAACTTGGAATACCACCTAATGCTAGTATTTTATGTATTCTTAGGTATGACTCATGTGAAGACTTGGGAGAGAAAAAGGGAGGAGCCCAAGGACTTAAACTACAAGTTTTGGATAAGATTTTCAAGCCAAATTCGGACTTTCTACGTGCTCAACCCAATTCAAACTCGGGTTCAACTCAGGATTCAATTCGGATTCGGATCGGGACTGCCTGACAGGCAGTTACTAAAAAGGCCATAACTTTTACAAACGGAGTCCGATTCAGGTGTTCTTGTACTCGTTCAAAAGATAATTTCAAGGGCTATGTAATGGATCTGGTCCCAACTTCAAATTCATCACGGATAAAAAGTTATGACCGAAACAATATGACGGGTGAAAAATATATATAGTTTACTTTTTGTGAGAGTTCGTATCCAAAACCATATAGGGTTGAGTTGTACTTGGTTTGGGGACCATATGGACGTCCCAAGGGGCTATATAACGTTGTATTGGCAGCCTTTAGGGGAGACCAATTTTATGCATAATATTGAAACATAGCTATTGCTTGTTCTTTCAACACCAGAGTTCATGTGAGGACTTTGAGAGAGAACTAGGCGATCAATTATTCATTCTGCAATTCAAGGTCAAGCCATCATTCCATTGGGATTTGGGGACTTGGCATTCGTTGTTTGTGGTCTCACGACGAACAATTATCCGGTGTGTTTTGGGCGTATTCCGAAGAGTTGAGGGTTCGTGCATTGGCTCGAGTGTTCAACTAGCGACATCGTCTACTTCGCATCAACTATCCACAGTTCCTCACTGAGAAGATCGGGACCCCTCCCCGTACCACTAGGAATAATAGATAACATCATAATCTTATACCCTCAGTGCCATGCACAAGCTGATAGTAACTTTCTACTTGTCCCACATGTCATATACGACGTCCACCTCATACAGGTCATACTCAGGATCAACTCTCTCCCACTCACTATAATATTTTTCTAGATAGGCATCCTCCACACCAAGTAGAATCCCTGTTGGCTAACCTCTAAACGAGGGAGAAAAATAACAAGCATGAGTACAAGTACTCAACAAGCATTAATAGCAAAGATGCACTTTTATTATCATGAATAAACATCCCAATGAATCCAATCTCACCTCATATCATCTCAAAAATAAATGTTTTTATGTTGATAAAGAATTTCATATTGTTAATTTATAAATTTATTGATCGCTCACATAACAAGATAAAACCCCCATTTGGTTCCCGTAGCCTCTAATCCAGGAGATAGGCATGAATTCACAGTTTATATAGCATTGTGCAGACTTGTATCACTTTACCTATAGCTACTCTGATTTTTATTACGAATGGATATTTGCATTTCCTTATATGTGATGCCCAAATCAGAATACAAAATGTATATTTCTATTTCAATATATTATGCCTCCACCTGACTATTCATAGTCATTGGTTCAGGATGGTCCCTCACCCGACTATGAACTAGTCGTTGGTTAGGTTGGACTCATCTTCACCCGACACTCCACTACGCTAAATATATGCACCGAGCTTATCCTTTATGGTCCTGAGTCTAATTGAGACCTCACCTATGATTATCCCTAGATAAATCTGCATACATATTGTGGAGTGTATAACAACCTTGACAGAGTTACTGGTTCTCATGTGCTAGATGGAACAATGGTCCATACGACTGATATGGTCCATTACACGAGTGAAAGTTTGTAAGTCTTTATATCTTATCCATATGCCGAGGGTCCCAACCTTTCCCTTATCACCTTTCAAGAGGCACCCTCTGCCCACCGATTACTTATACTTGAAGTCAACTGCTTCATCATTTGAGCCTACCATTCCCCGTTCATTTCTCAAATATCATTCATCCAAGTTAAATAGAATTTCATTTGATGCAGGGATGATAGTACTTTAGTAGGTATTTTAACTAAAGATAATCTGATCAAAATGGTCAAAGTTGTGCTTGCCTAGGATTTGGTAGTAGGTGCTAGTCTTAGGTGCGCTCAGGTGAATTCCTTCCTCCAAACCCAGTTCGTTGCCTGCATTTATTTCGTTGGCAAAGATTTAATTTACGGACATAGAAGATTTACTATGTCGAGGTGTTGCTATGGTGATTCTTTGATCAATTAAATCGATTGTAGTACTTATAATTAAATTGTATCTTATACCTGATGTTTGTTGCTATTTCACTGATGTTAGATTACTTTGGTTTAGTAATTCAGAATAAGTAAGGTCTAGTTTTCGCAGGTTAGATACTAACTGATTAATTATATATGTAGATCTATATGTATATATGTGCCTATATATACTCTTCTACACTTTTCCACCTTCCCGGTCGACCGAATAGGCCTTGGCCCATCTATTCCATCACTCCTCTCTCTCCCTCACACTCTACTCATTCCACTCTCTCATTCTCTCCTCCCTCTGTTCACCCTACAACGCCACCCTGCTGCCATTCACTGCCACCACTTCACTGGTTCTCGGTCAGCAAGTGGCTAGCTGCCTGGTGGTGTGCTACTGTTCACTCCCCATGCAGGCCCCTATCTCTCTCTCCCATGCCTCCACCACATTCCTACCCTGGCCTCTACCCCATCACCACCCACTTCAGTTTCGGTCTAGCATAGCCACTACCTTGGTTCTCCACTGGCTAGATCCATGCTTGAATGCTACGGACCTAGCCCGACCACTAGGATTCAACACTCCTCCTTCTATCTTTCATTTCCTTTTCAATTTACTTTCAGTCTCATCTTTTACCTTTGATTTAATATCTGATTTGAGATAAAATTTCTTCATCTATTGAGGTTCATGTAGTGGATTCAAGTGTTCCAGTTTGGCATGCCGTGATAGGGCTTGGGATCTCCTCATGCACCTTGGAGTATGAGGGGATTGCCGGGTGCACGTGGTGGCTGACAGTGAGCACATTGACGCTATGGCTAGCTCTCCCTCTGGTATAATCTACTCTCCCATGGTCCCTCCTCATCTACTACTCTATTCTGTATGTGTGGGTGCTACTGCTCTAGTGTGGTGCATGTGTATGTGAGATTGCATGTGTGTGTGGTCTTGTGATGGTGATGGCAAGGATTGGAATGGAATGTGGGGGTAACTTGGATTGATGCTATCGACTCGAGTGGAATGGGGGTTCTGGTCTTCCCTCCTGGTGTGCAGGTGGTCCTACTTCTCTCCTCCTGGCTCTGCCCATCCTCTTCACTGCCTTCCCCTTCTTGGGTTGGTCACCTTCCTCTGGTTCAGCCGCCGTGGTTCACTCCCCCTCTTCTCCTTCACGGCAATGGGTTCGGGATTTTGGGAAGATGTGGATGGATTCGGTGGTAAGGTTGCTTGCTCTGGTTAGGGCTGTGACTGTGGGTGAATACTGGACTCTTTCTCTCTCTGTCGGCCTCTCGCTTGGTCTTATCCCCTTTTACCTGTGTGCCGTGTGAACTATGCGGTGGAAGTTTTTACCGATGTAGTGTGTGCTCTGGTACTGCAGTAAACCATTTTTATTGGGTTGGCTGGCAGTGTAAAAAGGAATTTGGGAGTGATTAAGGTTTGTTTCTAATGTCAAATGATGAAACCCTATGGCCACGGGAGATGCTGACTCACCCCAAATGGTCTAGTATCTCGATGAGCGAATTGCCCAATATATTATTCTAAAGAGGGTTCAGACGGTAATTTTGGTTTTATTCATTTGGTCTTTTTCTATATCCGGGCATCGGTTCTTCCACCAGGTATTAAATACCAATTACTTTGGCTCGTGCCCAAAACTAAAGGTCTTAGAGAACCTGGTCAATTGTAATTGTGTACATTGTGTTCATTGGTACATATATGCCCATGAACGTATAAGTAGTGAATTTGGTGGTATGTTTGTGGATTGTATAAAATTTGTAATTTATGACCTCAAGGGCATATTTCAGAGAAATGATGTTTGTGGCTTTATCTTCTTAGTTAGTTGCTCCTTTGCTTGAATTTGGACAGTTGCATATTTTAAGAAACTGATTTGTCTATAATTTCTTTGTTAATTATGTCATTAATTTTGTATTTAATTCTCAAAGTTAACAGCTAAGACTAATTAGGGACGTCGGGTGTTTCGGAGCATACATGCATTCATGTTGGGGAGAATCATATAACGTGGATCGGATGCAATGCACACAACAAATTAAAATGGGATTAAACATGCATGGAGTTAGCTAGCTATTAATTCGCAAGAGAAATGAAATGACCAACTGATTGATCCAGCAACAAGAAAATAAAACACTAGTGAATTTGTATGTATGGATTTGTGGATGGGAATCTGAATTGAACCTGAATCTGGTGACAGGGAGGGACTGGGCTGGGGAGGAAACTAGTAGCAGTAAATAGCACAGTGATAAATGGGGCGTGGGGTGGACTGGAGCGAACAAACCATCATCTACAGAAACCTCTCCGATTGTCCTGCATGCTGGTAACATCCCATTTTTGGGAGCTCAAAAATTACTTGAATAAAATTAAAATTTCAATTTCAATTCAAAAGTTCAACTCAATTCCAAAACCCAATCCCAACCCATCTCTCCCTTCCCTGGCCCAATAGGCTTTTGGCCTAGCCTATGCCGGCTCGTGCGCCCCCTCCCCTCACCGTGTACACTCCGCACCAGCGCCGCCCATGCCGTGTTGTAGGATCCAGAATAACTGACTAGATGTGGTGAATAGAAGCTTCTAAAAAATATTGCTCTAAATTTAACAATTTTAACAACAAAGTGCAATTTAAAGATTCTAGCACAATTTTAGCACAAGTCAAGAATTAAACGACTAAGTCTTTCTAATGCACCACAAGGAATCTCTACCACACAAGATCAACAATTCGATAGTTAGGAATGTAAATGAGGAAAAGTAAAGATAAGAGATAATCATAATGGAGACACACGATGTTTTTTCTGTGTTATCGAAGACTTACTAGTATTCACTAGTCCATGTTGAGGTAAGCCCAAACAAATTAGAACGACTCCATGAATTATGCTTAATGATCTCAAGTCCACTAGGGTTGCTTTTCCTTCACTCTAGAGATGGTGAGCACCACACGACTCACAACAGCGTTGGGTCTCTTCACAATCTTCTTGAAGAGATCACCGCACAAACTTCTCTTAATCAACCTAGGTGCCGGCAAATATTAAGAGTAATAAATTATTGCCCTTGCTTGATGTCAGACCCAGATTTTTCAATCCAGAATCTACTTGTTTACTGCACTATTTCCTGGATCAGTAGATAGTGCACACAGGTACATTACTGAATCATTTCATACATCGCAAGAACTTTAATAATATTACTGCATTAACATACACCACATCGGGTGAGAGTTTACAAAAGGGGCCGCTTAGGCCAAATGTCTTCATTACAATAAATCAGCGGAAACGAAAGCAAAAGTGAAACCACAACCACAGGCAAGCGACTGATGGGTAATGTATGCATTATATATTACCGAGACCTCGGCAATATATGAGCACACAATGCCTTATGCCAACTTGTCTAGGCTCAAGAAAAGTGTAGGCTACGCCCTAGTTTCCTTCATTGCTCCTTCCTTTTGTTGCGGCGAGTGTCGTCATGGGCATAGTGATCCCGCGTCTCTGTTTTGAGTATTGCGAGTGTGAGCACAAATTCACCGTGCTCAGCGAGCCAACACATAGAATGCAATATTTACCATGCACATCTAATCAAAGGAAAGCTTGGGCTTATTTTATTTTGCGTAGAGTGCTTTTGAATACAATTACTTGAAAATCCCTAAGACCTAGCAATTTTAAACTCATAACTTAAATTTGTGAAGTAAGTCTATCTTATAATCGATACAAATTCCATCCACCGTTACATGACATCTGCATTATATATCATCTTTCAGCGTTATAGCCGCTTAACTTACCACTGGGACGACACCCAGGTCAATTCAAACCAGGACTATCTGCAGTCCTACATTTTCCATTACCACCCACAAAGTTTTTGAAATAGAACTATATCTAGTTAAGTTCCCATGTCCGCCCTTAACCGTGGGCACGGTTATTTGAATAGTTTTGACTCTGCAGAGTTTGCACACTTTACCCACAAGAGACAGTTTACTCGTTGCCCCGCATGATTCCTTAGTAATGAGGTTGAGCAAACCATCATAGTAACCGTTCAAAGTACCTCGCTCCTTCCATCATCTCACCCTATGGGATGCTCCCATTTGCGGTGGGTCCCATTCGTTGTGCGAGATGATCCCCTCTTATGCTCCTAGCAGCTGGCTACCCATACTGCTAGTGCATCAAAGAAGAACTTCACCCCTCAAGCCTGCCACCCAGGCCGCCACTTGCGGGTGTCCCATTCAAGCCTGCCACCCAGGCCGCCACTTGCACTACTGCCATGATGATGACTTTCGGGGTTCGGTAAATGTAGTAAGACAAGTTGTACTTTACAGACTTGTGGTTGTACTTGTTTTACACAGGAGGTCATGACCAGATTCGGTCCTTAGGGTTATCTAGATGGTGCTACCACTAACCACTTTGTGCTTCCATTGCACCACTCATACACCTTTGAGCCATCCACCCAGATATCAAAGCAAGTTGAGGTTTTTGGGAACATAAAATATCCATTCCAACATACTCCAGTCATTCCCACCATGACTGCCCAAGATCATTGCATAATTTGCAAGTGATGATTTTGGGGTATTTTAGGACTAACCAGCAATACTAAGCAACACAATATAATAAGTACTTATATGCGAAAACTACATTATTATAATTTTACTATGGCGTCAAGGTTCATATATCCAACATTTCAACGGAGTATTACTAACAAGCATAATTCTAGGTGTATAACTAACATTTTTAAAAGTGAATGTAATATACCACATAAATTAGCAGCATACATGTTGTTAATTTAAGAGAAATTAAATTTGTATAAACATGGGTTCAACATGGTCAAAGTGTTAACTTGCCTTGGTCACAATGGTCTGGTTCTTGGTTGTCTTGAGCTTCTAGGGTTGCTGCCTCGGCCCCTTCCTCTTGAGCCTCGTATGCTATTTTGTCGTGTGCGAAATTCATATAAAAAGAAAAGCAGCAAATCAAACAAAATATCACCAGAAATTCAAATGAACTCTAAAAATCATGGTTTTAGTTCCATTGGATAGATCTTGAATTTAGATGAATTTAGAAATTTGTTTCACTTAATTGGAGTTAAAATGAAGAAGTTATGCCCATTTAAAGTTTTTAGTCTAATTAAATCCAAAAATTATTAAAATCCTGACAGGTGGGTCCCACTCCCTATTTTTAATTCATTCCTTTATTTCTATTTTCTAGGTATTGTGTCTATGACAGGTGGACCCGGCTGTTATTTAAATATATAGGGCATGGCCCACATGTCAGTGGAAATATCTGGTTTTAATCCGACATTAGTATTTGTTTGATCACTAATTAGTGTCTACTAATCTTGGTTTAACAGTAACCATCCCCTAATTAATCCCGGCTAATATCAGCAAAAACCACACCTCAGCACTGCGGAGCGGGGGCTCGAACGCGGCAGCCGGGGTGGGTTTTAACGCTGCTAGCCACTCGGCCGTCAGATGTTACCTGATGGAAAGGGCTAACAAATCCTCTTGAACCGCCTGGTGGAGCGAGGAAGTAGAGGAGGTCGGAGGCGGCGGTGCCGGCAGCGAGGGTCGGCCGGAGGGATCTCGGGAGGGGTCAAAATGGGTTGCGGGGGTCATGGTGATGCCGACGATGGTGGCGGTGAAGGCTGAGGGGCACCGGAGCTAGGCCGGCGGCATGCGGCGGCGGCGGCTTCGGGAGGTGCTCAGTGACGGCGAGCTACAGGCAACGAGAAGCTCGGGCAAGGCCGGGGATGACTTCGCGGCAAGCCGGAGATGGTGTGGGTGCGGGGAATTGGACCCTAACGGCTTGGATCGACGGATCGATGATCGCCGGGGTTGGGGGAGGGGATGGGCTCGCCGGCGATCGAGGGGGTTCCGGCTCAATTCCTTTGGTCAGAAGGGAGTGCGGGGTGTGGCGAAATGGGAGGAGGGTTGCAATGGCTTTATAGCCGAGCGGGCGCAACTGGCCACGGGCGAGGCCGTGCGGCACGCTGGCGATGTCAGGCGGCGGAGATATGGTAGCGGGATTCGGGGCGGCTTGCTCGCGTCGCTTCTGTGCCGCTGCACAGCTTGAACTCCGTGGCCATGTCTCACGGCTTTCAACCGGGTCGCGCGACTTTTTGACCGGAGCAACGCGGAGGAGGAGGGGGGGTCCGGGCGCGCGGGGAAGAGGAAGGAGGAAGGAGAGGGGCGCTGGCGGTTCGGGCCCGCTAGCCAGTGAGGGGAAACGCGGGTGGAGGCAGGGCCCGCACGTCAGTGGCGGGGGCGAGTGGAGCGGACTGGGCCGGCCGAGGTGGGAAGCGGAAATGGGGTTGGGTCGGCTGGCCGGAGGGGCAAGGACGGGAGAAATGGGAGTTGGGCTGGGCTGATGGCTGGCCTGGTTCCCCTGTCTATTTTTTTCCTTTTCTTTTGTTTTTGGCTTAAGCATTTGTGTGTGTAATATTTTTGTTTTGTTCCTTCCCTTGTACTAGTTTTTGACATTAAATTGTAGGTACTACATTTTATTATGTACATATATATATATATATATATGTATATATATATATATATATATATATATATATATATATATATATATATATATATATATATATATATATATATATATATATATATATATATATATATATATATATATATATATATATATATATGTATATGTTGTAGCTACGGGCTAAACAGAGAAAGAGGGGATTAGTAGGAGAGGAAGAGGAGAGCCAGATCTATGGAGAGGTGTTGGTGAGAATGGGGGTTCCCCCCTTTGCCCCCATGGGGGTTTATATATATATGAGTGGGGTAGAATGGGAAATCCCCATTCTACCCCTTAGTATTTACAAAGGGTGAGGGTATATTGGTATATTTACACTGGTATATTCCTCTACACTATTGGGCCTATTACATGTTGGACTAGTTGCAAGGCCCACCACGGGGTTGGGCCACCCTACAACAAGACTCCTCGGCAAAGAAGCGGCGAGGTCCCGATGGGCGAGCCGACGCGATCAACCACCCCGGCCCCGTTCCTCGACAAGCAAGCGCGAGGTGCCGATGCAAGCGGTAGCTCGCAGACCCTAGAGGCAATGCCTATGAAGAAATCGATGAAGCGGCGAAGACGCGCCGAGCGCCGGCCGCGCTGCCGCCGCCAAGACGCGCCGTCCCCGGCGATGGCGATGCGGCGCAGTCAGCGCCGAGCGTGTCGTCAGCGCCAAGACGTGTCGTCGAGCGCCGAAGACGTTCCGTCCCGCCGAGGCGATGCCTACAAGGCGGGACGGCGGGTCGCGCCGGCCGTGTCGCCGAGCACCGAAGACGTGCCGCCCCGCCGAGGTGATGCCTACGAGGCGAGCGGCGGTCGCGCGGGTCGAAGCGCCAAGACGCGCCGCCCAGCCAGGCGATGCCTACGACGCGACGGCGGAGTCGAGAATCAAGACGCCGCCCCCGGTGAAGCCTACGAGGCGGACGGCGTCGAGCGCTGAAGACGTGTCGTCGAGCGCCGAAGAAGCCTACGAGGCGACGGCGGAGTCGAGCGCCGAAGACGTGTCGTCGAGCACCGCAGACGTGCCATCCCGCCGAGGCGATGCCTACGAGGCGGACGGCGGGGTCGAGCGCCGAAGCCGTGTCGTCGAGCGCCCAAGACGTGCCGTCCAGCCGAGGCGATGCCTACGAGGCGGACGGCGGAGTCGAGCGCCGAAGACGTGCCGTCCCGCCGAGATGATGCCCACGAGGCGGACGGCAGAGTCGAGCGCCGAAGATGTGCCGCCGAGCGCCGAGGCGCGCGTCTGCGAGCGATGCTAGGGACGGCGAGTCGAGCGCCGAAGACGTGTCGTCGAGCGCCAAAGACGTGCCGTCCCGCCGAGGCGATGCCTACGAGGCGGACGGCGGAGTCGAGCGTCTGAAACGTCGATACTGTCGTTCTCCTACCTTCGAAAAGAGTGCCCGCGAAGAGCGGGCGCTTGCGGCATAGGCCGAGGGCGCTACGCACGCGGAGGTGAGACCACCGTTCCCCTACCTTTAAAAAGAGTGCCCGCGAAGAGCGGGCGCTTGCGGCGTAGGCCGAGGGCGCTACGCACGCGGAGGCAAGGAGGCGAGACCGCCCTTCCCCTACCTTCAAAAAGGGTGCCCGCGAAGAGCGGGCGCTTGCGGCGTAGGCCGAGGGCGCTACGCACGCGGAGGCGAGACCGCCGTTCCCCTACCATCAAAAAGAGTGCCCGCGAAGAGTGGGCGCTTGCGGCGTAGGCCGAGGGCGCTACGCACGCGGAGGCAAGGAGGTGAGACCGCCGTTCCCCTACCTTCAAAAAGGGTGCCCGCGAAGAGCGGGCGCTTGCGGCGTAGGCCGAGGGCGCTACACACGCGGAGGCAAGGAGGTGAGACCGCCGTTCCCCTACTTAAAAAAGAGTGCCCGCGAAGAGCGGGCGCTTGCGGCGTAGGCCGAGGGCGCTACGCACGCGGAGGCAAGAGGGCGCTACGCACGCGGAGGCAATAGGCGAGACCGCCGTTCCCCTACCTTCAAAAAGGGTGCCCGCGAAGAGCGGGCGCTTGCGGCGTAGGCCGAGGGCGCTACGCACGCGGAAGCAAGGAGGCGAGACCGCCGTTCCCCTACCTTCAAAAAGGGTGCCCGCGAAGAGCGGGCGCTTCTGGCGTAGGCCGAGGGCGCTACGCACGCGGAGGCAAGGAGGCGAGACCTCCGTTCCCCTACCTTCAAAAAGAGTGCCCACGAAGAGCGGGCGCTTGCGGCGTAGGCCGAGGGCGCTACGCACGCGGAGGCAAGGATGCAAGACCGTTGTTCCCCTACCTTCAAAAAGAGTGCCCGCGAAGAGTGGGCGCTTGCAGCGTAGGCCGAGGGCGCTACGCACGCGGAGGCGAGACCGCCGTTCCTGATGGGGACGGGGTCCCGATCTTCCAACAGGTTCTGGATATGTTCGATTTGGTGGAGGCGTGACACAAATCGATCCGGCTTCCGAACGACACGTTTCGAACCCTGCAATCGCAGCACCACGTCTCCTCAGGTTATCAACCGTGCGTAGCCCGGTTGACCTCACCAAGAAGGCTAATCCTCGCCTGTGAATCGAAGAACACAAGCAAGAACAAGGAAGAACACAACTGAATTACGGTTGTATTGATGTAGCACTCGAAGTTGGGGTCTCACAAACCGATGAACGGCGAAACTGTTCAAAGACAGAATTAATCTAAGCAAAACCCGAACCCTAATGGTGGGGTGGCAGCTGGATATAAAGGAGTGAGGGGCGTGCAAAACCCCTGGACGCGCCCTAATGGGCTCCAACACGATACAAAGCCGAAAGGCCCCAAAGACGGTGGCGCAGCACCCTGACAGATTCTGAACGCCCACTTGTTTTGATGATTCCTGTTGACTCAGAAGGAATTTTGACATGGGACTAGATCCATTGGAAAGGTAGTCTTCTCAGATTTCCATACATATGTAGAACGTCCAAAACGGAGTCCGGATGCGATCTGGGCGTCCGTTTTAGTGTGACCTGGTCCTGGACTCCGAATTGGGTTTGAAGTCGGTTTGAGTTGGGCCTCCAACATGATTTGACCGCCCTTGCTGGACTGCACCTCGTAGTCCTTCTCCAAGTACTTCTAGGTCCTCTCCATGGTTCCTAATCATAATTAAATCATTAGGTAGCAATCGATTCTCAAATGAACAAAAAGAAGTACTTAGGAATGAGCTCACCTGTAAATTCAATTGTCGGGCGCGAGCTCTAGTGATTGGTCCTTGAATGTCAAGTGGAGGAGTGTTGTGTGTATCCGAAGAAGTGATGTCCTCATCATCCTCCCCCTCTTGAAGCGGAGTTGTCCTCAACTCAGCCTCATCTTCTTCTCCCAAGTATGGCTTCAAATCTGAAATGTTAAAGGTGGGACTAACCCCAAACTCGGGAGGCAACTCAAGTTTATATGCATTATCATTTATCTTCTCAATTATCTTAAAAGGACCATCAGCTCTAGGCATCAATTTTGACTTTCGTAACTCAGGAAATCTATCCTTTCTCAAGTGCAACCAAACAAAATCACCCGGTTCAAGTTTAACTTCCTTTCTACCTTTACTACCAGTAATCCTATATTTTTCATTCATCTTTTCAATGTTTACCTTAGTAGTCTCATGCATTTTGACAATGAAATCAGCACGCTCCTTAGCATCATTATGAACTCTCTCACTAGTAGGCAAAGGTAAAATATCAATAGGGACACGGGGATTGAATCCATACACTACCTGAAAAGGACTTACCATGGTAGTGGAGTGTTCCGCTCGGTTATATGCGAACTCAACATGTGGCAAACACTCTTCCCACAGCTTCAAATTATTCTTTAAAACAGCTCTCAACATGGTAGACAATGTGCGGTTCACCACCTCGGTTTGGCCATCAGTTTGTGGGTGACATGTTGTAGAGAACAACAACTTTGTACCCAACTTGTTCCATAGAGTACGCCAAAAGTGACTCAAGAACTTAGCATCACGATCTGAAACAATAGTAGAAGGCATACCATGCAAACGAACTATCTCTTTGAAAAAGAGGTCAGCAATATGAACGGCATCATCGGTTTTATGACATGGTATAAAGTGAGCCATCTTAGAAAAGCGATCCACAACAACAAAAATGCTATCCCTCCCCCTCTTAGTCCTAGGCAATCCTAAAACAAAGTCCATAGAAATATCGCCCATGGAATAGAAGGAACATGAAGAGGCATATATAAACCATGTGGATTCAAGCGAGACTTAGCTTTTGACATGTAGTGCAGCGAGCCACAAACCGCTCAACATCGCGCCTCATCTTTGGCCAAAAGAAGTGTGTGGCCGAACGTCCTCCGTCTTCTTAGCACCAAAATGTCCCATCAAACCGCCTCCATGCGCCTCCCGCAACAACAAAAGACGAACAGATCCAATGGAATGCATAGGCGGTTAGCTCTAAACAAAAATCCATCATTGATCACGAATTTATTCCATGCTTGTCCCTCTTTACAATGCAGCAACACATCCTTAAAATCAGCATCAAAAGCATATTGTGCTTTAATAGGTTCAAGACCAAAAAGGCGACAATCAAGTTGAGACAACATGGTATAGCGTCGAGACAAAGCATCAGCAATCACATTATCCTTCCCTTTCTTGTGTTTAATGACATAAGGAAAAGATTCAATAAATTCAACCCACTTAGCATGTCTACGATTCAAATTGGTTTGACTACGAATATGCTTAAGTGATTCATGATCGGAATGAATGACAAATTCTTTAGGCCATAAATAGTGTTGCCACGTCTCTAAAGAACGAACAAGAGCATACAATTCTTTATCATACGTGAAATAATTAAGAGCAGGACCATTCAATTTTTCACTAAAGTAGGCAATATGTTTGCCTTCTTGCATCAGAACACCACCAATACCAATTCCGCTAGCATCACATTCCAGCTCAAAAGTCTTACCAAAATTCGGAAGTTGGAGCAATGGTGCGTGTGTAAGCTTGTCCTTCAAAAGATTAAAGGACTCCTCTTGTGATGGCCCCCAATGGAACACGACGCCCTTCTTTGTCAACTCAATCAATGGCGTCGCAATGGTGCTGAATTCCTTGACAAAGCGGCGATAAAATCCTGCAAGGCCAAGGAAACTCCGCACTTGGGAGACCGTCGTGGGCGTGGGCCAACTCCATATCGCCTCCACCTTGGCTCTATCAATCTCAATTCCCTGTGGAGTCACAACATAGCCAAGAAAAGAGACTCGATCCGTGCAAAAGGTGCACTTGTCAAGGTTACCAAACAAACGTGCATCTTTCAAAGCATTAAAAACAACACGTAAGTGATTCAAATGTTCATCCATGGACTTGCTATAAATCAAGATATCATCAAAGTAAACAACCACAAATTTGCCAATGAAAGGATGTAAAACCTCGTGCATTAATCTCATGAAAGTGCTAGGTGCATTAGTTAAACCAAAAGGCATGACTAACCACTCATACAAGCCGAACTTAGTTTTAAAAGCAGTTTTCCATTCATCGCCAAGTTTCATTCTTATTTGGTGGTATCCACTACGCAAGTCAATCTTTGTGAAAATTATAGCACCACACAACTCATCAAGCATGTCGTCTAGCCTAGGAATAGGATGATGATACCTTATAGTAATGTTGTTAATGGCTCTACAATCTACACACATACGCCAAGAACCATCTTTTTTGGAAACCAAAAGAACAGGAACAACACAAGGACTAAGGCTCTCACGTACGTACCCACGGTCCAAAAGGTCTTGGACTTGTCGCTGAATCTCCTTAGTCTCTTCGGGATTGGTCCTGTATGCCGCACGGTTTGGCAAACTCGCTCCAGGGATTAAGTCAATCTGGTGTTCAATCCCTCTAATGGGTGGAAGTCCTGGAGGTATCTCATCAGGGAAAACATCTCTAAACTCCTGCAAAAGGTTAGTGACAGGAGCAGGCAAAGTGCAAGGCATATTATCAAGGGAAAATAAAGCATCTTTGCACACAAAAGCATAGCATGTATCATTAACATCATCAATTTCAGCAAGGTCTGATTTTGTGGCAAGCATAATAGAATTTTTCAAATGGATTACTTGCTGTTTTTCAGATTTATCATGTTCCTTTGCATCATTAGCAGCAGCAACTCTCTCCCTATCGGCCTCTATAATCTCACTGGGTCAAAGGCAGAAAGTAACTTTCTTTCCCTTATGCATAAAAGTGTATTTGTTACTACTACCATGGTGTAAAGCATCATTATCAAATTCCCAAGGTCGACCCAATAAAAGAGAGCATGCTTGCATGGGAACCACATCACAATCAACATGATCAGCATAACCACCAATGGAAAAATGGACTCGGCATGTTTGCGTTACCTTAGCTTTTCCGAATCATTTAACCACTGAATATGGTATGGATGTGGATGCGGTCGCGTGGTCAAGCCAAGCTTCTTGACCAAATCAGAACTCACCAAGTTGTTGCAACTTCCTCCATCAATGATGACACGTGCACGCCGATTCTTGATTGCGAAGAAAGTCTGAAACAAATTATGGCGTTGAAGCTTGTCGGTTTGTTCTACTTGTGTGCTGAGGACTCGCTGCACAATGATGCTCCGTAGCGTCATTGTGGACGCCCCACCAAGGACCAGTCGTCATCACCACCGCCATTGTCATCCGAGGTAGCAGCAACATCATCATCCTCCTCGACATCCGAAGTGCTGATGTAGCCTCCATCTTCGTGGCGATGTATGCCCGTTGGCTAGGGAAATTCTTCGCACATGACCAAGCCCATGGCAGCGATGGCACGAATGTCGGAGGAGCGACCCGTTGAAGCCACGGTAGAAGAACTACTCTTGGCTGGAACTCGCAAAGAATTTTTGAAGGTGGCCGTGTGGCGCTGCTGCAATCTTGTTCACAGTGGTGGAGGAGAACGAAAATTCAAGAAGACTTGGGCAGTCCCACCGATGTAGTCGTTCGCGGCGTGTAGAAGGGACGTTCGGTGCGTGCCTTCGCTGATTCCTTGCATCCCTCGCAATTCTTTTCTGCAAGCATAGCAAGTGGTTGTGATAGTAAATTCTTTATAATCAACAATGTCCTGAATTTCACGCCGTAACCCCCATAGAAACGACAAATCTTATCCTCCGTGTCCTCAACAACCCCACAACGCATCATACCCTTTTGAAGCTCAGCATAATAGTCCCGAAGCAACGATCACCTTGTTCTAAGCGCTGCAATTTTTTCTCAAATCAAGTTTATATGTGGGAGGAACAAAGCGATTACGCATATCTTCTTTTAACCGCTCCCATGTATCGGGTTGTAGCGCATGTTACTTAGTTCATTCCACGGATAATAGCATAGTCCTTAAACTCACTAGTAGCTTGTCTAACTCTATGTTGTTCAGAACCAAGTGAGAATTAAATTTCTGCTCTACCGTCATCTCCCAATCAAGATATATATCAGCTTCATAAAGACCAGCAAAAGATGGAATGGTAAACTTGACTTTAGCAAAAGGGTCGTCGTTACCATGACGGTTCGGTGATTACCTTCCATACCATATCGGTTCGTTATTACCTTCCATACCATGTCGGTTCTGGTTATTACCTCCCATACCTTGTCGGTTTTTTTGAAGACGCCGACGTGAGTCGTGCATCTTGTGTCGCCCGCTAATCAATGTTGCCATCTGCATCATACCTCGTGTCATCATTATGACGATGTCCATCATTGACAGTGGCGGCGTGCCTCAATTTGTCCATCCGACCGGTGAGGTCGACCAACCGCCGCTCCACCCGCCAATGCCTTCGTGGTGTTCAACTTGGCAATGACGGTGACGATGGTGTCCATTCTCGCGCCGAGTGAAGCATTTTGTTTGTCGGCGCAGCTTGTACCGCCGCGACTAACACACTCGTTGAAATCGGCCGGTGACCCGCTTCTTCGTCTCCCGCCATGGTTAGTGGAAACACGGGGAAAACAAAAGGATTATCCCTATCAACTACAAATGAAGGCGTGGAATCTCGCAAAGGAAGTGGCTTATCAAGCTCTTGCAAGTGTTCTTACCAAAGCAAGAGGTGGTACAACCGGTGGTGGTTCGTGAAACCATGTCGAGCGTGGAGTACGATTACAAGGGTCAAAGCGTGCTATCTGAAGTAGATATATGGAGCTTGGAAGGCCAAATATATCGTGGAACACAAATCAATAACAGATAGTAATGCTGAATAAATGTCCAAAGCACCGGTCCTAGTTGCTGGCCTAAATGTGTCCTATATCGGTGTTAGGATATGATGAACAAGGAATCACGGCGTAAAGTAAGCAAAGACAAGAACAAAGATGGCCAGGAATGAGAAACTTAATTCAGCATAAGCACAAAACAAATGAAGCTCTGTCACCTAAAACTGTGCTCTGTCCGGTTTTTCTCACTTTTTTCTTTTTTTTTGGCACAGAACTCAGGTGCCTTTGCTTGCAGGCAAAACTAGGTGCCAAAATTTTTCTTTTTTTGTTTTTTTTCTGTTATTTTTTTCACAAAGCAGAGCACAGAAATAGGAACCACACAAAGTTTCAATTCAATCTGATGTAAGGTGTGGCCTACAGAAAATAATGAATGTGCTGGAAATTCGGTGAATCAATTTCGGAGCTTGAGTACTGCACTTTCCAGGCCGAATTTGGGGAAAATAAATTCGGATGCAAAATTTAATTTCACCCAATTTCAAAAAAAAATCGCCTGATTTCGAGTCTGTATGCAAAAGTTATGGCCGTTTGAAGATAGGACTCCGAGTTATGGTTTCTGTGGAGGCCGAAACGAAATCGGGTGGAGGAACTTGGTGGAAATTGGTGGCGGAAGCTCAGGGAAAGGTGGGGGATGGTGTTGTGTGATCACGAGACGCGAAGGATGACTCAAACAGAGGGTGGGATATGGGTGGGAAAACAAAAACAGAGGGTGGAATACGCGATGGATGACAGCTAGGGTTTGTATGAGAGGTGGCGGAAGCAAGATAACCCGAAACAAAACACGATCTAAACCAGCAACACAACTCGACTAAGGACACAAACTCAACACTACGGACTCTGAAATTAAATTATGCAAAAGGCTAAACAAGATCTGGGACAGGAAACAACCTACGACTACAAAATTTTTTGTAGGGCTTTTCTTGGACTCTAGGATGGAACGAAAACAACAAAGGTAGGGTATTCTCGAACCTGAAGAAACACCTGAAGCTCTGATTACCACTTGATGGGGACAGGGTCCCGATCTTCCAACAGGTTCTGGATATGTTCGATTTGGTGGAGGCACGACACAAATCGATCCAGCTTCCGAACGACACGTTCCGAACCCCGCAATCGCAGCACCACGTCTCCTCAGGTTATCAACCGTGTGCGGCCCGGTTGACCTCGCCAAGAAGGCTAATCCTCACCTGCGAATCGAAGAACACAAGCAAGAACAAGGAAGAACACAACTGAATTACGGATGTATTGATGTACCACTCGAAGTTGGGGTCTCACAAACCGATGAACGGCGAAACTGTTCAAAGACAGAATTAATCTAAGCAAAACCCGAACCCTAATGGTGGGGTGGCGGTTGGATATAAAGGAGTGAGGGGCGTGCAAAACCCCTGGACGCGCCCTAATGGGCTCCAACACGATACAAAGCCGAAAGGCCCAAAAGACAGTGGCGCAGCACCCTGACAGATTCTGAATGCCCACTTGTTTCGACGATTCCTGTTTACTCAGAAGGAATTTTGACATGGGACCAGATCCATTGGAAAGGTAGTCTTCTCAGCTTTCCATACATATGTAGAACGTCCGAAACGGAGTCCGGATGCGATCTGGGCGTCCGTTTTAGTGCGACCTGGTCCTGGACTCCGAATTGGATTCGAAGTCGGTTTGAGTTGGGCCTCCAACATGATTCGACCGCCCTTGCTGGACTTGTGCGCCTCGTAGTCCTTCTCCAAGTACTTCTAGGTCCTCTCCATGATTCCTAATCATAATTAAATCATTAGGTAGCAATCGATTCTCAAATGAACAAAAAGAAGTACTTAGGAACGAGCTCACCTGTAAATTCAATTGTCGGGCGTGAGCTCTAGTGATTGGTCCTTGAATGTCAAGTGGAGGAGTGTTGTGTGTATCCGAAGAAGTGATGTCCTCATCAGTTCCCCTACCTTCAAAAAGAGTGCCCGCGAAGAGCGGGCGCTTGCGGCGTAGGCCGAGGGCGCTACGCACGCGGAGGCAAGGAGGGGAGACCGCCGTTCCCCTACCTTCAAAAAGGGTGCCCGCGAAGAGCGGGCACTTGCGGCGTAGGCCGAGGGCGCTACGCACGCGGAGGCAAGGAGGCGAGACCGCCGTTCCCCTACCTTCAAAAAGAGTGGCGCGATATCCAAGTGGTGTGCCGTGTCGCAATTTTTATACTCCGTAGAGTGCATGGGAACAACCTCCACGTTTTATTTAAACTCCGGAGAGTACGTGTGGGAGCGACGCCCACACGTGCGCGGGACATCCGCGTCTTGTTTATACTCCGTAGAGTGCGTGCAGAGGCGGACCTCGACGCTACGTCTTATTTAAAGTCCGTAGACTGGTGCGTGCGGATTACCTCGATGCTACGTCTTATTTATAGTCCGTAGACTCGCGCGTGCGGAGGCGGACCTCGACGCTACGTCTTATTTAATGTCCGTAGACTAGTGCGTGCGGATTACCTCGACGCTACGTCTTATTTATAGTCCGTAGACTCGTGCGTGCGGAGGCGGACCTCGACGCTACGTCTTATTTAAAGTCCGTAGACTGGTGCGTGCGGATTACCTCGACGCTACGTCTTATTTATAGTCCGTAGACTCGCGCGTGCGGAGGCGGACCTCGACGCTACAACTTATTTAAAGTCCGTAGACTGGTGCGTGCGGATTACCTCGACGCTATGTCTTATTTATACTCCGTAGAGTGCGCGCGGAGGCGTCCCCCCGCTGCGTCTTATTTAAAGTCCGTGGACTGGTGCGTGCCGTACCTACACACTCGCGGAGGCTCGACACCGTGCGGAGACTCGGTGCGAAGGCCTGACGCGGAGGCTCGGCGCCGTGCGGAGACTCGGCGCGAAGGCTCGATATCACGCGGAGGCTCGGCGCGGAGGCTCAGCGTAGCAGAACTGAACTTGATGACGTACCCTGGCCGGAAGAATCCTGCTGTCAAGTCATCCAAGACAACCCCTCCAGACAAGGCCGCCGCGACTAGATCTGCTCAATACCTTATCTGAAAACATGTAGAAGTGTACCGATCAAGCCCATACACTTCTACAATCAGGATGGTTAAATTTTTAGCGAGAGAACTACTTATCTGCCACTGATGCCGATCCGTTTCCAGCTCCTTAAGCGACTTTTTATTCGATCCCCACAGACGGTGCCATCTGTTGTAGCTACGGGCTAAACAGAGAAAGAGGGGACTAGTAGGAGAGGAAGAGGAGAGCCAGATCTGTGGAGAGGTGTTGGTGAGAATGGGGTTCCCCTTTGCCCCCATGGGGGTTTATATATATATATGAGTGGGGTAGAATGGGCAAAGGGTGAGGGCATATTGGTATATTTACACTGGTATATTCCTCTACACTATTGGGCCTATTACATGTTGGACTAGTTGCAAGGCCCAGTCACGGGGGGTTGGGCCACCCCTACAACAGTATACATATATTTATTCATATAAGTTGGCATTTTAATTATTTTCTTCCTTATTTTTCAGAAGTGGGGTCTTATGTTTAAACCAAAATTTTCTTCCTTCCCTTTTTATGGATCATCTTTTCAGATTCGCATTTTTAATCTTGATTTTCTATTATTAAACATGTTTGTTTCCATCTTGAACCTTTTAACTCTTTGGAACTTCAACCAAATTTTCAGAAAAATATCATAAACTCCAAATTCAAATAAAACATTTTGCAAAAATAATTCAAAAACTTCACGCTCTTCAAATCTAAATTTTCAGGATGTTACACTTGAGGAAGTAATAAGTGCCACGAGGATCAATAAATGATGCAAATGCACTTTAATGCTCTCAACTACCCCAATGATGAAATATGAGCAAATGAGTAGTAGAGAGTGTCCCAGTGGCTCTAATGTATTCAATGAGGTCAAAAGTTGGTGTCATGGTACTGATGAGGGGGTATTTATAGCCCTCATTCAGAAATTCGACCATTTGGGGCCAAATTCCATAAAATGCAGTAGGTGCGGTACTACCGCTATGTATCAGTTGGTACTATAGCACCTACTATTCAATGGTTCTTTTATATGAAATTAATGCATCTCAACTAGTTGTTAAACTTTATGTGCGGTACTACCACCCTCATAGGGGCCGGGTTCAAAGAAATTCTCAAAAACATGTCCTATGAAAAATGTACCGCCCAAAAATAGGTACTACCATATCGCAGTAGTACCGCTATTCACGCGCAGTCGTACTGTCGGTCGGTAGTACCACTTGGTGCATGCGGTGCTATCGATTTTCCTAACAAAGGTTGTCCAAAAACAGTTCGAGATGCATGCATGACTTGTTGTTGATCAAGATGGCATAAATTAAATACTCATGGTACTAGTCATAATCACCTTTATAGTATGACATCTAGCCTACAAATCTGGTCTTTTCTCCAAACACTAAGACCAACAAAACTATAAAAAGGATCTACTCCGAGGGCTTGGTGCTAAGAAGATTACTCCTTTTAAGGATAGCACAACCGCTCAGGCAAGGACGATCAGGCAACAAGACAAAGATTTAGAGAAGCTCGTAAGCACTCTGAAGACCAGCCAGGCTGGTTCGCTATGAGAAGCGGTTAAAGGTGCAGTGAGCTATGCCTTGGCAAAACTCAAGGCATCCGACCCAAGCCTCAATCTTCGACCGATTGACTATGACTTCAACTGCTCTGAAGTAGATGTAGCTCATCTGACAAAAAAGATGGGACCAGATAGTAGGAAGGTCACGGAGGAATGCAAGTTGGATCTCCTTCGCCAGAGTAGTTTATAATAGGGATTTTGTAAAAAGCAAACCTTAATGAAATTCATCTTCCTTTTCCAGCAATTCATCTTGTTGAGTAGTTAGTACTCGTAAGACAAAAAATGAAAGAAAATGAAAGTACAAGTAAAAATTGAAGTTATATAAATAACTCTATCATAGCTCCCCGACTATTTACTTAGTTTATATAAATAAACTAGACAAATAGTACAAAATAGGGTACATAGAAATCAGAGCAGTTTATCTAATTATCGTTGTTGACTTCGATTGTTATGTTCTGGTAGCAAAAGTTAGGAACAAGTCGACGCTAGAAAGCTCCTTCTAGTGGGCAGAACTATGTGTAGAGAGGAGTGACTTTGACTAGGTGATGTTACCTTTTTTTGACCAGGTTAATCAAATCGAAGGCATAACAAGAATAGGATAAACACTCAGAATAAGGTATGTGGAGATCAGAGCAGTTCATTTGACTACTGTTGTTGACTTCGATTGTCATGTACTGGTAGTAAAGGTCAGGAACGAGTTGATGTTAGAAAGCTCCTTCTAGTGGGCAGGACCACGTGTAAAGAGGAGAGACTTCGACTAGGTGATGTTACCTTTTTTCGACCACGTTAATCAAATCAAAGTTATAAACGCAAACAGGACAAATGCTTAAGGATCTTGTTAATTTGAATTTACGTGGTTAACTCAATTGTTGTTTACCGATAGCAAGAGTTGGAAATGATGCGACGCTAGGAAGCTCCTTCTAGTGGGCAGGACCACGTGCAGAGAGGAGAGACTATGACTAGGTATTATTTCTTCCTCCGATCAGGCTCAAACATATTGAATGTATCAGAGGTGTACGAACAAATGTAAAAGAAAAAACTCTTCTCCTCATATGACAATAAAGATTGAAAAGACTTAAAACTTTATTGAAAAAAGGTATAAATCTTACACGTAAAACTTACACAATTGGTCGATATTCCAAGAGTTTGAGAGGATCTAACCATCTTCCATGGTGAGTCGTACTGAGCCTCTTGTGTATGCAGTGCTTTGGGTCTTTCCACTTAGGGGAAAGTTTATTCCGATTAGACTAGGACTGAATTCTTTCTAATACCAAGTCACCTACAACAAGACTGCGAGGTTGGATCTTATGGTCATAGTATCTACGTATGGCTTGTTGATAGACTGTCGATCGAATTAAGGCTTGATTCCTCTTCTCTTCGAGCAGGTTGATGTCATCCACTCGAAGTTGCTCTTGATTGGAGTTGTCGAAGTTCTCAACTTGTGTTGACCTAATCTTTAGTTCTAAAGGAAGCATTGCTTCAGCCCCTAAAAACTAAGAAGAAAGGAGTTTCTCCTATCGTCCGACTAGAAGTTGTACAAATTGCCTAAAATACTGAGGGTAATTCTTGTACCCAAACCCTCGAGTGCTTTATGAGCTGGTCAAGGACTTGAGTCTTAATTCCTTGCATTATTTGGCCAGTCGTTCTTTCGATTGCTCCATTGTTTTGATGATGAGCAACAGAGGCAAAACATAACTTAGTACTCAATTCATTGCAAAATTCTTGGAATTTTGCACTAAAAAATTGCCTACCGTTGTCTGTAATTATTTGACTTGGTACTCTGTGTAGGAACACGCGTACGCTATGCTAGCGCAGAATAAAAGTTTCTACCGCGTAAACTAGGAAGCCATGCAAGTAAGAGATCGCAGATTGTTACCACTAGACGCGCAGTCACGTGAAGTATCGTTGATGCGGCCGATTCAACGGCGGCGTCGATGTAGCGATAGGAGTCGAACGTTCTCCGTCCAACCGTCTCCTCCTCGTGATCGTCCCGCTTAGCGCCGCAGTCACAGCAGCGCCTCTACCGAAGTCCACACGTCCGGGATGGAACGCCGTGCGCTGGTGTGCTAGCACCGTGCGCCTGGCTAGGGTTTCAGGATACGGCCGAGGGGAGGTGGCGGCTAGGGTTTTCAACACAATAGTCTCTCAAACCTGCAGCCCCACCTCCACATATTTATAGAGCATGCTAATGGGCTTCCACGTTGTAGGCCCATTAGAACCCTAATCCCATATAGATCAATATCCCTTTTAGCCTATAAAACCGAATTGTTTATGATTGCCTCTTGGGCACATCACTAACAATCTCCCACTTGCACTAGAGACAATCATATAGGCAAGCTTTCCAATTTCAACCCCTTAAGTGTGTGACCCGTTAGGTTCATGTATAGACATCCATGACCCGAAAACCCTTTTCAAGCCATAAGTCAATAGTGGCACCTAGCAGGGCATATTGACTCCCGAATACACATAAAGATCATATCGGCTAAACCTTGATATACACACACTTGGATCCCTTTGCCACACGATACCAGTCGAACTTAAGGCGAGATTCGTGCCACGCTTGTGATAGCTCAACCACTCACTCGATCTTGTGGTGGATTACAACTCATGACTAACCCTTTAGTCACATTGTAATTAACTCTTTAATCACGTTGGCATGGCCATGCACTTCCCTAATCCAACCACATCGAGGGGCCCAGAGATATCTCTCCTGTTATGTAGGAGGGGCAAATTCCATCTTAATCCGCTCACATCCCATTTCATGTTTCATGATACACCTGAAGACCACTTTTATAGCTACCCAGTTATGGAGCAGTGTTTGGCAGCCCCAAAGCGCACCACTACACATAGTGAGAAACAATGGCGATTTCAGGTCGAAGGATCCAGTAGGTTACCACTCGAGATCGCTTGATGGCACATATTAACATAACAATCCCAGCAACGTCTCGGAGTGGGTCAATCCAACACCATGTTCTCTAACATGTGTCCACATTATTGATTTGATATTCCTATATCCATGATCTGTGAAACATGATCATCAATCAATACATGTGCTAGTCCATAAATCATTGTTGTCCCACGTAATGACATAAGACTAGGGATCTTTAGAATGACATTAAATAAAACAAAGAGTTTCACGAACAAGTCATATACTTGCCAATCAATGCATACAATCATTATTCAAGGAACCAAATAACAACTTATTCAAAATTTCATAAACATAGACTTGATACAATTATCTCCCACTCACACTAGAGTCAATCATGTAAGTATCTAATACCCATTGCACTCGTGTGTGCCTCATGCTTTGGTTGTGGGGGAGGCTTCGTCAACGGATTAGCAACATTCAAATCCGTGTGCACCTTGCAAATCTTCACTTCACCTCTATCAATGATCTCACGAATAAGGTGATAGCGTCGAAGTATATGTTTGGACTTTTGGTGTGACCTAGGCTCCTTTGCTTGCGCAATGGCTCCACTATTATCACAATAGAGATCCACTGGACTGGACACACTAGGGACCACACCCAACTCAAAAACAAAATTTCTAATCCAAACAGCTTCCTTTGCAGCTTCAGAAGCTACAATATACTCGGCCTCAGTTGTCGAATCAGCTACCGTCTCTTGCTTGGAACTTTTCCAGCTCACTGCCCCTCCATTGAGGCAGAACACAAAACCAGACTGTGATCTACTATCATCTTTATCAGTTTGGAAACTAGCATCGGTGTAACCTTTTACAACGAGCTCTTCTTCACCTCCAAAAATAAGGAACATATCCTTAGTCCTTCTAAAGTACTTAAGCATATTCTTTACAGCCACCCAGTGAGCTAGACCGGGGCTAGATTGACACCTACTCGTAACACTTAGAGCATATGAAACATCTGGGCGCGTACAAAGCATAGCATACATGATGGATCCGATGGCTGAGGCATACGGAATCGCACTCATCTTCTTTTGCTCATCAAGTGTTGAAGCACACTGAGTCTTGCTAAGACTAATGCCATGTGACATAGGCAAGAAACCTTTCTTGGAATCTTGCATATTGAACCGTTTCAATACCTTGTCAATGTATGTACTTTGGCTTAATCCAATTAGCCTCTTCAATCTATCTCTATAGATCTTTATGCTCAAAATGTAAGCTGCCTCTCCGAGATCTTTCATTGAGAAACTTTTTCTCAAAGAAGACTTCACAGCTTCTAGCATTGGAATATCATTTCCGATCAATATTATGTCATCTACATACAAGATCAGAAAAACAAGTGCACTCCCACTAACCTTCTTGTAAACACAAGGCTCTTCTTCATTCTTGATGAAGCCAAACCCTTTGACTACCTCATCAAAACGAATGTTCCAACTCCGAGAAGCTTGCTTTAGTCCGTAGATAGATCTCTGAAGCTTGCATATTTTTCTAGCATTTTGGGGATCAACAAAACCCTTAGGTTGTGTCATGTACACATCCTCACTTAGGTTCCCATTTAGGAAAGCCGTTTTGACATCCATCTGCCATATCTCATAATTGAAATATGCAGCAATAGCTAGAATGATCCGGACAGACTTAAGCATAGCGACGGGCGAGAAGGTTTCATCATAATCAACACCTTGAATCTGTTTGAAACCCTTCGCCACCAATCGTGCTTTATAGATATGAACATTTCCATCCATGTCTATCTTTTTCTTAAAAACCCACTTGCATTCAATGGTTTTTACACCATCGGGTGGATCAATTAAGTTCCAAACTTGATTATCATACATGGATTGAATTTCGAATCTCATGGCACCATGCCATTTCTCAGAGTCTGGGCCCATCATCGCTTCTTCATAATTCTTAGGCTCATCATTGTCTAACAATAAAATGTCATGCCGATACCTTATTGGCGATTGACGTAGCCTTCGGACCTACGTGGGTGATGCCTCTTCCACAGGTTGTACAACATCTTGTACACTCTGTAGAGTTTCAGTAGGAGCTGAAACATTTTCTGATGTCTCTCGAATTTCTTCAAGACTCACCGGGCTCCCACTAACTCCTTTTGAGAGAAACTCTTTCTCCACAAAGACACCATTTCGGGCAACAAACACTTTGTTTTCATCCCTTTTATAAAAATAATATCCTTTAGTTTCCTTAGGATACCCCACAAAGAAGCATTTATCAGATTTAGGTGTGAGCTTGTCGGGACGTCAAGCGTTTTACATATGCTTCACATCCCCATATTTTGAGAAAAGACAACCGGGACGCTTCCGGTCCATATCTCATATGGTGTCTTCTCTCTGACTTTTGATGGAACCCTATTTAATGTGAACGCAGCTGTTTCTAGAGTATACCCCCAAAAAGATAATGGCAAATCAGATTGGCTCATCATTGATCGAACCATGTCCAACAAGGTCCGATTCCCTCGTTCAAACACCCCATTCCATTGAGGTGTTCCTGGCGGAGTCAGCTGTGGAACAATTCCGCATTGCTTCAGATGATCACCAAACTCATAGCTCAAATATTCACCTCCACGATCTGATCACAAGGTTTTAATTGTCTTGCCAAGTTGATTTTGTACCTCATTCTGAAATTCCTTGAACTTTTCAAATGATTCAGACTTATGCCTTATTAGGTAGATGTATCCATATCTACTAAAGTCATCGGTAAAGGTTATGAAGTACTGAAAACCACCTCTGGCAGTTGAACTCATTGGTCCACATACATCTGAATGTACTAAGGCCAACAAGTCATTTGCCCTCTCACCTACACCAGTGAAAGGTGTCTTAGTCATTTTGCCAAGTAAACAAGACTCGCATGTTTCAAATGATTCAAAATCAAATGAGTTTAGAAGGCCATCTTTATGGAGCTTCATCATGCGCTTATCATTTATGTGACCCAAACGACAATGCCAGATATAAGTGGGATTCAAATCATTAGGCCGAAGCCTCTTAGCATTAATGTTATAGATAGGCACATCCTCAAGATTTAAAACATATAATCCATTTATCAATGGAGCAAGACCATAAAGCATATCATTCAAATAAATTGAACAACAATTATTCTTTATTCTGAACTCATAGCCTTCTGCTCCCAAACATGAAGCAGAAATAATGTTTTTGCTTAAGGCAGGAACATAATAACAATTATTTAATTCGAAAACTAATCCTGAGGGTAAAGATAATGGTAAAGTGCCGATAGCTAACGCAGCAACTCTTGCTCCATTGCCTACGCGAAGATCGACTTCGCCTCTTACCAAACTCCTACTCCTTGTCAGCCCCTGCATCGAATTGCAAATAGGAGCAACCGATTCGGTATCAAATACCCAAGAACTAACATGAGATGTAGCAAGATTTATTTCTATAACATTTATACCTGAAGTAGAAGTCTTACTTCCTTTCTTCTTTTCCAGTTCTGCCAAGTACTTCTTGAAGTTTCTTTTCCAATGTCAGTCCCTTGGCAATGATAGCAAATGGTTTCAGTGCAGCACCAATCTTGAGCTTCTGAAGCTTAGATTTGACACTCGAGATCTCATCTTGAGTTTTACCCGTGCCCTTTCCTTTGCTCAAAGCCTTATTATTCTTCTTTTTGAATTTGGTAGTCTGCTGAACAATCATCACATGATTGGAGCTTTTCTTAATGCTTTCCTCTGCTGACTTAAGCATCCCATGCAACTCGGCCATTGACTTCTCCATGCCATTCATATGAAAATTCAAAATGACTGGCTCAAAGCTCGAAGGGAGCGATTGGAGAATCACATCAGTAGCCAACTCTTGGCTAAGGGGAAAACCAAGTTTTTCCAAACTCTCAATGTAACCAATCATCTTGATCACATGAGGGCTGACCGGATTTCCTTCAGCTAACTTGCACGCAAACAATGACTTAGAGGTGTTGTACCTTTCAGCCATTGCCTGGTTCTCAAACATGCCTTTAAGACTCACAATCATATTGTAGGCATCCGTGTTCTCATATTGCTTCTGAAGCTCAGAGGTCATGGTGGCAAGCATGAGACAGCTAACATCCAGTGAGTCATTACAATGTTTGTCATACTCATTCTTTTGAGCACGAGTAGCATCTTTAGCTGGTTCATCTGGATATGGACCCTCTAGAACATATTCCTTCTTTTCTTGCTTGAGAACGATTCTCAAGTTGCGATACCAATCAATGAAGTTTTTTCCATTTAATTTTTCTTTCTCAAGAATAGATCGTAGATTAAAACTGGGTGTGGAGGAAGTAGATGGCGGTATTGTCTACAACATAAAATATATGCGAAAATTCAGCGCTATGTTTATGTGAATACTTCCATTAAACAATTTAACAAAAGATACTTCCACTATATGTTTAAAATCAAATACCCTCTAATGATATATAGTGAGTCAAGATCTATATTTCACTAAGCCCTAGTGAGCTTTGGCATCACCGCTAGAAACCTAGTGACGTAGGTAAGCAACGCTTGCTAATCACATCTTATGTGACTCTTGTTTGTTGGGTGGCATCCAATGCCCCGGCTCCCAACACCATGCACCAAGGCCCAAATCCAATTTGATAGCCTTGTCAAGTAAACCAACACTATGCAAGTGGATGTCCAACATCCACCCTATTAGATCAAGATAGTTGATGGTACTCTGCTTTGGCAGACCTACCAAACAATGATCGTAATTCTTATAGGCGCAGCAATTGGAAGGGCATCAAATAAATTCTTAATTTTTCTGAGGGAAGCTATTTTGTCATGAAAAATACATCCTCTACAGGTATGACATGAAAGAATAGTATGACAGGAAATAAACATCACATGCATATAATCACATTATACTGTGAATGGTATGGCCTTTGAGTCGTAGTGGTTGCCATCGCCATGGTTCCACGGTGATTTCCTTCGCCACACTTCCTGTCCTCTTTGTCGTCATGCTTGAAGCCTCCATGGTAAAGAACTAAACTATTACAACTAATAGCTAGCAAATGAATTACATGAGGAGCTGTAATACCACAAAAATTAAATCGGGAGAGAATAATTAAAATCGGGAGAATATTTCTTTTAGCAAAGCGATTGAACAGGAGAAAGAGGAGTTTTAATGTAATACTCCAATTTATTCTACGAAAGAAAGCGTTCAAAAGAGAAATTAGACAAAAAAAAGGGGGTTTCTGCAGTTTTTCGGCAACTTGGGCCTTGGCCCAGGAGGCCCATGAGGGGTCGGCCACCAATAAAAGGAAGGGGAAAAACCCTAGATGCACTGTAGCTACAGTACCGCCGCACTGTAGCACGGCTACTGTAGCACACCTCTCCTCCTGGTGGTGCCTCCCTTCCTCGCCGTCGGTGCTCCCTGCTGCCGATCAAGTGAAGAAAGGAGAGGAGATCAACTTCGTGGGGAGAGTTCATCATCTTGCTGCGATTCTACAAGGGTAACGTCGCGTTTTCTTCGTTGTTTGATGCGTAGTAGTTGCGGTTGATGTCGTTTGGTAGATTGATTTGCGTCAGTTTAATAGATCGCGTTCTGTCCAGATTATTGCGCGGTCAGTTTCGTGTGTTTAGAGGCCGAATTAGGAGTTTTGGCCTAGAGTTATGTAGATAATGTTCTTAGCTTTCAGTGGCCGCCAAGAACGCCAAAATCCGATTAACGGTTAGAAAGTTATGAATTGTTTAGTGCCGCTGTCTGGTTAATCTGTCAACATCCTGACAGTCTGTAGAAAACTGAGTTAATCTATTGGTTAAAGACGAAATCAGAGGATATCAATATAACGAATATTGTAGGTAATTTTTATACCTTTTCAGAGAGATAAAGAACGCAAGATTTGGACTTTCGTAGCAAAAGTTATGGTGGTTTTAGTGTACTGTCCAGAGAAGCCGACGTGAAAATTGTTGTTCTGTAGTTTGGCTTGGTAGGGGCAGTGGATGGCTTAATCAAAAGGGCTCCCCAAATAAGTTTATTTAGGTAATTTAATTACCTTTCCAGAAAGTCTAAGAACACCTTATTGGACTCCTGAGCAGAAAGTTATGTATTTTAGAAGTTGACTGTCCACAGAGGGGACAAAGCGACATCTAGAAATTGGGGCTGGGTTCGCGCTAAAGGAACTTTCGTGAGTCCGTGTTTACTTTTATGGTTTGAGTGGTCCTCTATTGCTGTCTTAGCATTTCTTAATTGAATGTTTAGGTGGGGACTGGTTCGAGGCGGCGCCTCTTCTCGCCCTTCGCTCCCGCCGTTGAGGCAAGTGCATTGTTTGATCCTTGTTTGTGATTGCGTGGATATGAATGCGGGTTTGATGCTTGTTAATGTCGTGTGGCTATTGATAAGTGTGCATAATCAGAGTGGTGAATGTTCAAACTATGGATATGCTTTATTCATGAATGTTGTTATTGCCTTTATTCATGAATGTTGTTATCGCCTTAATTCACGAATGTCGTTGTTGCCTTTATTCATAAATGTTGTTACCGCCATTGGTGCTTGATGTTGAAAAGAGATGGTGCATATGCATTTTGATATCATGTTGAGGCCTGGTCTTGTGATGACCAAGTATGCACATCTTTGAGGTCCCGTCATGAATGTGACGGGCTTGAGATCCCCACACTCGTGGAGTGTGGGCATGAGGTCCCCAATACTTGCGGAGTATTGGGCAATTGGTCCACGTGCGTGCGGCGCAGAGCATGGGTATGCTGGCGACGGTTGCATACTTTGCATTACGATGTAATGCACAAAGAGATAGAGAAAAGGAATCCTTGAGCATTGCATTTGCATGTGGAATGATTTAGTGATGTGCTCCTGAATATTGATCTTGACGCTATGGATTGAATTATGCGTCTGTTTATTTATGTACTTGTTGAGTCTATGGACTCACTCTTGCTTTCTTGTTGTTTTTAGGTACCAGTTCAAGCGCAGTATGCAAGGGAGGGAGTAGCGTTATGCTTTGCACGCACACCTTGTCATGAACTTTAATTCTCGGACCATGTCTTATTAATTAAGCTACCGATCAAAGATTTGACTGTTTATGTTATCGTATCGGATTATTTGTAATAATGATGAGTAGTCTAGTTGGAAGTTTGAGGATTTGTTCATCGATTAGTAAGTTCATGAGTACTTCTTGTTGATCTTGAATATTGCAGTACTCCGTTATAACTCCCTTTTAACTGTTGAAACCCATGTGATGTTAGAAATACAAAGGAGACTCTGCCGAATTTTAGTAAAGTATCTTAGTTTAGTTTTGTGTAAGGTTACTTTAGTAGCATTCTTGGCTCTTGTGGAGTTGGGGTGTTACAGGAGCGCAAGCATCACAAGTCGACACGCAGGTCGTTGTACAATTAAAGAACAGCCTCAACCCAGCTGTGATTAATACGACACACAGGCCGCCAAAACACACATGCATCTCATATACATCTATGCCATACCATTCACATCATTCCCTGCAAAAATAAGTTAAGCGTAGAATGCATTCTACCGCCCTAACATGAATGTGTTTGTATAACAATCTATGCGTGTACGCAACGGCGGTCTCGCTGGTCGGTCAGCGGGTGGGGGGTCGAGGGGAGAGCCGCCCCCCGCGGGTTTACATAGATCGCATCTATGAAATCGCTATGAAAATCTCATCGAGCCGATCAAATCAACCCAAATCCGAACCATTCAAAATGTCTCAATTTTCATTAGATCAATCACATTGATCATCGCGATCGGTATACTTGAGGAGACCGCAACACAAGACCTCGATCTGTTGGCTCGATCATCGATTGCGCGCGATTAGCCCGATGGTGATTCCACCGATAGGGGCAATTGGCGCGTACATCAAAGAAGGAGCACGAACTAATCTTTTTGGCCACATGATGCTATCAACTCATACCTATTTCAACCCCTTATGACCGATTGATTTAATCAACCCGTGCACTGAAAGATCCATCACATGAACCTAGCATAAGAATAGTAATAGATCGCATCTACTACAAACAACATATCAACCATATGCGACCAATCCAGATCAAAAATTACGGGATGGCTCGATACCATCAGAGGAACACGCGTACGCTACGCTAGCGCAGAATAAAATTTTTTACCGCGTAAACCAGGAAGCCATGCAAGTAAGAGATCGCAGATTGTTACCACTAGACGCGCAGTGCAGCGGAAGTATCGTTGATGCAGCCGATTCAACGAAGCGCGCGTCGATGTAGCACTAGTAGTCGAACGTTCTTTGTCCAACCGTCTCCTCCTCGTGATCGTCCCGCTTAGCGCCGCAGTCACAGCAGCGCCTCTACCGAAGTCCACACGTCCGGGATGGAACGCCGTGCGCTGGTGTGCTAGCACCGTGCGCCCGGCTAGGGTTTCGGGATATAGCCGAGGGGAGGTGGCGGCCAGGGTTTTCAACACAATAGTCTCTCAAACCTGCAGCCCCACCTCCACATATTCATAGAGTATGCTAATTGGCTTCCACGTTGTAGGCCCATTAGAACCCTAATCCCATATAGATCAATATCCCTTTTAGCCTATAAAACTGAATTGTTTATGATTGCCTCTTAGGCACATCACTAACACTCTATTGTAGGGGTGGCCCCCACCTAAGCCCAGCCGGCCTGTTAGAAGGCTGTAAAGCCCAATATGGGGCATATGTAATGACATAAATGCCCTTGAGGGGGTCTCAGGTGTAAGGGTAAGGTTGTAAAAACACTCCCCATGTGGATATATATATATATATATATATATATATATATATATATATATATATATATATATATATATATATATATATATATATATATATATATATATATATATATATATATATACGATACAGGCCATGGGGAAACCCTAAGCATTGCTCACCTAACTGTCGGAACCCAGAGCAACAACTCCTGGATCCTCTGTGTAAATCGCACTAGTCCAGGTTCAGCTAGTGCACACAGTGAACAACAAAGATAAATATCAACCATAATGACATTTATTAACTAAATATGGGCATGATTGCCAGAGTTTACATCAACGGCACATAAACCAAATTAAATAATGAGCAGCGGAAGAAAAACACCGAAGCGGAAGAAGCCCACTGAGCCTGCCCGCAGGCAAACGATAGTAAGACGCGGCCTACTCGTCCAGATCTTCACCGTAGTTGAAGTCGTCTTCCTCTGTGTGGAGATAGCAAGGTGAGTACAAACTTGTACTCCGCAAGTCACACGGAGAAATGCAATATAATGATAAAGGCATCAATGGAAGGCTTATAGGGTTAGTTTGCATAAAACATCATTTAACGAAATACAGTAAATAGATTGAAATTGCTGAATTTAATATAGTAATTAAAAACAATACTTGTAATCGAAAATAATACCGTCAGTGCAAGCTCCGACCAAACACCAACCTATCCACGGGCATCCCACGAACCATCGTTTCCAAAAGATCACGTATGGATTCCATCCATCCACACACTTCCACTGCACAACTCTGATAGATTCCATCCATCCACCAGGTTTTCATTCTCTCATGGATTCCATCCATCCAAAATGTTTTCAAAAATTATTTTTGAAAAACAAAGTCTAATCCATGAAAAACTTTTACTCAGCATGCCCATGGCCGTGGGCACGGCTATCCAGGATAGCTTATACACTCTGCAGAGGTTGTATAGCTTTACCCAGAAGACACGATCATCCCATATTGCCACCGGGTTACACACTTCCTTAGGTGTGCGGCGAGGAGTCGTGACAAGGCCTTTACAATGCAAAGCCTTCAACCTGGCCAAGCCAACTCTAAGGTTTCACCCCAGTAAGGAATCCACCAGACCGGGACCCCCTCTTGAGCCTAGACGAGACATCTCATGGCTTAACCACGCTCGCCTAAGTGAGACTTCACATGGCACCAACCACGCTCACTTTCAGCCTACGACTTGACTCAGGTTGGGACTTCGCAAATTATTCAGCCAGGGCTGTCCCATACCAGCCATGTGGTAGTACGATTAGGGCTTTACAACAGTAGCTCACAGACAGGTCCTTAATCTGACTTAGGCCCAACCACATACCCCTGTACACGACAGTATACCACTGCGGCTCCAACCAACAGGGCATGCCTGCACCCACCAATCTAACCAATTGCCTAAGTCTAAACCAAGTTTTATATTTTGTTTTCAAAATATTTCATAACACTCCTTGACTCACCAAAGTCAAGAGTGCATAACAAAAGTATATCATTTTATGTAAATAGGGTTATCATTTTATGTGAAAGATATCCAAAAACAAATATTAGGACTAAGCAGGTCTAAGCATTTGATATGAAATCTCTCTAGCCAATACTATTGTACTAACTAGAGTTTGATCTAGGGTGACAAGGTCAGGAATTCAATATCAATGGAGGAATTAACAAGTAGGCATTAACTATATTTAAAACAGAATTGAAATACGTTGAATAATAATATGCATGCAATATAGTTTAAATCAACATAATTTTATTTTGAAAACTGGGATCAACATGATCAAGGAGTGTGACTTGCCTTGCTCTTCAATTTGGTTTGAAGCTTCGGCGAAGAAATCTCCCGAATCGTCGAAGTCTACACGTGAAAATAACCCACCAAATTCAAATAAATTCAAAATAAATTCAAATTGACTTCAAATATTTGAATTGAGGCCAGAAATGGATAGAGGGAAATTTTTGATGAATTTAGAAATTTGAATGGGCTCAATCGGAGTTAGGATGAAGAAGAACGGGCTCCGGGAAGTTTGAAAAGAGAGAATGAAAAATCAGGATTTTTGGAATTATTCTCCAAAGGAAAATCTGAATTATTGCGTCAGCAGGGAATTTAATTTCTGCTGAATTATTTTTCAACTGAGAATCCCGGGTTATGACCCAGCAATGACATCAGCCCTTAGGGATTTTCGGACAAGGGACTGACATGTGGGCCCGAGGTCTATAGACCGCGTCCACGGCCGAGCGCAGACGCTGAGGTGGCGGGGTGGGGGTGTGGCGCTGACAGGGCACGGGCGGGGTGAGGTGGCATCAAGGCGGCCGAGCCGTGGCGCCACGCCAGCTGCCATGCAGGCATGGCCATGCTGACATGGCCGGCCGGTGAGGGAGGGGCTCGGGGACGGCACGCCCGCCAGAGCTCCGGTGGCCGGCGGCGAACGGCGAGGGCGGCAAAGGGAAGAGGGGGCCGAGAGGAAGTCGGGGGTGGGCGCGACCTTACCGGAGGTGGCCGGGAAGAGGCCGGCGACGAGGAGGGTGGCGGCGGTGCTCGGGCGCGGCGCGGTGGCGGTGGAGTGGCCGGGAGGGAGAGAGAGGAGTGGAGGGGGAGGTAGTGCGGAGAGAGGGGAGGCCGGTGGGAGCTTTTGTAGGGGTCGGGGAGGGTTGAGCCGGTGGGGATTTCTCACCGTAGATGGAGTGGGGCGGCGGCGATTGTGGGGGATTAGGGAAGCGGTGCGGAAACGGGGGGAATTCGGGCGCGGGGAAGAAGGAAAAGGCGCGGGTCGCACGGGCGGCGAAAAAGGAAAGAAACCAAGCGGGGCGAGGGGCGACGGAGATGGCGACGGGGATGGTGCGGGAGGAGAGAGAAGGGGCGCGGCCGGAGGTAGGAGGAGGACCCGACAGATGGGCCCGGGGCGCAGCGAGAGAGGCGTGGGCGGCTGACGGGCAGGGCCCGCGGGCAGAGAGAGGCAGAGGGAGGGAAGAGGGGCGCCGACAAGTGGGGCCGGGCGGCCAGAGAAAGAGGGGGAGAAGGGAGAGGCGCGGGCGGCCGAGATGAGGGGGAAGGGGAGATCGGGCGGCCGAGAGCAAGGAGAGGCGGATGGGTGGTGGGCCGAGGCGCACAGGGGCCAGAGGATCCAGACCGGACGCGTGGCAACCGGGGAGGGGAAGGAGGCGGGATCGGCCGGGCCGGCGTGGGTGGAATCCGGCCGTCCACGTGGCGGCCGGAGGGGAGGGGAGAGGGATTAAATTTTTATTTTTGAACTCCAGATTTTCAGAAATTGCCAGAAAATTTAATAATGCTCAGGAAAAATATGAAATTACTTCCAAAATTCCCAGAAAAATTCATAGAACTTCCTGGACACATTTTGGACTTAATAAAAATACTTCCAACTAATGTTGGTATTTAGTTTTTATACTTTAAAATACCTTTTAATTTCAAAAATACATTTTTGAACTCCAGAAAATCCAGGAGACCAAATAAAAGCCAAATAACTCCAAATAATCAATTTCACATAAGATTTTTATGGAAAATCAAAATGTCATTCTATTTAATAATATTTTTATGTTTTTCTTATCTAAATTACTTTTCAAAGTCGGCGTTTTCTAAAAGCAGAAAATCAAGGCAAATCAAAAATAAACTGTAGGCAACCAAAACACTTATATTTATTTTAAATTATTTTTACTATTATTATTTTTTTTATAAAAACCTGGGCTGTTACACTAACTCTCCACTACCATACTCTCTCTCTTTGTTTGATCTGTAGCCACAACAGTTGGCGCCGTCTGTGGGGAGGACAAGAGCAAGCCTCAAGATCCAAGGAAGGATGGCACCGAAGAAAGCCCATCGTCGGCGGCGAAGAATAAGAAGGGAGCGCGATGGAGTCCCGCGTCACCACCAGGGCTTCGGCGTCGAAAGTCGTGGGCCTGGATGGCAATACGGGTGCAGCAGCCACGAACGTTGACGCTTAGGGCGCGACGGTCAACCTCGCCGCCACTGGCGCGACGGTCGGCACCGCCCGTGCGCGACCGGGTAGTTGGGAGCGGCAACGTCGATGCCCAAGTTGGCCCGACCGCCGTCCTTGCGCCTGGTGCGGGAGCGGTGAGTGGTTCTGGCGGCAATGCTGGCCTCGTCGCTGACTCCGGGGTCTACCGCACCGGCGCATCGGGCAACCCGAGGGTGCAGGCCGTGGTAGCCGCTGTCCCAGCAGCACGACCAGGTGCATCGATGGCCTCGGCCACAGCGGAGAATGCCCTGCTGATGGCCATCGGCACGCTCCAGTGGGAGTTGGTCGATCTCTGGGGAGCCGTGCGGGATATGCAAAAGGCTCGGAGCCAGCAGACCCGCCGGCAGAGCCCACGCCAGAGCGGGAGGACAGCCGTGATGCCCCCACGTCCAGTCGCGTCCCTCTACGACGCGTGGACCCGGAGTCCCCACTCTCTGCGGGCTTGTAGCAGTCGGCATGGCCAGAGGACTTCAAGTTCCCTAGTGCCATCGAGCCGTACAAGGGCGACACGGACCCTCAGGAGTTTGTACGCGTGTATGACACTGCCATTGAAGCTGCCAGCGGAGACGACACCACGAAGGCGAAGGGACTCCCCCTCGCGTTACAGGGGTGGCGCTCTCTTGGTTTTTCACCATCGAGCCAAACTCCATCTACGCATGGGAGCAGATCCACGACCGACTCCACAACAACTTCCAGGGGAACTATGTTGAACGCGTCGACGTGGACCAACTCTTTGACAACACGCGAAAGCCAATCAAGACGGTGGCGAAGCTCTTTGACAAGATGGAAGAGTATGCGCGAGGCAGAGGAGGATGCGTAGAGATGCAAGGGCGACGACTCCAACCCCATTCAGACGGAGGGGTTTGAAAGGAACGCGCATAGGCTACTAAAGCAGAAAATAAAAATTTCTACCGCGCACACCAGGACATCATGCTAGGAGGATCATAGATGGGTTAGCACTAGGCGCGGCGCGTGAAGAAGAGTTGAAGCCGATCCAACCACGCGCGTCGAGGTAGTAGTGGAAGTAGCCGATCGTCCCGACAGATCGTCTCCTCCACGCGATCAACCACACCACGAGCAGATCCAATCGTAGTTTGTTGATGCCGATCAACGCCGCAACGAAAGCAGCGCCTCCACGGTATCCACACGTCCGGGTTGGAGCGCCGATCGCGAGTGTACCAAAGACTGCATAGCGGCTGAGGTTTGGCTCGGGAGGTGGCGGCTAGGGTTTTGCTCGGGAGGAGCGAGCGTACATCCCTCACCCCCGCCTCCAAATATATAGACCTCCTCACTTGGGCCTCGTGGACCGAGGCCCAATAGGAGTCTATCCGGATCTCTATCCGAATTGAGCCCACATCAGAATCACATTCGAATTAGTGTTCCAACTTTGTTAAGTGTGCGACCACAGCAGGTTCACGTATACTTGGTCGCGACCGGAAACACCTTTCCGGTCACCCATTAATAGCGGCCTCTAGCAAGACATATTAACCCCAAAGTATACGTAAAGATCATATCGGCTGAACTGTAATGTTCTCATGTACGAATCCCTTTGCCTCACGATATACATTAAGCTCAAGGCGAGACACGTGTCATCCTCTTAATAGCTCAATCACTCTCTCGATTCCGTGATAGATTATAAACTTGTGATTGACTCCTCAATCACATTGGCATGGCCATGCACTTTCATAATCCATTACATCGAGGGGCCAGAGATATCTCTCCCATAAGGAGGGCAAATTCTATCTTGATCATTCACATCCCACTACATGTTTCATAGCAAACCCGAAGACTACTTTTATGACTACCCGATTCGGAGTAGTGGTTAGTAGTCCCAAAATAGGCTACTACGCATATTGGGAACCATGATGATCTCAAGTCTAAGGATTCTACATAAACACTACTTGAGACTAACTAATGACACATGGAATCTCTGCAGTGTCTCATGGCGGGTCTATCAACATATGTTCACTAACACATGTCCATATTATTGATTTGGTATCTCCATACCATGATCCATGAGACATGATCATCAATCAATACATATGCTGATCTTTGAATCATATTTGTTCCTCATATGATATATGATCAGGGATCATTTAGAAATAGCAACATTTTGGCATTAAGAGTCTCATGAATAAGTCACATACTCATTGATCAATAATGATAATGTCTATTTCAAGGAACAAAGCAATGTATCATAAACATAGTATGTGATATATTCAACATCTCCATGTTGCCTCTAGGGCATATCACCAACAGGGTTGTCACAAAAAGGAAAGCGCAAACAAGGGTCCGCGGGAGACACACCCAAGCACAGTGATGCCGGGGTGCATGAGAATTTGTTAGGTAGTAGGCGCAAGCCCAAGCGTAGCCAGCGCCGACCCCAAAAAGCCCTTCACGTCCTCGGCATAGAAGACGCTCCCTAGGACCCTCTTCCCGTGTTCCGAAGGAGGAGCCGGGGAGGCCGAGGATGCGGACGCGGGAGGACTCACGATGAAAGACCGCGCGCGGAGCAGGAAATCCAGGACTACGGCAGGTGGTGCGAAGTGCATGGCTATGGTGACCACCTCACGTGGGCATGCTCCGCCGTAGTGGCGTTGCGGAAGGCAACCAGTATAGCTCGGGCCTCGGAAGTGCCACTCCCCGTGGTGCCCCATGTGCAGCAGCCGCAGGGAGCTGGGCCCCCAGACGGAGCCCAACGCCGAATCATTAGTGTCATCTCTGGAGGATCCTCGCCGGGGACCTCCTCGGCGCGACCACCTCCGGGAATAGCACACCGCGAAATCACCTTCACGCGGGCCGACGCCCAGGGCGTATAACGCTAGGAGCGAGGACATTGTCTTCGACGTCGTGGACATCCGCACCATGCCTTCTTGTGTATGAAGCTCCCAGGTCCGCATGGTGTCATCACCGTCTTCGGCGACCAGGATCTCGCTAGGTGCGTGGGGCCTGGTGCAAGGAACCCGCCCCGCAAGGTGCACGTCCTCACTGACAAACTCAAAGCGGACACGCCATCCACTCCGGGGTGGATGCCTAAGCCTCGGTCGGAAGGCGGGGTCAAGAGGGTGCCTCTCCAAGCTGAAGGGTAGCTCGTGTCCATCAGTGAGGGCCTCCCTCCGGAGGTGGAGCAAGACTTGCTTCAGGTTCTCCGGAATAACGCGGATGTCTTCGCGTGGTCCCCGGAGGACATCAAAGGCGTGGACCGCGCCCTCATCGAGCAAAACCTAGCGGTCCGCCCTGATGCCAAGCCGGTCAAGCAGAAGCTTTGGCGTATGTCCATGGACCAGCAGCAAGCGTCCAAGCCGGAGGTAACAAAGCTTCTCCAGGCTGGAGTCATCCGCGAAGTCCAACACCCGGATTGGCTTGCCAATCTGGTGTTAGTGAAGAAGTCCAGTGGTGCCTGGCGTATGTGCATCAACTTCACCGTCCTCAACAAAGCATGCCCGAAGGACGATTACCCCCTGCCGCGCATAGACCAATTGGTAGACGCCACGGCAGGGTGTGAGCTTATGAGCTTCTTGGACACCTATTCTGGCTACCACCAGATCTACATGGCTAAGGGTGACGAGGACAACACCAGCTTCATTTCGCCGATTGGGACATACTGCTTTGTCAGGATGCCCTTTGGTTTGAAGAACGCGAGCGCAACCTTCACCTGCCTCATCGCGCTAGCGCTGGCTGCTCAGCTCGAGAGGAACGTGGAGACTTATGTCGATGACATAGTTGTCAAAACCAGACAGCTCACCTCTCATGGTCAGGATCTCCAGGAGACCTTTGACAACCTCAGGAAGGCATGCATCAAGCTCAACCCGGACAAGTGTGTCTTCGGCGTGCAAGCGGGCAAGCTTTTGGGTTTCCTTTTGTCCGGGTGAGACATCCAGGCGAACCTTGACAAAGTCGACACGATCCTCATGATGGAGCCGCCCAAGACGACAAGGGAGGTCCAGAGGCTTGCTGGCCGCATGGCTACATTAAGCCGCTTCCTGTCTAGGGCAGCAGAGCGAGGTCTACTGTTTTTCAAGACCCTCTGTGGTTGCGACGGCTTTCATTGGGATGGAGAGTGTGCGAAGGCCTTCGATGACCTCAAGAGACATCTTGCAAGCCTCCCCACTTTGGTTGCCCTAGTGCCAGAGGCTCCCCTCCTGCTTTACCTCGCCGCTTCGGTGACAGCGGTCAGCGCCGTCCTTGTCCTGGAGGAGGGCGCTTTTCAGCGCCCCGTATACTTCGTCTCTGAAGCCCTTTAGGGCGCCAAGATGCGGTATACGGAGCTCGAAAAGCTCGCCTACGCGCTAGTCATGGCCTCGAGGAAGCTCCGACACTATTTCCTAGCCCATCCAATCACGGTGCCATCCTCGTTCCCTCTGGCGGAGATGCTGCACAATAAGGAGTCCACAGGGCGCATTGGCAAGTGGGCAGCCAAGCTCGCCCCATTCTCCTTAACGTATGCCTCGTGAACAGCGATCAAGTCCCAAGTCCTCGCGGACTTCCTCGCGGAGTGGACCCCGCCGGCCCAGCTCGCCCAGCAGCCAGAAGACCCAGTGTGGATGCTCAACACCGACGAAGCCTACGGTGTGGCCGGCGCAGGCGTTGGTGCGGTGGTTACCATGCCAGAGGGGCATCGCCTGTTGTACTTGGCGCATCTCGCATTTCCCGCCACTAACAACACGACCGAGTATGAGGTGTTACTCTTTGGCCTCGCGAAGCTTAAAGCGCTTGGCGCAAGGCGAGTTCTAGTCCGCACTGACTCACGTCTGGTAGCAGGCCACGTGGACAAGTCATACTAGGCCAAGGACCCGAGTTGGCCAAATACCTGGCAGCCGAGAGAGCGAAGGAGCGACACTTTTTGGGTGTCACGGTCAAGGCCATCCCTCGGGCAGACAACGAGCAAGCCGACGTCCTTGCAAAGGCCGCCAGCCAACAGCTCCCAACTCCCGAGGGAGCATTCTACGAGGTCCTACCAGCGGCGGCCATCGCGTAGGACAACCGCGACGCAGCCCTCGTCCACCAAATTACCCGGTAGGGTGATTGGCGGGAGCACATCTTCGGTTTCTTGCAGGGCATCGCAGAGCCGGACAACCCCGTCGAGCTCCGGCGCTTGCAGTATCACGCCAGGTCCTTCCAAGTGCTCGATGGAGTACTCTACAAGAAAGGAGTTTGCGCACCACTTCTGCGGTGTCTTTCGCGCGAAGAGGGCAAGCACCTCCTCGCGGAAATTCACGCCAGACTCTGTGGCTCACACTTTGCGCCTAGGTCGCTAGTCAGCAAGGCATTCAGGCAAGGCTTCTACTGGCCAACCGCCATCGCCGATGCCCAAGACCTCGTGCGCCGATGTCAAGGCTGCTAATGGATGGGGCGGGTCACTCGCAGACCCCCCACACGCCTCAACCCCATTCCGCCAGTATGGCCGCTGGCGCGGTGGGGCATCGACGTTGTGGGACCACTTCCTCAGGCACCAGGAGACCTGCGGTTCGCAGTGGTCGCCCTGGAATATTTCTCCAGATGGCCGGAGGCTGTAACTCTAGCTAAGATTACCTCGACGGCTATGCAGCGTTTTCTTTGGTAGAACATCATATGCCGCTTCGGGGTGCCCAGGGAGATCACCGCCAACAATGGCCTGCAGTTCGACTCTGCCCCATTCAAGGAGTTCTGCGACAGCATGGGCATCGCGCTCCGATTCGCTTCAATCGGACACCCACATTCCAACGGAGTAGTCGAGCGAGCAAACGGCGCCATCTCCACCGGAGTCAAGAAGCGTCTCGTCGGTCTGCCAAAGGGCAAGTGGCCAAGCGAGCTCCACAGCGTCCTCTGGTCCCTCCACACAATGGTGACACGCCCGACGGGATTCACACCGTTCAAACTCCTCTTCGGCGATGTGGCGGTGACACCCGAGGAAATCAACGTCGGCTCGAGAAGGGTCCTCGTCCAGGTGCCAGAGGAAGAGCTCCGGTTGTCTCTAGACCTCCTCGATGGATAATGAGTAAGCGCAACTCAGCACGTCGCAAAGTATGCGTGACAAATGGTGCGCATGCATGGTTGCTCCATATACCCGCGAGGATTCCAGCCTGGGGACCTCGTCCTCAAAATGGCACTCCATGCGGAAACGTTTGGCAAGCTGGAATCCAAGTGGGAAGGCCTGTACATCGTCGTGGCAGCTCTGCAATGGGGAGCCTATTGCCTCGCCACGTTGGAAGGACAGACGCTTCACCACACATGGAATGCAGACAGATTGCAGCGGTACTATGTTTCGGACAAAAAGGAAGCATGTAGCGACCTCGGCACCTTGCCTAGTGTAAGACGCTCGCCCGCGCAAATGGGAGATTAATAAAGCCACTCGTTGGCCAAAGCTTTCATCTCGGTCTACCGCCGCACGCACTCTACGGAGTATAAATAAGACGTAGCGTCGAGGCCCGCCTCCGCACACACTCTACGGAGTATAAATAAGACGTAGCATCGAGGTTCGCCTCCGCACGCACTCTACGGAGTATAAATAAGACGTAGCGTCGAGGTCCGCCTCCTCACGCACTCTACGGAGTATAAATAAGACGTAGCGTCGAGGTCCACCTCCGCACGCACTCTACGGAGTATAAATAAGACGTAGCATCGAGGTCCACCTCCGCACGCACTCTACGGAGTATAAATAAGACCTAGCGTCGAGGTCCGCCTCCACACGCACTCTACGGAGTATAAATAAGACGTAGCGTCGAGGTCCACCTCCGCACGCACTCTACGGAGTATAAATAAGACGCAGCGGGGGGACGCCTCCGCGTGCACTCTGCGGAGTATAAATAAGACGTAGCGTCGAGGTCTGCCTCTGCACGCACTCTACGGAGTATAAACAAGACGTAGCATCGAGGTATGCCTCGCACGCACTCTATGGAGTCTAAATAAGACGCGGATGTTGTCCCTGTGCACTCTACTGAGTATAAACAAGACGCGGATGTTGTCCCTGCGCACTCTACTGAGTATAAACAAGACACGGATGTTCCTGCGCACGTGTGGGCACCGCCCCTACGCGTACTCCCCGGAGTATAAACAAGATGTGGTTGACATTCCCATGCACTCTACGGAGTGTAAACAAGACGCGGATGTTGTCCCTATGCACTCTACTGAGTATAAACAAGACACGGATGTCCCCGCGCACGCGTAGGCGCCGCCCTCGCGCGTACTCTCTGGAGTATAAACAAGACGTGGTCGATGTTCCCACGCACCCTAGAGTTTAAATAAGACATAGCAGAGGCTTGCCTCCACAGCGCACTATACGAAGTGTCAATGGGGCGCGGCAGAGGCTCGCCCTCATGCGCCACCTTCGCTGCCACCACTTTGAAAGGTAGGGGACAGAGCGCTCGCGCGTCTACCTCGACTAGGCGCCACCTTCGCTGCCACCACTTCGGAGGGTAGGGGACGGAGCGCTCGTGCGTCTACCTCGACTAGGCGCCAGCTCCGCTGCCACCACTTCGAAAGGTAGGCGACGGAGCACTCGCGCATCTACGTCGACTAGGCGCCACCTCCGCTGCCACCACTTCGAAAGGTAGGGGACGGAGCGCTCGCACGTCTACCTCGACTAAGCGCCACCTCCGCTGCCACCACTTCGGAGGGTAGGGGACGGAGCGCTCGCGCGTCTACCTCGACTAGGCGCCAACTCCGCTGCCACCACTTCGAAAGGTAGGGGACGGAGCGCTCGCGCGTCTACTTCGACTAGGCGCCACCTCCGCTGCCACCACTTCGAACGGTAGGGGACGGAGCGCTCGCGCGTCTACTTCGACTAGGCCCACCTCCGCTGCCACCACTTCGAAAGGTAGGGTATGGAGTGCTCGCGCGTCTACTTCGACTAGGCACCACCTCCGCTGCCACCACTTCGAAAGGTGCCAGTTAAGCCGCCACCACGCTCGTGCGTCTACTTCGGAAGATAGGGGGCGGAGCGCTCGCAATGACACATCTGCCCGGAGCACGAATAACAGGCAACGACAGAACACGGCGGGCGAGTGTCACTTCATTCATACAAAAAAGGGGGCCGTAAGGCGACAACCGTACAAGAAGATATACACAACACCACACGCTGGATCCCGACATTACACTTATGGGTCCGCTCCGTCTTCGTTGCGCTGGGGAACGTCCTCGAGCCACTAGAGGAAGTCACCCTCCCGATGTAGTGTTCATCGCAGCATGACCTTGGTCGCGTCCTCTCCAATGTAGCCCCAGATCCGATCGTAGAAAGCTTGGAGGGCGGGCTAAATGACGTGAACCGAACAAGACATCGCCCGGCTTCAGTTGGCAGATCCAGCTGGGGGTCGACCAGTTCATTGACGTGCGCACACCCCCGGGTGTGGAGCATGGCGAAGGCAAGGCAAGCGCTGGAGAAGCCGTAGTGATCGCCGAAGGCTCTGGCACCACGGAGGGCGAGGGCTGAGCCCTCTTCGATTCGCTCAAGTGTCTACGCCAGATCCGCGGGGCTGTGTGTAACATCCGACACGTCAATGGAAAGGTCTTCGAGGGCCCTCTCCAAAGACCCCATCGCCCTCCACACCGCCAACGACGCGTCGCCCAAGGTTCGGTTCCTTTCTTCAAGGGACGCGGAGAGTTGGGTCTTCTCCTCCTCCAGCGCGGCGATTTGCTGAAGCAAACCGGCGCGCTCCTTCGCCGCGGCGTGCTCGGCCTCCTCAGCGGCACGTTGTGCCACTGCCAATGCACTCTCCGCACTCGCAGCAAACATCTACACGTTGGAAACCACCCTCGCTTTTTCCGCCGCCAGCGCGCGAATACGCTCGTCCTTGGTGGCATGAGCCTCGTCAGCAGCACGAAGCTGGCCCTCCAGCACCCTCCGCTCGTGGACGCGGGTATCCTCCAGCTGCACCTTGAGGTTGGGGTCAAGTCCCTGCGTGAACCTCCAAATCTTGGTCGCCTCTGAGGTGACCTCTTCAGATGCATACCTGGACAGTTGGGTGAACTTGTTCAGGTACTCGGAAACACTGAGGTTTCCCTGCTGCAGTTGGTAGAATTCTCTCTTCTTCATTTCCATTATCCCAGTAGGGATATGGGCAGTGCGGAAAGCTTCGACAAACTCCTCCCAAGTGATAGCTTGTGCATTTTGATGGGCGGCGCGGTAGTTTTCCCACCAGTTGGCAGCCATTCCCTTGAGCTGATGAGCAGCGTACAACACCTTTTCATTATCGTTGCACTGAGCTAGGACCAATTTTCTTTCCACATCCTTTATCCAATCATCTGCCTCCAAGGGATCCACTGATCCAGCAAAAGTGGGAGGCCTTGTCCTCATGAATTCCCCCAATCTAGACTGGGGTGCCTGGTTGGGTGCCTGCTGGGCTGGCTGCACTTGGTTCTGGGCGAGAGCTTGAAGTAACTGCAGCTGCATAGCCATCATTTGCTCCAAGTTGGGGGCCTGAGCGGGAGGTGGTGGAATGTTGTCCTCCGGCTGGTTGTTGGCGTCACAGTGCTTTGCCAGGGTTGCTCCTCGTGTTCACCATCTGAAGCGGTTTAGGTTAGCAGAAGGTAAGAAGGAAATAGCAAAGGTAAGAGATTAGGGGAACTAAACCACATCCCAAGCCAACACACAAGAAAGAACTAGCAACCACTTAGGGGAAACTTTTTATTAAAATCAAGATAACTCCAAGGATGGCTGTACCACAAGTGCGCATAGGCCTGGTACAGTCCATCTAGCACACCAAAACATAACAATAAGCGTTCTAAGGACGCGGACATTTTATTTGGGTACTACAGACTCAAAGACTACTAATCCTCTCCAAAGACGCGCTCCTCGGGGTCTTCTTCCGGTCCTCTCTCGGATCCTCCTCCGGTCTTCTGGCGCTCTCTCACGTGGTGACGTGAGCAGTCACACTCGGCCGAGGCACGACACGATCGAGGCGATCGACCGAGAACGGGAAGGAGAAGGCTTGCGCTTCTTGAGAGTAATGACAGTGGCGGATCGGGCGTCGCACCTTCTTGCGTCTTGTCATCTCGATGCGGAGTCGAGAGTCGAGCTGGTGCGGGTGGTTGGGGATGGCGGTGATACTTGGAGAAGACGGCGTGTAGTCAGCTACGGGTGAAGACGGCGTGTAGTTAGCTGCGGCCACGAGGCGTCCCAGCTCAAACTCAGTTGCACGGCTCTGGAGAAGCTGCGGCGCGAAGTGTGTCCAGAATCTTTGGTAGCTGGAGGTGAGAAGCATCCGAAGTTGTCCAATCTCCTCTGAGCTCTAGCATAAGTGTGGCCATTGCAGGTGAGCTGCACTGATGTGACGATCGAGATCGTCATTGGAATATCAAAGGGATCTGGATACCTCTGTCTGGCGAGGTTGATGAAGAAGCAAAAGGGGCGATGTACAGCATCTTTGTGCAGTGGCACAACTCGTCAATGGCGAGGCGTCTTTGCGTCTGGACAGCGTCAGCAATGGGACCGAGGGTGCTTGATGGGGTAGGTGTGGGACTTGAATTCCTCTTCCCGTGCATACAGGAATACCTCCATCGTCCAAGAGTCTCGATCCAGGATCCGCGTCTTCCGACCCCTGAAGATGGGCGGCTGACGGTACTCCAGACACTGCATCAGCTGCCGGAGAAGGCTAGCGAATGCTCCAGCATCCTCTCCATGTGAGTAGTAGTCCCACTGGAGGCGGAGGATGAACCAGCCATCTACAAAGTTGAGAGGAAGAAAAGATTAGTAAAAGTTTTAACAAATGGAGTTGGAGACAAGAACAAGATTCTAAGTAGGAAGAGAGTAGAAGCAAAGAAGCTTACACATTTTTAATATACTCTTTTTATAAACATAAGTCCTTATGGTTTGCCATTCCTAATCTAGGTCACGTCCTCTGATCAAATTGGCTCGATACCATCTCTGCCGGGCCGGATTTCGAACCGGACCCTCGTGTATACAAACACTAGTCCCAGATCAAAGCTAGTGCACAGTCAACAGAATGGAAAACATCACCACCAACGATTTATTACAATAAATAAAATCACGACCACCGGTCTCATTATTACAAGGGAGGTTTAAGACCTCGCACAATCAAACACAGCGGAAGCAAATAAAACTCGAGGGCGACCCATCAATTCGCCACGGGCAATTGGTCGGGAAGCGCGACCTAGTCCTCGGGAAGAATCCACCACGACCACAAGCGAAGCGATAGTCGTAGTCACCTTCTTGAGCTTCAACTTCCTCTCGAGATTTTATTTTTAAGTGTAGCATGTGAGTACATAAAGTACTCGCAAGTCTTGGGAAAAATGCATAGATGCAAGGCTTAACAAAGGAAGGCCATATGGTTCTTTTGCACAAAGCAATATTTAAAATCTCCATTACTACTAATTATTTTGAAGGCATCACTTTAATGAAGTAAATGTTTTAATGAATTAACTTTCTAGTGAAGGTTCCAACTACCAACACTAGCTAACCAATTACCATTGGTCAAATTTTAAACTTCGGGTTCCATCCACCCTCTCGGCTCCATCATGAGATTCCTTCCGAGAGTTCCTCCACCCTCGGAATACAAAACTTTGATTTTAAAACAAAACCAGAAATCTACCATGTGAATGCATTCCTTGCTCGCCCTTGACCGTGGGCACGGCTATTCGAATAGTTTTACACTCTGCAGAGGTTGTACAACTTTACCCACAAGAGATAAATTATCTTAATAGTCAACATGCTTCCTTTGGCATGAGACCCGGATAAAACATCACAAAGCCTTTCACCTACTCGGTATAGCTAGAGACCACCACTGAGGTTTCACCTGCAGAAGGGTTAAATCCCAATCTGAAGCCCCTCTTGCGCCATATGAGTACAGTAACTCTGTCCCTCACTATGAGTAACGATGCACGCCCGGCACTCAATACACCATGGTGATATCTAAACTACACCTTTATAGGTTAGTTAGCTAGGTCGTACCCATATAGACTTGTGGTTATGCGGTTAATGCTCGGTTTGGACAAACACAAGCGTCGGTCCTTAATTGACTAGGGTGGAACATACACTTAACAAGTTCTCGTGCTTCGCACCAACCCAAACAGCCATCCACCTAATCTAAACCAACTTTCACATTTTTATTTTATTTTAAAATCACAGTGACAACTCAATTGCCACTTCACTTTCAAACACAAGGATTTAATAAATCATAGTTTCCCATTTTCAAGATTTTCCAAAGTTATTAGATAGCATGACTAAGCATTATCCTACCATACTAACATCAACAAGTAATTATAATATTCTCCTTAATGAGACAAGGAAATTCTATGGTGACAAGGGTACATGACAATCAATTCCAATGGCGGGCATAACAAGGTTGGATTAACTACTACCTTAAGATTGAATTATCATTTTATGTAAATAGCAATGCATAACATTTAAAATACTTTAAAAACATTTGAAAGCATAGGCTCAAGATGATCAAAGGAGACTTGCCTTCTTGCGGGGTTTCGGGTCTTCTTCTGCTGCTGTGAAGAGGATAAATCGACAACGTTGGAATCTCGCGAGGAAAGGCGAAGCAACAAAACAAATAAATACAAAAGAAAATTCAAATAAAATCCAAAAATTCAACAGAGGCCATAATTGGGTAGATTATGATTTTAGATGAATTTAGAAATTTGAATGGCTGGAATTGGAGTTAAAATGAGAAAGTTATGCTCATTTGAAAATCTCAGATTTGAATAAATCGAGAAATTCGGAAATTTCTGACGGTGGGACCTTTGGAGGATTAAATTTTAATCTTTTATTTTAATTCTGAGAGACTGACAGGTGGGGCCCACTGAACAGTAACCACTGGCGGTCACTGACATGTGGGACCCACTGGACAGTGAGCCCAACGAGTCAGCCTCTGACACGTGGGACCCACTGGTCTTCGGGCCCACTTGTCGAGTCGGCAAAGACGAGGGGTGGGACCCGGCGGCGTGGCGCGCAGCGGCGGCGGCCGGCGAGTGGGACCCACTTGTCGGCCGAAATTAAGCGAAAAACTCAACCTCGCGCGCGAGCCGGAGGCTCGAACGCGCGAGGGAGTTACGAGTGGCGCGCTAGCGAGGAGCGGAGGCGTTGCCTACCCAATAAGGGTAGGTAACCCTCTTGAGGGGTACTGCCAGGCGTCGGCGAGAGATGATCGGAGGCGACGCGGCGGCGCGAGGAGGCCGGAGGTGCACAGGTGGCGCGTAGAATGTAATCTGGCGCGGAGGGTTCGGTTGGAAGAGTCGGCGGCTTGGGGACGAACGGAGACGGCCGGCGACGAGGTGGCGGCGGCGGCTCGGGAGCTCCGTCGCGACGGCGCTCCGGTGACGGGAGGCGGCCGAGGGGTCGGGAGGACCGTCGGGCGTGAGAAGCTTCGGGAGGCGGCGACGGCTCGGGATGACCGAGGCGGCGAGGAAAGCTCGCCGAGTTGGGCGGAGCTCGAGGAGGAGTGGCACGGTGATCGGGCTCTAGAGGACTCGGGAGGCTGCGATGGAGTGCGCTGGGATGCGTGCGGAAGAAAGCGGCCGAGGGGGCTTTATAGGGCGGAGGAGGGACACGGCGCGCAATCGCTCGCCGGTGTGTCGGCCGGAAAAGGAAGGAAAGGGGAGAAACGGAAAGAGGGGCGCCGATGGAAGGAGCCGGAAGATCGGGATTCGGTCGCGGCGGCGTCAGGGCTTCCAAACCGGAGAGAAGACGAGAGGAAAGGGCGGTCGGCTCGGGCACGGCCGGCCGGTGAGAAAGGAAAGGGAGGAGAGAAAGGAAGGCGTCTCGCGGGAGACGACGGCTCGACGTCTTGGGCCGGGTGGCGGCGGAACGAGGCGCGTGACATCGCGGGCGGGTCCGCGGGTCGAGAGATGCGGAGAGGGTGTAGATGGCGCCGCGTGGCCCGAGGGCGGATCGGGCGGCGGGACGAGTTAAGTGGGAGGAACGGTGGATCGATGCGGGCGCGGATGCGGCTCATCCGAGCCGTCCACGCGCGGCGCGGAGGAGGAAGGCGGGGCCGCCGACGTGGCGGCCGGCCCGGCCGGGCGAGGAGAGAGGAAGTGCGGCTGGATCAGTCCGAGCGGCGGCGTGGGCGGTCTGGGCCGCCCACGCGCTTACTGGAGGGAGAGGGAGATTTTTATTTTTCGAATTTGATTTCTAATTTGAGAAAAGGCTAGAAAATTATTTAGGCCTCGTAAAAATATGAAAATACCTCCAAAAATTCCAGAAAAATTCGCAGAAGCTTCTGGACATATTTTGGACTAAATAAAATTATTTCCAACTACTGTTGATATTTAATTTTCATATTTTGAATTACTTTTTAAGCTCTAAAAATAGTTTTTAAATTCCAGAAAAATCCAGAAAGGCAAATAAAAGCCAAGTAAAATCCAATTACCTTAAAATAATTTATTTGAATTTAAATTTTTCAAAAAGCCAAAATTTTGGGATGTGACATAACGGGTGCGGGCGACACGTCCTCGATGGCCGCTACAGGCGATGAGGCCTCGTCCTCGGGGGCATCGATACCGGGGCCCATCACCCTACTGCCCCCTAAGGCCTCCTCGCTGGGGGCAGTCTACCCCCCGAACCGGCGTGTTTGGACCCAGCACCGATTGTACCCTCCGTCTCGACCGGGGATGCGCCCGACGGGCTGGATGCGGCGACGTCAGATCGTGCCTGCGCGAGAGGATGGCGCCCCCACCTTGCTGTCGCCATCCCGGCAGCGACTCTGGACCTCCGCCGTCACTGTGCGCTCAGGCACAGGAATCCCTAGGGCCTCGCATACCTGATTTATCCGCCCTGTTTCGCTGAGGCGGTCGTAGCTTCACGCAGCCTATGCTCCTTGGCCGTGTATGGCCCAAGGAGCGCAACTACCGTGTGCTTCACATCCTCGGCCAGGCACTGCACATAAAAATGAGGCATCATTCATAAAGGGTCGCACGCGTACATGAGCGGGCACGCAGCCCAGGGCCAAAGAACTTACAAGGAGCGAAAGGTTTTAGAAGGGAAGATACTGTCGGGTGGATGCCATCCTTCCGGGTGCGGCCCCGTCGCTCGTACTTCCACCGGCTGGAAAGTGACGCCACCCTGTACATGGTGAACTCCTCAGTGAGGTCACGCATGTTCAACCAGAGGGAGACACCGGCAAGCCTCCGCGCCTTCTGCTCATCGTCGGCCTTCGGCTTCACGTCCGGCGAACTGTTGAACGATATCGACTGACCCTGGCATAGCAGACCGCTCGTGCTCGTCACGTGGTAGTAAAACCACTGTCGCATCCAACCGGACTCCCACTTCCCTCGCGTAGCCAGCGCGGGGAAGAGCTTCGTGCATTGCGTCCTCAACACGAAGTTGATGCTGCCGAAGTTCGACAGTGCCCCTCCTCCGACTTTCTTCTGCTGACAGCGCGCATCGTGCAGAATGGCAAACAAGCTTGTGCTGGGATGGACACCTTCTATTCATGCTGCCCAGGCGTAAATGGTCAGGCGAACTATCGCGTTTGGGGTCAACTGCGCCAGCTCCAACCCGTAGTCCTGCAGGACCTCGCCAACGAAAACCGTCGAAGGCATTCGGAGCCCGGCATCAAAAAAACGCAATGAAGACAATCGCCTCTATCTCCGCCGGGTGTGGCTCCATCTCGTCGGGGCCGGGCAGGCGAGCCCCTGCACGCTCCTCCGATTTTTTCTCCCGGACAAGGGTCTGGATCATCTCCTCCGTAGCACGACTCCGCCCCAGCATGCGGGAGCAGTGGCCTCCCGACCTCTCAATAGCATCCCAACGCTTCTTGACCTGCGGCGGATCGCGAAGCACCAAAGGGTATTCCGCCGGCGGCGGCGACAAACAGCGCTGGCTCGATGAAGCGCTCCCACTAAGACGGCAAGCGGGGTCTTCGCGGTGAGCCGTCCTTCGACGAGGTGAAGAGGCAGGAGTAACGGCAGATTGCACAAAGGAATGAGGAAAAAAAGCAAAGCAACGGGAAGCGGGTAGCCAAGAGGAGCGTTCGCATGCCGGTGGAGACGCCTTATAAAGCCCCCGCACCTCCCCCACGATCGAAAAGCAACCGACGGGAGCCCAGCTGCTCAGCTTCCCACGATCGGGAAGTGTAACCGCCGACAGCTGGGGGCGCGTAGTGGCAGGCGACCGAACAGCGCATGACGCGCCAGTAGCATCCCGCCACGCGTCCCACCTCTCTTGAGAAGGGGCGCGCCGTGGGCCCGCGGCCGCTGGCAGCCCACGACGTGCCAATTGTGTCCCGCCGCGTGTGCCTTCCCATCGGGACAGCACGTACGACCACAGCAGCCCGCCCCTGATAGCTCAAGGGTCGGCGCGATTCTCGCCGTCATTAAGACGAAATCTCCACACCACGAAGCTGTCGGGACATATCGACGCCAGACCAGGCAGAGCCCCCTCCCCCGCTCGATTTCCCGATGCCACGCGTAGGAGCCTCGCCTACCCCGCGCTCCAGGGTGTCCGCGGCATTAGCCTGTCTCCACCTTAACTTCGACTCCGTTGGCATCTTCGACTCTGCAGGCATCTTCAGCCCCGCCTACACCTCCGACTCCACGGCTAAATGGGTCCAAGGCCGAAGACACCTTCGACAATAGGTCTAGTTCCACATCCTCAATGAGAAGATAGGCCGCGCCAGCAAGCAACGGCTCTGTCCAAGACCATTGAAGGTCACAGGCCGCAGGGACGGAGGGGGCCAAGTGGCTCGGCAACATGGCTTCGGCCCGTGAGGCCCTTCACCATGAGAGGCTTCTGTTGTAGGGGTGGCCCCCACCTAAGCCTAGCCGGCCTATTAGAAGGCTGTAAAGCCCAATATGGGGCATATGTAATGACATAAATGCCCTTGAGGGGGTTACTCAGGCGTAAGGGTAAGGTTGTAAAAACACTCCCTATGTGGATATATATATACACGATATAGGCCATGGGGAAACCCTAAGCATTGCTCACCTAACTCTCCACTACCATATTCTCTCTCTCTATTTGGTCTATAGCCACAACATACTCCAAATCAAGTAATCACGCGTCTCATCATGAACCTTTTAGCGAATTCCATTGTTATCCTAGTCACAGGTTCAGCCCCAATTCATTTTGTGAATGTATCAATAGCCACAAAAAAGAATTAGAAGCCCCCTAGTGCTTTTGGGAACAGTCCTAAGATGTCTAGATACCAGGTCGCAAAAGCCTAAGATAAAGGAATAGTTTGTAGAGCCTGAGCTAGTTAGTGTATCTGCCTGTTATGAAATTGGCATTCTACACATTTTTTAACCAGCTCTTTAGCGTCATTGAGGTCTATTGGCCAGTTAAAACTTTGTTAAAAAGGCTTTTCCGACTAGCATCCTATACGAAGTGTGAGCCCCACAGATGCCCCCATGAATATCTTGAAGGAGTTATTATCCTTCTCTTTACGGAATGCATTGCATAAGAACACCTTTAGTACTCCTTTTATAGAGTACCCCATTGACCAAAGTATACGTTTTGGTCTTGTGGGACAAATGATCTACTTTGAGATTGTCCTCAGGTATGGAACCCTAAAGATACTCATAAATAGGTCTTATCCAGGTATTCACGTGCCGTCCACACGCCCGTCCATGCATGGGATGGCCCAAGGTGAAGGTGTAGGGGTGACGAGTTGGAAGTATACTTCTTTTTCTTTTATCATAGACTAGATTGGTGTATTACAATTTGGCTACATGTTAGGTGCTCGAGCAAATTCCCCTGTGAGCAGCCCTTTTGTTTCATAACTATTGTCATAAATATCTCATTATTTGAGTTCGATGCAGTATAGAACAACTCTAGTAATCCATCTCTGATGGAGTGGCTTTCATTGGTTCTTTCTTGAGATCAGTGGCTGCCGTTGTTGAGGAGGTATGCACACTGTCGTTGCAAAATGGAAATTTGATTAATCCAAATTCAGCACTATACCAGTCACGGATTATTACTATTGGCACTCTCTCGAAATTCATTATGAAGAGGTATATCTCGAGCTAAGATGAGTTATATAGATTTGCTTCCCCTAGTTAGGTGTTTGTTAAGATCCCGTTTTCTGATTGATCTTGTACTAGGGAGATCAATCAAGTACTTGTCGATCTGTTTGAAAAGCAGAGCAATGTTGCTTGTGAATTTGCGTAAGGATTTGTATCTTTATACGAGGATCCACCTGAATTTTCGGACTTCCCTATGCATACATACTACTTTTTTTTAATACTCCATACCACTCTCCAATATTCATACTACTTTTTTTTTAAGATACTCCATACCACTTTTCAAGTTAAATACTACTTCATTTATACACTCCATTCTGCTTTTCAAGTCTATATACCTCGTTTAATATCTCCTCTGTGTTTGTCATGGTTGCTCGGCAAGCCTACATGCACCACAAAGAGATGGATGTCTCAGACGCCGAATCACACAATTAGAACAGCCGAACATGGGTCATTGCTCTCATTCTGATATACATAGTTCATACGCAGAGAGGGCTGTATCGGCTACCTCGACCACAGATGGCTGCCGCGTATCAACACTAATTAGTACACAGCTCCCATTTTTACAGACTAGTATGCATCTCTCATTTTCAGAATTTAGGTTTTAGATTCTGGTGCCTAACTAAACATGTCATGTGTTATGTAAAAACTCAGATTCTGCTAGTCAGGAAGGAAGAACTGCCATGTTGTATACCGGGAGAATACTCCCTTCTGTAATACACTCAAATCATGAATAGGCACAACAAGCCAGACTCCCAGACTCTCTTGTGTACATGTACATGTCTTTCTTTTTCAGGATATACTCCCTGTTCGTGTAGTATGTAAATCATCGATAAATTAATTAATTCAGTATCTGTATCCTCAATTTTTAGTAGGAAGTAGCTTTCAAAATTTTTTAATACTGTCATGTACAATTGTACACCATGAGTTCTTCAGAAAACTTGGTGTCCTTCCTGCCCACTATACTACTACTTAAATATACTCCGTACTTCGTTCTCACTTTTCATAATATATTCCATACTTCTTATACTTGACTAATAATCCACAATGAAACACGTCAAATGCATTGCGGAGCCATATACTGCATATCCATCTTGTTTGCGGCGGATACACGCACGACTGATTCGTGGCTTCCCCGAGTAATTAGCAACAAGTTGTAATCAGTGGATCAACTAATGGATGACTTATCACCTGAAAACCCGATCTGATTGGCAGTGTGTGTGTCTTCTCTCTCTCTCTCTCTCTCTCTCTCTCTCTCTCTCTCTATATATATATATATATATATAACATGTTCATTTAACTCACTTTATAGTATCTTATAATTATTATTAGAATATGCTCAAACAGATAAATTGATATAACAACACCATTAAAACAATATATAAGAAGTGGGAGTATGTACTCCTAAGAATATAATATAGAATACACACACATACATACAGACAGACAGACATATATGGGGCCTAATCAGCATGTGCACGCACGCTGCGTGGATTGCTAGCTACACGCACGAGCATTCTGGTGTGATTCATATTTAATGATAACTTTATGTGCATGAAATAGTAACATTGACATTTATAGGTCTGACATTTATAGGTCAATCGATGATAACTTTATGTTCAGAAGATAGTAACTTGACTTGTATGCATGCATACAGCAAAAGAGAGAAAAGAATAAATGTACTTGACTTATAATTTTTTATCTTATTTACAAGCTAAAAATACAATAACTCTTTCACCAAAAATCCAACCTGTGATCCGTTTGGACTATTGTGTTTGAAATTACGAACTTAACAAAATAAGATCCAACATGTTTTGACGCTGTGAAATTCGTATCATATAAAGTTACTATCGTGTATGAGTGAAGTTACTACCAAATACATGTAGAGTTACTGCTAGTTTTATAGTGTTACAACGGACAGTAATTCTACATATATTTTACAGTAACTTTACTCATACACGGCAGTAACATTTGGTACAAGTTATTTACTATTGACATGCATGTTTCTCTCTCCTCTCAATGCATGCATGTTGGCGCGCGCGCACACACACACATATGTGTGTGTGTGATTACTAATCAGCGGTTACGCGTAGAATAAGCATGCGCCCCTAGCCTACCCAACCAGCCAACCGCTCCACCATCCTACCCTATGGACGATTACTAGCGTTTGTTAATTATGGTAAAGTTACTATTGTATGTACATCAAGTTATCATCTGTAGTTCATGAAGTTATTATCGTGTGTGAGTAAAGTTACTGCCAACATACATGCATTAAGATGAGAGAGAAACATACAAGTTAATAGCAAATAACTCATACAAAAAGTTATTGCCATGTGTGAGTGAAGTTACTGCCAAACATATATAGAGTTACTGTCCGTTGTAACACTATAAAACTGGCAGTAACTTTATATATTTGACAGTAACTTCACTTATGCATGATAGTAACTTTATATGACACAAATTTTGCAGCGCCAAAACATATTCAATATGGATTTAGTTTTGTTAAGCTCGTAATTTCGAACGCAATGGTGTAACATATCATAAATTGTAATTTTAGTGAAAGAGTTAGTATATCTTTTAGCTTGTAAACAAGATAAAAAAAATCACAAGTCAGGTGCATTTATTCTTTTATCTCTCCTGCTGCATTCATGCAAGTCAAGTTACTATCTCCTAAACATAAAGTTATCATCGATAATTCATTAAATTACCATCTCCTGAATATAAAGTTATCATCAATTAACTTATAGATGTCAAAATTACTATCTTATGCATATAAAGCTATCATCAATTTGTGAACTGCACCAGGAGGCTTGTGCATGCAATCAGCGACTAGCGTGACGCACTGAAATTGTCGTGGTTGAAGCCGACATGGTCGAAATCGTTGTGACCGAAGCCAACGTGGTTGAAATCATCGTGGTCAAAACTGCCGTGGTCGAAGCTGACGTGGTCAAAACCACCGTGGTCGAAGCTGCCGTGGTCGAAGTTGTGTGTGGTCAGGGAAGGGGAGGTGCGGATGCAGGAGGGGCGGTGTCGGACCCAGATTTTATAATCCAAAATTCTCTATGATTCCACCGTACTATTCCCTAGATCAGTAGATAGTGCTCACAGATACAGTATTGAACATCAAAATACATATCATGAGGAAGCGTAAATGTAATAGTAGACTTACTCATGGGCCGGTCAGGCCGAAATCAATAAAATGCAGCAGAGGAAACCAAGCACACAGGTGGGACCCTCAGGACATGCCCACAAGCAGCCAACTGGGGGTTCGCGACCTAGTTCTTGACATTATCATCTTCTTCACCATCATGACTAAGTGCATTGCAGAAGCGTAGCGATCTGATTCCTGATTCTGGATTAGTTGAGAGCGAGGGTGAGCACAAACCACCGTGCTCCACGAGACAATACACAGGATGCAAGTAGATAACATGCATTGCTTATCAAGGAAAGGCTCAGGTTATTTTATTTAGCATAAATTACTTTTAAAATATGATATATAGAAATCTCCTGAGACCTAGCAGTTTGAACTAAAACATAATGTGTGAAAGAATGCAATAATAATAACGATCCAGATTTCATCCACCGTTACATGGCTTCTGAACCATATGCTAATCTTTCAGCATTGTAACCACTTACATTATCACTGGGGTGACACCCAGGGCAACACAAATCAGGGCTTTCCACTGCCCTCTACTTTTCCAATTCTACCTATAAAGTTTTTGAAATAAAACTATATCTGGTTAAGTTCCCATGTCCACCCTTGACCGTGGGTACGGCTATTCAAATAGTTTTGACTCTGCAGAGTTGATACACTTTACCCATAAGAGACAATCCGCTCGTTACCCCACATGATTCCTTAGTCATGCGGTTGAATAGACCATCACAGTAAATTTTTGAATTACCTCGCCCCTTCCATCAGCTCACCCATATGGGCTTCTCCCATTTGCGGTGGGTCCCATAAGTTGTGCGGGATGTTCTACCCCTATGTGGCTAGTAGCTGGACTACCCACACTGACTAGCGCACCGCGGTAAACTTCACCCTCAACGAGTGTCCCATTCAAGTCGTCACACAGACCGCCACTTGCACTACCTCACCTCCTCCACCGATGAGATGACTTTCAGGGTCCAGTAAATCTGCTAATCCAAATTGTAATTTACAGACTTGTGGTTGTACTTGTCTTACACAGGAGGTTATGACAAGATTCAGCCCTTAGGGTTATCTGGGCGGTTCTTCCACTAACCACACTCTCGTGCACCACTGCAACAGCCCTTGAACCATCCACCCAGATATTTAAGCAAGTTGGAGTTTTTGGGAGCATAAAAGTCATATCCAAATATATCAGTCATTTCCACCATGACTTCCCAAAACAGATTCTCATGATTGAAAGTGATCTTTACGGCATTTTGGTGCCCCCGATTGTCTAAGCAGTATTACACAGTGGCGTATATTTACGGACTTATTTTCGAAAGTCATACCATTATAAATTTCACTAAGGTGACAAGGTTCAGATATTCAAGTGTCAAAAAAGAGTATAATAGTAGCAAAATCATTAATGGGCATATATCTAGAATCTGAAAATCAACATAAATTTACACATAAAATAATAGCATACAATTTGCTAATTTAAAACGGAATTAATTTGCAGAAAATGTAGGTTCAACATGATCAAAGTATTGACTCGCCTTATGTGGTTTACCACAGTTTTGAACTCACTCAAAGCTTTCTCATTCGATAGTCTTGAGCTTCTAGTCTTCATCTTCATCCGGATCTCGATCTCGCTTTATCCATTTATTCTTCAGGATTCCGATTTCTAATTACGTACTAAATAACTAAATCCAAATAAATTCAAATAAACTTCAAATATAAAATGGATAGATTGGAATTTTTAATAAATTTAGAAATTTGAACGGGCTGAATCGGAGTTAGAATGAAGAAGGATGAACTTCTAGAAGTTTGAATCTAAGGGAACGAAAAATCTAAAATTTTCACCATGGTCAAAACCTATACACAGTCGAAAGATCCGCAGCGGTCGGATGCCCTGCAGCGATCGGAAGGCAAGAGTGGTCGGAGAAAGGAGCGGTCGGAAGCTCTATAGTGCAGTCAAAAAGCTATGGTGGCAGTCAGAAACTACAATAATTTGAACATGGTCAAAAGATACAGTAATTTGTATGTGGTCGAGGGGTCAAGATTACAACATGGTCGGTGGTCAAACATTATGGTCGGTGCTCGAACAGCCATGATCGGGTAGCTGAACGTGGTCAGAATTCCGTACGTGGTCGAAGACGAAGCCGGAGAGGGCAGTCGAAGTCGGGAGCAGACGTGAGTGGTCGGGAATGGTGAGGTCTACTGAGTGGTCGAAAGTGGCTTAGACGATGTGGAGTGGTCGAAGACTTCCGAGCGCAGCGCAGTCAAACTCAGAAGGCGCTGAGTGGTCGTAAACCTCAACGTGGTCGTAAACGACTATGCAGTGGTTGTAAATGACTATGCGTGGTCGCAAAAGACTATGCAATGGTTGTAAACAACTATGCAGTGGTCGTAAACGACTATGGGCGGTCGTAACGATGATGCGTGGTCGTAAACGACTTTGAGTGGTCATAAATAAGTGTGCATGGTCATAAACGACTATGAGTCATTGTAAACAACTTCATAGTCATAAGTTCGACTATGTGGTCATAACGAGTACTAGGTACTCGTAGTCGTGGGACTAGGCTTCAACAAGTTGCTCCAAGGAGGCTTTTGGCTCGGTGGAATCGACTTGGCATATGTAACAGCCCAGCTGTTTATTTCAAAATTTTCAGTAAAAAAAATTTAATTAATTTAATTTAAATAAAATAAAGTGTTCTTTGGTTGCCTAAATTTTGGAGATTTTATTTATCTGTTTTTAGCTTTTAAAAAAGGCTTTTATAAAAAGTAATTTAACTAAAAACATAAAATTACTATTAAATAAAAGAATATTTTGAGTTTATGTAAAAATATAATTTAAAGTTAAGTATTTAAAAGCATTTGGCTTTTATTCGGATTTTCTGTGCTTTTCTGGAGTTAAAAATCAATTTTGAAAGGTTAAAAACTATTTTATAAAATTATTAAATGCATCTGAAATTAAAAATATTTTTACTAAGTCTAAAATGCTTCCAGGAATATTCTATAATTTTTCTGGAATTTTTAGACATTAAATACTATTTTTCCAAGTGTTTGTGAAGTTCTAGTAATTTCTGAAATTTATTCCGAAAATAAAAATCAAATTCATCCAAGCCCGCCACGTGTCGCTCTCAGATTGAATCACTCTCTCTCCACGTTTAATCCTAGCCACACATGATCACTTACCCCTTCATAAAATCCAAGAGCCATGAAGCATCCACTTGCCACGTGTCGCAAATCCGACGGCCTGCACTCCCTTCACTTCCTCCTCTCTCTATTACACATGGACCCCACATGTCATATGTTTCTTCAACCTCTCCTTCTTCCTCCTCCCACCCTCTCTCCTCCACCATGGATGACAAATTAGAGCTCATGAATCCCGCCGTTTCTCCTCTTAACTCCCGATTAAGGCATGAAACGGACGCCTAATCACCCTCATCAATCTCCCGGCCGTTTTCCATCCATTAACCCTCTCAAACCGAAATCCCTTCACCTCTCTCTCTTTCTATAAAAGGGCCTCCCACCACCATTCTCTTCCTCCCCTCCTTCTTCGGCCGGCTCCGCCTCCCACCCTCCCGCCGCCGTGCGCCGCCAACCGGCCGTCTCCACCGCCGCCCGCCACCTCCTCCGGCCGCCCCATCCCAACCACCGCCACCATCGCCTCCCGCCGCCCGCCGCGCCGGCGTCCCTCGCCGCCACCGGTAGGCCGCGTCGCCGCCCCGTCCACCCGCCGCCGTTCGCCGCCCCGCCTCCGGCCGCCGGTTGCCGGCGAGGTCGCCGGCCGTGTGCGCCCTGCGTACATGGGTGTTTCCTTTGCTAGCCATGTTCATCCATGTTTATTTAATTTATTGTTGCTCCTTTGTCAAGAAAGACTAAATGCCCACTTGGCTAGTGGGTGCATGTTAGTGCATGCATGCATGAGGTTGTGTGTTCAAGTCCAATGCAATGCAATTTTCGGTTTGGGCTTGGCCAATATTTTTGCTAGTCAATGACAACCGGGCCCCACATGTCATACACTCCAAAATACCCCAAAAATCAGCCAAAAATAAGATTCCAGAGAATATTCCCTCGTTTTGCATTTTTCGGGAATTTCCAAACCGATCAAACTTCCAATTGCTCGTTCTCCGTCGTCCGAACTCCGAATCCAGTGATTCAAATTTCTAAATTCGTCTAAAATCATAATCTATCTCCCAGTATATATTTTATAATTTTTGGATTTTATTTCGATTTTATTTGAATTTATTTGTTTGGTTCTTCGCGCGTAGATTTCAACGAATTCGGAGAGAACGACGCCGACGATTCGCACCAGGTCTTTGAGCAAGGCAAGTTACACCTTTGATCATATTGCTCCCAGTAATTTAAACTATTTATGTTGTTTTTAAAATTATTATGCATGCGTACTTTTATTCAAATTAGTTCAAATGTGCTTAAAACTTTAGTTACACCCAATTTCCTTTGTATGGCCAATCTTGATATTGAACGATCATACCTTGTCACCTTAGATGAAAACCTAGTTGGTACATTAGTATTAACTAGAAATTTTGTAGAAATGCTTAGCCATGCTTAAGATAATTATGGTTTGGGACGATCTTTCACATAAAATGATAACCTTTTTGCATGAAATGATAAATTTTTCAATTGTACTCTTGACTTTGGTGAGTCAAGGAGTGTTATGAAATATTTTGAAAACAAAATATAAAACTTGGTTTAGACTTAGGCAATTGGTTAGAGTGGTGGGTGCAGGCATGCCCTGTTGGTCGGAGCCGCAGTGGTTGATTGTCGGGCACAGGGGTTTGTGGTTAGGCCTAAGTCAAGTTAAGGACCGGTCTGTGAGCTACTGTTGCAAAGCCCTTTCGTACTACCACAAGTCTGGTATGGGACAGACCTGGCCGAATAATTTGTGAAGTTCCAACATGATCTCGCTATAGGCTGAATGTGAGCGCGGCGTAGGCCGTGAGAAGTCTCACACGGCACAAGAGGGGGCTCCAACATGTGGATTCATGTTGTGGTGAAACCTTAGTGGCGGCGTGCTTATGTTGACAACGGATCATTGTAAAGGCCTTGTCATGATCTCCTCGCCGCACACCTAAGGAAGTGTGTAACTCGCGTGGCAAACCGGGATGATCATGTCTTGTGGGTAAAGCTGTACAACCTCTGCAGAGTGTATAACCTATCCTGGATAGCCGTGCCCACGGTCATGGGCAAGCTGAGTAAAGTTTTTCACGGATTAGACTTTGGTTTTCAAAATGGTTTGCGAAAACCTTGTGGATGGATGGAATCCATGAGAGATTTTGAAAACCGTGCGGATGGATGGAATCCGTACGAGTTCGTTTTGGAAAAGATGGTCCGGGTGGGATGCCCGTGGTTAGGTTGGTGTGGGGGATGGACCTGCACTAACGGTATCTATTTTGTTACAACATTGTTTTACTTAATGTATCAAATTCAGCTTTTGCACTTACTTTACTGTATTTAATTCAATGATACTGTTTATGAAAATAAACCATAATATGCCTTCTTTTGTAACCCCTTATGCATGCATACACTCTGTTATATTTCCCTGGTGTAACTTGCGTAAGCACTTCGTGTGCTTACCTTGGGAGTACTTTATGTGCTCACCTTGCTAAAATCTGTTGCCAGAGGATGACGTCTGCAACTTCGGTGAGGATGGTGACGACTAGGCCACGTCTTACAGTCATTCGCCTTGTGGGAAGGCTGGATGGGCTGCTACTTTATGTATTTCTTCCGCTGTCTTCTTTTGCTATTATTGTAAACCCTGGCCATCAGGCTCATATTAGTTAAATAAAGTTTGTCATTACGCATGATATTTGTCTTTGTTATTACTGTGTGCACTAGCTTTTCCTGGGATAGTGCGATTTACACAGAGGGTTCTGGAGTTGTTGCTCCGGGTCCCGACAGCATAGCTCCGAACAGCGGATCCCTCGTCAGCCGGGGTTGGGGAAGAAGGGGTTGCTAGCAAAGCTAGAGGCACAGAAAGGCCGATTGTTCGGGGTGGGAGGTAGAGTAGAGCAGTGTGGTGCAGACGGGAGCATCGGGCGGGGCTTTATAGTCGGGAAAAGCTCGGGCGACGTGGGGGTGGTTGATCGGTCTTGGCGGTGGCGTGGCTACAGAGGCGACGGGACGGCGCTAGGGGCATGGGCGTGATTGCCTGGTGATGCTCACACAGTAATGACATCAGGAGCGTGTGAGACGAGATAGATACGATGGGGTGGGGAAGCTGTGGGTGATGGCGGTTCAACCAGGGCGCTGACCAGGGCGACACGATGACAGTCACTATGCGGCGGCACTGTAGCGGTCGTCAGTAGTATGGGCGCGGGCAGGCGGCGATTAGCGGAGTTCGCGAGGTGGCAGAGGAACAGGGAGTGCGGGGCCAGGTAGTAGGGTGACGCGAGCAAAGGGAGGAAGAAGACAACGTGAGGTGGGAAAAGAAAAGAAAGAAGGAGGCGGGGGCATTGTAACATCCTGAAAATTTGAATCTAAAAATGTGGAGCTTTTGAATTATTTTTGTACTGTATTTCATTTTAATTTGGAGTTTATGGATTTACTTGAGAAATTTGGTGAAAGTTTCAAAAGTTAAGGAAGAAAACAGACACATTAAATAATAGGAAAAAGAGAATATAAAATAAGAATCTGAAAAGATGATCCATAAAAGTAAGGGAGGACATTTGGTTTATCATGAAATCTCATTTCTAAGAATAAGGGTAAAGTTTCATTTCTAAGAATAAGGGTAAAGGATTAAACAAAATAAAAATGTTAACATTTATAAATATACATATATATATATATATGCATACAACAATGCATAATAAGAAAAGTAGTTTCTACAAATTAAAGCTAACAATAAGAAAATACAGAAATCTAGGGGAGCAAGAAAGGAAACAAATAAAACTGGAATTGTATGATATATATATATACAAATAATTAAACTTAAAACAAAAGAAAAGGAAAAGAAATAAAAAATGGGGCGGACTGGGTCGCCAAATCCAGCCCACCACTCTCTCCCCCCCACTGCAGCGTGTGGCGCCTGGCCGGTCGCGCGCGCGCTGCCCGCCCATGCGCATGCGCCACGCCAGCTAGCCGCTCCCCTCGCGTCTCGCCCACGCCACTGCCGTGCGGGCCCCGCTTTCACCCGCGCTGTCCCTCTGCCACACGGGCCTCGCCCCCTCGCGCCGCTCTCACTGACCAGTGGGCCCGGGGCCGTCAGCCCCTTCTTCCTCCTCCTTCTCCCCTCGCATGCCCGGACCCCCCTCTCTCCTTCGCTCCGTTCGGTCAAAAGCCGCGTATTACGGCAAAGCCGTGGGACACGGCAACGTGCGGGAGCCTCCCCGAATCTCGCTGCACAGCCTCCGCCGCCCGCTGTCGCCATTGACGTTGCCGCCTGGCTTCGCCGCTCGACCGCCCGGCGTGCCGCACAGCTATAAAAGCCACCAAGGCCTCAGTTGCACTCCCCACATCTTGCTTTCTCTCCCTCTGCGGCCAATCGAGTCGACAACCCGTAAATCGCCGCCGGCCTCACCCTTCGCTCCCAACTCCAGCGATCGAGCCCCGCCAAACCGCACCACGAGAGTCCGATTCCCCGCACCCACACCCTCTCTGGCTCGCCTCGAAAACATTTCCGACCTCGCCCGAGCTCCCCGTCGCCTGTAGTTCGCCGTCACCGAACGCCTTCCCGAGCCGCCGCCGACCTAACTCCGGCGCCTCTGGCTTCCACCGCCACCACCGTTGGCTTCCCCGTGACCTCGGCATCCCGTTTTGACCGTCACCACCGACCCTCCTGCCGCCCCTCGCCGACGAACTCCTCTGCCCCCAAAGTGCAATAGAGAAGGTATGAAATGAATACGTGCCCTATATAGTCAAGTAACACCGAGCGTTTCCCTGGTTAGCAGCGCTATCTCTTCGCCCCCCCCCCAACTCCCTCGGCCGCGCGCGTTCGAGCCCCCGGCTCCGCAGCGCGCCGAGGTCGAGTTTTCTTTATTTTTGGTTAAGCCTGGGTGGGCCCCACGTGTCAGTAACTATTATCCCGAGCAGCCCACTGACAGCAGGGTCCCACCTGTCATAGACACAGAGCATAAAAGGTAAAAGGAAAAAGAATAAAATCAAAAATAGGAAGTGGGACGCACCTGTCAGAGATTTAATATTTCTAGATTTAATTAAACTGAAAACTTTAAATGAGCATAACTTATTCATTTTAACTCCAATTTGAATGAAACAAATTTCTAAATTCATTTAAATTCAAAATCTATCCAATGGAACTGAAATCATGATTTTTGGAGTTCATATGAAATTTTGGTGAAAATTATGGACAATTTGGAAATAATTTAGGAAAGCTAATAAATTTAATTAGGATATAAGATCAGATTGTTTAATATTTAAATGGGGATTAGTTATCATATATGAATAATTGTGCTCTCATTCTTTATTTTAAACCTACATATTAGTTAAGACATTGATAAAGAGAAACAACTTTGGCTAAATATCCAAATTTAGTAAAGATACCCTTAATAGTAATAATTGAAATATGTGTTTAATATTTAACATGCCATCTTAAATAAACCTTAGAGGTAGATTTTGCTAAATAGCAATTATTAAAATATAACCCTATATAACCAGCTTTACCCAGAGAAATAAATTTAAACTAAAACTAAAACTAAGCCTAATAATAATAATTGAAGTATAGATGAAATGATAAGATTCCATAAGTTAAACCTTAACGTTAGATTTAGTAAGCAAAAATACTGAGCATGTTTGAATATGGCAACCTAGGGCCCGAACACATAGATCCTAATTCAAACGATGTCTAGTAATAACTAAGGGTTGTATAAAATGCCACATACCAAATTACTAGGAATATAAATTAATCCGATAAGCTAAAAATTTGTATACATCGCGTATATAGTATAAACCTTGACTAATTAACGTTCGATAAAATAATACCCAGCTAGGCTTGTATACCAACCCATAGATCTAACCTTATTCATGGAACTTCCTTGATAAATACAAGAATAATAAAAGAGATTATTAATGAAAGGTGAAGTTATCATATTCTACCACCAGCCATGCCCCACATCACTCGAAACACCCATTAACTCATAGTAAAACTAAATCAAGTTTATTCGAATTTATTTGGATCTTTTGAGTTATTTGCTTTTATTTGGATTCGGTCGTTCGTAGCGTGATTAGAAATTGGAAGTTGTGAAGATTCAATGGATCAAGCGAGATCAAGCTCGAAGTGAGGATAGAGACCAAAAGCTCAAGAGAAAGCATTGTGTGAGCTCAAGACCGCGGTAAACCGCGCCAGGCGAGTCAATACTTTGATCATGTTGAACCTACATTTTCCGCAAATTTACTTTTGTTTAAACTATCAAATTGCATGTTGTTATTTCTTATGCAAATATATGTTTGTTTGAAAATTCTAGTTATATGCCATTATTCAACTTGCTAGTATTATACCTCTGTTGTGGCTACAGGCCAAACAGAGAGAGATGGTAGTGGAGAGTAATGGAGATGAGTAAAAATGGCTTGCCCTCTCCCCATGGCCTGTATTCATATATATATATATATATATATATATATGCACATGAGGAGTGCTTTTACAGCTTATACCCTTACATCTGGTTATCCTGCAGGGCGGTTATGTCATTACACATGGCCTATTCTGGGCCTCATAACCTCCTACGAACTCGCTGGGTTTAGGTGGGGCCACCCCTACAACAGAGCCTCTCATGGTAAAGGGCTTCACGGGCCGAAGCCATGTCGCGAGTCCTTTGGCCCCCTCCGTCCCGCGCGCTGTGAACTTTTCAAGCTTGACCGGTGTCTGCTGTAGTCGGCGGACACGCACGCTCGTCCCTCACCTTCGAACGGCGGCGGCGGAGGTGGCCTTAGCCGAAGTAGACGCACGCGGGCGTTGCACTAGCACAGGTAAGCGTAGCGGGCCCCTGAGCCGCCGCGTGAGCCTTAAGCGATAAGGGACGTGCCGCGATGCTCGCTCTTCCTGCCGTCCATGTGGTGAAGCGTGCTTGGCGCGGTGCGGGCCTTGAGGCGTCGTGACCATTAATGTGACGGCGAACTCCCGGCTGTTGGATTTCTGCCGATTGGACTTCCGCCGGTTGGCTTCCCTGCTGATGGGGTATATATATGGCGCTGGTGCGGTGTTGTTCTGCATATATTGTGATAGAATATGCTCCTTAAAATGGGTTTGCGGTGCATCAACATTCTGGTGACGCTGAGCGGCTTGGGGAATGTTGATGCACGTATGAGGTCCATTTTCTTGGGAGCTTGGTCGCGCCGGTTATCGACGACCGGCGCGCTTCTCGCCTCGCACCGTGCTTCGCAGCGGCGGACAAAGAAGGTTTGCCTATTCTTCTTAACAGCCTACCTACGATCGGTGTTCCGATGGAGCCCGCCCGCATTACCTTTATGTTGATGCACTGTAGGTGGCCTGTTAAGGAGAACGAGGCAGACTTTGCGGGACAAGACCCCCGCCTTTGCGGTGCCCCGCCGAAGTAGGCGCACGCGCTCCGTCCCCCACCCTTCGGACGGGTGGCAGCGGAGCTGGCGCCAGGTCGGCAAGCGCGCGCGCCCGTTCCCTCCCCTTCGACCGGTGGCGCGAGGCCGCGCCTAGCTCGGCAGACGCGCGCGCGCTCCGTCCCCTACCCTTCGAACGGGTGGCGCCGAGGCGGGCGCAGAGTTCAAAGCAGCGCGCGCGTGCTCGTCCCCTACCCTTCGAACGGGTGGCGCGAGGTGGCACCCAGCTCAAGTAGACGCGCGCGTGCTCGCCCCTACCCTTCGAACGGGTGGCGGTGGAGGCCGCGCGCAGCTCGGCGTAGACGCGCGCGCTCGTCCCGTACTTCGAACGGGTGGTAGCGAGGCCGGGCGCTGGTTGAAGTAGACGCGCGCGCGCCCGCCCCTACCCTTCGAACGGTGGCGCGAGGTGGCGCCCGGCTCAGAAGCGCGCGCGCTTCGTCCCCTACCCTTCGAGCGGGTGGCAGCGGAGGCTGGCGCGTGGTTGTAGACGCACGCGCGCTCCGTCCCCTACCCTTTGAACGGGTGGCAGCGGAGGCTGGCGTCTAGCTCGAAGTAGACGCGCGCGCGCTCCGTCCCCTACCCATCGAAAGGGTGGTAGCAGAGGCTGGCACCTGGTTGAAGTAGACGCGCGCGCGCTCCGTCCCCTATCCTTCGAACGGGTGGCAGCGGAGGCTGGCGCGTAGTTCAAAGTAGGCGCGCGCGCGTCCGTCCCCTACCCTTCCAACGGGTGGCAGCGGAGGCTGGCACCTAGCTCGGCAGACGCGCGTGCTCGTCCCCTACCCTCCGAACGGGTGGCGCGAGGCGGCGCGAGCTCGGCAGACGCGCGCGCTCCGCCCCGCACTTTCGAGCGGGTGGTAGCGAGGCCGCACCTGGTTGAAGTAGACGCGCGCGCCCGCCCCTACCTTCGAACGGGTGGCGCGAGGCCGGCGCCAGCTCGGTAGGCGCGCGCGCTCCGTCCCCTACCCTTGAACGGGTGGCGCGAGGCCGGGCGCAGAGCTCGAGTTGGCGCGCGCTCCGCCCCTACCTTCGAGCGGGTGGCGGTGGAGGTGGCGCCTAGCTGGAAGTAGACACGCGCGCTCCGTCCCCACCCTTCGAACGGGTGGTAGCGAGGCTGGCGCCAGCTCGAAGTAGCGCGCGCGCTCCGCCCCATACCCTTGAACGGGTGGCGGCGAGGCTAGCGCTGGTTGAAGTAGACGCGCGCGCTTTGTCCCCTACCTTCGAATGGGTGGCGGAGGCCGGCGCGCGTAGCTTGAAGTTGGCGCGCGCTCCGCCCCTACCCTTCGAACGGGTGGTAGCGGAGGCTGGCGCCTAGTTGAAGTAGACGCGCACGCGCCGTCCCCTACCCCTCGAACGGGTGGCGGCGAGGCCGGGCGCTAACTCGGCGAAGCGCGCGCTCATCCCCTACCCTTCGAGCGGGTGGCGGCGGAGGCCGGCGCCCAGCTCGGCGAGGCGCATGCGCGCTCCGTCCCCTACCCTTAGAAGGGTGGCAGCGAGGCCGCGCCAGCTCGAAAGCAGACGCGCGCGCGTCCCCTACCCTTCGAACGGGTGGCGCGAGGCGGGCGCCAGCTGGGCAGACGCGCGACGCTTGCCGGAGCCGCAGGCGAATTGGAGGTTGTCCTTTCGGTCGGTAGGGCACCTTTAATGGCGGTGGGATCGCATCGACGCCAGCTTTGCCAAAGGCGGGTTGCTGCGTCGTGCGGTCCGTTCACGTGGTGAGGCACGCGGCTTGTAAATCGAGCACCGCGGTGGGTCGAGATTGCGTGGCCGTGACCGCTTGCATTGACGGTCCCTGGTTACGTGGTCGCGTGTAGCGTGTATCACCACGACGCCTGCGTCTTGATTCTACGGAATTGTGCGGGCGGACCTTTACACCGCTGCGGTTGTATCCGCACGTGGATCATTGCGGCGCCGGTAGCGGCAAAGATGGGCGAGTGGCAAATAGCCCCGTAACAGCGCCCCGCACCTTTACGCCCTCTTTCGCTCGCTCCGCCCTCTACACTTTCGCGATATTTTCACCGCTTCAATCTCTCCGGAAGCGATGGCCTCGGTGGCAAGCACGCGAGCGGTTGGTGGCTCGCATTCACCGCGGTCTTATTGTTGGAGGTGAAATACGCGCTCCAAGAGCGCGACCCGGCGGCGGACAAGGAGTGGTTGGTGGCGGAGGAGGAAGGCACGTTCTCTGGCGAGCTAGGCCCCTCGCTCGTGACCGAGAAGACGATCCAAGGGCTTCTGCGCGCGGGGAAGTTGTCCGAGCGCCAGGAGGTACGATTGTCCGCCGCCGATGAGACGGAACCGCATCCCGAGAGGTCAGAGGCGGTCGTGTTCATTGCCTTTTTCGACGCGGGGCTCCGCATCCCAGCAGCGGCTATCGTGGGCGACGTGTTGCGGACCTTCGGGCTGGAGCTGGCGCAACTGACTCCGAACGCCGTGGCCCGGCTCACGGTGTACAGCTGGGCCTTGCGCTCGGGGGCGTGTTGGCCCAGCGCCTCATTGTTCGCCTACCTTCACGAGGCACGGTGCCAGCCCAAGGACCGGAAGGACGGGACGCTGTTGAGCTTTGGTAGCGTCACCTTTATTCTTCGTCCGTCGTGCAAGAAGCTCTTCCCTGCGAACTCAACTCGCGGGAAGTGGGAGTCTTACTGGATGAAGCGGTGGTTCTACCACCGTGTGGAGAGCGGGAGCGGCCTTGAGTGCACAGGCCGACCGATCGCGTTCAAGCCCTCGCCCGGCCGGACGCTCGATGATGAGGATAGGCAGAGGGCCCAGCAGCTCGTAGGCGTGGCCGCCCGCTTCAACATGCGTGACCTCGCCGAAGAGTACGTGATGTACGGCGTGGCACCGCTTGCCCGCGACTGGCGTCTTGCCACTGAGAAGCGTCGAGACGACAATATTTCGCCATCGATCTGCTTGCTGCCGGCGCCCTCCAGTCTTCGTAAGCCTCGACCGCGTCTCTCCTTTGTTCACGCGAAATGCGTTATATGCTGATGCTATCTCCTTTGCCTCGTGGATTTCTTGGAGGAGGCGAGCAAGCGCGCGTATTCCTAGGGCCGCGTAACCGCAGGAGCACGAGCGCAAGGCGTCGCTATCGCCGAGGCGGGTGAGGCGAATAAACCGCGTGTGCGAGGCCCTGGGCCTTGCCGTGCCGGACCGTGTCGCTCCAGACGACGGTGCAGCGAAGAAGAAGAAGAAGGCGCCGTCTTGGAAGAGGGGCCGCAGCGGGGCGCCCGCCGTGCTTGGCGCGGCAGCTGCCACTGCTGCTGCTAGTGCTCCCGAGGGCGCGGCGGACGCGGAGTCGGACTTAGCGAGGTATGCCGATTCAGGCTTGGGTGGCGCAGACGCCGAAGGCGAGGTATCTTCGGCGAGCGCCCCGGACGGCGGGTTTGCCGCGAGCAGCCGGAGGGGGGAAGTCTCGCCGCCCACCGAAGTCGCCGAGGCGGAACCCGTGCGGACCGGCGATGCTGAGGTGGAGCCTTCGGCCGTGGCCACTGTGGTGCCGGAGGCACCCTCCACGGGGGCGCACGGAGCCATGCTGCCTTTACCGACAGCGGCAGAAACCGAGGTGCCCCCTGCAACAATTGCCACCGCGGAACCTTCGCCCCCGGGCGCTGCAACCGCGGGGGCTTCCCCATCCGCGACTGCGGGGGCGGTATCGCTGCTGGCTGCCCCGGCTAAACGGCCGTGTGTGCGGCCGGAGCTCCACCGGACACCGCGGGATTTGTCGCAGCCACGGCGCCGGCTTGTGGGACTCCAGCAAGTGCCGAGACCTGCGCATATGCGCCTTCCGCCTCGCCACGCCACCCGCCGTGCGAGGGCGATGCCGCCGCCCCGAACGCGAGGCTTACGCCATGGCGGGACCATTCTTCGCGGGGCTTACGCCACCGCCGCCCGCTTCGGGGATGAGGGCAAGTCCTCGAGACCCTCCTTCGCTACCAGAAGGTAGGTGGCTTAGCTAACTCGGTGTATTCTTTCATGCCTTTTGGTGCTCACCGCAGCCTCGTTTGCAGCGTTGCTCATTCCGGGGGGAGCACTTGGCGGGAACACGGGACCTCGCGCGCGAGCCCCGCGAACTTCGTGCCGCCCCCGGAGATGCTGAGGGCTTGGCGCGGGATTGTGAATGACGCGGCCACCAGCGTCGACCCGCAAGTGCTGCAGGCCTACAGGGCGGGCGCCTCGAAGACGCCTTCGAGGTGTCTGGGGTGAGGGTAAGTACTCATGCGACAACGCCTGGGCTGGCTGAGTTTGTTAAGTCTTTCCCTTCTGCAGACACTTGTGCTGGGGCAGGCCTTGCAAACGGCCTATACTCGTGGCCGAAAGGCGCTCGAGGATAGGCTGCGGGCTGCCGAGGAGGAGCTACGCGAAGCCTCTGGAGCCCGCTCTGCCCAGGAGGCCCGCATCCGCCAGCTGGAAGCGGAATGCGCCGAAGCGAGGGCACACGCCGAGGGACTTGTTGCGTCGGCGCGGGAGTCGGCCGCGGAAGCTGCTCAACAGAAGTTTGCGGCGGAGCGGGACGGGCTCCTGGAACAGGTCGCCTCGCTAGAGAAGGAAAAAGGCGAGCTTGCCTTGACTCTAGCAGAGCATAACCAGACGCTTGGCGACGCCTCGGTGGTTGCGTGGGACGCCCTGCAAATGCTGGAAGTCCACCTCCAAAGACTTGTGGCTGGAGTGCCGGACCACGCCTTCGGCCCGGAGGAGTTGCCGCGGGCCCTTCGCTGGATCCATGACGCCGCCGACGTTGCGCGCGGGGCTGCGACGAACTTTGGCGACCACTGTGCCTATGTGGCGTCGTGCCTGGTGTGCGCCCTCCTTCGGCACCGTGGTTGCACACACGTCGCCGAGCTGGAGAACCTCGGTGGAGATGCCGGCGGGCCGGGTGATGTCGGTGAAGTCCGTGCCGTTCGCCGCCCCATCAAATTCTTCCACGAGCGGATCTGGGACTACACCGGGATAGCTACCACGCAGGTCGAGCTTCGGAAGTCCCTTCGTGGTGGGGGGAGCCTCGGCCAATTTCTAGACGAAGTCCCGCGACGAGGGTGGCGCTGAGGCCTCCGAAGATGCCGAAGGCTCACAGGTTCGGCGCCAACGTGGCTAGGTGTGGGCGTGCGTTGTAACGCTCGCCTTAATTGAATGAATAAAGTGCGTGTTTGCTTTACGAACCGATTACTTGCCTTCATCGGGCAGCTTCCTTGCCGGGCGATCGCTCGCGTCGCCTTGCGACCAGCCGCGCCGACACGCGGCAAAGGGCCGAGGAGTCATTGAACTTTTGGGCAGCCGACCTTCTTCGGCGAGGCCCGGCTTTAGCGCGTGTTAAGGACGAGCCCGCGGGATAGCGGCTAGAACGGCAAGGATGTGCGGACCTTTGTACTTGTGTGATTTTTCCGATATGCAGATTTTCTGTCATCTTAGGATATGCGCTGTGTGTTGATGCCACTTCGGGTTCACCGGTACGCCACATGCTGCGCGGGGACGGGATCTCGCGCTCGACGCGCGCCGTTGGCAAAGTACTCGCGCAAGGGTTCCTTAGAACGGTGCTTGCGGGGGCAGTCATTGGCGTCTCACCTTTTTACAGTCCGCAGACGGGCGTGTGCGGAGGCGGACCTTGACGCTTCACCTTTTTATAGTCCGTAGACTGGCGTGTGCGGAGGCGGACCTCGGCACTTCGCCTTTTTATAGTTCTGAGATCGGCGTGTGCGAGGTGGACTCGACGCCGCTTTTTATAGTCCGTAGATCGGCGTGTGCGAGGCGACCTCGGCACTTCGCTTTTATAGTCTCAGATCGGCGTGTGCGAGGTGGACTCGACGCCGCTTTTTATAGTCCGTGGTGGCGTGTGCGGAGGCGACTCGACGCCACCTTTTATAGTCCGTAGATCGGCGTGTGCGGGAGGCGACTCGCGCTTCGCTTTTATAGTCCGAGATCGGCGTGTGCGGAGGCGACCTCGACGCCGCTTTTTATAGTCCGAGTGGCGGCGTGTGCGGAGGCGGACCTCGACGCCGCCTTTTATAGTCCGTGGCGGCGTGTGCGAGGCGACTCGGCCCTTCGCCTTTTTATAGTCCGTGATCGGCGTGTGCGGAGGCGGACCTTGACGCCGCCTTTTATAGTCCGTGATCGGCGTGTGCGAGGCGGACCTCGACGCCGCCTTTTATAGTCCGTAGATCGCACGGCGCGGGGAAGTGCGCGCACGCGTGCCGTTCCTCTTGCTCCTCGTGGTGGGGTAGCCTGCAGCGCGCTGTTCGACAGCGCGCTGCGCTCACCTCCCGCAGACGCGAGGGTGAGCCTCGCTCCGCTGCGATTAATACTCACGTCCTCCGCCCGCATTGCGAAATGCGTGGGGGCCTCTGTAGTTTTATTTATACTCCGCAGAGTGCGTGGGGTCAACATCCACGCCCTATTTATACTCCACGAGTATGCACAGGACGCAGGTCACGGCATGCGCGAGTTCGCGTCTTGTTTAGACTCAGAGTGCGCAGGAGGACATCCGCGTCTTATTTATACTCCGCGAGTGCATGGGGTCAACATCCACGTCCTATTTATACTCGCAGTATGCACGAGGACGAGGTCCCCGGCATGCGCGGAGTTCGCCTTGTTTAGACTCAGAAGTGCGCAGGGAGAACATCAGCGTCTTATTTATACTCCGTGGAGTGCATGCGAGGGCGTCCCCTCACGCGTCTTTTGTTTATACTCAGGCCCGTCACCCTTGGCTACGGCGAGTGCACACGCGGACGTGCGACTTCGATTTATACTCGATCCTGCACTTCGCTACGGCGAGTGCACACACGAACGCGCGTTTTTGTTTATACTCAGGCCCGTCACCTTTGGCTACGGCGAGTGCACACGCGAACGTGCGACTTCGATGATACTCGACCCGCACTCGCCACGGCGAGTGCACACGCGAACATGCGTCTTTGTTTATACTGAGGCCCGTCACCTTTGGCTACGGCGAGTGCACATGCGAACGTGCGACTTCGATTTATACTCAGTCCCGTACCCCTGGCTACGGCGAGTGCACACGCGAACGTGCGTCTTTGTTTATATGCGGGAGCGCGCTGGCCAAGCCTACGCGGCGCCTCGCCGCATTGCGCGCGTGATGAAGAAAGATTGGTGACAAACGGCGATCTTCATTACATCCCCGTTTGCGCGGGTAAGCAATTACAGGGGGTGGATATACTAACCGTTTGTCCTTGGTGCGGCCGAAGCCTCTAGTCGCTAGACATCTGCAGGGCCCGCCAAGGCGCCTCTGAATGGCCCCGCGGACCCCCGCGCTGTGACGCCAGCTCTAAGAGCGCCGTTGGGCTTCGCGACGCGGATACCGGGTACCTGGCTCGATGCGCCGGGCCATATCCTGGTCGCCTCGGACGGTGATGATGGTCCGGGGACCCGGGATCTTCATGCATAGATAGCCGTGATGTGGTACCGCGCCGAAGGAGTTGAGGATTGGGCGCCCTAATATGGCATTGTAGGGTACGGAGGTCGACCACGTCGAGGTGGCATCTTCGCCCGCACATTGTCATCTTGGCGAAGGAGACTTGAAGACCTATTTGGCCCGGCGCCGCAGGGCTGTCCCAAAGCCTGCAGTGGCTTTCCGAGGCCCTAGGCGGCCGAGGATCCCCATCCGTCGAAGGCGCGCAAACAATACGTTCGCGGAGCTACCGCCATCCACCAAGGCACGCCCACGCCGCATCCCGCGATAGTGACCCGGATGACCGTGGGGTCCCGATGAGGGAAGTCCACGCCTTGGGCGCCGCGGTGTGAATGTAACCTCGTCTGCGCGCCCGATCGGGGCGCTTGCGCTGGTATGCCGCCACGTGATGTAGTCTTGGCGCAAGATAGGCCTTCGCCGCTACTGAGAGACCAGTGGTCGTGACTCCATGTGAATGATGAGTAATTGACAAAGGGTTAGGATAGTCGAGTTTGGTTTGAGTGGTTCGAGTCGAACCGCTGCGTGGCGCAATCGGGCTCGGTCGGACTTTGGTCAAACTTGGTCATTTGGGCTTAGGATGTATATTCTAATGTTTTGACAGTTTGGACTTCATATGTGGTAAGTGTAATGGTATTTATGCTTTCATGTATCGAGCGGTGCTATTTGACGTGGTTCTTGTCCGTGTGATCGCAGGACATCGGGTGGAGTCGTGGCGAGACACGTGGACCGACTAGGCGCAGTGGCGCCGAGGTCGAACGGTCGGGATGTGTCAAGGACGAGACTCGAGGTGGTTGCGAGGCGTGCGAGGCAAGGAGCGCGAAGCTTCGGAAGGTGCGGGAGGGGCGACCGAAATTCGCAAGGCTGCACAAGCGGGAGCGGCGCCGTTGATTTAGCAGCGAACAGGCGGAGACCGTTAGCCAAGGCTATAAATAGGATTGAGGGGCTGCATGCCCACTTGAACATTTGGAGGAGAATTAGGGTTTGCTAGAGTCAAAAGAGGCTTTGATGGCTTGCTTTGGCTTTAGGCTTTAGTTGGTGAGTTTTGGTGGGAGAGACGGAGTTGTGTTCCCTCCGCCCAGTGTCTCCTTCGTAGCTTTCAGGTGGTGTTCCCTCTCTCAATCATGTAGTGTGAGTTCTTGGCTTGGGGAGAGGGAGAGGATGAGTTGAGAGTCTTGTAATCAATCATCCTCGTTCTAATGTCCATGCGATCGGATTCCTCTGTGTTTCTTTTGATTCAAGGAATGAAATCTGAAGTTTTTATTCGAGTTCGTGCCTCTGTCCTTCGTTCTCCATTTTGGGTGATTTCTCTCTTTTGATTTTCTTGTTCTTGATTGCGGAGAGTGCCAAAATGGGTTGCTATGACATGGGAGATGCCTAAAGGCCATTTGGCTAGTTGATCCAAAGAGCAAACCAAGTTTGATTTCAGTTTTCCAGTTTTGAGCCCTCTCTGCTCGTGTTCTTCATTTCTAGGGTTTTGCTCAGTTCTTGATTCCTTTGAGAAGATGGCCTAATCTTTGGTCTGAGAATTCCTTGACTATTGCTAACATAACTGCAAAATATCTAGAGCCAAGGATTAAAGACGTTTGAGCAATTTGATCTTTAGTGCCTCTCTCAAGTTTGCATTATTTTCTAGGGTTTTGTCCAGATTCTATTTCTCACCTTGGGATGACTTGAAATTTGGGCTGTAGACTCTTGAGGATATTGCTATCATATCCCCAAAATTTCAGAGTCAGGGATCAAGTGTTAGAGAGTAATTCGATTTTTGGTGCTGCTCTTTTGTAAGTTCAGTTTGTTGGGCTTAATCTGAATTTCAAAGTGCTTTTGGGTGTTTCTAGTGTTGATTAAGGCCTCCTATTATTTGGTTTAGTTCCAGGTGATTTGGTCTTAAAAGAATGGAAGCCATCATGTTATCTTCTTGATTTGGGCAAGTAAAGTGAAGTTTTAATCTGCACTCTGTAATTTCAGTTTGCACTTCATTTGCTACAGTCTGCAGCCACTTCTGCTCCCTTTGTCGTTCAGTGTTGGGCAGCAAAGTAGTTGCAGTTTGACTGCAGTTTGAGTGCTTTTTGGTAGTGCTTCTCTGATCTATTTGGCAGCTACCTTTTCGGTTGGTTCTATCAGTAATTAAGTGCTCTTGGTAGCAAGTTTTTGAACCAATCTACAGCTCTCTGTTTCAGTCTTGTGTGCAGTTTTCTCTTGCTGTTTTCAGCAGGGAAAAATGCATATTTCAGTCAAATGGAACAGCAGATGCTTGGCATTCTCCTTCCTAATCTGATTGAATGCATGTGCACCATCCTTTGCTGAAATTTGGGCTTGCAGCTTGTGTTTAGATTGCAGTTTCTTGTGTTCCTTCTTTTGGGTTTTCGCTGCAGGCATTCCTCTCGGTTGGTAGCAAATCTCTGCCGTGGCAGAAATTTTTGCAGTCACGTGGTAGCTCTTTATTGCCGTGTCGGCTACTTCTGCGACTTCCTTGCCGTGGCAGCCATGGCAGCCAATTTGCTCTGCCGTGGCAAGACTTTGAGCTGGTTTCTTGCTTTTGTCTGCGATCTCAATAAGCTTTTATTTTTAGTGAGTCTCTTTGGTCGGTTGTCGATTTGCTTGCAATTTCCAAAGGAGCCCAAATCATCTTCTTTGTAAGTTTTTATAGCTATTGGAGAGTTGAACCTTTGAGTACTTGTGGGGACGAATTTTTAGTGAGCGACATTCACCCCCTCCGTCGCCAATTCGATCCAACAATTGGTATCGAGCGGTTAGCTCTAATTCATAGATCTTAACCGGTCTCAAGAGCCATGGTGACGGACAAGTACTCACTGCCGCCCGTGTTCGATGGCGTTGATTACCTTTCCGGAAGAGCCGAATGGAGACATACATCCAGCTCGAAGGGTACGCCATCCGCGCAAGGTCAAGGTACGTGATGTTGTTCTCGCCGATGAAGACATCAATGTCGGCAACATGGTGATGTCGAGGCGAATGCTAAGGCAAGGAACATCATAATCCGTGGGTTGAGCGTGGTTTAGTCGATCGCATCTCTCACCGCCGTCCGCCACGATATCCGGGTGACCCTCGACGATACCATGAGGGCACCACCTGATCAAGACGGCACGACAGACTGGGCCAAGCAAGAATACAACAAATTCGAGATGCTTGCTGGTGAGTCCCTAGATGAGTGCTTCGCCGCTTCCACAAGATCTTGAGCAACCTCCGAGCGGTCGGTCTCACATACCCCGACTCGGACAACGCTCGTCGATGCTTGCGGCACTCGATCTGCGTGTGTGGGAGATGAAAGTGACCACCATCAAAGACACGCATGCACCTCTCGACCTTGACTCTTGACGCATCAGTACTCGCGCCTCAAGACTCACGAGATTGACGTTGTCTCTCGAGGTCGAAGTCACGCCGATGGCTTTGGTTATCGATCCCGCCGCTTCCGGTCTCTCTTCCGATTCTTCGTGGTTTCTCCTGGCTGCTCTCGTGACATAACCGATGATCGGTTAGAGCGCTTATGGATGAGCAATCGCCCTCCTTGCTCAAGATTCTCCCATGCTTACAAGGGGAGGAGGGACAGAAAGAGAGGCGGACCGTGATCTGCTTCGAGTGTGGTGGCCCCAACCACATTCGGCAACCGCCCAAGCCGGAGAAGGGCAAGAACGACTTCGGTTCGAGCAAGATCGACTACACCGACAAGAACCGCAACAAGAAGCCTCCAGCTCGACGCGGAAAGAAGAAGTTCCGCAACTTCGAAGGCCAAGAAGCTCTTCCACGCGCCTCACCGCTTTTCGGCGACCTCGACCTCAGCGAGGTGGAGGGATGGAGCGACGACGACGGACGGGTGACCAAGAGCCCAAGGATGGCGCGACGACTTCTCTCGGCATGTGCTTCATGGCCTCGAGGGCGAACTCAGCGACAACGAGCTGTACTCCGACTCGGACGAGGTATGTCCTCCTATGACCAACTTAATGAAGCTTTCCTTAAGCTAGGAGGATTTCATGCTAGATCTAGAGCTAGATGTAGCGAGTTGGAGAAGGAAGTAGAGACTGCCACGGGAGCTTACTTTACTTATATCCGCTCCTCCCGTGACGATCGTGGATACATGCCGTGCTTTGTCGGGTGATTTGGAGAAATTAAGGACCTCTCATGATAGTGTGTCCTCCGAGCTTGATTCTATTAAGGTGGAGAATGTTAGTCCGCTTGTCTGAGTTAGAGTTGAGTAGGATGGTCATATTCTACTTACTACCGATGAGACTACTTCTCCTACCTCATATGAGGATAAGGACATTGCTGCTAGAGGACCTTATGCCATGCTCCTTGATCTGCCGAGTCATGTAAAAATTGCAATAACTTGAAGATGAACTTAAAACGGGCAGATCATAAAATTGCCGAGTTGCGTGTTTCTTTACTTGAGCCGATTGACTCATGCTTAAACCGTCCTAAGTTAATCGCTGAACTTGAAGTCGTCTCCAAACAGCTTTCAAGATAAGATTGATCATGATATGAAGTTGGCTCAATATGCGACTAAGGACCTCGTTAGCTCACCATGCATTAGCTGTGATAAACTAAAACTTGAACTCGTTGCTTTGAATGATAAATGTGTGAAGCTAACTAAGGATTTACTAGAGAAGCCATTAACTCATTGTAATGTGAATGCCGAGAAGGGGAGAAGCCCGTGGTAAGGTTGAGACGCTTAGCAACGTGGAACCAACTCGCTAGCGAGGGACTGTCCATTCGCAGTCGGCCGTGCGTGCACAAGCCATTCTTCCCTCGCCGTTGGTTCTTCATCCGCTCCCTTATCTCCCGCTGTTCCCTCTTCCTCTCGCTCTTCTTGCACTCTCTCTTTCGGAGTGTCGCACCTTATGAACACTCTCGAGAGATTTGTAGGCGCAAGAAGAAGCTTAATCTTGTTTCGACCAGTCTAAAATTTGCAAATTTAATCGTGGTCTAGGATATGATTATTATGAGGACATGAGGAAGCATCCACCTACCGTGCTCGCACCCATAGCACCGGTGTGATCGAGACCGAGCCCAGACCGAGAAAGTCCAATTTAAGTCGGTGGGCTATGTCCGTGGGATTTCGACAACAAGGTGGTTGCACTCGCCGCTCGCCTCTCGTATGGCGAGCTCGACCGTGCTACTTCTACCTCTCCGAGGATGAAGTATCACTGCACCTTCTGTCAGAAGGATGGACACACGGTTGATCGATGCTTCAGGCGCGCCAAGATTGCGCGAAGAGACCGTGTTGAATCTCTTAGGCATATTCAGGGTCAGCCCCAGATCCTGAGTACACCTAAGACCAACACGAGGTCTAGGTTTGCTCCTGTTACGGAGTTTGGGCAGCATCGAGGACTTGGTTTTTCTGAGTCTTCTGTTTTTCGTCCTCATGCTGCCTCTTATCGTGTCTTCCGCCGTCCTGAGGGTAGATCTCATTTTCCCCATCGAGATAGCTACCCGCGGCGTGATCAGCGTGTTGCCGGTGTTCCAACTCGCTCTCCGTAGCGCGGACCCGCAGCCTTCAGTGTCCGCCACGCACCTTCCGCTTTTGAGTCTCGAGAGCATAGGGTAGATAGAGGTCGGCCGTGCTTGACGACTTCTTACGCCGACGTGTTGTTCAAGATTGGGTGCCAAAATCTCTCTTGATTTACCCCAGATCGATACTTTACTCGCTTGACTCAGTTCACGGCGTGGAAGGGAAAGGTTTGGCTCAGACTCGGGTGTTCACGACACATGACTGAGATTCCCGCTGGTTCTCTTCCTTGCCCGTGCTCCGGTGATGAGACGATCACCTTCAGAGATGCTTCATCCGCGCGCGTCATCGCCAAAGGTATCTGGCGCGATTAATGACTCTTTCATTTTGAAAGATGTAGCCTTGGTTAGTAAGCTGCAGTACAATTTGCTTTCAGTCTCTCACCACCGATGACGGTTTCGAGGTGAGCTTTAAGAAAATGCTTGTAAAATTCTTGATTCTTCTGTAGTCCGTTTATGGATCTCTCGTTATGGGAGGATCTTTTGTGCTGATTTTTCTAAGTCTTCCGCGATCCTCTCGGTGTTTAGTTGCTTCGAGTCCCGCGACCTTTCTTTTCTCGCATAGGAGACTTGGTCATATCGGATTTGACCATTTGACCGAGTTAGCGCCACGATCTCATTCGTGGTCCGCCAAACTCAAAATGGTCAAGGATCTTGTTTGCGCCCATGCCGCACACGCAAGATGGTTGCCGCTTTCACCCTCCGGTCATAGTTACTATGACCGATGCACCGACAGTTGCTCCACATGGATACTGATGGGACCACTGAGTGCATCAGCAGGAGGGAAGTGGTATGTACTTGTTGTGGTCGATGACTTCTCGAGGTATTCTTGGGTGTTTTTCTTAGCCTCGAAGGATGAGACGTTTTCACATTTCCGAGGTCTTTTAGTAGGCTTTCTGCTGAGCTTCCAGTGCCTTACGAGCGATCCGCAGTGACAATGGCACGAAGTTCAAGAATTCCTACTTTGAGAGTTTCGTGGTGAGACAGTGTAGAGCACCGTTCTCTTCTCCATACGCCCTCAAGAGAATGGCGTTGTGGAGAGGAAGAACCGCACCTTGGTCGAGATGGCCAGGACGATGCTTGATGAGTACTCTACACCGTGGAAGTTTTGGGCTGAAGCTATAGCCACCGCGTGCCATGTCTCAAATCGAGTTTTTCTTCAGGCACACTTGCATCGCACTTCTTATGAGCTGAGATATGGGCGAAAGCCTAGCGTCTCTCATTTTCGTGTGTTTGGTTGCAAGTGCTTTGTTTTGAAGTCCGGGAACCTAGATAAGTTCGAGTCACGTTCTTGTGATGGAATCTTTCTAGGTTACTCGCCTTCTTCGCGGGCTTATAGGGTCTGGAACTGCGAGTCTAGCAAAATGGTAGAGACCTGTGAGGTGACCTTCGACGAGGCCAGTCCGGGGACTAGGCCTGATATCTCAGGTTCTTTAGAGCAGTCCGAGACCATCTTCGTGGATGATGAGGATGATGGAGACGACGGTTGTCTACCTGATCCTGTCCCTCATCCACTCCTTGAGGTGCCGTCTTCCACCGCACCTCGAGGTGACCAGCCCATGCCTTCGCTTCTCGAGCCGGTGGCTCTGCTCCTACCTCGCCACTCACGAGGTAGAGGCCACCTCTTCATCTCATCCTGGACCTCCTAGACACATTCAAAAGACCATCCTCAGAGCGCATCATTGAGACCTCTTCGAGCGTGTTACCCGCTCAAAATCGCTTATCTCAATTCTGTCTCCATTCTGCCTTCATTGCTTCCTTTGAGCCCAAAGATGTTTCTCATGCTTTATCTGATGAGTCTTGGGTCAATGCCATGCATGAGGAGCTAGAAAATTTCGAAAGGAACAAGGTCTGGTCGCTTGTCGAGCCCCCACGAGGTCACAATATTATTGGAACTAAGTGGGTGTTCAAGAACAAGCAGAGCGAGGATGGAGTGGTTATTCGAAACAAGGCTAGACTGGTTGCTCAGGGGTTCTCCCAGGTTGAAGGTCTAGATTTCGAGGAGACCTTTGCCCCTGTAGCTAGACTTGAAGCCATTAGAATCCTGCTTGCCTTTGCATCTTCTAAGGGATTCAAGCTCTACCAGATGGACGTCAAGAGTGCCTTTCTCAATGGCCTTATTGAGGAAGAGGTCTACGTCCGACAGCCTCCTGGTTTCGAAAACCCCAAATATCCAAACCATGTCTTCAAGCTTTCTAAAGCGTTGTATGGACTTAAGCAGGCCCTAGGGCTTGGTATGAGAGGCTTAAGTCCTACTTGTTAAGTCATGGTTTTGATATGGGTAAAGTTGATAAGACCTTGTTCATCCGCCGCATGGCAATGACCTTCTCGCTCGTCCAAATCTATGTCGATGACATTATCTTTGGCGGCTCTTCTCATACTGTTTTCAATTCTCTGATGTCATGAGCACCGAGTTTGAAATGAGTATGATGGGTGAGTTGACCTTCTTCCTTGGCTTCCAAATTAAGCAGACTCGGGAGGGTACATTTCTTCATCAAGGAAAGTACACTCGTGACCTCCTGAAGCGCTTCGATATGAGTGATGGTAAGCCGGTGTCAACTCCGATGGCTTCTACAGCCTATCTTGACCCAGATGAGGATGGCGAGCCAGTTGATCAGAAAGAGTTCAGAAGTATGATCGGCTCCCTTCTTTACCTCACTGCCTCAAGACCAGACATACATTTCTCCGTGTGTCTGTGTGCTCGTTTTCAGGCTTCTCCTCGCGTATCTCACCGCCAGGCGGTGAAGCGCATCTTCCGGTACCTTCGAGCTACCATTGACTATGGTATCTGGTACTCTTCCTCATCCTGTCTTTCCTTGAGAGCCTTTTCGGATGCAGACTTCGCTGGCTGTAGGATAGATAGGAAGAGCACTTCCGGAACCTGCCAATTCATTGGCACTTCTCTCGTTTCCTGGTCTTCGAGGAAGCAGTCCGGTGTTGCACAGTCCACTGCAGAGGCCGAGTACGTTGTCGCCGCCGCTGTCGAGCTGTACTTTGATGGTTTCGACCCTACGGGATTTTGGGTTAGCTTTAGACGTTGTTCCACTCTTTTGTGATAACACGCCTGCGATTAACATCGCTAAGAACCCAAAGGCAGCACTCTCGGACCAAGCATATCAATATCCGCTTTCACTTCCTTAGAGATCATGTAGAGAAGGGTGACATCGTGCTCCATTTTGTGGAGAGTGACCACGGTTGCCATGACATCTTCACCAAGCCGTTGGATAGTTCGAGGTTTTCACTCACGGGAGAGCTTGGGTGGTTTGTCCTTACGGATCAGTAGTGCGGGGAGCTTTGGGCTTTACCGCTTACTATATTGATTATGCTTCTGTCTCATTTCTGTTGCATTGCACTCGGGGTGCATTTGGGTTTAGTCCTTCCAGCATAGGTTAGAGTGCTTCTCTTGCCGAGATGCTTAGACTTCTAACTCTTATCTTGTGCTTCCAGGATTAGCTGCTTCTTATCTCACTAGGTCGAGCTCACTCACTTCTTGTAGGTTCTAGCGAGGGTTGGGCCACCCTCGGGTAGACAGGGTACGTGTTTGCTCTCTAGTGTGTGATTTACTGTTAGCTGATTGTCCTGGAGTCATATGGGGTAGATGAGAGTCAGTCTGAGCCATAGTTGTCTCTATATCTTATCTATGCTTTAAGGACTGCCTGTTTTGGTTTTATTTGCCAGCTTCTCGATTTATTGCTTTGGTTCAGGGAGAGTTCATTTGGGAGCTTCTGGAGCTTAATTGTGACTTAACTCAACTTGAACTAAAAGTTGCATGTCATGTTGAGGGGGAGCTGGATTTTTCTGCATTTTAGCATTTCGCATTGTAATATAACTACATTGAGCCTTGATTATTATCCTGTTATGACATGTTTACAATGCTTTACACCTTGCCATGATTTGTGCTTTATATGCTAGATTGATCATGACTTCATATGTGTGGACTAGCTTTTACCATGATAAGTTAATTAAAATTGCCCAACTTGAAGTACAACTTGTCATGCTAGTATTTGAGTTTAGTCTTTCTGGAGTTATCTCTTTATGATTCATGCCATGTCAACTAGGCTTAGCTGAGCGTTGAATCTTTTATTGAGCCTTAGATTGAGCTATTTTAGTCTCTTGATGTAGCATGAGGTAGTACAATATGTTTAACAAAAAAAAATCTCTCTTGTGCGAAAAAACTGATTTCACCAATTCTTTCTCATGAGACGGCTTGCCATTGCACTAGGCATGAACTCAGGGGGAGTTTTGGATGACCTAGACTATCTTCTTAAGCTTCTCGCTTGGAGTAGTCGCATAAGGCTTGAGATCTAGCACAAAAATCTCTTTTGTGCGAAAAAACTGATTTCACCAATTCTTTCTCATGAGACGGTTTGCCATTGCACTAGGCATGAACTCGGGGAGTTTTGGATGACCTAGACTATCTTCTTAAGCTTATTGCTTGGAGTAGTCGCATAAGGCTTGAGATCTAGCACATAAACAAAATTTGGGTTAGAAACGACCATGAGCTTTAAAAAGACAATGTCTTGTGTGCTCAATTTGCTTAAGCTACAAAAAGAACCAAGTACTTGCGCCAATGTTTCATTCTTGAGCATAGCACTCTAGTTGGTCTCAATATTAGCTTCTTGGTTCCGCTTAGCTTACTTGACATGGCCGACATCATCCTTGGGTATCTCTGTTTAGCCTTTACCTCTTGATGACTTGACATTCTCACTTAATGCACTATATTTCAGATTGTCATCTATGTGTTCTAGCTAGCTTATACATGTCATGTCATGATCTAGATAGCTTTTTATAGAGTTATGGCTTGGTGCATCTCATTATGGTCAATATGGATAATTCTCATGGCTCTAAATGCTTAAAATAAACAAACTTCAGCCATATTCATCCATTGACATGTCATATTCTCTCTCTGCATCTTGATGTGTTTATTGCCAAAAGGGGAGAATAGAGAAGAAAAGTCTGTTGGGAACAGTTTAGAGCTTTGGAGATCATTTTGCTCTTTCAGTTGTTGCTCTAGTGTTCCTTCTGTCGACATGGTCATTAGCTTCATTCTCTTCTTTGGACCATGTTGGATTCTTCAAAATCAAACTCAACTTCATGCTTTTTCTGAGTTTGTCAATATACTCATCAAGGGGGAGATTGAGAGACCAGGTGGTCGTGACTCCATGTGAATGATGAGTAATTGACAAAGGGTTAGGATAGTCGAGTTTGGTTTGAGTGGTTCGGAGTCGAACCGTTGCGTGGCGCAATCGGGCTCGGTCGGACTTTGGTCAAACTTGGTCATTTGGGCTTAGGATGTATATTCTAATGTTTTGACAGGTTTGGACTTCATATGTGGTAAGTGTAATGGTATTTATGCTTTCATGTATCGAGCGGTGCTATTTGACGTGGTTCTTGTCTGTGTGACTGCAGGACATCGGGTGGAGTCGTGGCGAGACACGTGGACCGGACTAGGCGCAGTGGCGCTCGAGGTCGAACGGTCGGGATGTGTCGAAGACGACGAGACTCGAGGTGGTTGCAGGCGTGCGAGGCAAGGAGCGCGAAGCTTCCGGAAGGTGCGTGAGGGGCGACCGAAATTCGCAAGGCTGCTGCATGCGGAGCGCGCCGTTGATTTAGCAGCGAACGGGCGGAGACCCGTTAGCCAAGGCTATAAATAGGATTGAGGGGCTGCATGCCCACTTGAACATTTGGAGGGAGAATTAGGGTTTGCTAGAGTCAAAAGAGGCTTTGATGGCTTGCTTTGGCTTTAGGCTTTAGTTGGTGAGTTTTGGTGGGAGAGACGGAGTTGTGTTCCTCTGTCCGGTGTCTCCTTCGTAGCTTTCCAGGTGGTGTTCTCTCTCAATCATGTAGTGTGAGTTCTTGGCTTGGGAGAGGGAGAGGATGAGTTGAGAGTCTTGTAATCAATCATCCCTGTTCTAATGTCCATGCGATCGGGATTCCTCTGTGTTTCTTTTGATTCAAGGAATGAAATCTGAAGTTTTTATTCGAGTTCGTGCCTCTGCCCTTCGTTCTCCATTTTGGGTGATTTTCTCTCTTTTGATTTTCTTGTTCTTGATTGCTGGAGAGTGCCAAAATGGGTTGCTATGACATGGGAGATGCCCAAAGGCCATTTGGCTAGTTGATCCAAAGAGCAAACCAAGTTTGATTTCAGTTTTCCAGCTTTGAGCCCTCTCTATTCGTGTTCTTCATTTCTAGGGTTTTGCTCAGTTCTTGATTCCTTTGAGAAGATGGCCTAATCTTTGGTCTGAGAATTCCTTGGACTATTGTTAACATAACTGCAAAATATCTAGAGCCAAGGATTAAAGACCTTTGAGCAATTTGATCTTTAGTGCCTCTCTCAAGTTTGCATTATTTTCTAGGGTTTTGTCCAGATTCTATTTCTCACCTTGGGATGACTTGAAATTTGGGTTGTAGACTCTGAGGATATTGCTATCATATCCCCAAAATTTCAGAGTCGGGGATCAAGTGTTAGAGAGTAATTCGATTTTTGGTGCTGCTCTTTGTAAGTTCAGTTTGTTGGGCTTAATCTGAATTTCCAGTGCTTTTGGGTGTTTCTAGTGTTGATTAAGGCCTCCTATTATTTGGTTTAGTTCCCAGGTGATTTGGTCTTAAAAGAATGGAAGCCATCATGTTATCTTCTTGATTTGGGCAAGTAAAGTGAAGTTTTAATCTGCACTCTGTAATTTCAGTTTGCACTTCATTTGCTCTGATCTGCAGCCACTTCAGCTCCTTTGTCGCTCAGTGTTGGGCAGCAAAGTAGTTGCAGTTTGACTGCAGTTTGAGTGCTTTTTGGTAGTGCTTCTCTGATCTATTTGGCAGCTACCTTTTCGGTTGGTTCTATCAGTAATTAAGTGCTCTTGGTAGCAAGTTTTTGAACCAATCTGCAGCTCTCTGTTTCAGTCTTGTGTGCAGTTTTCTCTTGCTGTTTTCAGCAGGGAAAAATGCATATTTCAGTCAAATGGAACAGCAGATGCTTGGCATTCTCCCTTCCTAATCTGATTGAATGCATGTGCACCATCCTTTGCTGAAATTTGGGCTTGCAGCTTGTGTTTAGATTGCAGTTTCTTGTGTTCCTTCTTTTGGGTTTTCGGCTGCAGGCATTCCTCTCGGTTGGTAGCAAATCTCTGCCGTGGCAGAAATTTTTGCGAGCTTCTGCTGCCGTGGTAGCTCTTTATTGCCGTGTCAGCTACTTCTGCGACTTCCTTGCCGTGGCAGCCGTGGCAGCCAATTTGCTCTGCCGTGGCAAGACTTTGAGCTGGTTTCTTGCTTTTGTCTGCCGATCTCAATAAGCTTTTATTTTTAGTGAGTCTCTTTGGTCGGTTGTCAGATTTGCTTGCAATTTCCAGTGAGCCCAAATCATCTTCTTTGTAAGTTTTTATAGCTATTGGAGAGTTGAACCTTTGAGTACTTGTGGGGGACGAATTTTTTAGTGAGCGACATTCACCCCCCCCCCCCTCTGTCGGCCAATTCGGTCCAACACGCGCTGAGGCGAATTCCAGCGCAGAGCCTCCGAATATGACGTTAATGACCCTGCGGTGGGTTGCCTCCGGGGCCTGCAGCGACAGGAGGCCCTCCCGAGGCTGCTGTACGTGAGCTTGGATCCGTAAGGGGCCTTCCTGGGGTTGCATCCCTTGCGCCTGTACCTGCATGGGGGCCTCGTACGGGAATTGGACGTGGGCCACCGCAGGCGGACGCGTCTCCGGGTTCCTGTCCCTAGCGACGCTATCGCGGAGCGCCGCGATGGAGGTGCACGTGCGGGTATCGTGGTTGCCGCGGCCGTGGACTACGCACCACAGTCCCTGGTGCTGGTCGTCGTAATCTCCACGACTTTTATCGTCGCGGCCACGGCCGCGCCCCCGACCGCCTCGGCCCGCGGGAGTGCCTTCGTCGGAACCGCCTTCAATGTCGAGGACGTACCGGCCTCGCCTCAACTTCTGCTGGCCGCGCTTGGGCCGATCGGATGACTCCTTGTGCGAGGCGTCCCTGCGGTCGGGCGCATCCCTGGACGACTCCTGCTTACGTTTTCCCTTCGAAGAACCATCCTTCGGCGGATCTTCGGCTTTTGCCGAGGCTCCGACCTGGTTGGTGTCGAAGTCGTCACCCTGCCTTCGCCGCGCGTCTTCTTCCGCCCTAGCATATTCCTCCATTTTGTCGAAGAGCTTCGCCACCGTCTTGATTGGCTTTCGCGCATTGTACTCGCCATCGGGCGGACGAAGGCCCCTGTATGGCTGCATTAGCGGATGGTTTCATTAACGTCTTTCACTTGGCATCGAATCTTGGCGAAGCGCTTGAAGTAGTCCCGAGCTTCTCGAGGGTTTTGCTTCACAACAAGAGTTGGTTCGCGTCGACTCGCTTCGACATAATTTCCTGGAAGTTGTTGTGAAGGCGGTCGTGGAGCTGCTCCCACGCGTAGATGGAGCCCGACTCTATGGTAAAAACCAAGAGGCGCCACTCCTTGCAGCGCGAGGGGAGTCCTTCGCCGTGGTGTCGTCTCCGCCGCGGCCGATCGCGGTGTCGACACGCGCCGCGAACTCGCGGGGTCCGTGTCGCTTTGTACGGTCGATGGCGCTAGGAAACTTGAAGTCTTCGGGCCATGCCGCCTGCTGCAGCCCCGCCGAAAGCGGGGACTCTGGATCTATGCACCGCAGCGGCACGCGGCTAGACGTGGGGGCTTCGCGACTGTCCGCCCTCTCCAGTGTGGGCTCGGGCGGGATTACTGGCATAGCCTGCTGGCTCCGAGCCTCTTGCATATCTCGGATGGCTCCGCGAAGGTCCCCTAGTTCCCGCTGGAACGCGTTGAGGGCTGCTAGTATGGCGCTTTCCACCGTAGGTGCTGTCGGGGCCGCCGGAACACCCAGCGGACGGGTCTGTGCAGGGAACATCGCCTCACGATCTCCAGATCCGCCGGATGCTTCATTGCGGCTACCCCGCCGCTCGATCGCGCTGCCGGCGAGGGTGGCGGGGTCGTGCATTGCAGGCGACGGGTTGGATGTCGTTAGCGGGGTTGGATGTCGTTGTAGCGGCGCCGGGTGGTCGTCGCGTAGTGCCGCCGACGGGTGGTCGTCGCGGTGCCGTGACGGGTTGGTCGTCGCGGTGCCGGTGGACGGGTTGGTCGTCGCCCGCGAACGCCGGCGTCTTCGCCACGCGCTGCGCCGCCACCGCGCTCGCCGCTGCCGATGCCGAAACCCGGTACTCATCACGACGCTCGCCCGCCGCCTTCTTTCCTTCGCCCACGACAAAGCTTTTTGGTGCCATCTTTTTCAGATTTCGGGCTTACTCGGTCCTCCCCACGGACGGCGCCAACTGTTGTGGCTACAGGCCAAACAGAGAGAGATGGTAGTGGAGAGTAATGGAGATGAGTAAAATGGCTTGCCCTCTCCCCATGGCCTGTATTCATATATATATGCACATGAGGAGTGCTTTTACAGCTTATACCCTTACATCAGTTTATCCCTGCAGGGCAGTTATGTCATTACACATGGCCTATTCTGGGCCTCATAACCTCCTATCGAACTCTTTGGGTTTAGGTGGGGGCCACCCTACAACAACCTCCTTTGGAACATTTGAATATCGAGCCTTGTCACCCTAGCAAAAATTATAATGATAACCTTTCAAAAATAAGTCCATAATTATATGTCATGCTTAGTCTTGCTTAGATAATCGGGGCACCAAAATGCCCCAAAGCATCACTTTGAATCATGAGAAATTGGTTTGGCGGTCATGGTAGAAATAAGCGTATGTTTGGTTAAGGATATTTTATGCTCTCTAAAAACCTCAAGTTGCTTAATTATCTAGGCGGATGGTTCGATGGTATGTGAGTGTGGTGCGGTGGAAGCACAAAGGGATAGTGGTAGAACCGCCTAGATAACCCTAAGGGATGAATCTCGTGATGGCCTCCCAGTGTACAACAATACAACCACAAGCTGGCAAAATGTAGGCAGGGCTAACTAATTTGCATCGACTTAGTAAGAATTGCGCCGGTGTGACCACGGGCGGGTAGAGGATGGCCACATCCTCCGATGTGACGGCGCGAGAGGGGGCTTCTGGAAGGGTGGTCGTACCCCGAAGGAAGTGAAAACCTTAGCGGACGTAACTCTGCTAGGAAAAATGCATTGTAAAGGTCTTGTGATAGTCCACTCAACCGCATGGCTAAGGAATCATGTGGGGCAACAAGTGGATTTATCTCTTGTGGGTAAAGTGTGCAAACTCTGCAGAGTCAAAAACTATTCAAATAGTCGTGCCCACGGTTAAGGGCGAACATGGAAACTTAACTAGATATAGTTCTGTTTCAAAAACTTTGTGGGTGGAAATGATAAAGTGCAGGGCAGAGAAAGGCCCTTATTTGTGTTGCCCTGGATGCTGCCCCAGTGATAAGTTAAGCGGTTATAACACTGAAGAATTAAGTATATGGTGCAGAGGCCATGTAACGGTGGATGGAATCTGGATCGCTATTATTATCGCAATCTTTCACAACTTATATTTCAGTTCAAACTGCTAGGTCTCAGGAAATTTCTATTTAACATATTTCAAAAGCAATTTATGGCAAATAGAATAACCCGAGCCTTCCCTTGATAAGCCATGCATATTATTTAATTGCATCATGTGTATTGGCTCGCAGAGCACGGTGGTTTGTGCTCACACTCGCTTTCACAACAAATCCAGAATCAGGAACCAGATCTCTACACTTCAGCAACACAATTAGTGGTAAAGAAGATGAAGATGTCAAGGGCTAGGTCGCGAACCTCCAGTTGGCTGCATGTGGGCATGTCCTGAAGGTCCCACCTGTGTGCTTCATTCCGCTACTGCAATTTATTGATTTTGGCCTAATCGGCCCATGAGTAAGTCTATTATTTTAATTACGCTTTCGCATGATATGTGTTTTGATATTCATTACTGTAACTGTGAGCACTATCTACTGATTCAGGGAATAGTGCAGTAAAATCACAGTGGATTTCGGATGATAAAATTTGGGTCTGACAGGCGTTCGGTCCCAGCGGCAGAGGAAAGGAGAGAGAGGGAGGAAGAGAGAAAAATAGATGAGGGCCCACATGTAATAGAGAGAAGAAAGTAAATGAAGGAAAAGAAAGAGAGGAAAAGGAAAAAGACTTAAGAATAATTTTTGAAATTTGGATTTTTAGTTTAAATTTTAATTTACATATGATTTACTAATATTCAGTTTTGCATGATGTTCAAAATTTTGAATTCTCAGTTTAGTTATTTAAAATGCGAGCTTTTAATATTCCTTTGGCCATTGCTTTCCTTGATCTAGATAAATTAAATTTCAAACTTTATTTCCATTACTCTTAGTACTATTACTACTACTACTCCTCCTGCTGCTGCTGCTACTACTACTACTATTCTTGTTGTTGTTGTTAGGCTTATTACTTGCATTTTGGAACTATTTCCAATTACTTACTTTGATATTATTTTTTCAATATATTTATTTGCATGTCACAAAATTCAAAAGATTTTAAATAAATATTCAAAAGAAATTTGAATGCCAGCAAAATGCAAGAAAAAGTTTTTAAAATTTTCATATTTTTGAATATCCAAATTTTGGGACGTTACAGGCGACATCAGGGGAGCCGGGGGAGGCGGGGGGCACTGGGGGAAAATTTATTTATTTGCCACCCT